>CM022300.1:231354902-232554902 GCA_011799875.1 Thinopyrum elongatum
CCAGAGATACCAGAAAAGTACAATGGAAGATTGAACCCGACAGAGTTCTTGAGCATCTACACCATCGCTGTTCAAGCTGCCGGAGGAAGGGACGAGAGGGTGTTCGCCAACTACTTCCCTTTGGCACTCAAGCCAAATGTGAGGTCGTGGCTGATGCACTTGCTAGAGAACTCCATCTCGACCAGGGCTGATCTGTGCCATGAGTTTGTTGGCGCCTTCACGGGCGGCCATCAAGAACCAGGGCAGCCCAGCGACTTGCAGCTCCTCCCACAGAAGGAAGGAGAGAGTTTGCGGAAGTATATGCAGAGGTTCAACCGAGTGCACAGGAACATTCCAGACATCCATCCAGCAACTGTGATAGCTGCGTTCCAGTCCAACGTGCGCAACCGCATGATACGTTCCAAAATGAACGTTCGGTTGCCCAAGACTGTGAATGAGCTATACACTCTGGCGGACAAGTGTGCCTGAACAGAGGAGGGGAGGCGACTGCCCAGTGAAGAAGATGGCGTTGACATTGACTCAGAGGACGATGACGACGCCACCAATCAGAAGAAGAAGAACAAGAAACGCAACAAGAAGCGCAAGGATAAAGCAGCGATGGATGTTGAAGGAGCGAGCGCTCCTAGTCCCGGCAAGAAGGCCAAGACCGAGGCTCCCGTCAAGGAAGTTGCCGCGTGTGTTGACCGCCGGGAAGCCGCGGCTGCCGAGAAGGCTGGGAAGGCTGACGGGCCATACTACAAGATCTATCAGACTAAGGGACACGATCTTCAAGAGTGTCATCAAGTTGAGCAGCTCGTCAAGAAGCAGAAAGCTGAGTACGAGAAGCGTGAGAAAGAGAGAGACCAAGATGGTGCTGGAGGGAAGGGCCGAGGTGGCAGAGGAGGGCGCCTCGGCAAGGCCCCTCAATATCAAGGGAAACCGGCTGGAGGCCGTGAGAAGAAGGAATGCGATGATGGGAGTGATGAAGGAGATGAAGAGGAAACCAGCGAGCAGGAGTTCCAGAAGGCCACTGACGCCCTGTGCATTGACGGAGGTGCATCCTTGCACTCCTCTCACCGCCAGCTCAAACAGTGAACATGTAAGGTCAATGCCATGGAGCCAGCAGCAGATTCTCGGAACCACTCAAGTGGTCCCGCACGCCCATCATCTTTGATGAAGAGGATCACCCTGACCACACCACTACGGTAGGATGTTTGCCATTGTTGGTTTCACCAACGATTCGCAACCTCAAAGTCACCAAGATGTTGGTTGACGGCGGGGCTGGGTTGAATCTGATATCTCCCAAGGTCATCAGCAAGCTCCAGATAGCAGATGAAGAGCTCAAGGTTACCGATACTTTCCAAGGCATCAACCCCGGCAGGAGTCATCCTAAGGGGAAGATCACACTGCCGGTAATGTTCGGGGGGGGGGGGGGGGGGGAGCTGAACTATTGGACCGAGAAGATCATGTTTGATATGGTCGATCTCCCCCTGCCATACAATGGAATCCTTGGCCGCCCTGCCCTGGCAAAATTCATGGCGGCATCCCACTATGCCTACAACACTCTGAAGATGCTAGGACCGATGGGCGTCATTTCCATTCCATCAGACAAGAAGGACGCAGTCATATGCGTGGATAAGATGTACCAGGAAGCAGTCGCTGCAGAGGCCGTGGAAGCTACCGCTCCCGCCAAGGAAAGCAAGAAAGGGAAGAAAGCTAGCAAGGACGCCAGCAAAGAATCCGGGAAGCATGCCTCTTCGGATTGCGCTGTGCCTGTTGGCGATTTGCCAGAGAGTTCCAATAGCAAGAGATCAAAAGTTGCTACGCCTGCTGTGAAGAAGGTCCCGGCAGGGTTGGTTGGCGCTGATGGTACATTTACTATCAGCTCCACCCTTGATGACAAATAGGAAAGCGCGCTCGTTGCCTTCCTGCTGGCGAATGTCGATGTGTTTGCTTGGCAACCATCTGACATCCCCAGTGTTCCCAGGGGGGTAATCGAGCACCACCTTGCTGTCTGTCCACATGCCCGACCCGTTAAACAGAAGGTCTGAAAGCAAGCTTTGAGCGGCGATCAGTTTATTGTAGAGGAGATCAAGAAACTCGAAGCTGCTGGTTTGGTCAGAGGAGTATTGCATCCAACTTGGTTGGTGAATCCAGTGGTGGTGTGCAAGGTGAATGGGAAATGGAGGCTTTGCATAGATTTCACAGATCTAAATAAAGCATGCCCGAAGGACCCATTCCCCTTGTCGCGCATCGATCAGATTGTGGATTCCATCTCTGGATGTGACCTACTTTCCTTCTTGGATGCCTACTCCGGGTACCACCAGATTTTCATGTCCGAGGAAGACAAAGAGAAGACCGCGTTTATAACCCCATGCGGTACGTACTGCTTTGTACGTATGCCCTTTGGGTTAAAAAGCGCTGGATCCACTTTCGCAAGGGCTGTACAGACTGGCTTTGAGTCTCAGCTGCATAGGAATATTGAAGCCTACATGGATGATATAGTGGTCAAAACCAAGGACAAATCAACTCTCATTTAGGACTTGGAAGAGACCTTCGAAAATCTACGCAAGATCAACTTGAAACTGAACCTAGAGAAGTGTATGTTTGGCGTTCCTTCCGGCAAGCTGCTTGGCTTCTTTGTGTCCCACCGGGGGATAGAGGCCAACCCCGACAAGATCAAGGCAATTGAGTAGATTCAGGCACCCAAGACAGTTAAAGACGTGAGGCATTTGACTGGATGTGTTGCCGTGCTAAGCAGGTTCATTTCCAAAGTCCGCCGAACACACACTGCCGTTCGTCAAAATCTTGAAGAAGGCTGGGCCCATGGAGTGGACCCCGGAGGCAGACGCTGCACTGCAGGATCTGAAGACCTATCTTTCCTCTATCCCCACCTTAGTCGCTCCAAAACCACAAGAACCGTTGCTGCTATACTTAGCGACAACCAATCAAGTGGTTAGCGCAGCGCTGGTGGCGCAGCGGGAAGTAGATGAAGAAGTAGCTACAACCGCCGTCCCCTCTGGAGGAGGAAGTGAACTCGCCACGGCAAGGTCAGAGGCAGATAAGAACAAGGAGGAGCGG
Organism: Thinopyrum elongatum; assembly: GCA_011799875.1. Classification (NCBI taxonomy): domain Eukaryota; kingdom Viridiplantae; phylum Streptophyta; class Magnoliopsida; order Poales; family Poaceae; genus Thinopyrum; species Thinopyrum elongatum. Next base: position 231,357,963 of record CM022300.1, read on the forward strand.
GGTAATGGAGACAGCTCCAAGGTCGCGGCAAGGAAGAAATTGGTGCAGCGCCCAGTGTACTTCGTCAGCTCCCTGTTGCAGGGGGCTAGGTCGAGGTACTCTAGCTTGTAAAAGTTGATTTTTGGCCTTATCATGGCCTCAAGGAAACTACGCCACTACTTCCAAGCCCACGAGATCACGGTTGTCACCCGCTTCCCCTTGCAACGCATATTGAGGAACCTTGAGGCCACTGACAGGATAGTGGAATGGGCTTTGGATTTATCCAGCTTTGGTTTGAAGTTCGAGAGCACGTCAACCATTCAGAGCAAAGCACTGGCAGAGTTATTTGCGGAATGGATGCCTACCCCTGACGAAGACGTGTTGGAGACAGTTATCCCCGGCAAGGAAGCGCCCCAAGAATGGATCATGCACTTTGATGGTGCCTTCTCCCTACAAGTTGCAGGAGCTGGCGTGCTTCTTGTTGCTCCCTCTGGGGAGCACCTCAAGTACGTGGTTCAAATGCATTTCCCCCGGGAGAAGGCTACCAACAATACAACAGAATATGAAGGACTCCTTGCCGGGCTCAGGATCGCAACAGAACTGGGAATCAAGAAGTTGATTATTCATGGAGATTCGCAACTTGTGGTGTGGCAAGTGAACAAGGATTATCAAAGCCCATTGATGGAGGCATACGTTGAGGAAGTGAGACAGTTGGAGGAGCGCTTTGATGGATTGCAAACAAAGCACATACCGCGTGCGGAAAACAGCATTTCTGATCACCTGTCAAAGTGCGCTGCACAAAAACTCCCTATGGAACCAGGGACTTTTGTTCTCCATCTGACTCAACCCTCCGTATCCCCGGCAACAATGGCCAGGAAGAGGAGGAAACTGGACTCCGGCAAGCCTCTCCGGACAGAGCTTCCCGAAGCCCCCGGCAGAGAGCTTGGCGGGAACAACTCCCCTTCGATCGGTGAGCTGCACCCTCCCGCCAAACTACCAATCTCTGAGGTCGAGGAGTGCGCTCCCACGAATGAGGAGGTGCCGCTGGTCCTCGTTGCTGAGCCTCAGGCTCCAACTTGGGCGCGGCACATAGTCCATTTCCTTCAAACAGGAGAACTTCAAGAAGAGCAAGAAGAAGCTGAAAGAGTAGCCTGGAGGGCCAGTATGTATCAGTTCGTTGACGACACGCTATACAGAAGAAGGCCCAACGGAGTGAAATTGAAGTGCATTTGCCGGGAAGAAGGAAAGGAACTGTTGGCAGAGATACACAAGGGTACATGCAGCTCCCACATTGGATCGAGGGCCCTGGTTGGAAAAGCCTTCCGGCAAGGTTTTTACTGGCCCACGGCCCTCCAAGATGCAATTGAGCTAGTCACCAAATGTGAAGCCTGCCAGTTCCACTCCAAGAATATCCATCAGCCTGCTCAAGCTCTCTAGACGATCCCTTTGTCATGGCCCTTCTCAGTCTGGGGGCTCGACATCTTGGGCCCCTTCCCCCGTGCTACCGGGGGCTTTGAGTTCTTGTTCATCGCTATCGACAAGTTCATAAAGTGGCCAGAGGTGGAGCCCGTGAGGAAGGTGACCGCATAGTCAGCTATCAAGTTCTTGAAAGGATTGGTGTGCTGTTTCGGAGTACCCACCAGGATCATCACTGACAATGGCACCCAATTCACAAGCCACGCCTTCATGCAATACGTTCATGCCCTCGGAAGCAAAATCTCATTTGCCTCTGTTGCCCATCCCAGAAGCAACGGACAAGCTGAGAGGGCAAACGCTGAAGTGCTGCGAGGACTCAAGACAAGAACATTTGATAGGTTGCAGAAGTGCGGCAGGCGATGGATCCATGAGATGCCGGTGGTTCTTTGGTCCCTCCGTACGACACCAAATTGAGCTATCGGGCAGACTCCCTTCTCCCTAGTCTATGGGGCAGAAGCAGTTATCCCCACAGAACTCATATACGGATCACCTCGAGTGCTTGCCTACGATGAAGTAGCGCAGGAACAACACAAGCGTGACAACACTTTGCTACTTGAGGAGAACCGTCTCCGGGCTGCTACGCGTGCTGCACGCTACCAGCAAGCCCTGCGTCGCTATCACAGTCGCAGGGTTCATGCCCGGAGCCTTGAGGAAGGCGACCTTGTCTTTAGGCGTGTTCAGTCTGCCAAGGGTGCAAACAAGTTGACGCCGAAGTGGGAAGGCCCTTACCGGGTAGTACGAGTCACCAGACCCAGCGCAGTCCGTCTGGAGACCGGAGATGGCATTCAGTTGCAAAACTCATGGAATATTGAGCATCTCCGTAAGTTCTACCCGTAAGGCGCGGCTGTCGGGCCCTGCCCGGCAGCCACCCTTTTGTACAAGCCTTGCCGATGTTGCATGTAACCCTTTGTACAAAGCCAGGCGCAGACCCTGAGCAATAGATGAGTAAACAAAGTGCTGGGGGCCCCCCGACAAGATTGCATGCATGCATAAGCATATCATGAGCATAGCATGATCATGTAGATGAGGTCGCATGTAGCACTATTTTCATCTGCACTAAGTTGTAGGGTTCTTGCCGTGGACTTGATCCCGAAGAGAAGAAATGAAGACAAGCCTACACAGTGATCCCCGTCAAGCCAAACAGATAAGTTTCTTCTTATCCATACCTGTTTTGTAATGTAAAAACTTGTGCATATGAAAACCTCGTTACCTTTGAAACATAGGTGCTCCCATCCTTTGTCCCGAACGTTGCTTCATACAAGGTGGTCGCAGTTGCCTTTGATGGAGAGGGTTCGACGAGGGGCCGGTCCCTTTTTATAGTTTTATGCCCGGCAGGCCTTGCCCCACGGCAGCAAACTAAGGGTACCAGCATGATAGTTTGCCGGGGGAAACTTGTTTACTTGAACGTATAGAGGCACCTCACCTCTGCATGGACATGATACATGCACAAGTACCCGGCACGGCTTCTCTTTTTCATTAATATGCTGATAAGCAAGTACAGATCTTACAGAGCACAAACATGGATAAAGAAGTTTACATAATTTAGACTAAAGTTTGGCAAGTGCCTACATGTTTTAGACTGAAAAAAAGATAAGTGCCCCGTAATGCCTTTGCTCTGTCCTCCTCCTCCTCGGAACCACAGGGGGAGACGAAGAAGATGGAGGGAAGACCTGACTGGGATTCGGCGCCTCCCCAGGATCAGAAGGACACCGCTCCTGGGCTAGGAGGAAGGAACCGTAGGGCAGGTGCAGATGGTGGTGCTGCCAGGGCCCAGCCGGTGATGATGGTGCTGCCGGCAATCACGCCACGTCGGAGCAGTCATCCCTGCTCTTGATGCGTCGTGGGTTGCCGCCACCCTCCTCGTCGCTGTCGCTCGAAGAGGCATGCCCGCCGTTGCTCAAACAACCGATACGGCGACTAGGGCGGACGCCAAGCGCTCCGGAGGACCCCACAGAGAGCATGGTCGTCTCCGCCGACCCGAAGCTAGAAGAATACTATCCCCTTGAGAAGAATGCACAGGCACAAGAATCCCTCCCGTGCGCGAAGCAAGTGGTCCCCCAAGGAAGGAGATCTGCCATAACCAATGATGAACCACCCCCGCGATCTCCTGCGTGTAGTGAGCGGTCTTTTTCGCGATTTTTCTTCGCCGGCATGGGCGAAGAAGGGATAGGCCACGGGTGACTACCACGCTTCGTGCCCACTATGGGCTCCGACGCGGTGTCGCCTAGAAGGCCCCTCACCAAGGTTGGGACCGCGGGCGGCCCGGCGACGAGCACGACGGAGCCGCTACCTCTGACGCTGCCACCACGCCGCCCGCGCGCCCACCCAGAGCCTTTCTTACCCACACCGAGCATAGGACTACCACTCCAGGCCGGAAGCTTTGTGTGGGAACGGGAAGGAGACCCTACCTCAATAGAGGCACAGCCGCACCCTTCTTGGGAAGAAGGGGGAAAGGTGCGTGGAATTAGCCCCTCGCCCGCTTCCCTTTTTTATAGGAGAACGTGGCCGGGGGCTGACTTCATGCCGACCGGCAGAAGACATGGCCGGGGGGGGGGGGGGAGGCTGATCCCTCGGTAGGTAACCACCCCTCTCCACCAATCCAAAGAAGGCCGAGCTCTTGCCATGGCTCTCTCTCCTGCACTACCCCACTCATTGCATGCAGCATACGTGGCAGAGGATAAGGACGTGGTGGGAAGAGTGAATTGGCAGTTACTCCCCCGTGTGTTAAAGTCATTCACGAGCCATTACAAAAGGTGGCCCCACTGCAATTGGCATCACGCGACGCATGGGAAAACCAGAAACTGACTCCAGCACAGGTTAATGAAGAAGCAAAGAAGATCTCAAAGGATGAGCTACCGCAACCCGCTCGCCTGTGTACTAGACAGGGCCTACCCCGACGACGCTCGACAGCGTGTTCAGACCAGGCCCGGGGGCTCCTGTCGGTGCAACAAACCCCCAGGTGTGTTGCCCGGACTGTACACAGGCTCAAGAGCAAGGTTACGACATTCAAGACAAGGCCAAGCAGAAGAGATGGCCCTTTGAGAAATCAAAGGGCGGATCAAGAAGACCAAGACCAACCTAGTAAGCAATATATCACTAAGGAAAAACCTCCCTTGCTGGGCAGGCGAGCCTGGCGGGGTCGAGGTTACCCCAAGACAAGCCTCAAGACTCCCCAGGCAGGCTTGCCGGGGACGCCAAGGGCGGATTACGCCGCCAAAGCTCCACCGCTCCACCTCACAGCAACGCAAGTCACCCATCGGTGCGGTGTCGAGCCCCCAAGTGACTAAGTGGCTGTTACTTGGTACGTGGCAGGCCATTTCTGAGGAAGATCATCCCTAAATGACACCTGTCTAGGTGACGTGTCACGCGGGCAGGCGAAACGGTGGCTGAATGGCACGGCAAGGCTTGCCGGGCTACGCCATGATGTGACACTAAGCGGCGCATTTAATGCACCCTGTCCTGTCTGCAGAGTTAGGTATGATAGCACTGTGGCTATCTAATCAGTGCATAATGACTGTTTTGTCATTGTGGTGACCCTTTGACCTATAAAAGGAGGGCCGTGGCTACCTTAGAAAGGATTCAGACCCTTGTACGCTCGTACGCGCGTAGCTGCTCTCGCCCCGAGGCGACCTTGCCGTGCTAGAGCGCTGCGTCTCCACCATGGTCCTTTCATCAATCCACCAAAGTAGGAGTAGGGTTTTACACCTCACGGCGGCCCGAACCTGGGTAAAACTGCCCGTGTCATCATTTTCGTGCTGCTCTATGCTTTCCACTCTTTGTGCAATGCGCTCTTCCCCCTTGCCGAACCACAAGGGGCCGATTGCCCCATAGGTGGCTGTGTGATACCATGATAGTTTGTCATATCCCGAAAGCAAAGCTGGATTGAGCGTTTTGCTCTTGGCAGGCACCCACACAGTGCGAGGATATTGATCAGGTTCCCAGTAGGTGCCATTTTCATTTAGTTTCCTTTCGAAACCGACACCTTCTTTCCTGGGATTTTTGTGAAGAATGGACTTCTTCAGAACATCACACAGGGTTTGATGCCCTTTGAGAGATTTGAACATTCCTGTCTGAATGAGATCCTATAACCTAGCATTTTCATCAGACACAGAACCATTTTCCTTGACAGAGGGGTTAGCATTCACAGAAGATTTAGCATTTGATTCAGCATTATTGCGTTCAAGGCATTTTAAGCAAGGTGGAACAAATACTTCAGGTTTCTCTTCGAGTTTTTGGGTGAGAAGAGAATTTTCTTGAATCAAATCCTCATGAGCCTCTCTCAGTGACTCGAGTTCCTGTTTCCTTTTCAGGTAATCATAGGTTAATCTCTCGTGATCACCTAAGAGAATATCATGACGAGTTGATAGTTCATCCATTCGTGACTTGAGAGCGGAATGCTCTCCGGTCAATGACTGATTTTTCTACATCTCCTCAACCAACAACCCTTCAGATCTCCTGAGGGTTTTCTCAATTTTCTCAAGAGATTTTTGTTGAATATTAGCAATTTTGATCAGTTTAGCATGGTCATCCTCATCCGAAGAATATTGATCACTAGGGTGAACCTTGTGATGTTTGGAGGATACCTTTTCTTTCGAAGCCTTGGCAATGAAGCAATAGGCAAGAGTTTCGTTGTTGCTTAAATGTTTTTTGAAGAAGCTTGATGAAAGAGTGAGGGCACAAGCTATCCCAGCCATGCCGGAATCAGAATCCTCATCGGATTCATTAAATTCTTCGAAGCCAGATGACTCCTCTTCATCAGAGTCCATATCCTTGCCGATGTATGCCTTGGCCTTGTAAGAGGTATTCTTGCTGTTGGAGGAGGACTTGGAAGGGTTCCTTGAGGAAGATCTTGACAAAGACTTGGAGGTGGAGCTATCCTTCTTCTTGAAGAACTTCTTCGTTTTCTTCTCATCATCGGAATCATAGTTCTTGCTCTTGCTTTTGCCTCGATAGTTTCCTGAATCATATCTTCCACTGGCACGGATTTCAGCTTCCTAGAGAGGGGCAGTCCGAGATGAAATGTCCTGGCTTTTTGCACTTGAAGTAGGTGTAATCTCTAGTTGGTTTTGATGAAGATTTTGAATTGCCAGAGTTGCTGGATCCTTTCTTCTGGAACTAGTTCTTGTTGTGAAGTGCTGGAATCTTTTCGTGATCAGTCCGAGATCTTTGCTGATCCTTTTAGGGTCATCATAATCTTCTTTGGCATTTCCTTCGGAGGAAGAACCAGCCATAGCCTTGAGAGCATGGCTTTTGCGATGGCTTGAACCATATAGATCTCTCTTCTCTTCTTATTGTTCCTCGTGGGTGTTTAGCCTTTCCATGATATCAGCAGAGTCGAGATCTTTGAAATCAGCTCATTCCCTGATCATCAGAACTAGTGTGTCGAATGAACTGTCAAGTGATCAGAGCAGCTTCTTCACAACTTCATGGTCAGTGATGTCTTTGGCGCTGAGGCCTTGCAGCTCATTTGCGATGTCACTCAGACGATTGAAAGTTTGCTGACAGCTTTCATTTCCAATGCGCTTGAACTGATTGAACTTTGCTCGAAGAGTATCAATGCGAGCTTATTTCTGAGTTGAAACACCCTTGTTTATCTTCTTGAGAATGTCCCACAATTCCTTCACAGTTTCACACTATCGATAGTGAAGAAATTGAGCTCGAGAGAGATGGCCACCAATTTCATCTTTAGTTTGAGCGTACATCTGAATGAGTTTCTTCTCGGCATCAATGGGGGCCTGAGGTATTTCAATCGTGAACCCAAACTGCACCACGTTCCACATGTCATCGTCAATGGCTCGGAGACGGATCTTCATCTTCTCCTTCCAAAAGGGATAGTCTGTCCCATCGAATATGGGAAGCTTGAGATGCGACGTGTAGCTCACTGAAGACATACCTAAACTCCATGGTTGTTAGAACAAAATGAGCAGAGTCAAGGAGTACCTTGCTCTGATACCAATTGTAGTAACGAAGTATGTCTACTAGAGGGGGGGTGAATGGGAGATTTAAAATTTCTTCGAAAATCTCAAAGCTCTCGTAACCCAGCAGCGGAGTGAATGAAAATACAATAAAGTGAGCGAAGATAAACTACCAAAATGAAACTGATACAAGCATCGAAGCAAATCACATGATTGAGATAATACGAATGGAAAGAGGGGGAATAGATGAAACCAGTGATGCTCGACGGTGACAGGGTATTTGTTCGACTAGTTCGTCCTTCTGCACAAGGACTACATCTGGTTGGAGGGGATGTGACTTAACACGGAAGATAAACTCTCTTCACCCTATTCTCCTCGACAATTGGTTCATCAACCAATGCCGATCACTCGTGGTAGATACTTGAGGTGATCTTTGAACCTTTACACACTTCTTCTTCGAGAACCACAATCACTCTTGGTCCCTGAAGAAATTGACATCTAACCATCTAGAGTGTTTGCAGCTCTCAAGAGTAATAGGCGGAGCGTACTGGACTAAGATTCGAGTGATGCTAAACCACTATCTAATTCTTCCGCTCTAGGGGCTTTTCTCTCGGTGGATTTTAAACTCAAATGACTCGAAGAGGGGGTTGCTCAACAATCTTCTCAGAATCAAACGGAGCAGCCACCGGACAAAGCCGGTGCGGGGTGGCTATTTATAGCCGCAGCCTTCCCTAGTGGGAAATGACCATTTTGGACACGCGGTCCAGCCAATGGCCAACTGACACGTTCTCAACGGTCGGATTTCAAAGAGCAACAGTAACATTACTTGAGGAACAAGTAATGCTAACTCCTCTGTCTGAGACAAATCTCTCGCACTGAAGATCACAGTCTCTTGCTGGCAAGTATTTGCTCGGAGCACAAAGAGATTTCTCTCACAACTAACATAGGATTTGGGTTTAGCAACAGAGAATCAAAGTTTTGAATGCCACACCCCTCTTAATAGTACGGTGGTCCTATGACTCAATAAAGAGAAGAGAAACAATGAAATAAATGCTACGTCTTCACTTCGTCTTTATTCCTCTCGGACCCAGTCACTTCTCTCGGACATGCACCAAACCAATTGCTTCACGTTAACAATTTTAAGGGGTAACACTTGTCAACATAATCTTCGGTGATAACCTTCACTGCAAGGCAGGGGATTATCTTCGTCCTTTGAATCAAACTCCTCGGGATTCCAAGGACCTGTTACTCTGTGTGCACTAGCAAACACATAGGTACCATACTGTTTGTGTCAACAAACTCCAAAACATAAGGAGGCAAATTATTGCACCAACATAGATACATCTTGGTGTTGCCTGGGTGTATCGAGTATGGTCAATCATGGGCCTCTTGAAGAATTAACTTTCTGGTCTCTGGATCATTGGGCACATAGATGCGATCCTCAAACCATATTGTTCCGTGTTCATCCTCACGAAAACCTTTAGCTTTTCCTTTACTCATCCTTTCCTTTATTTCTCCAATTTCCTAGTCCATCGCCTGGGCTTCTCTGATTCTTCCGGTTAGAGTGTACTAAATATCCAGGGCGGTAACATATCCTCTCGGAACTATCTCCAATCGAAGATCTCTACGATCGTCGGCTAACTCCTTGTGTAATCCTCCTGCTATGAGGGTGTTCACGTAGCTATTACGGCTCAAGGCATCTGCTACAACATTTGCTTTCCCTGGGTGGTAGTGCAATCTCATGTCATAGTCCTTGATCAATTCTAGCCATCTCCTCTGTCTGAGGTTCAACTCCTTCTACGTGAAAATGTACTTTAAGCTCTTGTGATCCATGTAAACATCACAACTATTTCCGACAAGGAAATGTCTCTAGGTCTTGAGTGCGTGCACTATGGCTGCTAACTCCAAATCATGTGTGACATAATTCATCTCGTGAGGCCGTAGCTATCTGGAGGTATAAGCAACAACCTTTTGATACGTCTCCAACATATCTATAATTTATGAAGTATTCATGCCATGTTTACAACAATTTTATATGGTTTTGGTATGATTTGATTAGAACTAACCCGGACTGACGCTGTTTTCAGCAGAACTACCATGGTGTCATTTTTTGTGCAGAAATAAAAGTTCTCAGAATGGGCTGAAAATTTACGGTGATTTTTTATGGACCAAAAGAGACCCCCGAAGCACAAGAGCTGGGACAGGAAGTGGACGAGGAGTACACAAGCCCTCTAGGCGCGCCCTACCCCCGGGAGGGGGCTCCGGGCTTGTGGTCACCTCGGGCACCCCCTAGATGTGAGACCGATGCCAAAATTCTTATAAATACCCAAACCTCCAAAAAGAACCCTAGATCGGAAGTTCCGCCGCCGCAAGCCTCTGTAACCACGAAAAACCAATTGGGAGCCCGTTCCAGCACCCTGTCGGAGGGGGAAACCATCACCGGAGGCCATCTTCATCATCCCGGCGGTCTCCATGATGAGGAGGGAGTAGTTCACCCTCGGGGCTGAGGGTATGTACCAGTAGCTATGTGTTTGATCACTCTCTCGTGTTCTTGATTTGGCACGATCTTGATGTACCGCAAGCTTCGTTACTATAGTTGGATCATATGGTGTTTCTCCTCCTCTACCTTCTTGTGATGAATTGAGTCTTTCTCTTTGAGGTTTCATTATGTTGGATTGAGTATTGGATTTGAGAACACTTAATGTATGTCTTGCGATGGGATATCTGTGGTGACAAAGGGATGTTCTATTGATTCACTTGGTGTATGTTTTGCCACTCAACTCGCAGGTTCCCGAGGTGACATTGGGGTAATCTATGCATAGGGGTTGATGCATGTTTTTGTCCTACATTCTCTGATAGAAACTTTGGAGTGACTCTTTGTTGCACATTGAGGGATTGTTATGTGATCCAAATATGTTATCATTGTTGAGGGACTTTGCACTGGTGAAAGTATGAACCCTAGGCCTTGTTTTCAAGCATTGCAATACCTTTTTTGTTCACTTTTGTTACTAGTTACCTTGCTATTTTTATATTTTCAGATTACAAAAACCTATATCTACTATCCATAATACACTTGTATCACCATCTCTTCGCCGAACTAGTGCACCTATACAATATACCATTGTATTGGGTGTGTTGGGGACAAAAGAGACTCTTTGCTATTTGGTTGTAGGGTTGTTTGAGAGAGACCATCTTCATCCTATGCCTCTCACAGATTGATAAACCTTAGGTCATCCACTTGTGGGAAATTTGCTACTATCCTACAAAACTCTGCGCTTGGAGGCCCAAAACGAGTCTACAAGAAGAAAGGTTGCGTAGTAGACATCAAGCTCTTTTCTGGCGCCATTGCCGGGGAGGTGAGTGCTTGAAGGTATATCTTTAGATCTTGCAATTGAATCTTTTAGTTTCTTGTTTTATCACTAGTTTAGTCTATAAAAGAAAACTACAAAAAATGGAATTGAGGTTGCCTCATATGCTTCATCATTTTAATGTCTTTCGCGAAAATGATGGAAAGGAAAATTGTGCTCAAGTGTTAGAAGAAGAAGTCAATACAATGTTTGGAATTAAATCTTTGTATGATGATCATGATTGCAGTGTTGTTAGTATGAATTCCTTGAATATCCATGATGCTAATGATATGCAAAGCCACAAGCTTGGGGATGCTATGTTTCATGAAGATGATATTTTTAGTCCCCCAAGTTTTGATGAGCGAATTTATTATGATGATAGCATGCCTCCTATTTATGATGATTATGTTGATGAAAGTGTGTTTGGAAGAGTGTCAACTCTAGGTACTAATGATCCCACTATTTTGGAGGGTGTTGAATCTTTTCACAATATTGATGAAAGTGGATTTGGAGAGGTCGTGACTTTATTTAGTGATGAATCCACTATTTTGGAAGAGGTTCCAATTGATTATGAGAACAAAGTTGCTATCTATGATGATTATTGTGATGGCATGTATGCTATAAAGAATAATGATAACCATGAAACTTGTCATCATGATTTTAATTTTCAATTGGATTATGCCTCACATGATAGTTATTTTGTTGAGTTTGCTCCCACTTTTATGAATGAGAATAAATTTGCTTACGTGGAGAGTAATAAAAATTCTATGCTTGTGGATCATGAAAAGAATGCTTTATGTGATAGCTATATTGTTGAAGTCATTCATGATGCTAATAAAAATTACTATGAGAGAGGAACGTATGCTTTTACATATTGCAATAATATCAAGTTTCCTCTCTATGTGTTGAAAGTTTTGAAGTCATGCTTGTTTTGCCTTCCTATGCTAGTTGATTCTTGTTCCCATAAGTTGTTTGCTCACAAAATCCCTATGCATAGGAAGTGGGTTAGGCTTAAATGTTCTAGTCATATTCTTCATGATGCTCCCATTATGTTTCAATATTTATCTTTTATGTGAGCATCATTGGAATCATCATGCCTAGCTAAAAAGGCATTAAAGAAAAGCGCTTGTTGGGAGACAACCCAATATTTACCCCTACTGTTTTTGTGTGTTCACATGATTAATATACTGTAGTAATCATGTTTTATAGCTTTTGTTTGAATAAAGTGCCAAGTAAAGCCTTTGGGATAGTGTGGTTGATAGTTGATTTGATTCTGTGCAAAAACAGAAACTTTTGCGTCCAGTAACAGAATTGTTAAAATTCACTGGAGCATGGAAAAACTCTGAATTTTTTACACAAGATTGATATAGAAATTTCCCAGGGTGTGATAATGTTTCAGAATTTTTGGGGTAGCATAAGTATACGAAATTTCCAGATTACTACAGACTGTTCTGTTTTTGACAGATTCTGTTTTCAAGGCATAGTTTGCTTGTTTTAGTGTTTCCATAGCTTATATTAAGTGATATAATTTGTGGAAATGATAAGTTACAGTAGGCATTATGTGGAAACAATTATGAATCTTGTCTTTGACAGTACCCAAGTGAATGATGTGCTTTATTATACTAACGCATCTCGCGAAGTTCCGTTAAGTTTTGTGTGATTGAAGTTTTCAAGTTTTGGGTGAGATATCGATATGAGGAGAATAAGGAGTGGCAAGACACTAAGCTTGGGTTTGTCATTTACTCTCGTTCTTCACTTGTATTATTTTTAGAGTCCTATAAATAGAATGGCAATTTGCTTAGGTTATGAATTTAGTATTATTATGATGGGTATTCAAGAGGGATATAATAAAAACTTTCATAAAGAGCATTGAATACTATGAGAAGTTTGATTCCTTGCATATTGTTTTGAGATATAAAGATGGTGATATTAGAGTCATGCTAGTGAGTAATTGTGGATTGGTATAAATACTTGTGTTAAAGTTTGTGATTCCCGAAGCATGCACGTATGGTGAACCGTTATGTGATGAAGTCGGAGCATGATTTATTTTTTGATTGTCTTCCTTATGAGTGGCGGTCGGGGATGAGCGATGGTATTTTCCTACCAATCTATCCCCCTAGGAGCATGCGTGTAGTACTTTGTTTCAATGGCTAATAGATTTTAGCAATAAGTATGTGAGTTCTTTATGACTAATGTTGAGTCCATGGATTATACGCACTCTCACCCTTCCACCATTGCTAGCTTCTCTAGTACCGCGCAACTTTCGCCGGTGCATTAAACCCACCATGTACCCTTCCTCAAAACAGCCACCATACCTACCTATTATGGCATTTCCACATCCATTCCAAGATATATTGCCATGCAACTTCCACCGTTCCGTTTATTATGACACATGCCATCATTGTCATATTGCTTTGCATGATCATGTAGTTGGCATACTATTTGTGGCTTGGCCACCGTTCATATTTTTATACATGTCACTCTTGATCATTGCACATCCTGGTACACCGCCGGAGGCATTCATATAGAGTCATATTTTGTTCTAGTATCGATTTGTAATTTTTGAGTTGTAAAGTAAATAAAAGTGTGATGATCATCATTATTAGAGCATTGTCCCATGTGAGGAAAGGATGATGGAGTCTATGATTCCCTCACAAGTTGGGATGAGGACCCGGACGAAAAATAAATAAAAAAAGAGGCTAAAGAGCCCAAACAAAAAAAGAGAGGCCAAAGAGCCCAAAATAAAAAAAAGAGAGAAAAAGAGAGAAGGGACAATGTTACTATCCTTTTTCCACACTTGTGCTTCAAAGTAGCACCATGTTCTTCATGATAGAGAGTCTCCTATTTTGTCACTTTCATATACTAGTGGGAATTTTTTGTTATAGAACTTGGCTTGTATATTCCAATGATGGGCTTCCTCAAATTGCCCTAGGTCTTTATGAGCAAGCAAGTTGGATGCACACCCACTTAGTTTCTTTTGAGCTTTCATACACTTATAGCTCTAGTGCATCCGTTGCATGGCAATCCCTACTCACTTGCATCGATATCAATTGATGGGCATCTCCATAGCACATTAATTTGCCTAGTTGATGTGAAAGTTTCTACTTTTTGTCTTCTCCTCACAACCTCCACCATATTCGATTCCACCTATAGTGCTATATCCATGGCTCATGCTCATGTATTGCGTGAAAGTTGAAAAAGTTTGAGAACATCAAAAGTATCAAACAATTGCTTGGCTTGTCATTGGGGTTGTGCATGATGAAATACTTTGTGTGATGAAGATGGAGCATAGCCAGAATATATGATTTTGTAGGGATAACTTTCTTTGGCCATGATATTTTGAGAAGACATGATTGCTTTATTAGTATGCTTGAAGTATTATTGTTTTTATGTCAATATTAAAATTTTGTTTTGAATCTTATGGATCTGAATATTCATGCCACAATAAAGAACATTACATTGATAAATATGCTAGGTAGCATTGACACTTCATAAATTCTTTCTTTACCTACTCGAGACGAGCAGGAATTAAGCTTGGGGATGCTGATACATCTCCAACGTATCTATAATTTATGAAGTATTCGTGCCATGTTTACAACAATTTTATATGGTTTTGGTATGATTTGATTAGAACTAACCCGGACTGATGTTATTTTCAGCAGAACTACCGTGGTGTCATTTTTTGTGCAGAAATAAAAGTTCTCGGAATGGGCTGAAAATTTACGGTGATTTTTTATGGACCAAAAGAGACCCCTGAAGCACAAGAGCTGGGCCAGGAAGTGGACAAGGACTCCACAAGCCCTCTAGGCACACCCTACCCCCCGGGAGGGGGCTCCGGGCTTGTGGTCACCTCGGGCACCCCCTTGACATGAGACTGACGCCAAAAATTCTTATAAATACCCAAACCTCCGAAAAGAACCCTAGATCGGAAGTTCCACCGCCGCAAGCCTTTGTAGCCGCGAAAAACCAATCGGGAGCCCGTTCCGGCACCCTGCCAAAGGGGGAAACCATCACCGGAGGCCATCTTCATCATCCCGGCGGTCTCCATGACAAGGAGGGAGTAGTTCACCCTCGGGGCTGAGGGTATGTACCAGTAGCTATGTGTTTGATCACTCTCTCATGTTCTTGATTTGGTACGATCTTGATGTACCGCGAGCTTTGTTCCTATAGTTGGATCATATGGTGTTTCTCCCCCTCTACCGTCTTTTGATGAATTGAGTCTTGCTCTTTGAGGTTTCGTTATGTTGGATTGAGTAATGGACTTGAGAAAACTTGATGTATGTCTTGCGATGGGATATCTGTGGTGACAATGGGATGTTCTATTGATTCACTTGATGTATGTTTTGGCACTCAACTCGCAGGTTCCCGAGGTGACATTGGGGTAATCTATGCATAGGGGTTGATGCACATTTTCATCCTACGTTCTCCGATAGAAACTTTGGAGTGACTCTTTGTTGCACGTTGAGGGATTGTTATGTGATCCAAATATGTTATCATTGCTGCGAGACTTTGCACTGGTGAAAGTATGAACCCTAGGCCTTGTTTTCAAGCATTGCAATACTGTTTTTGTTCACTTTTGTAACTAGTTACCTTGCTGTTTTTATATTTTCAAATTACAAAAACCTATATCTACTATCCATATTACACTTGTAACACCATCTCTTCGCCGAACTAGTGCACCTATACAATTTACCATTGTATTGGGTGTGTTGGGGACACAAGAGACTCTTTGTTATTTGGTTGCAGGGTTGTTTGAGAGAGACCATCTTCATCCTACGCCTCCCACGGATTGAGAAACCTTAGGTCATACACTTGAGGGAAATTTGCTACTGTCCTACAAAACTCTGCGCTTGGAGGCCCAACACGAGTCTGCAAGAAGAAAGGTTGCATAGTAGACATCACCTTTCCTTCCTGCATGAGCACTTCTCCGAGTCCTTGACGAGAAGCGTCACAATATACCTGGTAATCCTTGCGTACGTTCGGCAAAATTAGCACTGGGCCATAACCAAACGTTTCTTCAGCTCCTGAAAACTGGCTTCACAATCCTCTATCCAATTGTACTTAGTTTCCTTCTTCAACAGCTCTGTCATGGGCTTAGCAATCTTGGAGAAAATCTCAATAAACCTCTGATAATATCCTGCAAGTCTGAGAAAACTACGGATCTCCTTGACTGAGGTAGGTGACTTCCATTGGTGATTGCTTCAACCTTTGTGGGGTCGACTGCTATTCCTTCTCCTGAAATAACCTGTCCGAGGAATCCGACTTCCTTCAACCAAAATTCACATTTCCTGAACTTGGCATATAACTGATGTTCTTGGAGTTTCTCCAGAACTAGAAGCAAGTGCTCCTTGTGTTCTTCCTCGCTCTTGGAGAAAACCAATATGTCATCGATGAACAACACAACAAACTTGTCCAGATATTCCATAAAATACCTTGTTCATCATACTCATAAAATACGCAGGGGCATTAGTCAATCCAAATGACATGACTGTATACTCATAAAGACCATACCTTGTGGTGAAAGCTGTTTTGGGTATATCCTCTTCACGAATCTTTAACTAATGATACCCTGATCGAAGATCGATCTTGGAGAATACTCTGGCTTCAACCAACTGATCAAACAAATCATTAATCATCGGCAGAGGGTACTTATTCTTGATGGTCACTTCATTCAATGAACGATAATCCACAACCATCCTCAAGGTTTTATCCTTATTCTCCACCAAGAGAACTGGGGCTCCCCAAGGTGACGAGCTTGGGCGAATATATCCTTTCTCCAATAACTCATTAATCTGCTTCTTGATTTCTTCCAAATCATTAGGGGGCATCCAATAAGGTCTCTTGGATATTGGGGTTGTGTCAGGCAATAACTCAATCTGAAATTCAATTTCTCTGTCAGGTGGCATTCCTGGTAATTCCTCCGGGAACACGTCGGGAAAATCTTGCACTATAGGCACTTCCTCCTGAACAAATCCCATGAGGAAATTCACCCGAGTATTCTTTGGTGTGTGACTGGATACATACTTAATACTCTTCTGCTCTGGGGTGGTGAGCAAAATCATCTTGCGGGCACAGTCAATGTTCCCTTCATACTTCGTCAACCCATGCCAAGGATTACGTCCAATCCTTGTGACTCCAATACAATGAGGTCTACGGGAAACTCATGATTTCTGATGCTGAGGTTCGAGTGACAACCTAATCCTGCTGTCATCTCACCTCCTAGGGAACTGACCTGAAGAGGGATCCTAAGGGTTCTAGTGGGCAAAACCATACTTTTCCACAACTACCCTTGATATGAATGAATGTGATGCACCAGAATCAAAAGTACCAATACTAGACGTGAATTTAACAAGAACTTACCAACAACTGTCTCAGACTGATCATAGACCTCCTCCACATCAAGATGGTTTACATGAGCATGGGGGAAAGGATTGGGCTTCTTGGTTGTTGAGCTTCCATTTCCATTGCCGTTTCCATTTCCCTGCTTGGCCTCGGGACATTCGATGGCATAATGTCCCGTCTGCTTGCACTTGAAACAATTAATATGACTCAGATCCTTCTGAGCCGGAGCGGGACGGTGCTGGTTGCCATTGCCTCCATTTCCATTCTTGAGTTGTTGTTATTGGGACGATTGTTCCCATTTCCTCCATGAGTATGCCCTCCATGGGTGTGGTGTGTGTGTCCTCCAAACTTACTGGATCCTGATTCGATATTCCCATTGTAAGGGGTGCAACGGGGCTTTTGCTGAGCTCCAGAGCTGTACTTTCCCTGGCCATACTTCTGCCTGTGGTTCTCTATCTACTTTTGCTTGCCTTCAAGGATGATGGCCTTGTCTACCAACTCCTGGTAGTTGTTGAAGGTAGCCACCATCAGCTGCATTACCAGTTCATCATTGAGTCCTTCCAGAAACTTCTCCTGCTTTGCAGCATCTGTGGCCACATCATCTGGGGCATAGTGAGCTAATTGACTGAACTCGTCCACGTACTGCCCCACAGTACGATTCCCCTGGCGTAAGTTGCGAACTCACGCTTCTTAAAACTCATGGCTGCAGCGGAGACGTGAGCAGTGCGAAAGGCCTGCTGATATTGATCCCATGTGACTGTGGCAATGGGATAGGTGGTGGTGTAATTCTCCCACAAAGAGGCTGCAGGTCCATCCAGCTAATGTGCGCCAAAGCGCACCTTCTCCGCATCCGTGCATCCAGCAATTACTAGCTCCCTTCTGATCTTGCGGAGCCTATCATCAGCAACGATCGGCTCGGTGCTGCTAGAGAACACTGGTGGATTCAACCTTAAGAACCAGGTCAGGTTATCGACAGGGGGTGGTGGCAGTGGGTTGTTGTTGTTTTTGCCCTGGTTCTAGATCAACATCTACATCAAGGCATTCTACTATTGGATCAACTTGAGTGAGATCCCATGGGAAGTTGAATCCGGGGTCACGTCTCGGTGGCATCTGATGTTTTGGAGTGGATGAGAACTAGAATAAAACAAGGGTCTAAAGAGAAAATAACACTACCCATATGCATGCAACAATCATTATCACACCAATCATTCATTTATTCAACTCAATCATAGTTCAAACTTAGGATACAAGTCTTATGACAACTCAAAAACATCGGCCTAATCAATCAATGAGAAAATAAAAATAACATGGCGGTCATGACTAAGTGTCCTCCTCAGATATCCATGTTATCGCCTCCTGTGGTGCGTCCTCCAGCGGTGCGTGTTCCGGTGGTGCGTCCTCTAGTGGTGCGTCTTCCATTGGTGCGTCTTCTCTTGGTGCGTCCTTCAGTGGTGCTTTTCTCATAGTCCTCATCATTGCTCACTAAGGGTCCATCATCACCATTTGGATAAAGGTCTTCTCCCAGGTCCATCTTCTCTTCCACCGTGGAAAGATAAGTCTTCAAGTTATGGATCCTCTCCAGAAGGTCCTTGACTTCCTCTTCATGTTCATCATGGTCCTCGCATGTTGTATCCTCCAATTCCAGTTCACGGAACAGCAGCTTCTTGAACATCTTCATGCTTCTGCGTGTCTGAACCTTCAGAGTCCTGATGTGAGCCTCCAAGTCTTAGAAAAATGAGAGGATGGAGTCGTCATTCATGGTGCGCACAATCTCTCCATCTGCAGTTCTGCGGGAGATCATGGTGAGGTCTGATTCGATGAGCTCGGCCCTGTACTCCTCCCAGATGTGTCCAAGTGCGTGATGAACAGCCATGTTCCTCCCAAGGATCCAAGTGGGGGAAGTAAACTGGAAGTCAATGGGCGCCGAAAAGCTTTCGAAGGTCCTCCCTGGTATGTGCACCACAATCCTATAACGGTGTTCATCGGAAGTGCCATGATAGGAGTCCTGGTGATGGAAGGCAGAGCAATCTTCAACTCCCTAATAATCTGAACTAGCTGCTTGCCGAAAGGCATCGTCTCATCCAGCTGGCAAAACTCCGGTAGCAGGACTGGGATGAACTCGGCGGCCATATATAATGTTGAAATTGGGGAGAAGTCAGAAATGAACAGGGGAGAATTACGAAAAAATAAAAACATAACAATAAAGTAATTTCTTCCTATGGCTTTCCGATCCTAGGGGTTACGGTCAGCGTGTGCTCTGAATACCATCTCTGTAGCGACCCGAACCGAAAACGACCAAGTCTCTGTGTATCTGTACCATCCCAAGATCATGCTGGCACACACAGTACATTGATGACAATATCAAAGTTCAATCACACCTGATTTAATACATCGAATCTCAATAGAGTCTTTATTACATCAGAATAGGCCTACTCATGAGATAAATTACTGCGGAAGCGTAGACGAAAAGTGAGTCCATCCGCCTCCAAAGGGCAATGACCGAGCGTAGATCATAGCCTCACTCTTGGTCGGAATAATCCTCTACAATATGAGAGGTTGCAGGTGTGTAGGTCAGCATTTTGAATATGCTGGCAAGTCACAGAGAGAGAACAGTAATAAAATGCTATCACTATATGCAATTTTGGCTGTGGGACTCTAAATTTAACTTTTTGCAAAAAGCCAATTTTTTCCCTACAACAAAAGGGCTTGCTTGTAATTACTACAAAATATTTGTTGTTATTGAGATGGTTCCGCCAACCAATGTCGCATACCCAAAATCATTAATACCCAAACAATTAATTATTTATGATTGGTGTTGAGAGTTCCGAATAAATCCAATTCCCTAGGCTCAAATGTCCGTAACCGGGGACACGACTATTCGATTAGATTTCCACTCTGCAGAGTCTTGTGCACTTTATCAGCAAGAATCTTCCTTGCTTTATGTCCTCGCACTGCGTGGTGTTTGAAGACGGGACGAATGAAACAAGGTCTTTCATAGAGCTCCTCCGGGCCACTGCCAGTGCCCATCCATTTCCTACCATTCTTCTACATCTGTTGGCACCGTCCGTCCAGAGTCACACCTAGGGTCGACCAAACCAGAGCCCATGGTGATTTGCAGCTGCACAAGAAAGCTTCCGGTCAAGGTATATCCATCCGTCTGTTCGTGCCTGGCTGAAGCTTTCCGCAAGATGTCATGGCGCTTCTCCATGCATCCCTGGGTCAACCACTAGGTACTCCAGGGTGCCTTTCCATCCGTCCTCCACCCAGTAGTGAATTGAAGTTCATCTTGAGATCTTGAAGTCTTGGGGTTGTAGTCATCAACTTAACTCTCACAACTCCCAGGTAATTCACTCAACCAACCCTATCTGTGAAGCATAGCAAAATAACTACAATGTTTCACGAGCATTGGTAACAAGGGGATTTGGGTTCATCCTACCACATGATACTACTCAAGAACAGAAATAAAATTCACCTACTTACATCCATGGTGGGAAGGATAACAACTAATGAAATAAAGATCATAGGTAATAAAATACATGATCAAATGACTTGCCTTGGTGACGATCTTCAAAATCTAAAGACTCATAGTAACAAGCCTCGCACTTCGGATACTCTATCGAAACAAACAAGACATAAATAAGCATACAATCACACAAAAATAACAACATAATAGCAAGTAAAACTAATACAAAAGCAATCAATGATACACACAAAGAAAACTAAGAACAAAACCAAAGAAAATACTAGAACTCAATGCAAAGTCCTACTACAAGTAAAACAAGCTACAAATAATTTTTCTGCCACTAATAAATTTTTAACAGAAACAAAAATAAAGTTTTCTCTAAATAATAGAAAGAAAAACACCTAAAAATTCCTATGCAAAAATAATCGTATTAAAATCATTTGTAAAACTCCCATAATGCTCAAAATAAGTTTTCTAGTAAGTTAAAAGATAAATACTAAAATATTTTTTTACTACTAATAAAATAGCTACTAATAACTTAACAGAAACAAAGGAATATGTCAAAAAGAACAAAAGAAAACAATTTACAGAAATTAAAATTAAAAGAAATAGCACAAAACCTATAAAACACTAAAACAGTACTATTTTTTGTTAAAACCTAATTTTATAAAAACTTAAAATTGACCAATTAGATACTACTAATAAAGAAGGTCACAAAGAACCAGTAGCAAAAAGAATCACCCAAAAATGATAATCCTAGCTCAAATTATAGCCAATCTAGTGATTTGAGTAAATTTCATGTAAAATCAAATTCAAACTTTCAAATCTAGAGAAACTTCATAAAATTTCCAATCTAATGCGAAAAGAATTAATTAAAAACATTAAAAAACCTAGGAGACATTAATTTTCTAAGATAGGAACTATTCTGTTTTTAAAACAGAAAACAAAATTAAAAAAACTATCGATCGGGCGATGGACACGTGGCATGCTGCGAGTGGCTAGGAGGGCTGTTTGACCGGAGCTATCGGGCAATTGGCCGAGATATAACAGAACCGCGCGCATGTGTGTAAATAAAAGAAAACCGGCCAGGCCGGTTCGATCTAACCGCAAATAAACCATGCTAGAAACCAAGCTAAAATAAAACAAAACCTAACTATTCACTGAGCTAATCTAGAGCATCAGATTAAGATCGAACGGAGCGGGCGGTGGTGACTTACAACGATGGGCAATGACAACGAGGGTGGCTCGGGCGTCTGCGGCGGAGGTGGAGGGGTCGGGCGGATGCGACACGACGAGGGGGTCACGGTGATGGTGGAGACGGAGGTCGGCGGTGACAGATGGCATAGGAATGAGGTGGCGGAGCTTCGGTGCTCCAGCAAGAGCATGCGAAATCGGGGCAGCTTCTGCAGATGAAATAAGAGGGCAAGATGATGTCAAAACGATGCAAGGCGTCAAGAGAGGCTGACCGGCGAGAGAAAGATCCTCGGGATGACCTACCGGCGATGAATTCGACGCGGACGAGACGGCGGCGGCGGCGGAGATCCGAACGGCGAGTGCAGGCCCTTCCGTGGGTTTTAGTGAGGGGTTTTGGGGGGGGGGTCGAGGGAGGCTGACGAGAGGTTTATATAGGGCAACGACTTAGAGGAGGGGGCAAGGTCGGGGCACAATCCCGAGCGAATCGAACGCGGCGGCGGCGGCGGGTGCGTTCGGGATTCCGGCACGGCCATTGTGGAGGTGGAAGATGGCGTGGGGCCGGGTGGTCAGTGCGTGTGGGGGGCGAGCGGTCGGGCGACCGGATCGAAGGAGTGCTACTTCTTGAGCTTGCATTGGTTTTTCCCTTGAAGAGGAAAGGGTGATGCAACAAAGTAGAGATAACTATTTCCCTCAGTTGAGAACCAAGGTATCAATCCAGTAGGAGGAACACACAAGTCTCCAATAATTGCACATACACAAACAAACAAATACTTGCACCCAACGCGATAAAGGGGCTGTCAATCCCTTCACGGTTACTTGCAAGGATGAGATCTGATAGTGATAGATATAAAAGATAAGCAAAAGTGCAAAATAAAATAAAAGTAAATAAATTGCATCAAGGTATTTTTATGTTTTTGATTTTATAGATCTGAAAATAATATGATAAAAGATAGACCTGAGGGCCATAGTTTTCACTAGAGGCTTCTCTCTTGAAAGAAAGCATATGGTGGGTAAACAATTTATTGTTGAGCAATTGATAGAAAAGTGCATATGATGATATCTAAGGCAATGATCATGTATATAAACATCACGTCCATGGCAAGTAGACCGACTCCTGCATTCATCTACTACTATTACTCCACACA
Organism: Thinopyrum elongatum; assembly: GCA_011799875.1. Classification (NCBI taxonomy): domain Eukaryota; kingdom Viridiplantae; phylum Streptophyta; class Magnoliopsida; order Poales; family Poaceae; genus Thinopyrum; species Thinopyrum elongatum. The sequence goes on from CM022300.1 coordinate 231,380,824, forward strand.
TCGACCACTATCCAGCATGCATCTAGTGTATTAAGTTAACAAGAACGGAGTAGCGCCTTAAGCAAGATGACATGATGTAGAGGGATAGATCCAATCAATATGAACAAACCCCACCTTTTTATCCTTAATGGCAACAATACAAATACGTGTCAAGTCCCTTTCTGTCACTGGGATTGAGCACCTCAAGATTGAACCCATCACAAAGCACCTCTCCCATTGCAAGAAAAATCAATCTAGTTGGACAAACCAAATCAATAGATCAGAGAGAAATACAAAGCTATATAAATCATGCATAAAAGAGTTCAGTGAATACTCAAATAATATTCATAGATAATATGATCATAAACCCACAATTCATCGGATCTTCAAACGCACCACAAAAGAAGATTACATCGAATAGATCTCCAAGAACATCGAGGAGAACATTGTATTGAAGATCAAACAGAGAGAAGAAGCCATCTAGCTACTAGCTATGGACCCGTAGGTCTGTGGTAAACTACTCACACATCATCGGAAGGGCAGCAAGGTTGATGTAGAAGCTCTCCGTGGTCGAATCCCCCTCCAGCAGTGTACCGGAAAAAGTCTCCAGATGGGATCAGATGAAGACAGAAACTTGCGGCGGCAGAAAAGTATTTTTGGTGTGCCCTCTGGTCTACGGGGAATATTTGGGTATTTATAGAAGAAAAATTAGGGTTGGAAGTGCCACGGGGGCCCACAAGCTTGGGGGGGTGCCCCCCTAGGGCGCGCCCTCTGAGCTTGTGGCCATCCCGTGGCCCTTCTATCCTCCTCCCGAAGCTTCCAGGGTGTCTTGTGGTCCAAGAAAAATCATCAAAAAGTTTCATTCCGTTTGGACTCTTTTTGGTATTGATTTTTTGTAAAGACAAAAACAAGGAAAAAACAGCAGCTAGCACTAGGCACTAGGTTAATTGGTTAGTCCCAAGAAATGATATAAAATAGCATAATAATGCATATCAAACATCCAAGATTGATAATATAATAGCATGGAACAATAAAAAATGATAGATACATTGGAGACGTATCAAGCATCCCCAAGCTTAATTCCTGCTCGTCCTCGAGTAGGTAAATGATAAAAACAGAATTTTTGATGTGGAATGCTACCTAACATGTTTATCATGTAATCTTTCTTTATGTGGCATGAAATTCAGATCCGTAAGATTCAAAACAAAAGTTTAATATTGACATAAAAACAATAATACTTCAAGCATACTAAAAAGCAATCATGTCTTTTCAAAATATCATGGCTAAAGAAAGTTATCCCTACAAAATCATATAGTATTGTCATGCTCCATCTTCTTAACACAAAGTTTTTATCATGCACAACCCCGATGACAAGCCAAGCAATTGATTCATACTTTTTAACGTGCTTCAGCTTTTTGAACTCTCATGCAATACATGAGCGTGAGCCATGGATATAGCACTATGGGTGGAATAGAGTATGATGTTGGAGGTTGTGTGGAGAAGACAAAAAGGAAGAAAGTCTCACATCGACAAGGCTAATCAACGAGCTATGGAGATGCCCATCAATTGATATCAATGCAAGGAGTAGGGATTGACATGCAACGGATGCACTAGTGCTATAAGTGTATGAAAGCTCAAAAGAAAACTTAGTGGGTGTGCATCCAACTTGCTTGCTCATGAAGACCCCGGGCATTTGAGGAAGCCCATCATTGGAATATACAAGCCAAGTTCTATAATGAAAAATTCCCACTAGTCATATATGAAAGTGAAAAAATCGGAGACTCTCTATCATGAAGAACATTGTACTAATTTGAAGGACAAGTGTGGAAAAGGATAGTAACATTGGCCCTTCTCTCTTTTTATCAGATTTTTTTATTCTCTTTTTTTTTGGCTCTTTGGCCTCTTTTTCTTGTTGGGCTCATTTGGCCTCTCTTTTTTATTTTCATCCGGAGCCTCATCTCGACTTGTGGGGGAATCATAGTCTCCAGCATCCTTTCCTCACATGGGACAATGCTCTAATAATGATGATCATCACACTTTTATTTACTTACAACTCAAGAATTACAACTCGATACTAGAACAAAAATATGACTATATGAATGCCTACGACGGTGTACCGGGATGTGTAATGATCTAGCGTGACATGTATAAAAAATATGAACGGTGGTCAATCCACAAATACTATGTCAACTATATGATCATGCAAAGCAATATGACAATGATGATATGTGTCATAATAAAACAAAACGGTGGAAGTTGCATGGCAATATATCTCGGAATGGCTATGGAAATGCCATAATAGGTAGGTATGGTGGCTGTTTTGAGGAAGATATAAGGAGGCTTATGTGTGAAAGAGTGTATCACATCACGGGGTTTGGATGCACCGGCGAAGTTTGCACCACAACTCAAGGTGAGAAAGGGCAATGCACGGCACCGAAGAGGCTAGCAAAATGCGGAAAGGTGAGAGTGCGTATAATCCATGGACTCACATTAGTCATAAAGAACTCACATACATATTGCAAAAGTTTATTAGCCCTCGAAGCAAAGTACTACTACGCATGCTCCTAGGGGGATAGATTTGTAGGAAAAGACCATCGCTCGTCCCTGACCGCCACTCATAAGGAAGACAATCAATAAAATCATGCTCCAATTTCATAGCATAACGAGAGACCATACGTGCATGCTTCAGGAATCACAAACCTTAACACAAATATTCTTACTAAACCACAATTACTCACTGGCATGACTCTAATATCACCATATTTATATCTCAAAACAAATGCAAGGAATCAAACTTCTCATATATTCAATGATCTTGATGAAACTTTTTATTATATCCCTCTTGAATACCCATCATATTAGGACTAAATTCATAACCTAAGCAAATTGCCATACTATTTATAAGACTCTCAAAATAATATAAGTGAAGCATGAGAGTTCATCAATTTCTTTAAAATATAACCACCGCCGTGCTCTAAAAGATACTCTAAAAAGGTGAAGCACTAGAGCAACTACCTAGCTCAAAATATAAGTGAAGCACATAGAGTATTCTAACAAATTCACGAATAATGTGTGTCCCTCTAAAAAGGTGTGTCCAGCAAGGATGATTGTGGGAAACTAAAAAGCAAATAAAGCAAAGACTCATATAATACAAGATGCTCCAAGCAAAACACATATCATGTGGTGAATAAAAATATAGCCTCAAGTAATTTACCGATGGATTGTAGACAAAAGAGGGGATGCCATCCGGGGCATCCCCAAGCTTAGACGCTTGGTTGTCCTTGAATATTACCTTGGGGTGCCATGGGCATCCCCAAGCTTAGGCTCTTGCCACTCCTTATTCCTTAGCTCATCGAAGCTTCACTCAAAACTTGAAAACTTCACAACACAAAACTCAACAGAAAACTCGTGAGATCCATTAGTATAATAAAACAAATCTCCTCTTTTAGGTTTTGTCATAAAATCATTCCAATTTTATATTTGCATTATATCTACTGTATTCTAACTTCACCATGGTTCATACTCCCCGGTACGACCCATAGATTAATCAAAACAAGCGAATAACACAATGAACATAGAATCTGTCAAAAACAGAATAGTCTGTAGAAACCTGAATTAAGCTCATACTTCTGTAACTCCAAATTTTTTGAACAATTATGACGTAGGCAATCTTTATATCAATCTTGTGTAAAAAATTCAGAACTTTTCCACGTTCTAGCAAATTTTAACAATTCTTCTACTGGACGCAAAAGTTTATGTTTTTTCTCAGAATCAAATTAACGATCTTCCAAATCATCCCAAAGGTCTTATTTGGCACAAACACTAATTAAAACACTAAAGCACAATCATAACAACAGTATAATTGCATATTTATTGAAAAACATAAGAAAAAGCAAAAACATAAAATAAAATTGGGTTCTCAAATTCTGTTTTCATTCTATTGTTTTACGCTCCTAGCTAGGCATATTGCAAATATCTAGGTATTGTCATCTTTGGTATTCAACTCCTTCCTAATCAAATCATCCAAAGCTTTTCTTAGTAAAATTCTTTTCTGATGTTCTTCCTTTTTAGTGGAAGAGCTTAATCCATGGAAAAAACTTTGATTAGTAACTTTGACATTCATAATTTCATACTCAGGATCATCACCATAAACATCTTCATATAAAACATGTATCTCATCTTTAATAGGTTCTCTAGACATTTCTTCAATCCACTCATTATTAAACCGTTCATCAATTCCCTTACTGACCCAATCAAATTTATCGTAAGCATCAAGGTATAAAGCTTGGATAACTTCCGCATAAGGGACTCTTTTCCTTAGATTGTTACTAAAAGCAACATAATCCTTAGATTCCAAACTACGTAAGGTTTCTTTATCATAGAGAATTTATTCTATTGGGGGATGCTCAAAATTTATATTATAGTAAGCAAAGATTTCTCTAGCCTCTCGGACTATGTAATCAAATTCACGCATAAGGATAATAGTAGCAATTTTCTTAGCTTTAGGATCATGTATGTTGGGAGTTCGTAAAACATCTTTTGTAAAGCCAAATGGATATGTAGAAATTATCTCTCTAATTTAATCACAAGCATCGAAATAGCATCCGCATAGCAATTTGTATTATGAAGAATAGATCCCCTATCTATAGGCATAACTACCGTGCAATCAAAGAATTCCTGAATAATATTCTTTTCAATAATGTTCCCATCACCCACATGATAGATCTTTGTTTTTAGATGAGTGGGGTTCCAGTTTCAAGAGATTCACGATTAAGAGCACAAGATTCAAACTTTTCTCAAGTTTTTACTAGTGTTTTCAACGATAGCCTTCTTAGATTCAGACATGATGACAAAGCAAGCAATCTAACACACAAGCAAACAAAAAGCCAATGAAAAAGTGAACGGAAAGAAGGCGAATAAAAAGGCAAATATTTTTGTGTTTTTCTTGAAAAAACATTTTATAAGTGGGGGAGAGGAAAACGAGAGGCAAATGGCAAATAATGTAAATGCAAGAGATGAGAGTTTATGATGGGTACTTGGTAGGCTTGATGTAGATCCTCCCCGGCAACGGCGCCAGAAATTCTTCCTGCTACTTCTTGAGCTTCCGTTGGTTTTTCCCTTGAAGAGGAAAGGGTAATGCAGCAAAGTAGAGATAAGTATTTCCCTCAGTTGAGAACCACGGTATCAATCCAGTAGGAGGAACATTGTAGGATCGAAAGTATGTCTAGAGGAGGGGGGTGATTAGACTACTTGACCAAATAAAAATCTTTCCTTTTCCGAATTTTAGCTATGGGTAGATTTTAGCAATTATGACAAGTCAAGCAATCAACCTACACATGCAATTCTAAGAGTATATTAGTGGAATGTAAAACATTGCATATGAAGGTAAAGGGAAGGGTTTGAAGAAGGTAAACACAATGGAGACACGAAGATTTTTGGTGTGGTTTCGATAGGTGGTGCTATCGTACATCCACGTTGATGGAGACATCAAACCACGAAGGGTAACGGCTGCGCGAGTCGACGGAGGCCTCCACCCATGAAGTCTCCATGAAGAAGCAACCTTGTCTATCCCACCATGGCCATCGCCCATGAAGGACTTGCCTCACTCGGGTAGATCTTCACGAAGTAGGCGATCTCCTTGCCCTTACAAACTTCTTGGTTCAACTCCACATAATGTCGGAGGCTCCCAAGCGATACCTAACCAATCTAGGAGACACCACACTCCAAAAGGTAATACACGGTGTGTTGATGATGAACTCCTTGCTCTTGTGCTTCAAATGATAGTCTCCCCAACACTCAACTCTCTCTCACATATTTGGCTATGGTGGAACAAGGATTTGAGTGGAAAGTAACTTGGGGAAGGCTAGAAATCAAGGTTCAAATGGTAGGAATGGAATCTCTTGATATGAACACATGAGTAGGTGGTTCTCTCTCAGAAAATGAATGGTGGAAGTTTAGGCACGTTCTGATGGCTCTATTCTTTGAGAAGAAGGGGTAGAGGGTATATATAGCCTCCACACAAAATCCAACCATTACACACTTTTGATCCATCTCAGTGGCACCGATTAGAAAACTCGGTGGCACTGATCTATACAAAAATATGAACGTTGGGAATCTCGATGGGACCGACGAGAACAACTCGGTGGGACTAATGTGGTAGGGCTTTGGGCAAACCTCATCTCGGTGAGACGAAAGTGAAGTAACAAGGCAACAGAGAATCAGTCAAGCCATCTCGGCAAGACCGATTGCAACATCTCGGTGGGACCGAAATAATTGCAACAAGAAACAGAGAGTTGGCAAGGCCACCTCGATGAGACTGAGATCCGTATTGGTGTGACCGAACTGTTAGGGTTTTGGCAGTGGCTGTGTCGAGATGAACTCGGTGGCTCCGGATGGGAAATATCGGTGGGGTCGAGTTGGGAATTAGGTTTTGGACATATTTGGATAGAGAAAGTGGCTGAGGGTTTTGGAGCAATATCACTAAGCACTTGAGCAAATAGCATTAAGCAACACCTCGTCCCCTTTTAATAGTATTGGCTTTCCCATGGACTCAATGTGATCTTGGATCACTTAAACAAAAATGTAGAGTCTTGAGCTTTTACCAATCCTTGTCCTTATTAGTTTGAGGGGTCCACATCTCTATTTCATGCCATGCCAATCATCGAACTTCCTGAAATATTATCTTGAATGGATATTAGTTCAATGAGATATATGTTGTTATGAATTACCAAAACCACCCGGGGATTAGTTACACTTTCAATCTCCCCCTTTTTGGTAATTGATGACAACATATAGATCAAAGCTTCGACAAATGATTAAATGAATGAAATACATCGTCGCTTTGAGAAGTATGTGATAAGAAGGAGCTCCCCCTAAATTTGTGCATTATTAAAAATTTGCGTTTGAATGCAAATGCACAATCGATTAGGATCATGGGTCACTCTTCCATGTCTTGACACCAGATTTTGGCACGGTCAAAAATGTAATTAAGATGATCTCAAATGGAGAAGTGATCTACATGAAAAGGTTTCGTATTGTCGACATGAACATCTTTCAAGTTTGGGCCATCACCATCCGATCTCATCTCGAAGGCTGAAGTTGTGTTCAAAATACTGAGATTTTGTATCCAGAGCACTGTTCGGCCGATTACGCCTCAAGGGTGGCATCAAATGAGAAAACTTTCTACACAAATTGTCGAAGTTGTGTTCAAAATATTGAGATTTTGTATCCAGAGCACTGTTCGGCCAATTACGCCTCAAGTGTGGCATCGAATGAGAAAACTTTCTACACGAATTGTCTTCGTCTCGTCGAAACGGTCGATTTTGATATAAAAATCATCTCAATCTAATATCGTATGTAGAAGTTAGAGCCACCTGAGTGCGGCCCTGTCATGAGCCAAAAGTGGCCCGCCCCATCAGACATGATGTCTAATGCCATCAGACATGATGTCTAATGGGTAGCGCGAGTAACAATCTATTTTACGCGAGCGATTCGGCCAAAAGGATGACCTCGAATCGAAAAACGTTCAACATGAAAGTTGTTCGTCTCGTCGAAATGGTTAAATTTGCTTCTTATGTGATTTTGATCTGAGGTCGTTTACTACCCCAAAAATGACCCGCACGGTACATCCAATTTTTAGACCGAACAGTTTTGGAAAGTTCGGACAAAACCATCCAAATTTGACTAGGGTTTTGGACGTGAATCCAAGCCTTTTCCTTGCACGGGAAGTCCAGATGCCTCTTATATACCTAGGAGGTGATGATCGATTGAACAACACACAATCGTTCAATTCATCTACCACTTTTTACCTTTACTTTTATCTCTCTCCCTTGTTGTTCTTCTTCCTCGTTCTTTGTTCGTTCTTCTTGTTGCAGGGCGGCGAACCTTGAGGCCCTAGGGGCAGTCAGGCCGACCTAGGGCAGCCCATAGACGCCGCGTGCCCTGACGGGGTCCCTCCCGGGCGTGTGGGGTTTTGGGTCTACAAAAGCGCCCGCTGGATTGCTTGCGTACCGCGCTTCCAGACGGGTCTTCTTCGACGTGAGCTGTGGTGCATCACCATCGGCGTTGGAGGTACACGATGACGTGTTCGTGTGCGAACACACTTTTTGACGACTTCGCCGGGGACAAAGCTTTGAACGGTCTCCAGCCCGTTCTTGCTACGAAGAGATTGTTATTTAGGGTTTGCAATCTACAAAGGTAACATGAATACCCAATTTGCTTATGTAGATGCAAATAATGCATATGTTGTTGCTAGATCGTTTAATGAGCATAATGTATCGGCTAGCCCTAATTTTATCAATCATGCATCTAATTACGTGCAAGAGCCGATGCACCAAAATCTCCATGCTTCTACCTCATATAATTTTAGCAACATGCAACATATGTATACCAACTCCCATGCATTGGCAACCCCACAAATCCATATGCCGATGAACAATGTGATGAGTTTGGTTAATCAAGTTGAAACACCCTATGTAGGAACTTTCAATAGCATGCAACAAAGTGTTTCACATTTTTATTCATCGGCAACTAACTTGCAACATTTTAATCCAAACATGCCGGTGGATAGGGGAATTGGCCATGCTACTACTAGTTATTCGGCCAATTACCCTCAAATAGCATATGCTACAGCTCATGCTACTAATTTTTTGGCACCATACACAACTGTTGATGTCCATAATTCGGCCCCGCACCTTCACAGTCATGGCGGAATAAGTGAATCTACTGCAGGAGCACAAATGCCTTCACCTAATACCATGGCATATCATGTCCCCCCTACACAATTACAAAATTTTGGCAACATCTCATTGCCGAAAGAGTCTAAAAGCATCAGGGGGCAACCATATCCAGACTGGGTAATTGAGAACAAGCTTACATTCTCTTGGGATTTGTGGAATGCTATTCGTCAGGAACTAATAAAAGGCAGGAAGCGTCATGATTTGGTGCTGTAAAAGCTAGAGTTGTGCAAATGATGCATTCACCCAGTACTATAGCATCCAATGTACCCCCTAAACAATTGCATAGTCTCGGTAACTCATTGCCGGAAGAGTCTCAAAGCATTGGGGGGAAATCTCATGAGGAGTGGATGGAAATTGAGATGAAAAGGTTTAAAGCTCGCCAAGCTGAGATGTGGGCTAAAATTAGACAAGAGCGAGAAGCCTTGGAAATTCAAAAAGATAAAAGTATTGATTCGGGTAACAAAGGAAATTCAGTTATTAAAAAAGCAAATAAAATAGTATGTATACCGAATCTATTGAAGAAAAAAAGAGGATGCCAAGGCATTGGAGAGTCATTCAAAAGTGGAGCAAAATATTATTCAAGTGATACAACCATCATGCTCTCCTAGCGTGTATGAAGAGGTATGTCTAGCAAGTGATTTACCTATTTTCAGATTTGGTCACAACTTTATTGTTGATGCATCTATTAGGAAAAATCTTATAAGTAATTTTGAAAGACCAATGATGAAGGGCAATTTACTTGTTAGCAATAAAATTGTTACTAAGCATATCGGTCAATATATTGTACCATTCAAAGAGACCGATAGTGACTTATTACTGCGGCCAAAGCTTTTCCCATTGCTATATTTAAAGTTTGTATCTAATTGGGTAGCTTTTCTTGCTTCATACTTGGCTTACACATGGTCTCAATTGAGACATATATGTTCTAACTACTTTGATTTCAGAAATTTAAAGCCAAGGTTATACTCTGTTGAGAAAACCGATGATAGTATAATTTCCTTTTCAAAGACATCGGAGATAGAGTGCAAAACACAATGCAGAGCCGAATGGGGTAATGCAAAATCTGAACCATTCGTTTGCTTAACTCCAAAGCTGTTCTCATAGCAAGATCAGCTAGAGATTAAAAAGTTTACCTTCAATTCAAGCATGTGCGATCAAATATTTGATTTGTTGCTGAAAAAGAATTACATAAGAATTCTTGATCACCATGTCAAGCCATCAATTCAAGGATGAATGTATTGTAGGTTGCATCACTCGTTCAAACATAATTTTGAGGATTGCAATATGTTACATCAAATAGTTAAATCGGCCATTCATAAAGGACAATTGAAATTTGTTGAGACACCAAGAGATGACCAGTTTATTACGATTGGTCCCGATGGCAAACGATTTTTGCATTGGCTGCTTCAAGTCGATCCATTTAAACATGAGAAGGTAAAAACTATGGATGATGGGATCAAGTTTTCAAGTAAAGAAGTTGTTCAAGAGCATAATGAAAATATTCTTGAAGGCGGGAATTCCATCAAGGTTGCGCAAAAGACGCCAAGTACTGGGGGCAACAAGAAAATCCAAAGATCGGAGCAAGCACAACCAAAGAAAGCAAAGGCTGAGGTAAGCACAAAGGTAAAAAGCCGAAAGTCACTTTTGCGCAACTATTGGAAAAATATCAGAAGATAAGTGAGAAGAACAATGCTTATCGGCCAAGTAATTCAAGAGCATCAAGACCACCCCCTAGGCGCGAACCCAAGGATCGGTATTGTCAAAATGAGAATTCTAATGCAGTATATTCATATCCATATTTTGGGCCGCCAATGCCAATGCCATGGATACCTTCCTATGATCATGTAAATCCATATCCATCATGGGATAGGTATGATACAAGGGCGCATTCTTCATCCTATTTTAGACCATCTCACAAACATTATGCAGTTTCAAAAAGATCAACATTTGAACAATCACATGTCAAAGACCGTTTCAATCGTAAGGAATCAGTCCGGAGCTCAAGGAACAAGAAAGAGGTGGTCAAGCAAGTTTACCGTGTTAAAAAAGATGGTCATAAGAGTGCTACTTCAGATTTGATCTCAAATGAAAAAGAGCCATTTAAAGTGTTGACATTGACTACTAAAGGCAATGAGGCAAGTCAATCAAGTGCCAAATCTAAAGAGAAGAAGTTGAGAGTGCACAAGGTAAAACAAGAATTGCCATTGCTTCAAACAAAATCACAGCCGGGGTGCTCACTCGGCTTATCATATTGGCAAAAGAAGAAATTACAAAAACTTAGTGCACAAGAACTTGAAGAATGGAACATGGCATGGGTTCCCAAAGGAACTACTCAAAATAAGAATTATGTGAAAGCTTCCATTACAAGAAGTGCGGCAAATGTGAAGAAGGAAAAGAGTGAAAACTATGAAGGACCAAGCCAAAGGTTTCAACATCTTCGGTCCATGCAATATCCATATTCTTCAACTATGCCATTGATGCATATGCCATGAAATTCATCATCAGGTATGATTGGTTACCCTCAATGGGCTTATTTTAATCCATGGAGCAATATAATTTCTTACATCATGAAAGGGTATTTCCAAATCATCATATGTTCGATTAGCTACACTTTTGTTGCTAATCTAAATGGCCGACATATACCTATCATCCTAAGCACATACAAAATGGCCGATGGAGTGTTGACATCGTGCTTAGAACAAACTTCGTGCAAGTTATTTTTCGGCACACAAGTTTTGCCGAAAAACAGGTGGGCATGTGTTGACACCAGATTTTGGCACGGTCAAAAACTTAATTAAGATGGTCTCAAATGGAGAATTGATCTACATGAAAAAGTTTCGTATTGTCGACATGAACATCTTTCAAGTTTGGGCCATCGCCATCCGATCTCATCTCGAAGGCTGAAATTATGTTCGAATTACTGAGATTTTGTATTCAGAGCACTGTTCGGCTGATTACGCCTCAAGGGTGGCATCAAATGAGAAAACTTTCTACACGAATTGTCTTTGTCTCATTGAAACGGTCGATTTCTATATAAAAATCGTCTCAATCCAATATCGTATGTAAAAATTAGAGCCACCTGAGTGCGGCCCTGTCACGAGCCAAAAGTGGCCCGCCCCATCAGATCTGATGGGTAGCGCGAGTAATAGTTTGTTTTGTGTGGGAGATTTGGCCCTGAAGATGGTCTCGAATCGAAAACCATTCAACATGAATGTTGTTCGTCTCGTTGAAACTGTTAAATTTGCTTCTTACGTGATTTTGATCTGAGGTCGTTTACTACCACAAAAATGACCTGCAAGCTGCAGCCAATTTTTAGACCGAACAGTTTTGGAAAGTTTGAACAAAACCATCCGAATTTGACTAGGGTTTTGGACGTGAATCCAAGCCTTCTCCTTGCACGGGAAGTCTAGCCGCCTCTTATATACCTAGGAGGTGATGGCCGATCGAACAACACACAATCGATCAATTCAACTACCATTTTTTACCTTTACTTTTATCTCTCTCCCTTGTTCTTCTTCTTCCTTGTTCTTCGTTCATTCTTCTTGTTGCAGGGCGACGAACATCGAGGCCCTAGGGGCGGTTAGGCCGACCTAGGGCAGCCCATAGCCGGCGCGCGCCCTGATGGGTCCCTCCCGGGCGTGTGGGGTTTTGGGTCTACAAAAGCGCCCGCCGGATTGCTTGCGTACCGCGCTTCCGGACGGGTCTCCTTTGACATGAGCTGTAGTGCATCACCCTCGGTGTTGGAGGTACACGGTGACGTGTTCGTGTGCGAACACCATGTCACATAAATCTTGGTGGACCGCACAAAATGATATGAGTGAAATAATAAGCACGCATCACCAAAGGCATAAGTGAATGATCGTACACAAATAATGATAGAGATAAGCATTAAGCACACATGAAGCATAGTATGATCGAACGTAGTATCTCACAAGCATAACAACCAAAGTAGCACAAATCAAATAGACAAAGTAGCAAGAACTCGAGAAAAACCAATGGAAAAGCGAGACACGCTCTCTCTCTCTCTCGAAGTCTAATGATCTTTACAATTTCTCCCCCTCTGGCAACAAGTACCAAAAAGTTCAAAAAAGGTATAGAGCTATGCGTCTCTCTAGGCACGATCCACGACAGCTCCTGAAGGTGACTTCTGGCTGGTGGCTCCGGTGTGCGCAGATGGTGTTGAGATGAGTGCGTCCGTAAAAGCTTTAGCTCACGTCTGCTTGGCTGGTGGAGTAGATACTGGAGGTGGCACTGGAGTAGTAGCAGCAGGTGCAGAGTGAGTAGTCCTCGTTTCTGCAACTGGCACGGCTGATGATCTGGGTGCCCTAGGCACTGTCTGAAATATCTCAGTGGTAGGTCGCTCATCTCCACTATCCTCTGTAGTGGCTCTGGCTGCCTCGACATCATCTCTGAGCTTCTCCACAATAGACTGAACCTCTATGATCTTTACATCAAGATCATGAACCTTAGTCTCGACAATCTGCTCTAGGCTCTCCTGGTTCTTGGAAATGTTGGCTAGACTCTTCTCAATCCTCAGGGTTGCCTCTAATAGATATGTCATCTGGTCATTCTTGGACTTGAGGTTGGCTATTGGAGCATTAGATGTTGTGGCCTCTTGAGCTGCTCTTGCTGCTACAGCTGCCTGGATCTTCTCTTGAGCCTCAACAGATGTAGGGTGTGAAGCATCCATCACCACCACATTGTCTTCAAACTCAGGCTGAAGTGGAAGGTGCTCATGATCAAGTAGATAAGTGCTCGTTCCAACCTTGGAGTTGATGAGTATCTGAATATGTGGAGCATATCCACAAGATCTCTTCTGATCAGCAGATCTCCTTTTGATTGTCTCAACTATCAAACTCATGACTTTGAACTTCTGAGGGGTGTCAAACAGATGTAGCAAGTTGATGGAGTGGCCACAGATCATCTTGTCATCTCCGGACTTGGGCAAAAGAGTATGCCTCAAGATAGTATTTGTGGTGGCCAAACCAGCAAGCAAATGCTTTATAGAGCCAAGCTTATGACTTTCAACATCCTTGGGAGGGATTTCCTTGTACATGTTAGCCATAGAGTTGTGGTCCATCCTGGGCTTCCCGTACACATCAATGTCATTTTCTTATTCCTCAGGAGCACCAAGAAGTTCAGCCCACTCAGAGATAGTTGACTGGTACTTGGAACCCTCAGTCATCCATGCAATCCTCCCATCTGGATAGAAATGAGCTGTGGAGTAGAATTGCATGATCATCTCGTCATTCCACTTGGTGAGCTTCTGACCAACAAAGGAATCCACTCCTGCAAACTTGAAACTCTCATGAACATGGGGAAAATAGTCTTCATTTGCATCAATGTATTTCCAGTCCACCCACTTCATGTCACTGACTATGGGCTTCTTATCAAGCAGTATGGTTTCATAGAAATCATGTTGCTCTCTGGTGTGAAAGCGATAGTCACAAGTAGTCCTCCTGCTGACAGAATATGGATCATTCTTCCTCCACTCTCGCAGACCTTTGTCTTTCCTGAGCATCATGTACTCGGCTACTGGATGAGCATTGTCATGGTATGGAATCTTTGGCTTTAACTTCTTGAGCACTAGTGGCTCATCATCCATCTCAACCTCAGGCACTGGGGCCTTGTTCTTCTCAGCAGCAGAGATGTTTCTTGTAGACCTCTTGGGAGCTGGTGCTTTGGGCTTGGACTTGGGTTTGGAGGGATCAGCTGACTTCATAGCATCTGACATTAGCTTCTGAGTCTTTGCTGGAGGTGCATCTGCAGTAGGTTCCTCCTCCTCCTCCTCATCATCAATCATCATGGAGGGTATGCCAATAACTCGAGCAATTGTCTTCCTCACCCTCTTCTTCTTCTTTGTTGCAGCAGCCTCTGCATCACTTGGCTCGTCAAGTGTGAATGTCATGGCCTCTTTGGGAGCTGAGGCTTTGTCTGCCTTTGACAAAGGGACTTTTCTTACAGCAGATCTCTCGTTGGTGCGGCAGATGGTTTTGTGCTGGCTGCTGTGCCATAGCCCTTAGCAACCACTATCTTCTTTGAGGTCACTTCCTCAGGCTGGAAGTCGTCATCCTCTGTGTTTGAGCCCTTGTTCTTCCTAGTCCTTTTGGCAGCCTTAGGCAAATTGCTAGGAGTGCTCCGGGCAGAGTAGATGAGTTATCACAAAAGCAGATGTTTTTCCAAAAATTTGAGTTCAAATCTTAGTTCTAGGTTTTCACAAAATGCATTTCGAAGCTACCGAGTTGGTCATTTTGGTGATACCGAAGCAATTACAGAACCAAAACACTCCATTTCGGTTGGACCGAGATGTGGTTCGGTGTCTCCAAGTTACTAGGCTTTCACTGAAACTTTACTTTCGGTCTCACCAATTAGTACGTTTCGGTGGAACCGAGTTGTACTTGTGCAATGTCCAGGGCCAAATCGGTGGGACCAAAAATTCCTATTCGGTCGGTCCGAGATGCGTTCGGCGGAAACCTAAACCTAAATTTTCTGCTCAAATCTATTCTAAGGAACTAATCTGGTGGATAGAGGAATCTCATTCATGGCAAGATACATGGCAAAATCCTTGTGCATTGAATCAGAGAAAATGAAGCACGAGGGGGTCGAATCTCACCCTAACTTGGTGGAGATCCAGTACGGCGGCAACGGCATGGCAGATTACCATTGACGGTGACGGAGTCCTGTGGTAAAGGCGTGCTGGAGACAAGGACAACAATCCGGAGACCAGGGGAACAACAGCAACGAGGTGTGGGGTCGTAGAGTTTGATGAAATTTTCAAAGTACAGTCGCGCTGGATATATATACCTGTATGCTGCCGGTGGCACCGAGTGGAACAAATTGGTGGCACCGAGACGTGCAACTGCTTGCAGTTACAGCAAATCGGTGACGTCTGGATGGTCTGATCGGTAGCACCGAGATGAAAACCTAGATCAATCTAAATGATTTTGGTTTGACCGAATTTGAATGATTTGGTCCAACCAAAATGCATGAAGAAGGTTTTGGAGGTCAGCCCTTGTCGGATCGGTGGATCCGAGTGCTCCTCACCTGGAGGGTCCGAAAAATACTTGTTCAATTTTTGTGATATAGCATGAAAAGAATTTGAGACAAGAAAAGCATAGATAGCTAGGGAAGGTTCTTAGGCATTCTTGTACATCTACTTGGCCAACAAAAACCAAGACAATCAAAACAACAAATGGATGTCCTCGAATGGAGAAAATATGCAAACCAACATGCTCAAACAATAAAATGGCAAATGAAACATGTGTCAAAACATGCACAACCAATTCTAGCATCTATCAAGCAATTGGCGATGACTAGGTCATCTATATATGAGTATATAGACTTAGGAGTCAAATGAGAAACATTTGATCGTAGGTCATACTCATCGTTTAAGCAGAAGTGGGGTTGCCAATTTTATATAAAGCATTAATGTGTTCACACCATTAGAGTTGCTTTAGCTCAATTTTTAGAGCAAAGCTTCCCCTAGATGTGATACCCCCCCAAAGAGGGATGAACTAACCTTGGGTTTTGTCGATGATGACTTCATGTAGGTAGTGAAGATGTGGATGCTCAATGTTGATGTAGATCATTCTGAGCAATCCTTTGGAGTTTTGCACTTTCAATACCTACATGGGTTAGTCCCACAAGGAACATACAAGGATATCCATAGGCATAGAGTGAATTGCACATATGATGATGTCCAAGACAGCATTAGGTTACCTTGTCCCTTGTCTTACCAACAAGAGGGTTTGTGACTCCATGAACTAGTGCAAGATATGAAAGTTGATTGCACAAGTCCTTGCCAAAATGAATATGAGTGAAGTATGTTGGCGGAGTCACCCTCGAGAACACTCTAGTTCTTCTTTGGGACCCACATCAACTTGATGGGAATCCTTGGAGTTGTAGTTGAACTTGATGAAGTAGAGCTTGACGTAGTCTTGGGAACCCACTTGACCATGGCCTTAGGAGCTTCTTCAAATGAGTAAATCTCTTCTTGAAGCTTGTCCTTGCCTTTTAGCTTGTGGTCTTGTGGTGGAAGATCATCTTGAGCTTGTGTTCCCTCAAAAGAAGTGGGGTCATACTTCTCTTGTTGAGGAACAAACTTCGTCTTGGGGTATTGATCTTCTTCCCATTCAACTCCATTGGCATTGAACTTTCGTTCAAAACCAACACCTTGATTCTTCCGGTGCATTCCTTGCTTGCGTACAATTTCCTCAAATTGCTTACTCCCAGCAAGGCTCTTGTAAACACCTTTCTCTATAATTCCCTTCAATAAGCTATTGTCTTGCTCAAGTGTAACTTGGATAAGAGAATCACTAGTGGAATCAAGAGAATTACTAGAAGCAACAATATTTGATTTAGCATGGTTATTGTTACTACTAGAAGAACAATATTTCTTGCTCTTGTTGCTAGATTTTACTTGTGGCATATAAGTAGACAAGAGGAGACATTTGGCAATGTAATAAGAACTCTTCTTTTGAAGATCATCATTGATAGCTTTTAGAAACTCATGCTCTTGCTCTAAATTTAGCTTCTCGAAGCATAGCTTCTCATGAGTTCTTAGGAGCTCTCAATGATCCTCTTGAGTTGTTTCATGAGCTAACTTAAGAGTGTTTAGTTCTTTAGTTAGATGCACAATCTCTTTCTTAGCATTGTCATTCGTTTCATCTTTATTAGCATGATTACTAGCAACTTCATTATAGCTCACATCACTAGTTTTATCAACAAGTAAATCATCATCACCTAGCAAATCATCTACATCACTATTGAAATCAAGATACTCAGGGTGTGATACCTTGGGGCCTTTAGCCATGAAGCATCTTCCAATTCCTTCATTTGGTGAATCAAATATGTCGTGGGAGTTGGATACACTAGAGCAAGACCGGCAACACCTTCATCTTGAGTATATTCTGAGTCGGAGTGATAGCTTCTCTCAGAGTAGTTGTCAGAGTCAGAACCAGAAACCCATTCACCAACTTGGGCTTGATGTCTTCGTCTTGTGTAGCTCTTTGATGACTTGTCTTTCCTTTTCGAACCTTTTCGAATCCTTGCTTCTTCGAAAAGGTCTTCGTTCATAACGACCATCTCTACTCCTTCTCTCTCTTGGAGGTGATTCATCTCTTCTACTCCTCCTTTTTGGTGAGTCTTATCTTTTCTTGTAGGGAGCCGTACACTTATTGGAATAGTGTCCGGGTCTTCCACAATTGTAGCAATTACGATCACAACTAGAAGATCTTTTGTCATTGTAGGACATTGACTTGGAGCTACTCTCTTTGCTTCTACTCTTGTAGAATTTGTTGAAGTTCTTCACCATTAAGCTCAATTCTTCATTGGAGACTAGCTTGTCACTGGATGTTGTAGGAGCATCACTTGAAGCTTTGTATGCACCACTTGAATTGTTGTGGAGCTCTTCCTTATCCTTGAGTGGCATCTCATGAGCAACAATTCTACCAATGACTTCCATGGGCTTGAGATCTTTGTAGTTAGGCATCATTTGGATCAATGTGCACACGGTATCATATTTTCCATACAAGGCTCTAAGGATCTTCTTGATGATGAATTTGTCAGTCATCGCTTCACTTCCTAAGCCAGCAATCTCATTTGTGATGAGAGCAAGCCTAGAGTACATTTCGGCGACTCCTTCACTATCCTTCATCTTGAACTTGTCAAGTTGACTTTGAAGCACATCCAACTTGGATTCCTTGACGGACTCAGTACCTTCGTGCATATCAACCAAATTATCCCAAATTTCATTTGCATTCTCAAGGCGGCTGACTTTGTTGAATTCTTCGGGGCACAATCCATTGAAGAGAATATCACAAGCTTGAGCATTATATTGCAACATCTTCAATTCTTTCGCGATGGCTTCACGATCCGGTTCTCTACCATCTTCAAAGAATTCACCTTGCAAGCCAATATGAACAACAGCCCAAATGATGGGGTTATGACCAAGAATATGCATTTTCATCTTATGGTTCCAACTAGCAATGTTTGTACAATCAAAATAAGGACCTCTACGGTGATAGTTACCCTCGCTAGACACCATACTCTCCTAGGTTGTGAAACGAAGGCTATGATCACCAAGGCAATGGAAATCAAGGCTAATTGGGACCAAAGCTCTGATACAACTTGTAGGATCAAAAGTATGTCTAGAGGGGGGGTGATTAGACTACTTGACCAAATAAAAATCTTTTATTTTCCCATTTTTAGTTGTGGGCAGATTTTAGGAATTATAACAAGTCAAGCAATCAACCTACACATGAAATTCTAAGAGTATAGCAACGGAATGTAAGATATTGCATATGAAGGTAAAGGGAAGGGTTTGGAGAAGGCAAACACAATGGAGACACGAAGATTTTTGGCGTGGTTCTGATAGGTGGTGCTATCGTACACCCACGTTGATGGAGACTTCAACCCACGATGGGTAATGGCTGCATTAGTCCATGGAGGCCTCCACCCACAAAGGGTCCATGAAGAAGCAACCTTGTCTATCCCACCATGGCCATCGCCCACGAAGGACTTGCGTCACTCGGGTAAATCTTCACGAAGTAGGCGATCTCCTTGCCTTTAAAAACTTCTTGCTTCAACTCCACATCATGTCGGAGGCTCCCAAGCGACACCTAACCAATCTAGGAGACACCACTCTCCAAAAGGTAATAGACGGTGTGTTGATGATGAACTCCTTGCTCTTGTGCTTCAAATGATAGTGTCCCCAACACTCAACTCTCTCTCACAGATTTTGCTATGGTGAAAGAAGGATTTGAGTGGAAAGCAACTTGGGGAAGGCTAGAAATCAAGGTTCAAATGGTAGGAATGGAATCTCTTGATCTCAACACATGAGTAGGTGGTTCTCTCTACACACTTTTCACCCATCTCGGTGGCACCGATTAGAAAACTCGGTGGCACTGAACTATACAAAAATATGAACGTTGGGAATCTCGGTGGGACCGACGGGAACAACTCGGTGGGACCGATGTGCTAGGGCTTAGGGCAAACCTCATCTCGGTGGCACCGATTGCATCATCTCGGTGAGACCAAAAGGCAACAGAGAATTAGTCAAGCCATCTTGGTGAGACCGATAGCAACATCTCGGTGGGACCGAAATAATTGTAACAAGCAATAGAGAGTTGGCAAGGCCATCTCGGTGAGACCGAGATCCGTATCGATGTGACCGAACTGTTAGGGTTTTGGCAATCGCTGTGTAAATATGAACTCGGTGGCTCCGGATGGGAAATATCGGTGGGGACATGTTGGGAATTAGGTTTTGGACATATTTGGATAGAGAAAGTGGCCGAGGGTTTTGCAGCAATATCACTAAGCAGTTGAGCAAATAGATCATTAAGCAACACCTCCTCCCCTTTTAAAAGTATTGGCTTTCCTATGGACTCAATGTGATCTTGGATCACTTAAACAAAAATGTGGAGTGTCCTTGTCCTTATCATTTTGAGGGGTCCACATCTCGATTTCATGCCATGCCAATCATTGAACTTCCTAAAATATTTATCTTGAATGGATATTAGTTCAATGAGATATAGGTTGTTATGAATTACCAAAACCACCCGGGGATTAGTTGCACTTTCAAACACACAAATCTCCAATAATTGCACCTACACAAACAAACAAATACTTGAACCCAACGCGATAAAGGGGTTGTTAATCCCTTCACGGTTACTTGCAAGGATGAGATCTAATAGTGATAAATATAAAAGATAAGTAAAAGTGCAAAATAAAATAAAAGTAAATAAATTGAGCAAGGTATTTTTGTGTTTTTGATTTTATAGATCTGAAAATAATATGATAAAAGATAGACTCGGGGGCCATAGTTTTCACTAGAGGCTTCTCTCTTGAAAGAAAGCATACGGTGGGTAAACAAATTACTGTTGAGCAATTGATATAAAAGTGCATAGTTATGACGATATCTAAGGCAATGATCTTGTATATAGGCATCACGTTCATGACAAGTAGACCGACTCCTGCATGCATCTACTACTATTAGTCCACACATCGGCCGCTATCCAGCATGCATGTAGTGTATTAAGTTAACAAGAACGGAGTAATGCCTTAAGCAAGATGACATGATGTAGAGGGATAGATCCAATCAATATGAATAAAGCTCACCTTTTTATCCTTAATGGCAACAATACAAATACGTGTCAAGTTCCTTTTTGTCACTGGGATTGAGCACCGCAAGATTGAACCCATTACAAAGCACCTCTCCCATTGCAAGAAAAATCAATCTAGTTGGCCAAACCAAAACAATAGATCAGAGAGAAATACAAAGCTATATAAATAATGCATAAAATAGTTCAGAGAAGACTCAACTAATATTCATAGATAATCGGATATAAACCCACAATTCAACAGATCTCAACAAACGCACTGCAAAAGAAGAACATCGAGGAGAACATTGTATTGAAGATCAAAGAGAGAGAAGAAGCCATCTAGTTACTAGCTATGGACCCGTAGGTCGGTGGTAAACTACTCACACATCATCGAAAGGGCAGCAAGGTTGATGTAGAAGCTCTCCATGGTCGAATCCCCCTCCGGCAGAGTACCGGAAAAGGTCTCCAAATGGGATCTCACGAAGACAGAAACTTGCGGTGGCGGAAAAGTATTTTTCGTGTGCCCTTTGGTCTATGGGGAATATTTGGGTATTTATAGAAGAAAAATTAGGGTTGTAAGTGCCATGGGGGGCCCACAAGCTAGGGGGGCACCCCCTAGGGCGCGCCTGTAACGACCCGAGACCGACGCTCCGGATGCCTTCCAGTTACTTCGTTGTCGCCGTGTGTTTTATTTGTTTGTTGCATTCATCATGGCATCATTTGCATTCCATGGGCGCTCCGCTGCCATCATTTTTCCAAAACTTGCATCCATTCATAGTGGTTGCCTCTCCTCATTGTCTTCGTTGTCCTTTCTAAGACCAACCGGGTTTTCCGAGTCCCTCTTGTCTGACCGCCTAACCTCTCTGCACAGACCCCCTCGCACGCGTCCGGGAACTTCCCCGAACCCGAACTAGGCTATCATTACCAATGGGTCCGGATCATCCCCAAACATCCTAAAGCATCTCTAATTCTTGTTTGGACTTCCCTAGCCTATTTATTTCGACCGTCCGATCTAAATCGGAGACTCCAAACCTAACCATGTTTCTATATATAGACCACCTACTTGGCTAACCCTAAAACCTAGGCCTCCTATCCCATCAATCCACTCGCCCGTCGCCACCACCCTCTCTCTGGGGATCTCCTTCCGATCCTCCCGAACCAACGCACCCTTGTCTCCTCCTCGTTTTCAGCTCCTAGCCAACCACCTGCCCGATCCCTCCACCCACCTCAACCCCGCCGCCTTTGGCTGCTCCAGCAAGCCTCACCGGAGCAAGCATTGGAGTCGCCGGACCTCCCTACTTCCCTTTCTTCCTCCGCCTTTTTCTTCCTTCCTCTTTCTTCCTCTTTCTCAGCTCTCTCTCTCATCGTGTTTGTGCACAAGAGACAAGTAGCACCATGCCAAGATCACACCACCGAACCTCCACGACCTCGCCGGAACGCCGCCCTGCGCCAGCCGCCGGAGCGCCATCTGCCCGCCTCGTTGGATCCGCGCCGCCTTGCGGGAGCCCCGCTTCAAGTCCCGCAGCTGTGCGTCGCTCCCGAGCCCCTGGTCCTCGCTCCCGAGCACCGTGCCATGTGTCGTTCTTCTCCGGCAGCCACATCGACGAGGGCCCCACTGGACCTGCTCTTTTCCTGGCCACCTTGTTGCCGACTCGCAGGTTCTCCTCAGGCCGTCGCGCCCCTGCCATCTCCCTGCTGGCTCTCTTCTTCCCTTGTTTCCCCTCTGAAATTTTCTCTGTCTTTTCCTTCAGACAACAGCAGACTCCATGGCCCTGTAGCTCACCACCAGCCTCCACAAGCTGAGCGCCACCGGATCTGGAGGATCCCGGCCTCCCTCGCTTTCCTGCGTCCATCCCCTGCCTCTCCGCCTCGCCGGAGCCCCGCGCGAGCCACAGCCGTGAGCTCCAGCATTGCTGCTCCTCTGTTTTTTGTCGAACATAGGGTGACGCGCCCGTAGCCTCCCCGCCTCGCGTGTCTGGGCCACTTCCAGCGCCAGCAAGGCCCAGCGCCCACCTCGGCCGCCTCCTGCAACCGGCCTGCTGCTACCTCTCCACCAGCTGGGCTTGGCCCATGGGTGAGCGCCCACAGCCCCTCCTCTCTGTTTAGCCCATGTTATGTGTAGTTTGAGCCCATTACGTTTTTTCCTGCTCCAGTGAATTTACTAATTATCTAGGGGACAACTATTTTACAGAAAAGCCCCTCATCTTCATGCATTTAATATCTCACAAACCATGCATCGGAATTAAACAAACTATATATGTAAAATGCTTAGAATTTCATGTACTTTCACAATATCCAATTTTCATCCATGTTAAAATGTTTAAAATTGTTGTTTGCATTAATTTGTATAAATATCATGCTAAAATGGTTTATTTCATAACTAAATAACCGTAGCTTCGAATTAAATAAACTTTATATATAAATTAGGTAGAAAAATACATAGATTAACATGGTGTACTTACTTTGCATGTTTAACAACAATAAAATATGGTTTAGGAAAGAACAGTACCAAATCCAAAATATGATCATGGGGATTTTTCGGAATTGTTGCTTGTTGTTTCCGGCCTCATTTAAATTGCCTAGATAGGTAGATTAATCATGCTTCACCTCTTGCCATGTTAACCAACATTTAATATGGATGAGTAGCATAAACAAGAGTGAACTAAATGATTCGAATGTGGGGTTTCGTCAAGATGCAACTCGTTGCATATTGAGCTCCACTTAATTTGTAGCATTGTTTGTTGCACTTTGCCATGCCATGACTCATTAAAATGGACATGCATCGTACTTGGTTGTGCATCATGTCATGTTTATGCTTGTTGGTTTACCACGTTGTTTGCTTCTTTTCGGTTGTGGTTTTGTCGATAGTTCCGGTTATGTTGCGATTGTGAGGATCCGTTCGACTACGTTGGTTCGTCTACTTCATGGACTCGGTATTCTTCCTAACAGAATTTCAGGCAAGATGATCATTACCTTGGATACCACTACTATCTTTGCTTGCTAGTTGTCTCGATGCTATCACTATGTTGTGCTACCTACCACTTGTTTGTCAAGCCTCCCAATATGCCATGATAAGCCTCTAACCTTTTCCACCTTCCTAGCAAACCGTTGTTTGCGGTGCAGTGCAGGTTGTTCCATGTCGGTACATGGATATCATGGGATATCACAATATCTCTTATTTAATTAATGCATCTATATACTTGGTAATGGTTGGAAGGCTTGGCCTTTTGCTTGGTGTTTTGTTCCACTCATGCCGCCCTAGTTTCTGACATACCGGTGTTATGTTCCTTGATTTGCGTACCTAACATGGTCGGGGTTTATGGGCCCCCCTTGACAGTTCGCTTTGAATAAAACTCTTCCAGCAAGGCCCAACATTGGTTTTACCATTTACCTAATAATAACTAAAACTTGCATAGGGACCGGTTAGCACCCGAGGACTCTTAATCAACAACCTGGGCCAGTGCTCCTCATGAGTGTTGGTCCAAACCAAGCAGCCTGCGGGGCCACCATGGGGAAACTCAAGGATTGGTTTTACTTGTCGCTTGTCCCATCCGATTGTGGCCTGAGACGAGATACGCGTGGCTCCTATCGGGGTGTCGGCATGTCGGGAGGTCTTGCTGGTTTTGTTTTACCATTGTCGAAATGTCTTGTGCACCGGGATTCCGAGATTGATCGGGTGATCCCGAGATGGAGGTTTTTCCTTCGCGGATCATGAGAGTTTATGATGGACTAAGTTGGGACACCCCTGCAGGGTTTATCTTTTCGAGAGCCGTGCCCGCGGTTATGTGGAAGATTGGAAATTTATAATATCCGGTTGTAGATAACTTGACACTAAACCCGAATTAAAATATGCCAACCACGTGCGTAACCGTGACCGTCTCTTTTCGAGGGAGTTCGGGAAGAGAACACGGTGGGGTTATGTTTGACTCGTAAGTAGTTCAGGATCACTTCTTGATCATTACTAGTTTGCGATCGTTATGCGTAGTTTACTCTTCTTACTCTTGTACTCATAAGTTAGCCACCATACAATGCTTAGTGCTTGCTACAACCTCACCACTTATCCATTCCATACCCATTAAGCTTTGCTAGTCTTGATACCCATGGTAATGGGATTGCTGAGTCCTCGTGGCTCACAAATTACTACAACAACAATTGCAGGTACAGATAATGCGATGATCTGACGTGAGAGCGATTCTTGCTTGTTTTGGAGTTCTTCTGCTTCTTTTTCGATCAAGGGATAGGTTTCGGGTCGGGAGCCTGGGATTAGCAGGGTGGATGTCGTTCTTCTTTTTTGTTTGATTTCATCCATAGTCGGATCCTGCTCTTCTGTATGATGATTGCTATGTATTGATGTATTGATGTATTCATGATGTAGCTTGTGGCGAGTGTAAGCATGTATCTGGTATTCTCATCTATTCAGTACATGATATGTTGTAATGATATCCACCTTGTTATGCGCTCGAAGTGTGGTTGTGCCCCAATCATGAATTCATCACGTGATTGGGATATAATCACATCTTGGGCGCTACAAGTTGGTATTAGAGCCTTACCGACCGCAGGAGCCCCCTTGATTAATCGAACCGTTGCCGTTGTCGAGTCTAGAAAAAAAAACTATTTTGAGTCTAGTTATATATCGGAGAGTAGGAATTCTTTTTACTCCTCATCCCCTTCGTCGCTCTGGTGAGGAATTGTGATGTCGGTGTTTTGATTCCATTACTCTTCCCACTCAACTTTTTGTTGGAGATATGCTCTAGAGGCAATCATGTATGATGATATTTCCTATGTGTTTATGAATAAAGATAGTCCTTGGACATTATCAATGATGTGTATCAGCAAGTACGTGACTTGTTTGTGGGACTATGCATTGTATGATGACTATCCTAAAAGGTCCCTAGTCGAAAGGGCTGTGTGGACGCACAGCCGACTAGACTAGCGTATGACACGGTTGATGGCTTGGTCTCACTAGCCATGGAGCATTGGATGCTAACCGGATAATACGGACTCAGAAGGGTCTGGTCGGATTCGACATAGTCGGATCCGAGTTGAGATAAGGTCCGAGTCGGACAGACCCAACTATGAGACGCAGCGATATGTCATCTGTGACTCTAGTTCAACATACGTTCTATGTCCTTAGACCTGAGCTGGCACATGTACTCGGGATGGTGATAGACCTGCTTTGTGCCGACCAAACGCTACTCCGTGACTGGGTAGTTACAAAGGTAGGTTTCGGGCTTGTCCAGACCCATGCTGCGAGACATGGTCGTGCAAGATGGGATTTGCCCCTCCGACCAGGAGAGATATACTCTGGGCCCCTTGTGTGATCCGACCAAGATAAGCATGGCTATGCGACAGGGATTACGAGATAATCTGGTTAGAGGTCGGCATCACTGGAACGAGAAAGAGGTCGGGCTAGCACAAGGATGATAGACTCGCCTTGAGCCCGACAACATATATCGTTTGGCAAAGGGAACAGAAGTGTGACATGTTGTACAGGTTCGCCTAACCAAATTCATCGGACACTTGGAGTCGGCATGCTTTGCTAGAGGCCACTGCCGACTAGCCGAGTCGGATGTGATCTAACTCGTGACCAAGTGAACGAGAACCTAAGGGGTCGCGCGCTTAAGGGAAGGAACCTGTGAGGCCCGGTCCGACTCCGCGAGTCAGAGTGATCCTACTCGGACTCGGATCCAGGCCGAACAGATTTTGGGCTTTAGGGTCCATGCGAGGCCCAAGTGTTGAGCCCGTGACGGACACCTATATAAAGTGGGGGTGCGGCACACTCATCCGATTGATCACTTCGGCGTTGTCACTAGGTTTTGCATGTGTTGCGAATAGCCACCTCCACTTGCCGCCGGCTGTGTGATGGCACCTAGCAGTCCGCCGCACGATGTTCCTCCTGCATGCGCGGATACCGTTAGAGGCGGTGCACTTGCGCCGCTCTAGCAAACTTGTACGCGGGATCCACTCCGGCTATTCAAGGGAGATCGGACGAGGAGGAGACGACTCTAGGACGCGCTGCCCCAACTCTACTTCCGCTGCACGACACTGCGCGTCTAGTGGTAAAGATCTGTGATCCATCTCCCGTAGCATGTTCTTGGTTGTTCTGCGAGTAGGAAAATTTTAATTTGCAGTCGACGCACCCTATCGTAGATCCCAACGGTGGTATCAGAGCCTCTGCTATAGGATTTGGATTCAGATCGTATGCATATTAGATATGTGGAGGTGGCAGATGAGATTTGTTGTCGTTTATGAGATTGGCTATGTGCACGGTTGATGAGATCAACTGCACATGGGGATCGATGAGGCTATGTTTTCTGATGATCGGGATCGATGAGGTCGTGACACAACCTACCCCTACCGGCCGGTATCCGCCATCGTGGTTAACAGAGAAACGTAAATCTGAATCGGATTCGCGATGATCGGTCAGATAGGAAAATTCGGCGTGATCGGAGTTCAGATATGATATGTGATTTCCGAAAACATGTGCGTAGTGCCTTGTATTTCATACACCATCACTCAAACCGGTAGAATGCGATTCTATGCATAACTTTATTTTGCAGGGTTTGATGTCAATAGTATGGCTCATGTGTATGTGATGCATGTGTGTAATTTATACATGGCCTACGCGTCATGTTTGTCAGCCGGCAGGAGCCAAAGTGCTGTCATTATAATCTATAATGACCTACTTGTCGACTTGTGACTCTATGTAAAATTCATTACTAGTTGTAGTAGTTGGATAATAGATATCTGGTTGGTGGCTTGGCGTCCCGGCGTGACAAACAAGATGGAGTTCCTAGATGGTCATCGGAGTCAGAGCCGACCTGGAAGAACATCCATGAAGGAGCCATACTATTTGACAATATATATTTATTTGTGATTGTTATGCTTCTTTATTTCTATGCATGTTAAAATGGTAGAAAGATCCCTCGTTAATATCAAGTGAATTTCCATCCCCGATGTTGCACCTTCGCATGTCAAGTACGTCTAGTAGTGGGCTCATAAAATTGCGGTGCTGCTAGGTGTCCTTGAACTGAAGGGTTCGTGTCGAACACGGACATGCATTGCATCTGGTTAACTTGACAAGGCTATCAAAACGGGTTTGGGCCTTGTGGCAAAGAAGGTTGGGAGCCGGGGTATGAGATACCTACCCGACCGACATGAGTCGTATAAGATATACAATTAGCAAAGAGTTGCTTACCGGATAGTCATGTTGGCTAGCAGTGATGCTAAAGCTCACTAGTCGCATGCGCTAGTCGGATCTTGAATCACTGAGAGTTTGAGGAGGGATGCTGACTTCAGTGGGACTATTTCTATTTAGGCTTGAATTACTCTACATAAACACATTGCTTAGTGATTGCATATTTTTCTGTTGTAGATCAATGGCACCACCTGCTCAACCCAACTTTGCATTGAAATCAATTCTGGAAAAGGATAAATTGAATTGAACAAACTTTACCACCTGGTATAGAAATTTGAAAATATTTCTCAAGCATGATAAAAAGGAACATGTTCTAGAGGATCCACTTCCAGAGGAACCTGCCGATAATGCTAATGCCACAACCAAGAATGCCTACCAGAAACTCGTTGATGAATCAATGTAGATCAGCTGTCTGATGCAAGCTTGTATGGAGCCCGATTTGCAACAGCATTTCAAAAATGTTGAGGCTTACGACATGATCGAGAGTCTCAAGAGCATGTTTCATACACAGGCTAGGACTGAAAGGTTCAACGTCTGGTGATCCTTGATGGATTGCAAGCTGAAGGAAGGTGATCCACTGAGCCCACATGTGATCAAGATGATCGGATATGTGCAAGCTTTGGATCGGTTGGGCTTCCCGCTCTTGGATGAGCTGGCTACTGATGCAGTTCTGGGTTCTCTTCTGCCTAGCTATGGGACATTCATCTCGAACTATCATATGCATGGCATGGATAAGAAGCTCACTGAATTGCATGGGATGCTCAAAGTGGCAGAGCAGGATTTTAAGAGAGGCACGCATCAAGTGTTTATGGTGCAGAAATCGGCTAAGTTCAAGAAGAGTTTGTCCAAGAAAAAGGCTAAGCCAAAGGGCACGGAGATGATAACCTCTGCTACTGCGCCAAAGTCAGGACTGGACTCGAAGACCATTTGCTATCATTGCAAGGAGACCGGTCACTGGAAGAGGAACTATAGCAAGTGGCATGCAGAGCATGGCAAGAAGGCCGAAAATGCTTCTTCAGGCAAAGGTACACTTGTTGCATATGTTATAGACATTTACCTTGCTGACATACCTAGTAGCTCTTGGGTATTTGATACCGGATCGGTTGTTCATATTTGCAACTCGATTCAGGGGTTGGTAAGAACTAGGCATGTGGCACAAGGGGAGATTGACATCAGGGTTGGCAACAAAGCAAGAGTTGCTGCGTTGGAGGTCGGCACGATGCAGCTCCAGCTTCCTTCTGGATTTATTTTGGAATTGAATAATTGTTATTACATTCCTGCACTTAGTCGGAACATTATTTCTGCCTCATGCTTGATGAGTCAGGGTTATGAATTCAATTTAAAGGATAATGGTTGTTCATTTTATTTGAATGGTATGTTCCACGGCTATGCACCCATTGTTGATGGGCTTTTTATATTGAATCTAGAAACGGAACCGGTCTATAACCTGAATGTGAAGAGGCATAAGCCTAATGAGATAAATCCGACGTACTTCTGGCATTGCCGGCTTGGACACATTAGTCTGAAACACATGAAGAAGCTCCATGATGATGGGCTCCTAATTGCGTCCGACTTTGGGTCGTTCGAGACATGCGAATCATGCTTGCTCGGCAAGATGACTAAGTCTACTTTTGCAAAGAGTTGCGAGAGGGCGTCTAAGCTATTGGAGCTTATACACAGTGATGTGTGTGGTCCAATGAGCACAACTGCTAGAGGTGGCTATCAGTACTTCGTGACTTTTACCGACGACTTGAGTAGATATGGATATATCTATTTTATGAGGCACAAGTCGAAAACTTTTGAAAAGTTTAAAGAGTTTCAGAACGAGGTTGAGAATCAGCTCGGCAAGACTATAAAGCTTCTACGATCTGATCGTGGAGGTGAGTACATGAGCCAGGAGTTTGATGATCATCTGAAAAGCCAAGGTATAGTACCTCAGCTCACACCTCCAGGTACGCCACAGAGAAACGGCGTGTCGGAACGGAGGAATCATACCTTGTTAGACATGGTTCGATCTATGATGAGCAAATCAGATTTACCCTTGTCATTCTGGGGATATGCTCTAGAAACTGCAGCTTTCACACTTAACAGGGTACCATCAAAATCCGTAGACAAGACACCGCATGAGATGTGGACCGGGAAGAGTCCCAGTTTGTCTTTTCTAAAGATTTGGGGTTGTGAAGCATTTGTCAAGCGACTTATGTCAGACAAGCTTACACCCAAGTCGGATAAATGCATATTCGTGGGATATCGGAGGGAAACCTTGGGATATAGCTTCTACAACCGGGAAGAGAACAAAGTGTTTGTTGCTCGAAACGGGGTTTTCCTTGAGAAAGAGTTTCTCAGTCGGGAGGCCAGTGGGAGGACGGTCTGACTCAAAGAAATTCGAGGACCACTCAGGGACGGCTCGGCTAGTGATGAGATCATGCCAGAGTCAGTCACGGAACCCGTGGTGGAAGCGGCACCTGAACCACGAAGGTCAGAAAGATTGCGTAGAGTGCATGATGTATTGTTGCTAGAAAGCGACAAGCCGGCCATGTATGCGGAAGCGATGGTGAGCCCAGATTCCGAGGCATGGATGGAGGCCATGAGATCCGAGTTAAAGTCCATGGATGAGAATCAAGTCTGGGACTTGGTTGATCCGCCACCTGGCGTAATAGCCATTGGTTGCAAATGGGTCTTTAAGAAGAAAACCGATGTGGATGGAAATGTTCAGATCCACAAAGCTCGGCTTGTCACTAAAGGTTATGGACAAGTTCAAGGAATTGACTACGACGAGACTTACTCGCCGGTAGTGATGCTGAAATCGGTGAGGATCATACTAGCTATAGCTGCATATTTTGATTACGAGATATGGCAGATGGATGTCAAAACGGCTTTCCTTCACGGAAATTTAACCGAGGACGTGTATATGATACAGCCCGAGGGTTTTGTCGATCCGACTAGCGCTGGTAAGGTATACAAGCTCAAGAGATCCATTTATGGGTTGAAGCAAGCATCTCGGAGTTGGAACATTCGTTTTGATGAGGTCGTCACTAGCCTCGGTTTCATCAAAAGTGAAGAGGACGCTTGTTTATACAAGCAGTTAAGTGGGAGCTCGATAGTATTTTTGTTCTTTTATGTGGATGACATAGTACTGATCGGAAAAGATGTTTCGATGCTGAACTTGGTCAAGGAGTCATTGAATGGCAAGTTTTCAATGAAGGACCTCGGTGAAGCAGTTTACATATTGGGCATTAAGATCTATAGAGATAGATCGAGGAGGCTGCTCGGCTTAAGCCAGAGCACGTACATAGATAAAGTGTTGAAGTGGTTCAACATGAGTGAGGCCAAGAAAGGGTTCTTGCCTATCTCACATGGTATAAGGCTAAGCGAGACTCAGAGTCCTTCGACATTTGATGAGCGAAGCAGGATGAGTCGGATTCCGTATGCCTCGGCAATCGGATCCATCATGTATGCCATGATATGTACACGGCCTGATGTTGCTTTTGCAATAAGCCTAACAAGTAGATACCAGGCCAACCCAGGTGAGAGTCACTGGGCAGCGGTAAAGACTATTTTGAAGTACCTGAAAAGGACTAAAGAGATGTGCCTAGTTTATGGAGGTGAGGAAGAGCTCGTCGTAAGGGGTTACGCCGACGCTAGTTTCCAAACTGACAGAGATGATTGTGGATCACAGTACGAATTCGTGTACGTCATGAATGGAGGAGCAGTGAGATGGATGAGTTCCAAGCAAGATACGATGGCCGATTCTACCACAGAAGCCAAATACATTGCGGCTTGTGAAGTTGCAAAGGAAGGTGTTTGGATCCGGAACTTTCTGGATGATCTTGGTATTTTCCCAGCCTCGGTAAAACCGTTGGACCTTTATTGTGATAATTCTGGTGCCATCGCGCAAGCCAAAGAGCAGAGGAATCACCACAAGACCAGACACATAGATCGGAAATATCACCTGATATGAAAGATCGTAAAGAGTGGTGATGTAGAGTTATGCAAAATTCACAAGGATGCAAATGTTACGGATCCGATGACTAAGCCGCTTCCACAACCCAAGCATGAGGGGCACGTTAGAGCTATGGGCATACGATGTCTATTTGATTGACTCTAGTCCAAGTGGGAGACTGTTGGAGATATGCCCTAGAGGCAATCATGTATGATGATATTTCCTATGTGTTTATGAATAAAGATAGTCCTTGGACATTATCAATGATGTGTATCAGCAAGTACGTGACTTGTTTGTGGGACTATGCATTGTATGATGACTGTCCTAAAAGGTCCCTAGTCGAAAGGGCTATGTGGACGCACAGCCGACTAGACTAGCATATGACACAGTTGATGGCTTGGTCTCACTAGCCATGGAGCATTGGATGCTAACCGGATAATATGGACTCGGAAGGGTCTGGTCGGATTTGACATAGTCGGATCCGAGTTGAGATAAGGTCCAAGTCGGACAGACCCAACTATGAGACGCAGCTATATGTCATCTGTGAGTCTCTAGTTCAACATATGTTCTATGTCCTAAGACCTGAGCTGGCGCATGTACTCGGGATGGTGACAGACCTGCTTTGAGCCGACCAAACGCTACTCCATTACTGGGTAGTTACAAAGGTAGGTTTCGGGCTTGTCTAGACCCATGCTGCGAGACATGGTCAAGGAAGATGGGATTTGCCACTCCGATCAGGAGAGATATACTCTGGGCCCCTTGTGTGATCCGACCAAGATAAGCATGGCCATGCGACAGGGATTATGAGATAATTCGGTTAGTGGTCGGCATCACTGGAACGAGAAAGAGGTCGGGCTAGCACAAGGATGACAGACTCGCCTTGAGCCCGACAACATATATCGTTTGGCAAAGGGAACATAAGTGTGACATGTTGTACAGGTTCGCCTAACCAGCTTCATCGGACACTTGGAGTCAGCATGCTTTGCTAGAGGCCGCTGCCGACTAGCCGAGTCGGATGTGATCTGACTCGCGACCAAGTGAAGGAGAACCTAAGGGGTCGCGCGCTTAAGGGAAGGAACCTGTGAGGCCCGGTCCGACTCCACGAGTCAGAGTGATCCTACTCAGACTCGGATCTAGGCTGAACAGATTTTGGGCTTTAGGGTCCATGCGAGGCCCAAGTGTTGAGCCCGTGATGGATACCTATATAAAGTGGGGGTGAAGTGGGTGTGCGGCACACTCATGCGATTGATCGCTTTGGCGCTGTCACTAGGTTTTGCATGTGTTGCGAATAGCCACCTCCACTTGCCGCCTGCTGTGTGATCGGACCTAGCAGTCCACCGCACAGTGTTCCTCCTGCACGCACGGATACCGTTAGAGCCAGTGCACTTGCGCCGCTCCGGCAAACTTGTACGCAGGATCCACTCCGGCTGTTCGAGGGAGATCGAACAAGGAGGAGACGACTCTAGGACGCACTGCCCCAACTCTACTTCCGCTACACAGCACTGTGCATCTAGTGGTAAAGATCTATGATCCATCTCTTGTAGCATGTTCTTGGTTGTTCTGCGCGTAGGAAAATTTTAATTTGCAGTCGACGCACCCTATCGTAGATCCCAACACTTTTTTTTAGGATCATGCGGGTATTGTTGGAATCGTTGCGATGTCGGTGTGACGGAATTCTATCTTGGTGCCTCCTCTCTGACTTGACTTCTTCCGAGGAGTTGAGCTCCAAGGGGTTCTTGTCACATTCGCGATCGTTTTAATTCCAGAATACCAGAGGTCGCCGACATAAAAACGCTGCCATACTTTTCATGGTGGCAAATAGTGTCGTGACTTATCCCTAGTACTGGAGGAGATAGCACAGATGATCTTCCATGACTAGTATCATTGTGTGTTCGAATGTCTGAGGTACACGAGTTTCCGAGATTTCTTGGTTATGTGTTGAACGCATTCGGAACATTGGAGTGTACTATATCCTGTTAGGAATTGTGTGAAATTTTGCTCCGTGTAGCCGTGGGACCAGATTGCATAACCAAGAGGTTTCGGGAGTTCTCAGGTGGGAATTCAAGTAGTTACCTAGAATTATCCTTCCAACAAATGCATGACGGGGTTATGTATTCGTTTCCGGCTTATTTTGCAAGCCAAATCCTTGTTTTGTTTTGAGTTGTGGTATTCGAGTTGCTTCGAAGTCAAGTGTTGATTCCATACCTTTCCTAAGTCGTGTTCTCATGTTTATATGTGAATACTAATCCTTCATGATAATCGAGATTGTCATGCCAATTCTTTTCCAAATGGCGTGTTTCTCTTCAAGTGGATCCGATCTTTTCAACATTTGCAAGATCAATTCTCAGTTTTCTCAACGGTGTCCGTTTCATCTGTCCCAAGTTGCCTTTTTTTTCATCGTCCCACCCTTTTCTTCAAGTCTCAGATTTCTTAATCGATTATCCTTTTATTTATGTAAAGTTTCGTCATCCTTTTCTTCCAAATTTCATCCAGAGATTCCCGGTGAAGATGCTGGGGAGCTACAAGTTCATCATTCTTTGTTATCATTTTCTTCCCCGATGGACTAAATACAAGCTTTCGATGTTGATCATATCCCTTTCGTCCTTTCAAATGCTTTCTCATGCCGGTGCACCTCTTAATTATTCACCTCTCTCTATTTATATCCGGAGTGTAGAAGATGTCTCAGAATATTTGTGCTTCCATTCTTAATCCGTTCAAGCTATTTCGAGGTTGTTATCTCATTTTAAGCCATTTAATTCAACCGGTGCAATCTCTCTTTCAAGCAACCATTTCCAACGGTGTTTCTTTTGAGTGGGCCCATAATCCACAGGTCTTTTTCGAGGATCTTACCTGACTCTTCTCATTCTTTTCGGAGTTATTCTCAAATTCATTTCAAAGTTTGATGTAAGAATGAATATTCATCAGTCAATTGCCTTCTCCGAGATCACTTTCAAATTCTTTTCATCTTTGGCTCAACATTTCTAGTATTTATTGTTCCGGAGCATCTCTCAAATTCTTCATGGTGGCTCTCATCGTCATTCTCAGCTTTAAAGACCAAAAGAAGAGTTTCTCTTAAATCTTGCTCCGTTCTCTTGAAGATTCATGGTGCTAGTTTCATGTCATCCTCACAATTGTTCCGGTCGTGAATTTTTTTATGACCATCAAAAATCCTCTTCATGAGTTGTTTCATTTGGATTCTCCGAAGGCCAACATTCTAGAAGAATTCTTCATTCTCAACTTTCAGCTCTTGTTCTCCATATTCTACCGGTGCTTCGTTCAAGTATTCTTTAGTCAGCTCATGATCTCTTCGTTCTTGTGTATCTAAATTGGTGTGAGTATCTTCGTTCATTTTCTAATTCTTCCCAGTGATGTGTTCCTTTCCTTCGTTCGTTCTTTTCAATTATTATGATGGTTCGTTCAAGATTCCTCTTCCTTTGTTATCGTTTAATTCAGTTGTTCTTTCCAAAATCCTACGGTGGCCCGTTGAGTTTGCGCTATATCTCTCTTAATCATTTCAAAGAAGAATAAGTAGTATGCCAAATCCGTTGCTTGTCATCAATTTAAATTGATGAAGGATACGCATAACATAATTCTTATTCTTGTTTCATCCAAGTGATTAATTCCTTCCTTCGGAGTTTGTTCTTGAGGAATAAATTCTTGGTTTCAATTGTTCATCTTTCTTTTCCAGAGTTCCAAGTTTTCACGGTTATCTCGTCACGAAGCTCCATGTAAATCACTGCAAGCTTTTAATTCTTGTTCTTTCAATCCGCGCTTCTTTTCCACCATCCTTTTATATCCGGAGTTTTCCAAGATATTATTCATGGTGGTTCATCAAAGATTTCAATCATTCTCGAAGTCTTCATTAAGAGTCTTGTTGGAGGAACTCAAGCATTCTTCTTCTTGCATCATGAAGTGTAGTTAATTCTCCATTGTCTTTCGAGGTGGTGTTTCCGCATCAATTCATTCCTCTCAAGCTATCAATTATTTCTGTTTGTGGCAGAATTTCATTTCTAGTTTTGAGACGTTTTCCATAAGCCCACAACAAGCTTATTCTTTGGTTGTTGATTTTTTTTCAACAACTCCGTTCAACCCTTCTGTGTAAGGATACTTTTCAAATTCATTTGTGGTAGAAGTGGTTGTTCTCTTCTCCGTTCTTTTCATTCCATTCTTTCTTTTGTTTCGGAGGCTTTGCGTTGTTGCTCTTGTCAAGTATCATGCCATCTTGTCATCCTCATGTTAAATTCCTTTGCTTTTCAGCCAGAGTGCTGTCCGAATTCTTTCGTTCTTATTCCTTCTCTAGTTTGTTTTAACCAGAGTGGTTTCAAATTCTATCTTGTCCCTTAAGCTCTTGGTTTTCGTCGTATTCCTTGTTCCTCTTGTCCAACGGACTATTTGCAATCTTGTTCATCTCCGTTGTATTCTTTCTTTCAAGTTGTTCAACATCTCAAGGTTCATTGGTTTCATTCGTCTATCGAAGAAGCAACTTAGTTTTACCTCTTCTCTCCTTTGCATTCGTAAGATCTCGGGGCGAGATCTCTTGTAAGTGGGGGAAAGTTGTAACGTCACGAGACCGACGCTCCAGATGCCTTCCAGTTACTTCATTGTCACCGTGTGTTTCATTTGTTTGTTGCATTCATCCTGGCATCATTTGCATTGCATCGGCACTCCGCTGCCATCATTTTTCCAAAAGTTGCATCCGTTCGTAGTTGTCGCCTCTCCTCGTTGTCTTCGTTGTCCGTTTTGAGACCAACCAGGTTTTCCGAGTCACTCTTGTCTGACTGCCTAACCTCTCTGCATAGACCCCCTCGTCCGCGTCCAGAAACTTCCCCGAACCCGAACCGGGCTATCGTTACCGATGGGTCCGGATCATCTCCGAACATCCTAAAGCATCTTCAGTTCTTATTTGCACTTCCCTAGCCTATTTATTTCGACCGTCCGATCTAAATCGGAGGCTCCAAACCTAACCATGTTTCTATATATAGACCACCTAACTGCCTAACCCTAAAACCTAGGCCTCCTGTCCCATCCATCTCCTCGCCTGCCGCCACCACCCTCTCTCTGGGGATCTCCTCCCGATCCTCCCCCAACCAAAGCACCCTTGTCTCCTCCTCATTTTCAGCTCCTAGCCAACCACCTGCCGATCCCTCCACCCACCTCAACCCCACCGCCTTTGGCCGCTTCAACAAGCCTCACCGGAGCAAGCACTGGAGTCGCCGGCCCTCCCTGCATCCTTTTCTGCCTCCGCCTTTTTGTTCCTTCCTCTTTCTTCCTCTTTCTCAGCTCTCTCTCTCGCCGTGTTTGTGCACAGGAGACGAGCAGCGCCGCGCCAAGTTCACACCGCCGAACCTCCACGACCTCGCCGGAACGCCGCCCTGCGCCAGCCGCCGGAGCGCCGTCTGCCAGCCTCGGTGGATCCGCGCCACCTTGCGGGAGCCCCGCTTCAAGTCCCGCACTTGTGCGTCGATCCCGAGCCCCTGGTCCTTGCTCCCGAGAACCACGCCATGTGTCGTTCTTCTCTGGCAGCTGCGCCGGCGAGCGCCCTGCTGGACCTCCTCTTTTCCTAGCCTCCTCGCTGCCGACCCGCAGGTTCTCCTCGGGCCGTCGCGCCCCTGCCATCTCCTTGTTGTCTCTCTTATTCCCTTGTTTCCCCTCTGAAATTTTCTCTGTCTTTTCCTTCAGACAACAGCAGCCTCCATGGCCTTGTAGCTCGCCGCCAGCCTCCACAAGCCGAGCGCCACCGGATCTGGAGGATCCCGGCCTCCCTCGCTTTCCCGCGTCCGTCCCCTGCCTCTCCGCCTCGCCGGAGTCCCGCGCGAGCCACCGCCGCGAGCTCCAGCACCGCTGCTCCTCTGTTTTCTGTCGAACAGAGGGCGACGCGCCTGTAGCATCCCCGCCTCGCGCGTCTGGGCCACTTCCAGCGCCAGCAAGGCTCAGCGCCCACCTCGGCTGCCTCCTGCAGCCGGCCTGCTGCTACGTCTCCACCAGATGGGCTTTGCCCATGGGTGAGCGCCCACAGCCCCTCCTCTCTATTTTGCCCATGTTCTGTGTAGTTTCAGCCTGTTACCTTTTTTCCTACTCCAGTGAATTTACTAATTATCCAGGGGACTACTGTTTTACAAAAAAGTCCCTCATCTTCATGCATTTAATATCTCACAAACCATGCATTGGAATTAAACAAACTATATATGTAAAGTGCTTAGAATTTCATGTACTTTCACAATATCCAATTTTCATCCATGTTAAAATGTTTAAAATTGTTGTTCGCATTAATTTGCATAAATATCATGCTAAAATGGTTTATTTCATAACTAAATAACTCTAGCTCCGAATTAAATAAACTTTATATATATATTGGGTAGAAAAATGCATAGATTAACATGGTGCACTTACTTTGCATGTTTAACAACAATAAAAATATGGTTTAGGACAGAACAGTACCAAATCCAAAATATGAACATGGGGATTTTCCGGAATTCTTGTTTGTTGTTTCCGGCCTCATTTAAATTGCCTAGATAGGTAGATTAATCATGATTCACCTCTTGCCATGTTAACCAACATTTAATATGGATGGGTAGCATAAACAAGAGTGAATTAAATGATTCGAATGTGGGGTTTCATCAAGATGCAACTCATTGCATATTGAGCTCCACTTAATTTGTAGTATTGTTTGTTGCAGTTTTCCATGCCTTGACTCATTAAAATGGACATGCATCATACTTGGTTGTGCATCATGTCATGTTTATGCTTGTTGGTTTACCATGTTGTTTGCTTCTTTCCGGTTGTGGTTCTTGTCGATAGTTCCGGTTATGTTACGATTGTGAGGATACGTTCGACTATGTTGGTTCGTCTACTTCATGGACTCGGTCTTCTTCCTAGCGGGATTTTAGGCAAGATGACCATTACCTTGGATACCACTACTATCTTTGCTTGCTAGTTGTCTCGATGCTATCGCTATGTTGTGCTACCTACCACTTGCTTGTCAAGCCTCTCAATATGCCATGATAAGCCTCTAACCTTTTCCAACTTCCTAGCAAACTGTTGTTTGGCTATGTTACCATTTTGCTCAGCCCCTCTTATAGCGTTGCTAGTTGCAGGTGTAGTGCAGGTTGTTCCATGTCGGGACATGGATATCATGGGATATCACAATATCTTTTATTTAATTAATGCATCTATATACTTGGTAATGGGTGGAAGGCTTGGCCTTTTGCCTGGTGTTTTGTTCCACTCATGCCGCCCTAGTTTCTGTCATACCGGTGTTATGTTCCTTGATTTGCGTTCCTAACACGGTCGGGGTTTATGGGCCCCCCTTGACAGTTCGCTTTGAATAAAACTCTTCCAGCAAGGGCCAACTTTGGTTATACCATTTGCCTAATAATAACTAAAACTTGTATAGGGACCGTGAAAGTATCGATATGATTGACTAGAGGGGGGGTGAATAGGCAACTACCAATTTTTAGCTTTTATTAACAAATTAGGTTTAGCAACAAATAGGTTGTCTAGATGTGCAACTAGGTGAGCAACCTATATGATGCAAACAACAACGACAAGAAGTGCAAGCAAAGGATACAACATAACAATAGCTTGCACAAAGTAAAGGAAAGAGATAACCACAAGTGGAGCCGGTGGAGATGAGGATGTGTTACCAAAGTTCCTTCCCTTTGGGGGAAGTATGTCTCCGTTGGAGCTGTGTGGAGGCACAATGCTCCCCAAGAAGCCAATAGGGCCACCATATTCTCCTCATGCCCTCACACAGTGCGAGATGCCGTGATTCCACTAGTGGTGCCCTTGAAGGCGGCGAGCGAACCTTTACAAACAAGGTTGGGGCTATCACCACAACTTGATTGGAGGCTCCCAACGATACCACGGAGCTTCACCACAATGGAATGTGGCTCCGAGGTGACCTCAACCATCTAGGGTGCTCAAACACCCAATAGTAACAAGATCTGCAAGGGATTAGTGGGGGGAATCAAATTTCTCTTGGTGGAATTGTAGATCCAGGCCTTCTCAACCAATCCCTAGAAAATCAACAAGTTTGATTGGCTAGGGAGAGAGATCTGGCGAAAATGAGCTTTGGAGCAACAATGGAGCTTGGGGGAAAAGAGGTAGGTCTTCTTAGAGAAGAAGACCTCCTTTTATAGTGGGGAATCAAATCCAACTGTTATCCCACAACTCAGCCCATAGAGAGCGGTACTACCACACTAGGCAGCGGTACTGCCGCTTCGCCCAGCGGTAGTACCACTGGGGCTGCGCACAGAGTTGTAGAGAGAACAAGGAGAGAGAGAGCCCCTGAGCGGCACTAGTAGCGGTGGTAGGGCGGTACTACCGCTTGCAAGCGGTAATACCGTGCCTACTGCCGCTCCTACTGCCGCCCAACCCAACACGAGAAGCGACGTCCTCGAATCGAGGCGGTACCAGCATGGTACTGGAGCCGCACTGCTGCTGATGGCCACGAGCGGTACTACCGCTGTGAAATAGCGGTACTACCACTTGAGGCTGTCAGCGGTACTGCCGCTCCGGCCCGGCGGTACTGCCGCTGGCTCCTCCCACGTGCCACTTCCGCGATATCGGTATACTCCAAGG
This sequence comes from Thinopyrum elongatum, assembly GCA_011799875.1. Classification (NCBI taxonomy): domain Eukaryota; kingdom Viridiplantae; phylum Streptophyta; class Magnoliopsida; order Poales; family Poaceae; genus Thinopyrum; species Thinopyrum elongatum. Next base: position 231,421,363 of record CM022300.1, read on the forward strand.
AAGATGAAAGAAGATGTGGGTGCAAGATAGATGTGTATGGGTTGATTCCACCCTAGCCTTTCCAATACGGACCCCCTCTTGATAGTACGATGTCTCCTACGACTCAAGTCCAAAACCGAAATGAAAGAGATTACACCGTCTGCACCTTGAGCTCAGAGGGGAAATGAATCATCTCGTGCTAGTGAGTAAATATCTGAAAGCTCAATGCACACGATTAGTCCGCAAAAGTATTGTCATCAATCACCAAAACCACTTAGAGAGAGACATGCCCTAACAATCTCCCCCTTTTTGGTGGATTGATGACAACACGGGATTTGCATAGAGATATAACAAGATAGTAAGCAAACCCCAGAGACTACAAAATATAGACGGGCTCCCCCTAGATGTCTTCACTAATAAGGTGTGCTATTGGAATGCAAAGAACACACATTAGGATCAACACTCCCCCTATATTTTATAGACTGACAACCCTTGCATCAACAATTAAGAGAATATAAGATGGGATGCAAGAAGTACTAAGTGAGCATAATATAAACAAGTTAAACATGCACCTCACAAACTACCAAAGTACTAGACACGCATTAGATAAATATAAAGGTAGGATAGCATATGTCTCACACCATATGATAGAGTAGTCAGGTCTCATAAGCACAAACCAAACTAAAGCAAATGATAAACGACCGATAAAAAGAGTTTGCGAGAGAGAAAGACAAGGCCAATAAAACACACTCGCAACTCAACAAATCCCTAAACTCTTTCCCCCTTTGGCATCGAGAAACCAAAAGGGCAAAAAGTGCTGCTACGGTCGCAGGTGATAGCAAAGCCGATGATCTCCATCATCGCATCCCCGCATGATCGCCCGTGCCTCCGTCATCGGCAGAGGGCTGCTCAGTGTCTGAATCTGACCATGGGCAGTGCCGAGAGACCCACTCCTCCTCGTTAGTGATCTTGTCCTCTGACCCACTAGCAATCTCTGCACCCAGTTGGCGTATGAGGACCTTGTGACAGCTATGAGACTTCTTCTCAGACACATGAGCCATATACTGCCCGTGAGACTCCATGCAGAAAAGCTTCTTCATCTTGCGCTTGAGCTTCTTTGCCCATGAGGGTTCCACACCAGAGGGCTCATAGTCCTCATCATCCTTAGCCTCAGCCTCGTCAGCACCTGACGGAACCCCAGACTCTGGAGTAGGAGCGCCCCAGTGCTCCTTCTGTCTCAGACGCTTAATCTCGTGAGAGATCATGTCACCGGTCACCAGCAAGACACCAGGATAAGTGTGTGCCCATGCCTTCTCAATGAGCAACATAAGGTAGGGGGCATAGATGGGACACTTGCGCTCAGTGATGGCAGAGAGGAGCTCTGACCACATGACATGAGAAATATCCAAGGACTCTCCTGTGTTGTTGTCCTTCTCATGCTGGCAAAACAGTAACATATCCACGAGGTACGAATGGACCATATCCAAGTTCCCAATGCGAGGAAAAAGAGTTTCTCTGAAGATGCGGTGAAGGATGTCCAGAAAAAGAAACATCTCATAGGTCTTCTTCTCCGTCACGGGGTGAATCTTCACAGTGCTGTAAGGCCAGATAGCTTGCTTGTGAGTAGAAGTGTCATTCTTGTGAGGATGAAAGCCAACCGGGTTGTCAAGTCCTTGGTCTTCAACACCCAACAGTTCCATGAACGCCTTCCATTTGACTGAAAGAAGTCTGCCATTTGTCATCCAAGTCAAAGTTCTTTCCTCATCAGTGCCAAGGTGGACTGTGGCATAAAACTGAGCCACCATCTCCGCATCAAAATCCTTGTTGAACTCCATGATCTTGAGAATGTTCAACTGAGCACACATATCCAGTGCCTCGCCAAAGTAGGCACGATCCTTCTCCAAATACCCAATGTCGATGGAGCGGACATCAACATAGAGATTCTTCTTTGGCTTGAGCACATCACAGAAGACAGAGTACTGAAACCGGTTCCAGAAGGGATGATTGACAAGAGTTGGATCTTGATCTTGATCATACGGGTAGCGGCGATGAGCCACACAGAATTCCTTAGCAGTCATCTCTATCACAGATTTGGGCTTCGTCTTTGGCTTCTTCGCAATGCTCTTGGAAGGTGGCTTGGACTGAGTTGGAGGACCACTTGAAGATGCAGCAGCTGCCTCAGAAGTGTGATAGCGCTTTGATCCTCCAGGACGCTCGGGGTTGACATGACGGATAGGGTGCTCCGAAGGGCCATCACCTGGAACCAAACACACGGACACGGAAAGCAAATAGAGGAAACAAGCATAAGCCAGCAGAAAAAGCAACAAAGATCAATGGTTGGTACAAGAAAGATGGAGGCTGGCATCCCAGCGGTAGTACCGCTACCAGGCAGCAGTAGTACCGCCTACCGTCTCCAATGGTATTACCGCTCCAGGGGAGCGGTAGTACCGCCCGAGGTGGAGGACAGCGGTTTGACTACTGCCGCGGCTAAATCCGGTACTACCGGGGGTGCCAAATTCAAAAATACTCCTACCAAACTTCAATCCAACTAGTCTAGCAGCCTTCAACATCCTACTCAAGCCTCGATTTGGCCAACAATCGATAAATGCTAAGACTATTGCCCCAAAAGCCTAGATCTGAAAACTAGAAGCAACGAGGAGAAGAACGGGGCAATACCAGCATCCATGGCAAGAGGAAGGGGTGGGGATCGATTCCACCAGTTGGAAATGCGAAGGACGGCTCGGAGAAGGCGGCCCAGCGGCGGCCTCCTGCGGCGAGTTTGTCGTTGGAGCAGGAGAGGAACTGACGGGTCGAGTCGAATGGGTATGGGGGAGTAAAACTCCCCCTGCCCGTATCATACCCCCTAGTCCCGCCCCGCAGTGGTAGTACCGCTTTGGCCGGGCGGTAGTACCGCTTCAAGCCATTAAGTGGTAGTACCGCCCGTCCTGAGCGGTAGTACCGCCCAGCAAGAGCTCATCGAGACAGATCAAACAAAGGCCTAGCTCCAACAAAATAGAACACCGAGACGAGACGAGGGTGCAACTCAAAGAGCAAAACACAACAAAAAGCCAGAGATGCACCCAAGGAGAAACAAGAAACAAAACACACACCAAACACAAACAAACTAATTGGAGACAAGAAAGACCACACAACTCTCAAAGAGAGGGCGGTGGCCGAGGCCACCTATGTTTGAGTCAAGTGGTATGGCACCGCGAAGATTTAACCTTGGGCCCATGACCAAAACTCATCTTTGAAGCACAAGTACCATAAAAAATGGCTAATGTGAAAGACGTGATCGATTTATGAATAATGGGGGGAGCAAGAGTTCATTGAGAGAACAACACTCCCCCTATGTCCATGCCTACACCTAGAACAAGATATAATGATGAGTGTGGTGGGGTGTGCCTAGATTCAAGCCACATTGCTCAAATCAATGATATTTAATTCATGCCTTAACTCGCGAAATCTTGCTTCATCTAGAGGCTTGGTGAAGATATCCGCTAGTTGCTCTTGAGTGTTGATGTAGATGATCTCAATATCTCCATGCATGATGTGATCCCTAATGAAATGATGACAAATCTCAATATGCTTTGTCTTGCTATGTTGCACCGGATTGTGAGAGATCTTGATAGCACTTTCATTGTCACATAGAAGAGGCAATTTGTCACAAGTGACACCGTAATCCTTTAAAGTTTGCCTCATCCATAGCAATTGTGCACAACAACTTGCGACGGCTACATATTCAGCCTTGGTGGACGAGAGACACACACAATTTTGCTTCTTCGAAGACCAACTTACCAGAGAGCGACCAAGGAATTGGCACCCTCCGGAAGTTTACTTCCTCTCCACACAATCTCCCGCCCAATCAGAGTCCGAGTAACCCATGAGATCGAAGCTTGCTCCTTTGGGGTACCATAAGCCAAAGTTTGGGGTATGAGCCAAATATCAAAAGATTCGCTTGATCGCCACATAGTGACTTTCCTTAGGTGCGGCTTGAAACCGTGCACAAATTCCCACACTCAACATGATATCCGGTCTAGATGCACAAAGGTAAAGCAAGGATCCAATCATGAAATGATATACCTTTTGATCCACCGCTTTACCATTGGGATCACTGTCAAGCTTGCATTTGGTGGGCATGGGAAACTTGACCGGCTTGACATCATCTAGCTTGAATCTCTTGAGCATGTCTTGGGTATACTTGTCTTGGTTGATGAACATTCCTTCTCTTCTTTGCTTGACTTCGAACCCAAGAAAGAACTTCAACTCTCCCATCATAGGCATCTCAAACTTCTCGGTCATTAGTGCGGCAAACTCATCATTGAAGGATTTGTGAGGAGAACCAAATATAATATCATCAACATATAGTTGGCATATGAACAAATCCCCTTTGACCCTCTTAGTAAAAAGAGTGGGATCGATTTTCCCAATTTCAAACCCACGATCTTGCAACAACTCGATAAGATGCTCATACCACGCACGTGGGGCTTGTTTAAGGCCATAGAGCGCCTTTTTGAGTTTGTATACATGAGTGGGGAGCTTGGGATCCTCGAATCCCAGAGGTTGTTTGACATACACCAACTCATTCAAAGGACCATTAAGAAATGCACTTTTCATATCCATTTGTTGCAATTTAAAATCATGATGAGATGCATATGCAAGCAACATGCGAATAGATTCAAGACGAGAAACGGGGGCAAAGGTTTCACCGTAGTCGATACCCTCGACTTGGGAGTAGCCTTGTGCCACCAATCTTGCCTTGTTTCGAACAACCACACCATTCGCATCTTGCTTGTTCTTAAAGATCCATTTGGTCCCGATGACATTATGTTCCTCTGTTGGCCTTGGCACTAATTCCCAAACTTGATTGCGCTCGAAGTTGTTGAGTTCATCGTGCATAGCTTCAAGCCAATCCACATCATCAAGCGCCTCATGTACCTTTTGGGGTTCAACACACGAAACAAACGCGTGATGCTCACAAAAGTTTGACAATTGTTTACGAGTAGTTACCCCTTTTCTCAAGCTTCCAAGCACATTCTCCATGACATGTTGTTGATGCTTGAGCTTGGAAGCCACCTTAGCGGCACGGCGCTCCAAAAGTTCCTCAATGGGCATTTGAGGATCATCTTGCACATCTTGAGCATTGTCTTGAGTTTGCTCTTGATCTTGAGCTTGCTCTTGATCTTGAGCACCGTCTTGAGTTTGCTCTTGATCTTGAGTTTGCTCTTGATCTTGATTTTGCTCTCGATCTTGAGCACCGTCTTGAGCTTGCTCTTGACCTTGAGTTTTCTCTTGATCTTGAGCGCGCTCGGAGGCATGAACTTGATCTTGGGCATCATTTGGTGCATCACCATCTCCATGGAGTTGATCTTGTTCATTGGGTTGAGGGCCTTCATTTTGTTCTTCGAAAGCGTGTGGGTCTAGCGTAGGTGATGGCTCCACTTGAGTAGAGCATTGCCCTTCTCCTTCGACCACAAGGGGTTCCTCAATGGGGAGTATTTGACCAATCCCCATTCTTCTTATGGCTTGGGGAGGAATTTCATCACCTACATCACAAAGACCACTTTACTCCACTTGGGAGCTGTTATTTTCATCAAACTCCATGTTACACGTCTCCTCAATGAGTCCGATGGACTTGTTGAGAACACGGTAAGCATGAGAGTTTGTAGTATAACCAACAAATATGCCCTCTTGAGCTCTAGGTTCGAATTTAGACAAACAAACACCTTCCTTGAGAATGAAACACTTACAACCGAACACCCGGAAGTACTTGAGGTTGGGCTTGTTACCGGTAAGTATCTCATATGGAGTCTTGTTCAAGCCTTTGCAGAGGTAGAGCCTATTTGAAGCATAACATGCGGTGTTGATGGCTTCGGCCCAAAAGTTGTACGGAGATTTGAATTCCGCCATCATGGTCCTTGCCGCATCCATCAACGTCCGGTTCTTCCTCTCCACCACACCATTTTGTTGAGGGGTATAGGGTGCGGCATATTGGTGCTTGATCCCCTCGACACTAAGAAACTCATCCAAGGTGTAGTTCTTGAACTCGGTGCCGTTGTCACTTCTAATCATCAATATCTTTGCTTCATGTTGACGTTGAGCTTCATTTGCAAAGTTGATGACGGTTTGTTGAGTCTCACTCTTCCTCTTGAAGAAGTATACCCATGTATATCTTGAGTAGTCATCTACAATCACCAAGCAATACTTTCTTCCACCAAGACTATCAAAGGATGGAGGACCAAAGAGATCCATGTGAAGGAGCTCTAAGGGCCTCTTTGAGTAGATGATAGTCGATGGTCGGTGAGCCGTTTCATGAAGCTTTCCTTCGATACAAGCACTGCAAGCACGGTCTTTGGCAAAACTCACATTTGTTAGTCCACGCACATGGTCCCCTTTGAGGAGACTTTGCAAAGATCTCATATTGATGTGGGCTAGACAGCGATGCCAAAGCCAACCCACATCAACTTTAGCCATTAGGCAAGTCGCGGTCTTAGTGGGTCGCTCCGAAAAGTTCACCACATAGAGACCGTTCTCGACATGCCCAACAAAGGCTACTTTAAGAGTCTTGCTCCACAAAAGGGTCACAGTATCAAGATCAAAGAATGTTGCAAAGCCCATAAGTGCAAGTTGACGAACGGAAAGTAAATTGTATGCAAGGGACTCAACAAGCATGACCGTCTCAATACATAAATCTTGAGAGATGACCACCTTGCCAAGCCCCAATACCTTAGAAGTTGAAGCATCACCGAATTGGACATGGGTGGGCATAGATGGAATTGGATGCACATCCACCACCAAGTCCTTGCTCCCGGACATATGATTTGTTGCTCCACTATCAAGCAACCATGACACTTTACCGGAAGCAAACTCCTACAAGAGATCAATGCTTGGATTTAGGTACCCATTCTTGAATGGGTCCTTTGAGGTTAGTAACAAGGGTCTTAGGAACCCAAATAGACCATTCAATGTACTCATAGTAAGAACCAACAAATTTAGCATAAACATGCCCATCACTAGCACGGCACAAAACATAAGAAGGGTTAAAGTCGCTGGCTTTGTTGTTAGGGGCAGTTTTGCCCTTCGTGGCATTACCACTCACTTCCTTGTTCTTCTTCTTCTCATGAGTACCCTCACCCGCCTTGACAAAAGTTTCCTTGAGTGGGAGAGGTTGCTTGGTCTTATTCTTCTTCTTCTTCTTTGACTTGGGTGCAAACCCAAGTCCCTCCTTTCCCACAACTTCCTTTTGATTCGTCAAAAGGTCATTGAGGTTCTTTTCACCTTGTATGCATGTCACAAGGCCCTTCTCAAGTTGCTCCTTCAACTTGGCATTTTCCTCCACAAGATGCACATGCTCACAACAAGGGTTAGAGGCATGGGCATTATCAATTAGAACGAATGGAGGACACATGGAAATCTCCTTAGTTAGTTTCACTTGGAGTTGATCATGAGACTCTTTGAGAGATGCATGAACACCTTTCAAGACCTTGTGAGCCTTGTCAAGAGTGTCAAAATATTCCTTGAGCCTATCATGGTCAACCCCAAGGGCAACTTTCTCAGATTTAAGCACACGGGAAAGAGCAATAGCATGATCAAGATCTTTTTGTAATTTAGCACGATCAACATTGTGTGACTCCTCAAGAGCCAAACGAAGACCTTGCTCTTCCTCAAGAGCATTGGAAAGATCCACAATCTCATTGGCATAATCACGACTATGTCCCTCCAACTTGGAGATAGTATCCTCATGCGACTCAATGATATCATTGGCCTCACCAAGTTGTTCCAAGAGAGCAACAAAGTGCTTCTTGGACTCACCCTTGAGCTTGCTCACAAACTTGGTGAACTCATTCTCATCAAATTTCTCCACCTCACTATCATCTACACAATCTAACAATGAAGGAGTAATAATGATGGAGGTTTTGAAGTTAGGAGTTACCTTGTTGATAACTTTGGCCATGAGACACTTGGCAATGGTGTTTTCATTGGGGGCGCCGAAGAGAGACACCTTGGAGGGAGAAGATGTAGCAATGGCAATGGTTGCCATTGCTATTCCTTCTCCACTTGTATCTTCCTCATCATCATCGGAGGAGTACTCTTTATGTGCCACCAAGCCCTTTGGAGGAGTCTTCTTGGTGAAGTTATTCTTGCTAGGGAATGACTTGGCTTTATCTTTGCGAATGAGTTTTCCACCATTGTCTTCCCTCTTCTCATAGGGGCAATCCACCACAAAGTGACTCACATTGCCACAATTGTAGCAAGTTCTTACATGTTGCTTGTTCTTTGACCCACTTGAGTTGTTCTTTGTGAAGTTGGGCCTTGAGTTCCTCTTCTTGCTCCAAAATTGCCTTGACACAAGAGCCATGTGCTCATGGTAAGCATAATTGGTGTCCTCGGGGCCACACTCCTCTTCTTCTTCCGGAATGGCCTTGGCCTTCAAAGCAAGGGTGGGAGTGCTTTTCTTTGATCGGACACGAGCAAGAGCATTGTCGGCGGTCTTGTTCATGATGTTCATGGCAATAAACTCATCCAACACTTCACTTGAGGTTAAGGAGTGAAAGTCCGGCCTTTGACGAATCACGGAAGACATGGCCTTGTTGAATGGCATGATGGCCTTGAGGAACTTGCCCTTGATCCAAGTGTCATCCGTATCCTTGCTTCCATGGTCTTGGAGAGCAACCGCAAGAGTTGTCACCCTCCAGTAAAGATCACGCGGATCCTCATCTTCAAGCATCACAAATTCATCGGCCTCATCAAGGACCACTTCAAAGTTGGACCGTTGGATGCTTGAGCTCCCCTTGTACATAGAAACAATGTGCTCCCAACAATCCTTTGCATGAGTGAACGGTCGTAGGTGTGATAGATCTTCGGGAGGGACCGCTTCTTGAAGAATGAACAATGCGGAGTGATTGTATTTATTGTCCACTTCTTCTCTTGGGGTGAAGTTGTTTGGATCATGCGGGTAGAAGCCTTGCTCAATGATTCTCCAAAGTTTAGTTGAGCAATGATTCAAATGAGACTTAATGCGAAAGACCCAATTAGCAAAATCACCCTTAACAAGCTTGGGAGGATGACCATGAATATTAATGTGAGCTGTGGGGACCGGTCCTCCATAGACCGGGGGAGGGGGAACCGAGGCAAAGGTTCCCGTCCCATTCTTGTCATGAGGGGAAGGAACATGAGTACCTTTATCCGCTTCCTTGGCGGAATTGGCCTTCGACTCCGATGCCGTGGGATTAACCACAAGCAAGGGATCGGGAGTGGATTTCATCCCCTCAAGTAATTCCTTAAGCATGGACTTGACTTCGGTCGTCATAGATGTCTTAAGTGAGGCCATAGCTTCATTTAAGTCGTCTCAAGTGATCGAAGTCAACTCCACCGCCTCGGGCACTTCCTCCCCGTTGTCAACCATACTCTTCGGGTAGTGAAACCCTTAATAAAGAGACGAGGCTCTAATACCAATTGAAAGGATCGATATGGTTGACTAGAGGGGGGTGAATAGGCAACTACCAATTTTTAGCTTTTCTTAACAAATTAGGTTTAGCAACAAATAGGTTGTCTAGATGTGCAACTAGGTGAGCAACCTATATGATGCAAACAACAACAACAAGTGCAAGCAAAGGATACAACACAATAATAGCTTGCACAAAGTAAAGGAAAGAGATAACCACAAGTGGAGCCGGTGGAGACGAGGATGTGTTACCGAAGTTCCTTCCCTTTGGGGGAAGTACGTCTCCGTTGGAGCGGTGTGGAGGCACAATGCTCCCCAAGAAGCCACTAGGGCCACCGTATTCTCCTCACGCCCTCACACAATGCGAGATGCCGTGATTCCACTAGTGGTGCCCTTGAAGGCGGTGACCGAACCTTTACAAACAAGGTTGGGGCTATCTCCACAACTTGATTGGAGGCTCCCAATGATACCACGGAGCTTCACCATAATGGAATGTGGCTCTGAGGTGACCTCAACCGTCTAGGGTGCTCAAACACCCAACAGTAACAAGATCCGCAAGGGATTAGTGGGGGCAATCAAATTTCTCTTGGTGGAAGTGTAGATCCAGGCCTTCTCAACCAATCCCTAGAAAATCAACAAGTTTGATTGGCTAGGGAGAGAGATCGGGCGAAAATGAGCTTTGGAGCAACAATGGAGCTTGGGGGAAAAAAGGTAGGTCTTCTTGCAGAAGAAGACCTCCGTTTATAGTGGGGAATCAAATCCAACCGTTATCCCACAACTCAACCCGCAGAGAGCGGTACTACCGCACTAGGCAGCGGTACTACCGCACTAGGTAGCGGTACTACCTCTTCGCCCAACGGTAGTACCGCGGGGGCTGCGCACAGAGTTGTAGAGAGAAGGACCAGGAGAGAGAGAGCCCCCAAGCGGCACTAGTAGCGGTGGTAGGGCGGTACTACCGCTTGCAATCGGTACTACCGCGCCTACTACCGCCCAACCCAACACGAGAAGTGACGTCCTCGAATCGAGGCGGTACCGGCGCGGTACTAGAGCCGCACTGCCACTGATGGCCACGAGCGGTACTACCGCTTGAGGCTGTCAGCGGTACTGCCGCTCCGGCCCGGCGGTACTGCCGCTGGCTCCTCCCACCTGCCACTTCTGCGATATCGGTATACTCCAAGGAAGATGAAAGAAGCTGGGGGTGCAAGATAGATGTGTACATGTTGATTCCACCCTGGCCTTTCCGATACAGACCCCCTCTTGATAGTATGGTGTCTCCTATGACTCAAGTCCAAAACCGAAACGAAAGAGATTACACCATCTTCACCTTGAGCTCAGAGGGGAAATGAATCGTCTCGTGCCAATGAATAAATATCTGAAAGCTCAATGCACACGATTAGTCCGCAAAAGTATTGTCATCAATCACCAAAACCACTTAGAGAGAGACATGCCCTAACAGACCGGCTAGCACCCGAGGACTCTTAATCAACAACCCGGGCCAGTGCTCCTCATGCGTGTTGGTCCAAACCGGGCAGCCTACAGGGCCACCACGGGGAAACTCGAGGATTGGTTTTACTCGTAGCTTGTCCCATCCGATCGTCGCCTGAGACGAGATACGTGCGACTCCTATCGGGGTGTCGGCACATTGGGAGGTCTTGCTGGTTTTGTTTTACCATTGTTGAAATGTCTTGTGCACCGGGATTCCGAGCTTGATCGGGTGATCCCGAGATGGAGGTTTTTTCTTCACGGATCGTGAGAGTTTTGATGGACTAAGTTGGGACACCCCTGCAGGGTTTAATCTTTTCGAGAGCCGTGCCCACGGTTATGTGGCAGATTAGAAATTTATAATATCCAGTTGTAGAGAACTTGACACTAAACCCGAATTAAAATACGCCAACCGCGTGCGTAACCGTGATCGTCTCTTTTTGAGGGAGTTCGGGAAGAGAACACAGTGGGGTTATGTTTGACTCGTAAGTAGTTCAGGATCACTTCTTGATCATTACTAGTTTGCGATCGTTATGCGTAGTTTACTCTTCTTACTCTTGTACTCGTAAGTTAGCCACCATACAATGCTTAGTGCTTGCTGCAACCTCACCACTTATCCATTCCATACCCATTAAGCTTTGCTAGTCTTGATACCCATGGTAATGGGATTGCTGAGTCCTCGTGGCTCACACATTACTACAACAATAGTTGCAGGTATAGATAATGCGATGATCTGACATGAGAGGGATGCTTGCTTGTTTTGGAGTTCTTCTGCTTCTTCTTCGATCAAGGGATAGGTTCCGGGTCGGGAGCCTAGGATTAGCAGGGTGGATGTCGTTCTTCTTTTTCGTTTGATTTCATCCATAGTCGGATCCTGCTCTTATGTATGATGATTGCTATGTATTAATGTATTCATGGTGTAGCTTGTGGCGAGTGTAAGCCTGTACCTAGTATTCTCATCTATTCAGTACATGATATGTTGTAATGATATCCACCTTGCTATGCGCTCGAAATGCGGTTGTGCCCCAATCATGAATTCATCACATGAATGGGATAGAATCGCATCTTGGGTGCTACAGCGCCCTCCGAGCTTCTGGCCATCCCGTGGCCCTTCTTGCCTCCTCCCGAAGCTTCCATGGTGTCTTGTGGTCCAAGAAAAATCGTCAAAAAGTTTGGTTCCATTTGGACTCTGTTTGGTATAGATTTTCTGTAAAGATAAAAACAAGGAAAAAACAACAACTGGCACTAGGTACTAGGTTAATAGGTTAGTCCCAAAAAATTATATAAAATTGCATAATAATGCATATAAAACATCCAAGATTGATAATATAATAGCATGGAACCATAAAAAAATTATAGATATGTTGGAGACGTATCAAGGAGCTTCGGGCGCGGGCGCGTAGCCGTGGGCTGGTGGGCTGCGGCAGTGGGGCGGCTGCCCTAGTGGTTAGCGTTGGCCTGGGCGTGGCAAAATGTGTTTTTTTTTAATTTCTGGCAGAAAAGAAAATAGAAAATAGAGAAAAAGAAAATAATGATTTATATAGACAATATATATCAAAAAGATCAGAAAAATAAGTCCTAAAAGATGGACTATTTTTTAGAGGCAAAATAAAAACTTTATAAAAAAATATTTTTTTGAAAATTCCAAATAAAACCAAATGTGAATTCAATTTCTTTTGGCATTATTTTCTTCTGACTTTTGGGGTGTCATGTTACCTCCTCTCATTCTTTTTGATTAAAGTATTTTGTTAGGAAATGTTGAATGTAAATTCCACTGCCATTTTGAAATGAATTCAAATTGAAACAAAAACTCAAATGCCTCTGAATTTCAAATTCCACCACAATTCAAACAAAATGCAATAGATGCTTAACTATAATTGTAAAACATTCCAAATTGAAAATTTGGGATGTCACACCCTAGAAGGTTCGGGAGGAGGCCAGAAGATCTACGAGAGAGCCACGAGCTCACAGGGCGCGCCCCCTGAGCTCGTGGGCCCCATGCAACTCCGTTTGACCTAATTCCACCTCTATAAATTCACATATATTCTCAAACCAACAGAGAGGCACTTGAAACACTTTTTCCGCCACCAAAAACTTTTGTTCTTCCGTGATCCCATCTGGAGGCCTTTTCCGATACTTTGCCAGAGGGGGAATCGATCACGGAGTGCTTCTACATCATCCTTGATGGCTTTCAATGATGCGTGAGTAGTTCATCACAGACCTACGGGTCCATAGCTAGTAGCTAGATGGCTTCTTCTCTCTCTTTGATCTTCAATACAATGTTCTCCTTGATCTCCTTGGAGTTCTATCCGATGTAATCTTCTTTTGCGGTGTGTTTGTTGGGATCCGATGAATTGTGGGTTTATGGTTAGATTATTCATTGAAAGTAATTGAGTATTTTCTAAACTTTATTATGCATGATTGTTATAACTTTGTATTTCTATCCGATCTTCGTTTGGTTTGGCCAACAGATTGATTTATCTTCATTGGGAGATGTGCTTTGTGATGGGTTCAATCTTGCGGTGCTCTATATCCCAGTGACAGAAGGGGACACGACACGTATTTGTATTGTTGCCATTAAGGGTAGAACAACGGGGTTTATTCATATTGATTGGGTTTACTTTGTCTACATCATGTCATCTTGCTTAAGGTGTTACTCCATTTTTCATGAACTTAATACCATAGATGCATGCTGAATAGCGGTCGATTGGTGGAGTAATAGTAGTAGATGCAGGCATGAGTCGGTCTACTTGTCTCAGACGTGATGCCTATATACATGATCATTGCCATGAATACATCATAACTATGCGCTTTTCTATCAATTGTCCAACAGTAATTTGTTTACCCATCGTATGCTATGTGTTTGAGAGAGAAGCTTCTAGTGAAAACTATGGCCCCCGGATCTACTTTTATCATATTGCTAAAAACCCAAAAATACTTTACTGTAATTTTATACTTTTTATTTTACTTTCCTTTTTATCTATCTATCACAATCAGAATTAATCCTTGCAAGTAACGAGTTCAAGGGGATTGACAACCCTCTTGGCCGCGTTGGAGCAAGTATTTGCTTTTATGTGTGTAGGTGATGTTGATGGGAATTTGCTTGGTTCTCCTATTGGTTCGATAACCTTGGTTCTCACTACGGGAAATACTTATCTCTATTATACTGATTCACCCCTCCTCTTCGAGGAAATCCCAACGCAGTTTACAAATAGCAGGAAGAATTTCTGGCGCCGTTGTTGGAGAGACATCATCTAATTCTTGTCAGGTTCCTACATACAAACTATCATCTACTTGCTCTACTTTTTATTTGCCTCTCTTTTTCATCTCCCTCCACTTCTTTAAAAAAACAAAAAACACAAAAATATTTTACTTTGTTAGTTTGCTTGTTTGATTGCTTGTCACCATGTCTAGTGCTACTATTCCTCCTCTCTCCCAGATTTTGAGGTTCTTTACTTCAAACAGAAATAAGGGAAAAGTCAAAAAGATGCTTGGTTTAGAATAAAGGAGTTTTATTGTATTTGTACCATAAAAGGTGATATAAAAATCTGGCTCAGAAACTTTTATGTGGGTTCAATATGCCTAATAGACAACTTCTGGATTTTGCTACTAAAGGAAATTTTATTGAAAGTGATGGTAATGTTGCTTATGAAATAATATAGGGGATAGTAGGAACTCCACCCCCACAAAGGGGATGCGATTATGATCGGGAAGGAATCGAAATCTTAGAAAAATTGGGGGATATGTAGAAAATTTTGGTTGAGTTACAAAAGTCTAATGAACTACTCAAAACCCTTAGTGCAAATCTCAATTGCATGAAATTCCCTTCTTACTATTTGCAACAAGAGGCTTGATACCCTAGATAATAAAATTGCTTCATTCTCCAAAATTAATGGGAAGCGTAAGGAACCTCCAGGCTTTGAGAAAAGCCCATCTAGGGTGGTAAAAACTAAAGATGACAATACTTGAAACAATGCCTTACGCCTAGCTAGTGGCGAAAAAAAATAGTGCTTGTTGGGAGGTAACCCAATAGTTATCTTAAATTTTTTATTTTGCTTTATGTTTTGGTGTGTTGACACAATTATTGCTACTGTTATGATTGTGTTTTTATGTTTTAATTAGTGTTTGTGCCAAGTAAATCCTTTGGGATGATTTGGTTGATAATTGACTTGATTCTGTGAAAAAACAGAAACTTTTACGCCTAGTGCTGGAATTACTATAATTCACTAGAATATGATAAAATTCTGAAATTTTTACACATGATTGATACACATCCATGTCATCCTAAATTTCCAGATTTTTTGGAGTTACATAAGTATGATTTTTGTTCAGATCATTACAGACTATTCTATTTTAGACAGATTATGTTTTCTATTTCATAGTTCGGTTCTTTTAATGATGCTATGGATTATATCGGGGGGGGGGGGTATAAGTCATGGAGAAGTTAGAATACAATAGGTATTATGCAAGAATAAAATATGAATGGGTTCATAACAGTACCTGAAGTTTATAATTTGTCTATTATACTAACAGATCTCATGAGGTTTCTGTTGAGTTTTGTGTGCTGAAGTTTTCAAATTTTGGGTGAGATCACGATGGACGAAGGAATAAGGAGCAGAAAGGCCCTAAGCTTTGGGGTGCTCAAGGCACCCCAAGGTAATATTCAAGGAAGACCCAAGTGTCTAAGCTTGGGGATGCCCCTGATGGCATCCCCTCTTTCATTTACAATCTATCCGTATGTTACTTGGAGCTACATTTTTATTCATCACATGATATGAGTTTTGCTCCATAGTTTTTCTTTGTTTGCCACAATCGTCATTTGCTGGACACACCTTTTTGACAGGAACGCGCACTTATCGTGATATGGTAGAATACTCTATGTGCTTCACTTATATTTTTGAGCTAGGCCGTTGCTCTAGTGCTTCACTTATATCTTTTTGAGCACGGCGGTGGTTATATTTTATAGAAATGATTGTACTCTCATGCTTCACTTAAATATTTTTGAGAGTCTAATAAATAGTAATGGCCATATGTACGGGTTATAAGACTAGTCTGAGAAGGATAGGTATTCAATGGGGATATAATAATTTTTTTCATGTAGATCACTGAAAATGCAACGTATGGTTTAATGATATTGATGTCGTAATATGAAAGGATATTAGTTCATGATCATTGTTTATTAGGAATATCGGTATTAAATCTTGTTATTAACTGCTTGTCTAAGTGTTGGTCATGGCATGGTGGGGAGGTTTGAGCATTTGTATTTCTGATTGAAATCCTTGAGTGTTGTTATAATCGGATACGCGCGATTGTTAACTCCTACCAACCACTTTCCTAGGGGCATGTGAGTAGTACTTTGCTTCGAGGGCTAATATGCTTTCACAATAAGTATGTGAGTTCTTTATGACTAATGTGAGTCCATGGAGTATACGCACTCTTATCTTTCCGCAATTTGCTAGCCTCTTAGGTACCGTGCATTGCATGTTCTCAGCTCCGGAGTTGGTGCATACTTCGCTGGTGCATCCAAACCCCATGGTATGATACCTCTATCACACATAAGCCTCCTTATATCTTCCTCAAAACAGCCACCATACCTACCTATTATGGCATTTCCATAGCCATTCCGAGATAATTGCCATGAAACTTCCACCGTTCCGTTTTCATGACATACGTGTTCATTGTTCTATTGCTTTGCATGATCATAGACACTACTGCAGGATGCTGCTAACGCGACACTACAATCAGAGACCCTTCGACGAAACTGTGTGTGATGCATTAATCGCAAATGGTGGTGTAATAAAACCGTACAAAATTAGACGAAACGTTTGCGATGGCGGAGACTTCAAACATGATTCAGATTATAGTTGTGTGTGCGATGCGTGGCATACGGTTGATCCATACAAACTGTTTGCGATGAGCCAGAACAACAGAAACAGGTCGCCATATCAAGGTGTGTGCGATATACAGCATATAGTTCACTCGGATGAACTATTTGCAATGATCGAGATGAACACAAATGATTCGGCGTACCAAGATGTGTGTGATACCCGGCAAACAGGTCGGTAATCAGAATTGTGTGCGATCATTATAGACAGCGCATACAATTTTTTTTTGTGAATTGTGTGCTCGACATGGCACACAATTCAAGAAACCAACTTATGGGTGATAATGTAAAACATCTCTGTCAAATACATATTGCTAACCATCTGCAATGAGATTGACAGGGGAAACAGAGATAATGAATTAATATGAGGGAATGGAAACAGAGATATATACAGTCTACTTAATTTAGTCCTTCTTCTTGTTGTTGTTGTTGGATGGCCCCGCGACATCGACTTGGCAAGGATGCTTCTTGATGCTGACTGTTGGCTTTTCATCGCCACCGCCATCGTCATCGTCGTTGCTATCGTCATCGTCCTCCTCCTTGTTCGACCATTCCTCATCATCATCATCGTCATCCTCCGACGGCTCCTCGTCCATCTGGTTGTCGTCTGATGACTCGGGAGGCGGTGTCCCTTCCATGATCTGGATAAAATGCAGGTCTGGGCTCGATGCCAGACTCATGGAAGACGAGCGGGATGATTCTGATGTTGACTTATCATCTGGCGCCAGACTGCTGGCGGAACTGTCATCCTCGCTGTTGCTCGACATGGCTGCAATACATATACAAACCGCGAGAAAGCAAGATTGCAGAGTGTGTGCAAGTGTGTAGCGCGGCCCGCCAGGACGATGAAGATGGTGGACACTTAAGTGGGGTATGCAGAGAAGAGGAATAGTCAATTGAAGCGGGGGATTGACGTATTATCTAACCGCCTTGGCATGCGGTTACAATACTGATATAATCAACCGCAATTATTTGTACCCAGTCGCTCCAAATTCCTGGGGTTGCGCAGTTCTCAATGTGATAATTACGCACACGCATTGGAGCGTCCAAATATGAAACAAGCATTTTTCATACTCCCTCCATACCGGCGACCTAGGTGGGGGAAAAAGAGAGAACTTGATGTTTATTTGCTAAACAATACCATTGCGTGCAGAGAATTGACCAATGCATGTTATGCTAAGTAGTCTAAAGTCATTGAATGTATACAAGCCCCACGACTCCTATTGGCTGATTTCTTTTTTCAGGGCAAAAAAGAGGGAACGAGCTTTGGGAATATTCGTTTTTCGTAATGTGACTTATGCACCAGTACGAACGGAGTAGGACAGTTGGCAAGCAATACATTGAGCTCTTCTTATTGATGAAGCTAATAATAATCAAACAAAACCCCTAATCATCATTGCAAACATCGCATAGAAGATAGCTAATGCAACAACCACAACTACATATGCTAGTTCCTTCTTGTCTCTTGCTTTCATCAGTTGCATGTGATTGATTCTTTCTTGATTCATCGTACTGATTGTACACTCTAGATCGGTCAGCTTCTTCTTCAGCTTTACATTATCTTCTGCAAGCTTGGTGATAACACTCCGAGCCCTGCCATGCCATTCTTCATCCAGCCAGTTAACAAAGGCACAAGCCTCATATCCTTGCCAATGTTAAATAGTATTCAGTATGAGCAGTGGCATTAACTCAACTAAAATGATGAACTTATTAGCACTAACCTCTAAGGGGCAACTAAGAAACCGTCTGCCAATCACGAATCCCTCCGTGCATACACGTCGAGCGGGAGTGTGTCTATGCACACAAATTAGCTTTTGGTACTTCTCGGTGGCGCAAAACTCGGAGTCGAACTCATGTTGCGGGAGTCTGGAGTCATACTCCGGATCCGGTGGCTGATCACTCCTTGGGGGGGGGGGTCGATCAGGACGGATTGAGCAGGGAGCTACTTTGGACATGCTTAAAAAGATCGGGATAGATTGGAACCTGATAGGACGACTTGGATCTATAGTACACCAGCCTTCTGATGACCTTAGGCAAGTGATTGGCGGTGACTGCTATCGTGGAGGTGCTGCCGAGAGCGGTGATACGAGCAGGAGTAGCCGCACCGAAACCATCAGCACCACTCGTCTGCATTCCCCCAATGTCAGCGCCACATGAGGGAATTTGGGGGCTAGGGATTTGGAGGCTATCTAGGGATTTGGGGGAAATGGGTAAACTGTGGAGATATGCTAACGGTCGGGAACTACTTATCGCACTATGTTGTATACGACACACTATTTATACATGTCGTTTGTGTTAGGTATTAGAACTTCACACATGATTTCCGCACCAAACCATGTAAGAAGATGACGTAGGTGAGACACGGTTGCCGTGACATAACCGTATGTGATGTACTACCCTATACATATGGGGATGCAATAATTGAGTTACAGTTATACTTAGGGTAAACAGCCACCCTACGGATACCCGTCAAAAAATAAAAACAGCCTCTCTGCAGATAGAGATGGTAGCGGAGGCCGAGGCAGCGGCTACCGGATAAGAGGTCAATCCTCGGTCGGTCGACGGTGGCGGCGTCATAGGAGGTCAATCCTCGTTCTGCGGTGGGAGATAGGAGGAGCTCAACCATCGAGGTCGGCGGCGGCGTGATTGAAGAACATCCATCGCGATCGATGGTGGGATAGTGGAGCTCGAACTTCGGGTGGTTGCCCCACTAAGCTTTGCTCCTCGACCCTGCTGTCTCGGCGTGCCGCCGCATCGCACTTCTCTGTCCGCTGGGTGGAGGTTGCAGCACGGCTAATTAATTAAGGTTTTCTTTTCGTTGAGTGGCTTAAGAAAGGTATTCAATTCATAATGGTAGTGTTGTAGTACTATGCGTGTAAATTGACTGGCCATTAATTTTTGTCATCGCACGGCTGGATAACAATATGGAGTGCCCTAAGTAATTATGAAAATAAAATCTTGTGATTTGTGCACACATCTTTGGGCATCAATTAATCCATGTACTAATGTTGTTGTTTTGTTTTTAATTACCCCTTGTGTGGTGCAGATGGAACGATCTGAATGGATGAAGGCTCGGAGAAGCTCATATTTTATCGGTGGCGTGATAGAGTTCATCAATTTGGTTGAAGGTACAAAGAAGAGAATTGGCAGTGAGGATTACATCCTATGTCCATGCAGTCATTGTGCCAATACAAAGTCACATGAAGTACAGTTGTCGAGTTCCATTTAGTCACTCGGGGATTCATGGATGGATATACACTTTGGACCAGACACGGTGAAGAGCCGGTCATGGATGAATATACCCAGGGCTGCGACATGCCAAACCCCGATCAGAGTCACATGGATGTTGAATCTAACATCGGGGCTGAGGCGTCAAGCTACCAATGGAATACCGGAAAGCCAAAAACCCCACTGGAAAACCAAGACGGTGAAGTAGACGACGACCTTGATATGCCTGATTTTGCTGCTATGATTGCTGATTTCCAAGTCCCCAAAAAAGATATGGTTGGGTACAAGGATCTGCCATCCATTGATGCGGACTCCAAGAAAGATTTGTATCCAGGTTGCAAAAAGAAATATTCCAAGTTGAGTGCCACACTGGCTCTTCTCAGATTTAAAGCAGCAAACGGTCTATCAAACAAGGGCTTCACAGAGTTGTTAGGTCTTTTCAAAGAAATTCTTCCGGAAGATAATGTGCTCCCCAAAAGGACAAACGAAGCAAAGAAAATTGGTTGCCCATTGGAACTTGAAGTATAGAAGATACACACTTGTGTGAATGATTTTATATTGTACTATGGTGAGTACAAAGATTTGTGTGCATGTCCCACATGCAAGCATGCATGATACAAGCACAGGAGAGCAAAGGACAAGTACAAATTGGACGACGAGATCAAGACATGAATCCTGTTCAAGGTTGTTTGGTACTTGCCTTTAATTCCGAGGTTGAGGCGTTTGTTTGCAAACCCTAGAGAGGCATAAAGGTTGCGGTGGCATCATGATGAGCGAATTGCGGATAAATATATGAGGCACCTGAAAGATGGTGCTCAGTGGGAATTAATCGACAGCAAGTTTGAAGACTTTGCCAAGTATCCTAGAAGTATAAGGCTCGGGGAGTGTACTTACGGGATGAACCCTTTTGGCGATATGAGCACCAAACATAGCACATGGCCGGTGCTTCTGTGCATATATAACCTTGCTCCTTGGTTGTGTATGAAGAAAAAATACATCATGATGTCAATGATTATCCAAGGCCTGAAGAAACCTGGAAATGACATCGACATTTACTTTCAGCTACTAGTAGAAGAACTGCTGACATTGTGGGTACAAAAGCCTGCTGTAAAATGTTATGATGCTTACAAAAAGGAGTTTTCCGATCTACATGCGATGTTGCTGCACACCAGTCAAGATATGCCGGCATTAGGAAACACATCAGGGCAGAAAACAAGGGAAGATGTAGGGTGTGTTACATGCATGGATAGGAGAGCGAGCAGATTTCTTCCCAACTCGCACAAAACCGTGTATTTGCGTCATCGTAGGTTCTTACGGAAAGATCACTCATACCGAAAGATGAAAGCTGAATTTGATGGTACAGCAGAGGTAGGTTTGGGCCCAAGACATTATGCTGGGGATTTGGTGCACAACGTGGCTAAACAAATTAATGTTATGCTTGGATAGAACCACGCTTTGACGGTGAAAAAACACCCAGTGATCAAGTGTCTATGAAGAAATCAGTGTTCTGGGAATTACCTTAATAGGAGATTCTACGTGTACGTCACTGCATCAATGTCATGCACGTAGAGAAGAACGTATGTGAAAGCATCCTTGGTACTCTACTCAAGATTAAAGGTAAAACAAAGGATGGTGATGGTGCACGACTCGATATGCTTGGTGATCAATCAAAACGCAAGAGTGAAGCACAAGATGGTAACAAATTCCTCCACGCTCACTAGAGTTACAATTCCAGTACAAAAGAAGCAAAAGAGTTCTTCAACTATTTGTTGCCAGTTAAGACACCCTCTTCCTACTCCGCAAACATCAAAAGTCTCGTGGATGTGAGCTCAGGTAAAATGAAGTTGGCACACATGAAGTCACATGATTACCACTTAATGTTGACACAAATCCTCCCGGTGGCCATCAGGAATCTGATGGACACAGATATAAGAAACACACTCATTGAGCTCTGTGATTTCTTCAACAAACTATGGTAGAAAGTGGTAGATCCTCAAGAGCTGGATTATATGAAAGAGGATATTGCAAGAATATTGTCCAGCCTAGAGATGTTTTTCCCACCGTCGTTCTTTGATGTCATGGTCCATCTCACTGTGCACCTTGTCGACGAGATAAATTATTGTGGTCATGTGTTTCTTCACAACATGTATCCCTTCGAGTGGTTCATGGGAATACTAAAGTGCTATTGTCGGAACCGATGCCATCCAGAGGCAAGCATCCTACAAGGTTATACCACGGAGGAGGTGGTTGAGTTTTGCACCGAATACATGAAATAAAGACCTATAGGTTTGCCCCTCTCTCACCAAAAGGGAAGGCTAAAAGGTAAGCCGGTCCTTGCTGGTACGCAAAAGGCTGCTTGGCCGACAAAGCCCATTTTACGGTACTGCTTAACAGCCCAGTTCTCAATGCTTATGCTGAGGAACACTTGGAGGAGATACGCCAAAGCTTCTTACCAATGGTGCCTCCATTAGATGTCGAGATGAAGGATCTCAATAAGCACTAAGCCAGATGGCTGAAGGATTGTTTGGCACACGGATCCATGTATGACATTGCTATGTGGTTGGCACAAAAGCCATCACCTACGATGATGATGTACCAAGCGTATGACATAAATGGCTACACGTTCTACACCGAGGAACATGATGAGAAGACCTCATATCAGAACAGCTATGTTTGAATAGAATGCATGACTGTGGATGAAGCTGATAAAAGGGTATACTATGGAACCATCAAAGAGATTTGGGAGCTTAACTATGTGAAAGTTAAGGTGGCATTATTCAGGTGCACATGGATCCCTCTTGGTCAGGTAAAGGTTGATGATTACAGGAAGACCTGTGTTAACAAGACAACAATGGCATATCACAAGGACCCGTTCATTCTTGCCAGCGATGCTACCCAGATTTTCTATGTGACAGACCCCTTGCATAAGAACTGTCATGTAGTGATGCATGGGAAAAGGAGGGTACTGGGCGTCGAGGATGTTGCTGATGAGGACGAGTACGATGAATTTGCTGAGTTGCCAGCCAAGGGATCACGCACCATCCAAACAGAGAAGCGTAAAATCATCAAAAAACCTAATTTCATTCGGGGTCAATCTAATGATCCTAGTTCTCCCATGTACATGGGAATTAAGCCGCAACACTAGTTTTTATGCCTATTGATGTCTACTACACAACTTGTTCTTGTAGACTCATGTTGGGCCTCCAAGCTCAGAGTTTTGTAGGACAGTAGCTATTTTCCCTCAAGTGGATGACCTAAGGTGTATCAATCCGTGGGAGGCGTAGGATGAAGATGGTCTCTCTCAAACAATCCTGCAACCAAATAACAAACAGTCTCTTGTGTCCCCAACACACCAGATACAATGGTAATTTGTATAGGTGCACTAGTTCGGCGAAGAGATGGTGATACAAGCGTCGTAATGATAGTAGATATTGATTTTTGTAATTATGGTAGCAATTGATAAAACGTAGTACAAACGGTATTGCAATGGTTGAAAATGAGGCCTAGGGTTCGTACTTTCGCTAGTGCAATTCTATACAATGCTAATATAATTGGATCATATAACCATCCCTCAACATGCAATGAAGAACCACTCCAAAGTTCTTATCTAGCGGAGAACATAAGAAGAAATTGCTTGTAGGGCATGAAACCACCTCAAAGTTATCCTTTCCGATCAATCTATCCAAGAGTTCGTACTAAAATAACACAAAGCTATTCTTTCCAATCGATCTATCTAAGAGTTCGTAGTAAAATAACACCATACGATACACATCAACCAAATCTAATTTCACCTAGATACTCCAATTTCACCACGAGTATCCGTGAGTTGATTATACGATATGCATCATATAATTTCAGATTCATAATACTCAATCCAACACAAAAAACCTCAAAGAGAGCCCCAAGATTTCTACCGGAGAAACAAGGACGAAAACGTGCATCAACCCCTATGCATAGATTACCCCAATGTAACCTCGGGATTCCATGAGTTGAGTGCCAAAACATATATCAAGTGAATCAATATGATACCCCATTGTCCCCATGGGTATTCATAGAAAGACATACATCAAGTGCTCTCAAATCCATAAAAGCATTCAATCTGATAAGAACGAAATCTCAAAGGGAAAACTCAATTCATCACAATAAGATAGAGAGGGGAAAACACCATATGATCCAACTATATTAACAAAGCTCGCGATACATCAAGATCGTGCCAACTCAAGAACACGAGAGAGAGAGAGAGAGAGAGATTAAATGCATAGCTACTGGTACAAACCCTCAGTCCCGAGGGTGGACTACTCCCTCCTCATCATGGTGGCCGCCGGGATGATGAAGTTGGCCACCGGTGATGATTTCCCCCTCCGGCAGGGTGCCGGAACAGGGTCTAGATTGGTTTTTCGTGGCTACAGAGGCTTGCAGCAGCGAAACTTCTGATCTAGGGTTATTTTTGGGGGTTTCTGAATATATAGGATTTTTGGGTGTCGGTTTCACGTGAAGATGGTCCTCCAGGTGACCACAACCCACCTGCACACGGGCAAGGGCCCAGGCGCGCCCTGGTGGGTTGTGCTCACCTTCTTCACCTTCTGTCCCCCCCCACCCCACGAAACTTCTAGTGCCTCTTTTTTTCCAAAAAAAAATTCAAAAAGTTTTGTTGCATTTGGAGAACTTTTATTTTTGCACAAAAAACAACACCATGGTAGTTCTGCTGAAAACAACGTCAGTCCGGGTTAGTTCCATTCAAATCATACCAAAACCACATAAAATTGTTGTAAACATGGCATGAATACTTCATAAATTATAGAAACGTTGGAGATGTATCAGCATCCCCAAGCTTAATTCCTACTCGTCCTCGAGTAGGTAAATGATAAAAGAAATAATTTATGAAGTGTGAATGCTAGCATAGTGCATAAGTTTGATCGATGATAATTTCAATCACTTTTCCTAGCATCATAACAGCAACTCTTTCTCATTAAACTCATCATGATAAAGTAGCAATTGAAAGCGAAATTTTTGTTGTGGAATGCTACCTATCATATTCATCATATACTCTTTCTTTTGTAGCATGGACATTTGGACTTGAATGATTCAAAGCAATAGTCTATAATTTGACATTAAGACATCAATACTCAAGCATACTAACAAGCAACCATGTCTTTCAAAATATCAATGCTAAAGAAAGCTATCCCTAGCCCATTATGCTCAATCATTGATCCATTCACTACAAAAAAAAAGACCCATCCGTGACATTTTGGCCCGAACGAAACTTTTTTCTGTCATGCTTATGACACTTCTATGACGATAATTGTGGCAAAACCACGTATCATCATAGATGTGGTGGGCTCCTACTTCTATGACAAAAAATCATGACAGAAAATGGGCTTTTCGTCCTGGGCGGGCCGGGGACGCACCTGCATGACATTCTTTGGGCTGTCCATGATGGAAAAAATCATGGTAGAAGCGAGGGCGAGGAAAATATCAGGGAGTTCCCGGTTACAGTGGGTGGTCGGGGCCGAGCGATGCACGGAGGTTTGCGCGTTTCTCTTGTACACGTACGCGCGTGTGGGTGAGGCGTTGGTCTCTAGCTGAACCCGAGCGAGGCGTTCGCTTACTGAACCCGAGCGATTGCACTAGCTACGTTACTGAACCCGGGCGATCGATCCCTTGGCTGTTAACTAAAACCAAGCGATTCCTTCGCTACTACTGCTAACTGAAGCCGATCGAACCTGCTGCTGCCTCTTGATGAACAGTGACCGTTGTTGGGGGTTGGATGAACAGTCCTGGTGGGGGTTGGATGAATAGGATCCCGTGGTTGTAGAGGCCGTTGCCGCTGGATGAATAGGACCCCGATCGAGAGGAGGCCACCACACAACCGAGCCGGTTGGGGGTGGATGAACAGGACCCCAGCCGTGTAGGGCTGTTTGAACAGTAGCCGGTGGAGGCTGGATGAACACGACCCCGTGGAGGGCTGGTTGAATAGTAGCCAGTGGAGGCTGGATGAGCAGTGGTTGGTGGAGGCAGGAGGAAGTCGACGGTGGATGAACAGTAGCAGGTGGAGGCTAGAGGAAGTCGACGGTGGATGAACAGTATCCCGTGGAGGCTGGAGCGAGGCACTAGACGGTGGATGAACAGTAGCCCGTGGAGTCCCGTTTTGTGGTATGCCACACCCCTCCCGATGAACAGGACCCCGTTTCGACCGTAGGCGCTCCAACACAAGTCCGTTTCCTCCGTTTTGCGGTACGCCGCACACCTCCCGATCAACAACACCCTGTTTCAACCGTAGGAGCTCGAATAGAAGGCCATTTCCTCCATTTTGCGGTACACCAGACCCTTCTGATGAACAGGACCCCGTTTCGACCGTACGCGGTTGAACAGAAGGCCGTTTCCTCCGTTCTGCGGTACGCCAGACCTCGTTTCGGCTGTTCCGTCCAAGCCGGTTGGCTCCCGATGAACATGCGACGCTGTTTACTCTGTTTCGACCCAGCCGGTTGGCTGCTGATGAACAGGACGACATCGCTGTATGAGTTAGAGACCCTGCCCGTATGTACGTACGTGGCCGTATTTACTATCTTGCAGCATGGATGTACGTACATGTACATGATATAGACGGGACTGCGTGACATGCTGCGTCGGCACCTTTACTTCGGCACGTGCCGCTCCTTACTCGGCCACGGTATGTCGCTGCAGAGAGACCGATCGACCGCTATGTACGTACACATTCGCAGCCAGATAGATAACGCTACCTTCACTTCAACCTGGTGGGTCCCTGCTGTTAGGGGGTAAGAAGGTACTTCCTTCTGTGCGAAGATAGAGTCGGTGGGTCCCAGCTGTCAGGGGGAACATTTTTTTCGCAAAATACAGAGGCCCTTCCGGTGTGGTCCGAGCTGTCAGGTGGAGGAATCATTATTTTGTGCGTAATAAGGAGGCACTTCCTTGCGTGCGGCCATTGACCCAACTGTCAGCCTCTCCACTTACAGTGCTCTCCTGATGGCTGTCATTCGTTGACCATGTTGACGACGCCGTACCGTCCGAGAGCACCAAGGTGGTGGATGACGGCGCGACCTAGGAAGGGAACGACCCGGAGCCGGGGAATACGCAGCAGTGGATGCCCACGTGGAGGGGAGTACGAGGGTTGACTGGTTCGATTGCGATTTGAGGCTGCCGTCGCCGGAGAATAACAGGGGGTGTGGGTGAGTAGAGGGATGGCCTTGCCAGTGGTGGGAGTAGGGTGGGCAGTGAGGCCTGCGCGACAGCATAGCCGGCCACTGGAGGCAGGAGCAGGCGGTCCCACCAGCGCTGGTTTGGGCGGCTGGTGCAAGAAGATGAGATATTGAAGAAGCAGCAGGACCGTTCGATTAAAATCCAACTGTCATTGCTGCTAGAATCGTTTGTCGACTAAGTTGACAAAGCCCTGCGTACGCGTCAACTTAGTAGGCCCACAGGTCAGCCTCCAAACCGGTGCGCCCCAAATGTCAATGGGAGGAATCATTTTTTTCGCGTAATAAGGATGCAGTTGCTTGCGTGCGGCCATGGACCATGGGGGTCCCTACTGTCAGCCTCTCCACATACATCCCTCTTCCGATGGCTGTCGTTTATTGAATGTTGACCATGTTGAGCACGCCGTTCCTAGAGCACCAACATGGTGGACGACAGTGAGGCCTAGGAATGGAGCGACCCGGAGTCGGTGAAGACACAGCAGTGGATGCCCACGCTGAGGGGAGTATGTTGGTTGACTGGTTCGGCTGCGGCGTGAGGCTGCCGTCACCGGAGAATAACAGGAGGTGCGGGTGGGTAGAGGGATGGCCAGGCCAGCGGAGGGAGTAGGGTGGGCGGATGAAGCCTGCGTGGCATCACAGCCGGCCACAAGAGGAGGTAGCAGGCAGTCCCACCGGCGCTGGTTTAGGCAGCTGGAGTAGGAATATCAAAGATTGAAGAAGCACGTCGGCCGTTGGATGGACATCCAACTGTCACTGCTGCTAGAATTGTGTATTGACTATAAGTTGACAAAGCCTTGTGTAAACAAGTCAGCCTCAAAATCTATGGCGTGTACAGCCGATTTGCTATTATTTTTTTATAATTTACAGCCCATTTGCAAATTCATATGGAATTTATTGCAGCCCATTTTCCATTTTGAGAATTGCTGCCCGTTTTCTGGTCAGTACCAGGTTTAAAAATTTGAATTAAAAAATATGCGAAATTTTAAAAATTCGCATATTTTTGCTGCGGAACAAAATATTTTTAATCCAAAAATTAGTAGCCATACTAAAACGAATTTAAAAATAAAGTAATACTATGTTATGTTAAAATCCAATGAAATATAAAATATCAGTGAAGAACAAAAACAAAAAACAAAACTAATTTTCCATTTGCTATATTTTTTTGGAATTTGCAACCCCTTTCATATTACTTTTAAGATTTACTACCCATACTCTCTGGCCAGGCCGTAATGCATCCCTCCTCGTCTTCAAAGATTTGCAGCCCAGTAAGTCGGAGAAAACAAATAGGCCTAGCTTCGGTATTCTTCAAAAAGAAATAGTGGGCTACCTATTTTCCCAAAGAAAAAACTACTGGGCTGGTCATGTTGTTAGACGGGCCAGAGAGACCGCACAACCCAGTTTATAGCCTGCTCCTCTGAACAAATCCTCAAAAAAAGTGTTGTGCAATTCTGTCGTTAATTGACTATACATTGACAATGATGTGGGTCCCAGATATCAGAAGGTCGGATTAGAGTAAAAAAAATCTCGGGGTGCATCTGAGTAGTAAAGAGGTGCTTGCTTGTGTTCGGGAGTGGACCTGGTGGGTCCGTACTGTCATACTCACAACTACAGTCCTCTCCCGATTCACTATGTTGACAGGGCCGGACGGCGGTGCCGCTGCGAGCGCACCAAGGCGGAGGATGACGGCGAGGCCTCGGACGGGAATGAACATGAGCCGGGGAACATGCGGCAGTATGGCCGTAGGCGAAGGGGAGTACGAGGGTTCACTGCTGGTTCTGGTGCGGGGTAGGCTGTTGTCGCCAGAGAAGAATAGGATGTCGGGGGGCGTAAAGGGATGGCCTGGCCAGCATTTCCGGGTACGACAGGGCGGCGATGCATGCACGGCAGCGCAACCAGCCGTAGAAGGCGGGAACAGGCGCTCTCGCCAACGCAGGTTTGGTTTTGGTGGCTGGATCGGTCAGACCTAAAAAATCATTATGCTGGATTATAAGAATTAATTTTATATGGCTACAACTTATTGTAAAATGCTGCGGAGCACCTTTTTCTTCTTGAGGTTTTTTTTGAGACAATTTTCTTCTTGAGGTGTGAAGCCGAGCACATTCAGAAGCCCTGGGATAAAGTGGTGTCACCAGTGTGTTGGGTTGGGTTGGGCATTCTTATCGAAAAATAATAATGGACCAGAACTATTTACGACATTGACTACGATTTGCATGGGTCCGCTGGTTGCAGGAAGAAAATTGTGGGAGAAAAAAAGACTAGTCGCTATCTTTGCCTAAGAATAATATCGACTGAATGTAACGACACTCTCATAGGAAATAATATCCTTCTGTTAAAATTTGACTTTTCAAATCATAAATTTAAAGAACTGGTGCATGAGCATTTAGCTTTATTTATTTATTTATGTTTAGGGGACCATGAGCATGTACCTACGCCGGATTCATGTGAGAGCCTCCCTTCCAGTTAATTATGGGCTCCTCTATTGGGCCTTCATCACTGGGCTGCATGTGATCGACAAGTGGAAAACGTGTTCCGTACCAAAATAGTATGCGCTACGTACGGGGCACTAAAGGATCGAACCATGCAACGACTTCCAAAACATTGTGTTTGTCGTTCTAACAACACATTTATTCAACCAACAGACGAAATATATTACTGGTTGTACATTGAAAACAGCAGCAGCAGCAACCAGGGCTGGGGGTGCAACAGAAGCAGTAAGCAGGCCAAAAGAGTAAAGACGCAGCTCTCTATTCCAAACCAAACATCAACCAACATTACAAAAGGGCTACCAAAAAAGAACAAGTGTATGTATCAAACTAAATAAAGATCCTACTACACCAAGTGTACTTATCTAACTAACTGGCTCAATTAGACGTTACTATTTATTAAGCTGTGGAGATTGGCTGATGGCTTGAACCAGATGGGTGCCTGACAGGGGAAACTCTAGCCAGCAGGTCGAAGTCTGATACTTGCGACCCTCTCTCCTACTTTGGGCTATAGAGTGTGGCGGCACATATCAGGGTATGGTGCATGGAGAGACGCATGGTACGCTGTGTACACACAGTTTTGCCTGATGAACGAAACCGCGCTGCCATCATGATCCATGACGTCGGTTATCTCTTGGTTAATCAGATAATTCAGTCCGAGGAACAGAGAGCGTGTACCAAGGCTACTTACCGGCATCCAGTCAAAAATTCCTGAAGGCCCAGAGAAGCTGGGATCCTACTCAAAGACCTTGCAGTGACTATGATTGTATTCCGCGAAACAACACGCCCGTACGTGTGAACAATCATCAATCGTTCGCCATCGTTTGATCGAGACAGGAACCACTTGCAACTGCCATGCCGCTTTTCTTTGAAAGGTTCTGGGATTAGGAAGGGTAGGGACACCAGGCGGCCTACAACATTATATCAAGTTGGGGTCAAATAAAAAAGGGCTCGTACTGTAGTCAATCTTAAGAACAGCATGTTATGAGCATGAATATTTTTTCAGTAAATGTTGACAGTAATATAAGCAAGCCATCATGATATCATAGGAAAGTAACATACTACTATAATAGCCCATTATAGCGATGACTGGAGTAGGCCAGCAATAGAAGGAGTCCACAGCGTAAATGAAGCCCTTGTGTTCAATGGCATGAGAGAGCCATGGAGGATGTATGATCCTGCGATGGACGTGCAGATTTATCCACTTACCCCAGTGGCCTGTCAGATAGGCAAGACCGCGATTGAAGAACGCAATTAGCCTGAAGTTTTATAATTCGCAGATCTTGTGGGCACTTGGCAGATTATAACCTTGAGCAAATCAAACTTGGTATCATATTGGCTACTATAAGATTTTGAGTATTCTGGGCCGCGGTGCCAAAGCAGTGCAGTGTTAATCGAAGGAAGGGGGATCAATCACCGGGTGTAGACCTCCACGAGCATCCAGCTGCCGCGACCGTCGACGAGCACCTTCCAAGACGAGTTCTTGCCGACCCAGTACATACCGTTAATGTAGTTGTGGGTGACGGGGATCGGATCGCAGTCGAGGGGGTTGATGCTCGCCACCCTACGATCGTTATGCTGCGTGACACGCCATTTCAGAAGATCAGGCGGCATCAGCAAGCAGGGAGTTGGCTTAAAAAGCTCTAGCCTGAGGGCTTTGAGTAAATGGTACAGCCCCGACGAGCACGTGGCGAGCGGCATGGTACTGAGATTGTCCACACGTGAAACAATGAGCTTGATTATCTCTGTGGGGAGCTAATTCCAGCCACTCTTTCGGCGGATGCTACTCGGTTCTGCCATTGTTAGTGTTTGGGTTTCGGAAGAGGGGGGAGGCGCCTAGCGGGGATGGAAGATTGGACGATTATGTGCGGACGAGGATGGAGAAGCAAATATGTGCTGCGGGAAGTGGACAGGTGATGATGACAATGTAGCAGCAGCACGCCGCTTGACTTACGAGACACATCCCAATAGTGTAGGGGCATATCGATGCCAGAAAACTTGCTTGAGTGATCACAGTACTAGTACAATAAACTACAGTACCTACTACTATGAATGAGTAGTATAGTGGAGTAGGACTCTGCTCTACTACTAGCACCGGAGGAGTAGTATATTAAAATAGTTACAAACTTCAATGCCCGAGCGTGGAACGACTACGAACCGCGATCGGTGCTAACTCCAATCCCCAGCAAACGTTCGCTGGGAGACATGGCACTTGCAAACGCCCGCGATGCAGTTACAGTACGTGTGTAAGGGTGGCGGTTTTGTCAAATACTATGGCTTAAAAATAGGCCACCGTCGGATGGAAATCTGACGATTATGTGAGATTTGCCAGGATTGGGCTCATGGCGAACAATCGCCAGATATCTTTACTAAAAAAAAGGTTAAAACACCCAGGGCTAGAACTTGCACTGGCTGACCACTAACAATGATGCTAACATAGTTGTAAAATGGTCAGAGAATGTGTCTACATGGTGTTTGGAATTATATGCAAACTAGCAAGATGCCCGTGCATTGCATGGAACATCAAGATGCATTTTTTTACAAAACACCTGTTGTGATTGACCCATACAGGAGTAATCTCATGTGTAAAAACTAATGAAATCTCAAGAATTTCATCAAAAAATGGTATCTCGAGAATTTCATCCAAAAAAATGATATCTCGAGAAAGATGAGAGATAAGGTGAGGAGGAGTGGGGCGCGGTGGTGATTGGTGGTCGGACTTAGCGGAGGCATGGGGATGGACGACGCCGGCAGCGGCCACCATGCCAGATTGTTCCAGAGGCTTCCTTTTTTAATTACTCAACAATGAAGTTGTGGGATATAAGGATGAACGAGAGAGGTGCGGGTATCCTTTTGCAAAATTGCCATAGTTTGCTTTCTATCCGTCAGATATAGATCGGACGGTCTATATTGCAAGATGGCAGGCACACCATCATCACCAACTCGGTTTTTTATAAGAGTAGAGAGTAGAGACCAGTAAAAGAAATGGAGGGAGTACTAGTAAGTATACCATCTACCACTTCGTGTGCTACTCCTGCGCTCCATGCGGCGGGCGCAATGTCCCCTACAGCCACTCCTGTTTCATGGATGGCCTGGTCGATGACTGCAAGGTGCCCTGTGTCTACAAGAGTTTTAGCTGTGAGAGGTACGTCGACCAGCACTCGCTAGCGGAGCATAGTTCCAGATGCGCGCATGCACCCTGCTACTGCTATGAGTGCATGTCGCCGTTTGAGGGTTCGCCGGCGAGCCTCATGCATCACCTCACGGCACTGTCCGGCAATCACTACTAGCCCGCGGTGAACATCAAGTATGAGATGTGCTACCCGTTCGCCGTGCCAGAGTCGCTGGAGGATCACCGCCGCCTGCTAGTCGTGGAGGAGGACGGCAATGTCTTCCTCTTGGCCATGGGCACTGGCAAGGCCCGCGCAAGCCGTCGCCCCGTCTCTGTAGTGTGTGTCAGAGTCAATGCTGCTGACGCTGACACGAGGCCGCTGTACTAGTGCGTGCTCACTGTTACTGCCCCTCCGGTGTACGAGGGCGACCTCGGCGCCTCCCTCACGCTGAATGGGACTGTGCCGAGCTGCTCCGTTCCCGGCAATGTGGACATGGAAGAGGCCTGGTATCATTTTCACCCCAAGATGATGCACGAGGACTCCAAGGAGGTTCACCTGGGCATATGCATTACCAAGTTAACTGTTCATCATTAGTCTTCGCTCAATGTAAGCCGCTGTCTAAGCATGTGGACACTTCTTATTTATATAGTATAGAACCTTCCATGCATGATCTTGCTCTATTAGAGTACCACGCTTGAATAAAAATGTATCCATATATGGTTTAGTCTAGAATCTTCCATGTATGCTTTTGCTCCATTAGAGTTCTCTCTTGCCATTTATGAGATTAATTGTGAATTTTTACTACAGTAACGGTGAAAGACTTATGATGAACCATTTCTTACATCTCCTCTGCCCCCTTCCAAGTCATCCTGATTTACATTCATGGTGGTATAGAAAAAATAAACAAAATCGACACTCAAAAAATAATTCTTAAAGATCATTTCTTGCAAAGCACAATAAGTGTCATTTCTTCAAAAGTTTTGGATGCAGGTTGAACAGTTGAACGCTTTTATTTGCAAAAGATACTTTTTTATCTATTTAGCCTACATTTACTATTCACCCGGATGCTTGTGATCTCTAGAGAAGAAATAATATCCGAAGAAACCATCGATACTCGTTACACATGAGATGACCCCCACATACTTTGTCAAAATAAACAACTCCCCGATCAATGCATTTCACTATTCCATGCAACGCACGGGCACCTTACTATATATAGTACGACCATAAATTTAACTAACATTATATATAGTACGATAAATGGTCATGCATGTCACCAAAAATTATATCATTGAAAACTATGTTCAAATACGAATCCAACGATATAGTTTTTGTTGACATGCACTAACATTTTGTCAGTTAAATCTTCAGTCAAATTACATGGGGGACTAATAAACCACGACGGAGGTAGTACTAGTGTAGAGGGCGGTGCTGCACGGGAGTTTCACGATGCTCGTGGCGCGGCAGTAAAGCCGTCATATCACAAAACCCCACCACTCCCAGTAATAAGTGGCTTGGTAAAATAAACGGACAAGCAACCATCACATCACTCTGTCTTTTTTGCATTTCATCTCTCTTCATTTACTTTGTCTGGTTCATCTCACACACTCGATCCCTAGCTACTACTCCTAGTATCCCTAGCTACTATTCCTAGTACGCCTAGTAGTAGTACTCAAGTTGGAATTCCAATTGCACGACAAAACTTGTTAGGCAAAAAATTCGATACAGGTTGTACGAAGCGGTTTGGGAATTTGCATGCCTTCCCGACCAGTGAGATACTCCGTACATAGTACGATAGAGAAATAACCACAGAGAGAAGGAAGCTAAAGTAAACAATCAAACGAGCATTTTTGCATTTCTTTTGCATTTAATCGTTTCACAAGCTTGACTAGTGCTGTTTTTCTACTTTTACAAAAACCGCATCGTAATGTTAAAATGTGCATTTGCACGTGTGTGTATACATAATAGTAGTAGTACAATCTACAAGCATATATTGAGAGAGACATGTACTGCGATATATAGTTAAGTTTGTGCTATATGCATGAACTTACAAATGCGTACGGCTACACAAGGTTTCCAAACTTTTCCTTTTACATACTTACTTAACGACGCTAATAATTCCCGAACGTTCGGGATTTATCATTTCCGTCCCAAAACTAATGAGATTGACTAATGAGATCGCCTTATGACACTAAATTATTCCTAATAAAAGCCACAGCGCTGGGTGGAGCGCTTGCGGCGCGCCACGAGTGCCCTGATGCATGGCCGTTTCCCAGCCCGGCGACACAACGCCTCTTCCTCGGCCAAGCAACTTGCGAGGTGCTGATTGGCGGCTTGCCGGCGGGCGAACGCGATCTCACCGGTCTGGTGATCCATCGCCAATAGGTACTCCTCCTCGCTGGAAGCGTGCACCCGGTCCACGTACCGCCAAGCATAGATGAGGCGCTTGGGCCTGACTACACTCACGGCTTTGGCACGGGCGTCCTCCTCCACCAACACGGCCCTCGCACGAGAATTCTGCCAAATAGCCAATTGCCTGACTCTCTCGGACACGACATAGGCCTGCCAGGCAGCATGCCTCGTGGCGCGCTTCTCTTCCTCGGCCTTTTTCTCCGCCCCTCTTTTGGCGCGCTCTGCCGGATCAAAGCCTCCCACAAGGCGACCTCCATTTCTTTCCAAAGCTCCTCCAAGCTGGGGGGCTCGGCGGGCGGCGCGACATTCTCCTTGTAGCGGGGAGCCGGTGCGTCCTCCAATGCGCGTGGTGGCGAGAGTGCGAACGCCGACGCGTCCACCTTGATGCGTCGCGATGAGGAGCCGAACACCATCGCGTCATCCTCCACTGGTGGCAGCGAGGAACAGAACACCGACGCGTCCTCCTCGACTAGTGGTGGCGAGGAACGGAACGACGACATGTGACCCTCCACGTGGGGCAGCGAGGGGTGCCTAGGGCTTGGGAGGGGCGATGCCACGGTGGTCGACAGGTCCTTAATTGAGAGGGAGGAGGAGGAGATAAAGGCGATGAACATGAGCGTTCTTCCGAATGCCGTGGGAGGCGCAGTATTTATAGCAAGCAATGCCACACCTACATAAGATATGTTGCGTGATTAACGTAACAGCTAATTGGGCATATTTTTGTTGGAGTAAATTACGGGGGAGGGGAGGGGTGGAAATATTGCTAGTCACAACAGATTGGACGAGCGCGGGGGGGAGGAGAGTCATGCATGCAGATTGTTATCACACGGGGAGGAGTGGTGGGACTGCCGGAGGGAGACGGAGAGTCAAGCATGCAGATTGTTTTCACACATGATGGAGAGGAAAAGATTTGGAGGTTTGTGAAGAACGAGAGCATTAATTGAGTACTTTTGGAGACTACCAAAACTATTCCACCGCCTCTATCTTCGTAAAGAGTAGGTGAGATTTTTTAATCAAGCCCTTTAAACAAGAAGGGAGGTAGTAGTAGTACTCTAACCTTGTTGTGATGACTATATATGACATGGCAATATCATAACGCACCTGGACGGAGGAACTAGTCTGCATAGTGCATATAAGTTTTGTCTGAAGTCAGAGTACCTCTTCTTTGACCAAACTTATAGAAAAATGTATCAACATTCACAATGTCAAATCAATATTTCTATATTCATTATGAAATGTAGATTCATAAAATATATATTTGGTATTGTAGATATTGATATTTTTAGTATAAATTTGGTCAAACTTTGACTTGACACAAACCTTACATGGAGTAAAAAGGACCAGAGGAGGTATCATGCATGCGGAGTAGGCAAAAAAAATTTGCTCATTTATAGCCGTCCGAAGTCTCAAAGGGCACGACCGCGTGAGGGAGGCGAAGGTCGTGGGAGGCGCGACGGTTGACGGAATTAAGTGAAAGTTACATGCACGCACCGGCATGGCGTGGGAACATGCAGAAGCTATACCGTCAGGCTTACAATGTGGGTCTAGTAGACATGACATCTAGTGGGTCCTGCATAGTACTCGATACCTCTTTGGGGGCATGCAGCCGTTTATCCACTGGGCAAGCCACCACCCCACGCCGTTCGCACACCCTACTCGTCCCCGCCTACTACCTTACAACAATTTGCTCCCAGTCGTCCCGTCCTTTCACATTACACCAATTCCACTTCTCCTAACCCGCCTCCAAAATCCATGGTCTCCCAAATCTCCATGATCGGCGGTGATACAAGGTTAGAACCATCACCAGCGATGAGTTCATCGTCATCTACACCCATAGATCCGCGACGGTGGAAGCATGCCTTGATCACTTCCTACACATGTTCGAAAGTTCAAAGGATGAGTGGGTCGCTGGGCTAGATGTTGAGCACACCACAGTCCTGGAAAAGAAGAAGCTTCTAAAGGTGGCAGGGATGAAGAAGCCCGCCGTGATCCAGGTTTGCGTACATAACATGTGCTTGGTCTACCACATATGCCATGCCGACGTTAGGTGCCAAGATTTTGAGTTCTTCCTCAAGGACAAAAGAGTGAAATTCGTTACTGTAGACTTTACGAACGACAGGAGAGTCCTGGATCGGATAGGCTTCGTTATAGGCTAGCCCTTCGATCTCCAGAAGGAAAGCCTGTTGTCCTCCTCTCAGCCTTCAATGCTAACCCTGGTAGCAGCCATGATTGATCCTTCGTATGCTGAACTGAAGAAACCTCACCCCAAGTTTCATCATGCATGGGAGTCGAAGACAATAGATGAAGATCACATCATGTACGCAGCAACAGATGCCTACCTTTGTTTAAATATCTCCAAGGGTTGGATGAAGAAGTAGAGCCCAATGTCCGGTTCAAGCAAAGAAGTGTCGGTGAAGAGGAAGAGGAAGAGGGACGAGGACAAAGTCGAGGACGTGGACGAGGACTCATAGTAAGGTGGCAGTGCCGTTGCTCATGCTAGTTCTACTGCAGTGTCAAGTGGACTAGTTGCTTAGTTTTATTTCAGGGGTGTGTTGTGCTGAGCCCCCAGCAGAACTATGTTATGTTCTTTCTCGTTATTTGAACTCTTTAGTACGTACAGTAGTACTAGTATGTCTTACTACTGTTCTTCTTGTAGTTGGTACTACTACTCGTATCTTCGCGTTCCTACTGTACTTAATACGTACTAGTAGTATAATTTGGGTCAGTAGATTTGTGAAAGAAGTTCGACGGAGCAAAGGAAGAAGATGGCAGAGAAGCTACCCCAGTATCTATGTTAGGGTGGCAGGGTGCCCATGATCTATCTTATGAGTGTTGGGTGTGGAATGCAGTTCACCGGAAAAAATGGATCGTGCTCGGGGTTAAACGAATGGCGGGGGTGGGGGGAGCATGGCGGTGGCAGGCGGTTCAGGGGAGGGCGGGGTGGCGGCGGCAGGCGGTTAGGCCTGTGGCGGGCTGGCGGCTCGATGGTTGAGAGAGAAGATGAACAATGCATCATTTTCAGAGGTTGAAGAAGC
The DNA here is from genome assembly GCA_011799875.1 of Thinopyrum elongatum. Classification (NCBI taxonomy): domain Eukaryota; kingdom Viridiplantae; phylum Streptophyta; class Magnoliopsida; order Poales; family Poaceae; genus Thinopyrum; species Thinopyrum elongatum. Next base: position 231,459,638 of record CM022300.1, read on the forward strand.
CCTTCTGGCCATCCATGTTGCATCCAACGGCTCACAAGAGTTGACTGACCCAAATTGTTCCTTCAGATTGCATGATCCACATGGCATTGAAAGTCTCTAGGGTAGATTCCACGTCCGCACCCGTTTTGCGGGCTCGGCGCAGGCATGACCGGCTTCCGTCGTGACAGCCACCATGCGAGCCTCCTCCGCGCGGGCGGAGACGCCAATGACACGCTAGATCCTCCTCGCTGGCATGCTGGAGCACGCACTCGTCCTCCTCCCCTTCGTAAGCTGCAGGCATAGACGCAGCTCGACCTACTCGCATGCTTGGTAGTGCGGCGTCATCGCGAGGAGGGACTGCAGACGATGCGAGGGGTTGAGATCCTCTGCAGTACCGTACGGTGTTGTAGTGCGGATGACATGTGAGGCCAGGTCCCACATGGCAGCGATAGTACTGCACCGTACAGTACTCAGCGACTGTACGCATGCGCAACAACGGCAGCGGCATATTGATGAGTGCGCTTATGGGAGCTTGGTTATAGGGTTGGTCAAATTTAAAAGGACACCGTACTAGTACACATAATCCTGTGCAAGCGCGTGCATCACTGCCACGCCTATACACCACATTAGTTAGCACATCATCAATATGGAATCATGTGCAAGCGCGTGCAACGCGGCCGTGCGGTCTATCGAAAGGTGCATCACGGTGTCGCGCTGGAAGGACATCGACCTAACCTTTTTGTGTGTGTGAAAACAATCCCCGAATATTACTCTACTTTTTTTTGCTGGAAAAGTTCCTCATGCTACAATATTTCCATAAATTTGTATTTATCTTCAGTTCATGATTATTTGGATTTGGGCATTTTAGGTGCCCCCTACAAAAAAAATTAATAGACATTCTGTGTGTGTAACGGAGAGAGAACGCGTGTATGTGTCTACATGTGTGTTGTCGTGAAAGGGCAATGTGGAGACGGTGTGTGTGTGATAGTCATAGAGAGGGGTGAACGTGCAAATGATCATGTATGAGAGAGACATAGAGATATACCGAGATGGTGTGTATACATGAGAGAATGGTCTTCTATTTGTGTTTTTTGTGTGTGCGTGTGAGGGAGAGAGAGGAGCATCCATAACACAACAACCATCTCTCTCGATTCGACCGTCCCTCACACAATCGCATGTAAAACATGCATCAACGCACACATTTTGACACCCTCACCCAACCCCTGCCGCCTCAAGGCCCCTACATCACTCTCTATCTCGCACACACAATCACTTCATGAAAACCCTATTTGGCATGCATGTACCTCTCTGTCACATACACACCATGTACCACGCACACACATATTTATCTCTCGCTATGTCTCTTTGCCTAGCAAACACACTCCCCATAGTCCTATCTTTGTATCCCGCACACGATGTCTCTATATTGCTTAAACATTGATGCACCATTAGCCTCTCTCGCATGCTCACTATGCACACATATTATCTCCATAGGTTTAATTTCTCTCAATATTTGACACACACACAACCCCCCCCCCCCCCACACACACACAACTATCCATCCCCATCCAAGGGTTATATAGTGACCCCTGTCGCTTGTGCTTATCTGCACCCCTACATGCACACCACCTTGATCTTCAAGTAGGGCATCAGGAAGAACAAACACGACGACCAGACCGCACTAGAGACCGCGGGGCCATTTGGAAGCATGATGACATGGCGATAGCTGAGTAACTCCTTCCCCCCGCTCTCTCTTTGTCCATCCCTCCCGCACAAAATTATCAATCCCTCAACCCACAAGGTTCGTCTCTATTCCATGTTCTTTTGAGCTCTCTCATCAAACCTCCTGTCTCTTCTCCTTCCACATGTACAAAATCTCGATGCACACGCATCTCACTCCCTATATATTACATGTCTCTATCTTACTCACAGATCTAACTTCTTCCTCTCTATACATCCCTCTCTCGCACACTTCCTCTCTCTCTCTCGCCCACATATATAGAATCTTTCCCGTCCTTTGTCTCTTTCTTCCACTGGGTGTATATCCTGTGTGTTGAGCGCACACATCTCTCTCCCGCCATTGTTCCATCTCCACAAACTCTCTACATTTCATTCACACATTGGAATGTGTTCTGAAAATTGCTTTAGACCAGATCATGTAGAGTTATGGTTGGTTTTGTTGCATCCAACAAATTAATAACTATGAAATGCATTTAGATTTTCATTTGAGTTGGATTATGTGAGTTTGAGCATATTGTGAAGTACTATAGACCTGGTATTCATCTTGGAATGCAACAATGATTCTAAATATTGAATTGTACAAACCATTACATTCGAAGTCAATAGCTTAATATATTTATTTCACAATAACAACAAATAATTAATGGTACGACAAACTAAGAAAACAGATGTGTACTCCCTCCATTTTTATTTAAGTCCGCGTATTAGCATTGGTCAAAGTCAAGTTTTGTAAACTTTGACAAAGTTTATAAACAAAAATATTAACTTATACAATAACAAATCAACACCATTAGATTCATTATTGAATGTACTTTCACATCATACAGATTTGTTATGGCAAATGTTTATATTTTTTTATAAACTTGGTCAAACTTTAGGAAGTATGACTTCAGTCAAACCTAATATGCAGAGTTAATAAAATCGGAGCGAGTACTAGTAGTACTCCTAGCTGCTTAGCCCAATCACCCAACACGCCAGATGGGGAGTAGGGAGTACTAGTACAGTGTTACAAATTTTCAGGTCGGCGGCAAAATCTCCTGCTTCCATCAAGATCTCCCACGACTCAGATTCGACCAATGCAAAGTTACCATCATACCCTTGGTCAAACATGCCGATGGATGATGGTTGGTCGGGGGCTGTTTTGGTAACTTCACGTTCACCCCACCCATCCAACCCCACCCCGGCACCTAGAGTACTCCTCATTACTCCCCATTTTCTATCCCCACCGCAAAATAGACTTCTCCACGTCACCGCAGCACCTTCCCTTCGTGCCCCTCCCCTTCTTCATCGGTGCACTCGTCCACCATAGCGCATCTGCCTCATCGACGATGTCGTACGCCGCACTGGAGCCGGTCCGCCGTCGCCGTCGTACAGGGAGCCGCTTCCCCAGCGTCGTCTTCCACGATCTCAGATCTGCTTCCCGGAAGCCGATCCCAAGCGCAGCAGCACCACCATCGTCGATAATGAAATGACTCCCGTTGCCGACCATGATGCACAGATGCCGCCGCGACCTTCGGACTCCTCCTCGATTGGTAATGTGTATATTGATTCTCTAAGCAGTACATGTGCAGTTCCGATTATGTTCATACCTGCCCTTCAAATTTCCTGGCTGTTATTGTTCCTATAAAAGTAATTGGTCATAGCTTGCATTGTCCAACAGAATATCATCTTGTAATTGTGCGTCGCTCCTGTATTGCGCAGTGCTTGGGTAGGTTCTTCATCTGTAACCAGTAGTGTCACAAATGATGGAAAGTTTTTTAGAATAGCAGGGAGGTGACCCCCCTATTCTATTCACTCAAAATGAAACCACAACATAGTTCTAGCAAAGTTGAAGAGCTACATAGTAGGATATTAAAAATCACTCATGCTAACATGGCAGATGAGTGCTTTAATGTTGCCCACAAGATGCGTGAGTATTACTATATTTTTCTTGCCATGTTGAGATATTAAAACTATGAATGCGAACATGCAGAGGAGCAATGAAGACCAAATACGAGATGTTGGGGACATCTTCAATGAACGTCACAAGTTAAAGAGGAGCTGCACCGAACCTATAAAACGAGCTTTGGTAAGTAACAACCTTTCAATTACTTTGACATTGAGAACCTGACTAGCAATGGTGGATGTTTTGTGTGTCCTTGATGGTTTCGTTAGTGAAATCGGAGGGAGCCCTCTCTTTTGACCTTTTTTTTACTTTGACATGGTATGTGTCTGGCAGCAGTAGTGAACACAGGACCAGACCAGGCCCTGGGCAAGCCCTGAGCCGAAAGCAGCATGAAACCACGTTGTCTGCTTGGCTAGGGTTCTTGCCATGCAATCCAGCGGTGTGGCAGATTATTAAACAATAATAGGCGAGACAAACAATTTCATGTACACTTGATTAGGCTCTCAATCATTTGTAGGATCTCAATTTACTCAGTGGACCCACCATGCCGTAGGATGAATCTTTTGTAATTTAGTGTTGAAGCTAGTCAGTCAAATGCGCCTATAGACGCCCTAGAGATCATCTGGTTGCCGGTTGTTTTGCTGCAGCAAGCCTTGGCTTAGTGCACCCCTCTACTGGTTTTTCTATTTCTCTTAGCCTTGTGTTCTTTGATGTATATGTCGTAGTTTCTATAAGCTGGCTCTGTTTGATATGTAATAAGCACAGTCTTAATCGTCCTAATGCTTTCCTTTTTAGCTTGATGTAGGAAGTGGGTGTTCTCACCTTGCAGTTTGTTTTTATATTACTCCTTTTGAATTCACTTCTCCTAGTCCTATTTATCGGGCTTCTACTTAATGGATCTGGGGAGCTCTGACTATTTATCTAAAAAAGAAGTAACTTCTTCATGTCAGGAAGCAGTTCCTGCGAGGAGGGAAGTATGGTCAACCTCGAGGTCATGTTTCCAAAATGAGGCTGGATTACACACAAGGTGCCATTTCCCTAATGATGCCAGATTAGACACAAGGTGCAAATTCCCACATGATGCTGAATTACTCACAATCCAGGTGGAGTCGTCAAGTGTTCATGTCCTCGTTGCTCTAGTAAAGGCTGAAACAAAGCGTGCAACAACCCTTGAGAATGTAGTTGAGTTCCTGAAGAAGGGAAAAGAGCAATCAAATGCTCTCTTCACCCAAGCAAAAGAAGAGATGGAAGAAGCCAAAAAGAAGCTAGCAGATGTAGAGTAGGCTAGGCGTCTCCTGCTATCTAAAGATGTTGTCAATACAAATTTTCATTCATAATAGCTAGGTTCAAATGTTTATCCAGTCAGCATGCCTGTTGTTATGTTCGTGCATCTATTGAGATGTATGTAAGTCTGTGAAGCCTAGATGTGTCACAAAATATATTTTTTCCAGGTCATGTAATAACAGCCATTACTTTCCGAACAATAACAGACGAACCATTGGACATGGTATAGTTCACACGCAAGCCCAACATTCCAAGTTCAACTTCCATATCAAACTCATGTTCACAGATATCTGCACATTCATAGATAATGCCCACAACCATGACTCACTTCAAAGCCAAAAAATGTGAGGAGAGTTATAAATAAAGAAACATATCTAGTTCCTACTACCAGTGCGAGCACAACAAGTCAAGACCATACGTAATTAATTATTTTTTGGACATTTTTTGACTAAACGCGAATAACTTCTGGAAGTAGGTATAATTTCTAATGCTGGCCGTGGCTGGGGTCCATGATGTTCTGAGCCAAACCGAGCAACACACCGGGTGTCTATGCCAACGATGCGGTGGTCGTAGCATTCGTGGGTTCCGAGCGGCGGCGGCTCCCGTGGTCTACTATTCCTCAGTGTCGGCGGTGGCCGCGGACGTGTTGGCCACCTCCACCAGCATGCCGCGGTTCCACCAACATTTGCGTCGGATGGCGCGGCCAACCATGATGCACTGGATGTCGTGGTCCCCCATGTGCCGGCGTGGAGCAACTTGCCACTCCTCTGCGAGCAGCCTTGGAGCGCCGAGCTGATGCACCAGGGGCCAGCTTGGAGTGGCGGCTTGCTCCTCCGCTTGCCCGCCTGCAGCCTCGCCCATGGTACTGACAGCCTGGGGCGGGGAGGGAGGTGGGGCAGCGAGTTGCTTGGCTCGTCGCGGCACCCAGTCGGCTTTTATGCCGGAGAACTCGCCTTCCTGCTCACCGGATGCTATGGAGAGTGTGGAGAAAATGGTGCAAGGAGGATATGGGGAGCGACGGTGTGGTGCGGTTCTTGCCAGGCGTCTGGCCTCGTTTAAATAGCGGGCGGACGAGAGGAGCCAACCGGCGTTGTGTTCTAAAATGCCCGCCGGCTCGCGGAAAGGACGTGTTGCCGACACACGCGCGGATTCAATGAAGGTAGGCGGGGCAGTCTGAAGCCGGTTGCATGCAGCGAGGAGGCGTGTTCAGCCTGGCGTGCAGCGAGTGGGGCCCTCTTGGCCGGCGCGCCGGTTCAATGCCTGCACTATGAGAGGTCGCGTCCGTGTCAGAGCAATCACTCCCTCCGGTCCTTTTTTTTTGGGTATAACAAAATCTCATTTTCCATTCACATTTTACAAGTAAAATTTGTGGACAAACTTTGACCCAAAATACGATGGGGACTAGTAAACCAGGACGGAGGTAGTAGTTATGAATTCCATTTTCACTCCATACCAATCGTTCTAAAAACTAGTATAACGCGCCATTGAAAATCGGAACTCTTACCCCGCTAAAAAATGATATTTTAAATGTGGAAACTCGATCAGTGGTGACTGACGAGCCACAGCCTCCAGGTCGTTCACCTGTGGTCCCCGACCATCAACTCCTACGGATCAAATTATCACGTGAGCTGACTATTCGTACAAAGGTGCGCTCCACCACGTACCCGGTACCCGCGCATGCAACAATCATGCACCTATGTGTTTATTTGTTTACCGTGCCTTATGTAACTCTCATGTGTGCGAGACAGCGAGAGACCGACTGTGTGCATGCGCCTCTTCTCTTCGTATATGTACTCCAGCATTTGTCTGGTGTCCAAAAAATAGTACTCTAATAACTAGCAATGTGCCAGTGCATTGCAACGCATCCAAAGTAGAGTAATACATATTCACCAATTTGATAGAAAACAGTTTAGTTTTGATATACATATATCACTAAAAATATCTTATGTTTCACTCAAAATATTTTCCTTTGGTTGTTTTGATGAGATAAGGGAGGAATGTGGTTAGTTTCAAGATTCGAGAAGTGGGATATTGTTGCAAAAAGCCCATGTGTGTGTGTGAGAGAGAGAGAGGGAGAAAGGGAGAGAGGGAGAGAGGAGGGCAGAGTGCGTGTGTGACAAAGACACGAAGAGTGTGTGTGCGAGAGGTATTACCATAAAATGAGGCGATAGTGTGCGTGTGCACGATCGAGAGGGCGTGTCTCAAGAAGGGACGAAAAATCTACATAGATACAAGGAGCGAAAGTATGCGGTGGATGGATAAACCTATCTAGAGGCTGGTCGATCAATGTTTGTGAGAGAGATACAAGTCAACGGTGTGAAAGCGAGAGTTTTGTGTGTGTGAGAGAGAGACGGTAGTCGGTAGGGGGATCCAAAGCTGGAGTTGTGTGTGTGTGTGAGTGAGTCAGAGAGAGGGGGGAGAGAGTTTGTATGATCGGTAAACAAATGAATAATGTCAGTTCTGGAACGGAGATGAAGACGGAAAGGAGACCCCAACAAACGATGTGTGTGCGGGAGAGAGTAATTTTAGTGGTAGGAGTCATATCTAGAAAGATATAGGGTGTGTGAGAGAACCCTGGAGAGAAAGGCAAAGTGAAAGACGATCGAGAGAGTGTGTGTGGCGGTGAAAAAGAAAGCGGTAGCTATAGTGATACCAGAGAACGATAGAGACGTGAGAGATAATGAAAACCGTGTAATCTATGAAGACAGAGAGAGTGTGACACTTCTCGAGGGAGACGACGAGAGACCATGTTTGCAAAAAACGGAGAAGCATGTAGTGAGCATGCGGGTGAGATGGATAAAAGAGAGTGATAGCTACAAGAAGGAGCACGCGAGAGAGACCTGGAGAGAGATGGCTGTGAAACAAGATTTAAATATTTAGTTGTGCATAGAAGATGTCAACATAAAAGGGATTCAAATATTTGAATTCCAGATGATGATACATGTAATTCATACTCGAACCAAAATTGATCTATCAAACATGCATACTAATTTGAATTTGCGCGCGTGTATGTTTTTTAATATATTGATATTACCGATCCATACATTTGAGCTGAACATAATATGGTTTCAAAATTTTGAATTCAAAGTCGAACATAATTTCAAAAATTTGAATTCAACCTTATGATTTTGAGATCATTGCATTTGTAAATCATATTTTATACATAAAGGAACAGAATTCTTTGTTGTGCTTTTGAAAGTATATATAAATAAATGATGCATATAGATTTGTATTCGAATACAAAAAGGATCCTGCTCGAAGAAAAAAAGAATACAAAATGGATTCAAATTGAGTTGGCACGGTAAACGTGCAATATTTTTCTGCAAAAATTTGAACGAAGCGGCGAAACTCGCACTAACCGCCCGAAACCAAAATCTACGAAATAGAAATTACTAATGCATATCCCTGACACGCAAAGCCTATCGGCTCGATTTCTATAGGTTTTGATAGGGGTAGGCTTGTAATTTCACTCAAACGTGACATAACCGCCTCCGCCTCTCACCTCCCCGGATTCATACACGGTGGGCGCCAAAACACAGTTTCTCCTTGGCACAAATCGCCTCTCACCCTGATTCATACACGGTGGGCGCCAAAACACAGTTTCTCCTCGGCCAAAATCTCTGTCGGCAAATATTCGGTGTATGCGAGATTACCGTCCTATCCCAACCAACCAATATTGTTGTGATGTAGGAAATTGTAAACGGGGGCTAAGTTTGTAAATTTCCTCGCATTTGAGACAAGCGCGTTCTGAAGACATGGTTCCTCCCTACCTCTCTCCCTCCATTTCCCCATTCATACTCCGTGGGCACCAAAACACGCTCTCCACCCCAGTCTCCACCGTCCGCCACTCGTCATCCTCCACCATGCCGGAGATGATACCCCGACGCCGTCGTCCATTACAAGAGATCGACCTCTCTCATCCATGGCTTCGAACCAGGATCCTTGCATCGCGTCCTCTCGCTTCATCCACACCGTCGTCCACCTTGTCGAGGCCGCTTGTACCACCGTCTCATCCACCGCGCCGGGATATTCCCCTCGCTGCCACCGTCTGCCCTCCTAGATCTGCTTCCACGACGCCGACAGCCATCGCTACCGCAACACCCTCAACGCCTCAGCAGATGCTTACATGGCGCCACACCAGAGGTGGTACTCTTTCGTATCTGCTCAAGTTATTTATCTCAGCAAGAAAATAGATCGCCACTGCTTTACTGTTATTTCTTGTCCATCACTTAGAATCTTACTTGTTAGTTGAAAGCAAACATTGGTTGCGAAGTTGCCTTTGTCCGGTTTGCACCTTCAGATCCGCCATGGCACTCTTACCACTATACTCTCAATGCTTATGGTTTTAACCTTTTATATTCCACATTAGCTTAAATGACAGTCGACTGAATTTCAATTTGGGGTCAGTCCATTTTTTAGAGTTCGCCGGAGGCAAGGAAGGGGCTCATCGGAGGGCTGCCCCATTATCTATCTTAGGGTTACGGGTGGGGACAGTGGTTGTGGGGGGCTGTCATCGGGCTATGGTGGGGCCTCGCCGGAGGCAAAACTCGATGCGGGTGGGGGGCTGGGGGTGGGGTTGGCTAGAGGGATGGCCGGGGATGGTGGAAGACCGGAGGTGGTGGGCGGTTCAGTGGAGGGCAGGGGCCGGTGGTTCGGCCGGCGGCCCGTGCGGTGGTCTGTTGGGGAAGAAAAAGAGGCGAGGAAGAAGAAGGGTTAGGAGACGTAGGATCTTCATCCAACTGCCTGAAATGGTCGACTGGCCCAAATGACGATAGTCAGGCGACTTGCATGTACACATTCCCTTTATATTCAGTGTACCATCATCCTAGGTGCTTCGAGACGTGCTAGCATTGCTCCTCAACCCATCAAGCTAAACAACATGCCACTCATAATTCCAAACTTTGTTGCTCAAATACGAATTTGATATGATGCTGGTATTACTAAAACAGAGAACGTTTAATTGGTCAGCTAATGTTCCTACTTTACTTTCGAAAAGCACGTGCACCACATATAGAGAGACAGCAGGGAGCTGCATTCTTTATGCTCTCTGGTTCATCATGTGTGGGCAACGAACATTTTATTATCCAAAATCTTCTTGCTCTTATTTAGCATGTTCCTCTTCTGTTCTTCTTTAATAAGTACTCTCTCCGTTCCTAAAAATAAGTCTTTGTAGAGATTCCTCCATGGACTACATACGGAGCAAAATGAGTGAATCTACACTCTAAAATGTATCTATATACACCCGTATGTGATCCATAGTGGAATCTCTACAAAGACTTATGTTTAGGAACAAAGGGAGTATAATAGTTGTATAGTATGTTCCTTGTAGTGAAGAGGAGCAGGGACATTTGCAGTGTACATGTAACGCCCCGAGACCGATGCGCCAGATGTCTTCCAGTTATTCGCCGTCGTTGCCATGCCATTCGCTTGTGTGTTGCACTTTGCCATGTCATCATGTGCATTTCATCCGCATGTTTTTCAAAACTTGCATCCGTCCGGGTCTCCCAGTCCTCTCCGTTGCCCGTTCTGAGCCCATCCAAACTCGCACGCGCCCGCGGCACCTCCGAAATATTATTTTATAAGTGGGATAAAAATGTTCTCGGAACGGGACGAAAGTTGGTGTGCGGCCTTGTTTTATTGTCAGTAGACCGCCTGCCAAATTTCATCGCATTCAGAGTCTGTTTGATGCCCCAACGGATAACTATAGCGGTAGTATAGCCGGTTTATTCGTCGGACATTTTTGGTATCCGGAAACCCTTGCCGGGCTGCACTTCTCTTCTCTCCCCTCAGCCCAAGACCTCCTACACAGCCCACTAGCCCACCTACCTACCCCCTCCGCTCCGGACCGTCCGATGGCGATCGAACGGCTCCGAAACAAAGCAAAACCCCCCTAACCCTAGCACCTACCCTATATATACACCCCCTGCCTAAAATGGACTAACCCTAGCCCCCTTCCCCTACCTCCAGCTGCCTCTACCCTCGAATTCCGCACCACCCCATCCACCTCCCGCCACTTGGTGCCCAGCCAGCGGCTGCGCCGCCACCCCGCCGCCGCCTGCAGCCAACCAGAGCTCGCCACATCGCCCCCAGGTGCCCCCAGCCGCCGTCAGGCCCGCGGAGCCCAGATTCGGACCGCCCGGGCCCGGATCACGCCGTCGTGCGAGCCCGCGCGCCCGATCCCTGCCGCCCAAGAGCTCACCTGCTCCAACTACGCGACCCCGCCGCCGGCGACTGGACCTCACCGCCCCGGTCGCCGCTCGTCCCCGCTGCCTGCGTCGCCGGCGACCGCTGCCTGTCCAGGTCATCGTCACCCCTCTGCCTTCCCTTCCCTCCTCTGCTCTCCCTCTCTCTCACCAGCTCTCCCTCTCTCTCTTGCAGCAAGCCGCCGCCACCGAGCTCGTAGTCGTCGTCGTTGCCGCGCTGCCGACCCTGCCGTCGCCAGATCCGGGGACCCCACACCCGGATCCACCCATCCCCAACCTCCTCCGCCCGTTCCTGGCCTCCACCCACCTCGCCGGAGCCCCGCGCCGCCGTCAAGCCTCGCCGGCCTCGTCCCTGCATCGGGAGGACGACGAGCGCCGCCGCCCGCTCGCGTTGACCCCGCGTGGGCCAGCAACTCCACGGCCCAGTAGCGCCGGCATGCCTCCTCTCCAGCGACCTGGGCCAAGCCCATGGTGAGCCACCACCTAATCCCCGCCCTGTGCGCCATTTACTATTCGACGCTCACTGTTTTTCTCTGAAAACGACCAAGTCCTGAGATTGCAATATCATACATGCATTTTGTGATGGCCATAATTTTGTGCATGTGTGTCCTATGGTGAAGTTCTATATAAGGAAATGTTCTTCTCTTTGTGGTCTACATGATTGTGCCATTTGCATGAATATTAGGATGCATCTTGATGTCTTAATCTCTGTTGCAAAACTGCATCCTGATGTTAAGTGCTGAAACTGTTATAACTTGCCCTTTTGTTATTTTTGTGTGAATTAATGCATATGTCATATGAGCATCTTGTCAACATGTGTTTGGTGCATTTTTATGTCTTGTTGCTTGTAGTATTTATTTCATGCTATGATATGCCATGATGTGACTGCCATGAGCTTGCAAACATGCCTAGTCAATGTTGCTGATTTCAGACTAAGTTAAAAAACTGTCTGTTATAAAACTTGCTAACTTCGCATGATGGTTGCCACTAATCCATAACTCATATGCTTATGATTTATTCATGAGATTTGCTCTATCTTATGTGTAATTTGATGCCATGCCCTTGGTTGCCATTTATAGTTGATGTAGCGTTTCTTTTTCTTGCTCTCAAGTTGCCATCATGATAAAACATTCATCCTGTTAACAGCATGTTCCATTTTGCAAAGCTCATAGTAATTAATTTATGCACCTTATAGATTGTGTAAATGTATCAATTGGAAGTATGTCATGTCTACTTTATGCTCATGCCTTTTCCATAAATATTAAAATTGCTATACTTGCTGTTATGTGCCTCCAAAGTCAGCATCAAAATGTTACAGTTTTGCATTCCCAGATTTCATCGTCTGAGAATCAGCTTATTTCATGTTTGCATCTTGTCTTGATAAATGCCATGAACTTGTTGCTCCTATGTTTATGACATGTTATGTGTTTTGAGCTCCATAGTATGTACTAGCATGACGTGCAATTTGATGTCATGTTCTTGTACTGTAGCATCATTGTTTCATGCCTCCAACATGCCATCATATTAACTCTGCTTATGCATATGCCCAGTTTTTCACCAAGTCATGATCTGTTTCATAACATTGCATTTTGCATGCAACATAGTAAATTAACCTTGATGCTTATGAACCTGAATAGTAAAGATGAATTGAAGTATGTTATCTCTACTTTATGTGCATATCAAGTTTGTGCTCATATGGTTCCTGTAGCATGTTGTTTTGATGATTGCATTATGCCTAGTTGCTGTTTCGGGCAGATTGTATATAAAACTTGCGTTGTGTGTATCTGTTGAACCGTTGCTCCATTTTCATCATGTTCTATATGAAACTTGCTTGGTTTTACATGTAGTTTCATCATGTCATGTTTCATCCTTGATTTGATTATGTGTGCTTGATGTTTGAATGCATTTTGCATCAATGCCATGTTCAACTTGTTTTGCTCATATCTTCTAGGCCGTAGCTCCGAATTAAATGAACTTTATATGTAAGTTGACTAGAAAGACGTGTAGATCATCATGGTGCATTTTAACTTGCTGTTTAACAACTCTAACATAATTTTTATTCAGATCTGGTCCAATTTTGAAATTTGCATATGGTGAGTTTCCGGAATTGTTATATGTTGTTTCTGGCCTCATTTAAACTTGCTTTGATGTGGGTTTCTTGTATGCATCATCTCTTGCCATGAGTAGCATCATGTAGCCTTGTCATGCATCATACTTGTTTGTGCTTCAGGCCGTGTTTATGTGTTGTGTATTTACTATGTTGTTTGCTTCTTTCCCATTGTGCTTCTTCTCGATAGTCCCGGTTTCGTTGCGATTGTGAGGATTCGCTCGTCTACACTTTGTTCGTCTACGCCCGTTCGTCTTATTCATGGACTCGGTCTTCTTTCTAGTGGGATTTCAGGCAAGATGACCGATACCTTGGATCTCGCTACTATCTTTGCTTTGCTAGTTGTCTCGATGCTATCGCTATGTCGCGCTACCCACCACTTATTTATCAAGCCTCCCAATTGCCATGATGCAGCCTCTAACCTTTTTCACCATCCTAGCAAACCATTGTTTGGCTATGTTACCGCTTTGCTCGGCCCCTCTTATAGCGTTGCTAGTTGTAGGTGCAGTTGCAGGTTGTTCCATGTTGGGACATGGATATCATGGGATATCACAATATCTCTTATTTAATTAATGCATCTATATACTTGGTAAAGGGTGGAAGGCTTGGCCTTTTGCTCGGTGTTTTGTTCCACTCTTGCTGCCTTAGTTTTCGTCATACCGGTGTTATGTTCCTTGAATTTTGTGTTCCTATCGCGGTCGGGGTTTATGGGCCCCCCTTGACAGTTCGCTTTGAATAAAACTCTTCCAGCAAGGCCCAACTTTGGTTCTAAAATTTTGCCAACATAATAATACTGATAATTAATTAATTTGCATAGGGGGTCGTGTCCCCGAGGATTCTTAATTCCACATAATACAGGGGGCAGTGTTGTTGGTACTGGTCCAAACTAGAGCACTGTGCGGGGCCGCCCCAGGGCAACCTGGGTTATTTTTCTTTGCCACCTGTACGCGTAGCTCATCCGTCATGGCCTGAGATGAGATACGCACGGCTACTATCAGGGTGTCGGCACGTCGGGAGGTCTTGTTGGTTTTGTTTTACCATTATCGAACTGTCTTGTGCACCGGGATTCCGAGTTTGATCGGGTTGTTCCGAGATGGAGAATTGCCTCCGCGGATCATGAGAGCTTATCATGGGCTAAGTTGGGACACCGCTACAGGGTTTAATCTTTCGAAAGCCGTGCCCGTGGTTATGTGGCAGATTGGAATTTTTAATATCCGGTTGTAGTGAACTTGACACCAGATCCGAAATTAAAATACACCAACCACGTGCGTAACCGTGACCGTCTCTTTTCGAGTGAGTTCGAGAAGAGAACATGGTGGGGTTATGTTTGATTCGTAAGTAGTTCAGAATCACTTCTTGATCATTACTAGTTTGCGAACGTTATGCGTAGTTTACTCTTCTTACTCTTGTACTCGTAAGTTAGCCACCATACAAGGCTTAGTGCAGCTGCAACCTCACCACTTATCCATTCCATACCCATTAAGCTTTGCTAGTCTTGGTACCCATGGTAATGGGATTGATGAGTCCTCGTGGCTCACAGATTACTACAACAACAGATGCAGGTATAGGTAATGCGATGATATGACATGAGAGCGATGCTTGCTTGATTTGGAGTTCTTCTTCTGCTTCTTCTTCGATTGAGGGATAGGTTCCTGGTCGGCAGCCTGGGCTAGCAGGGTGGATGTCGTTCGTGTCTTTTCGTTTGTTTCCATCCGTAGTCAGATGTTGCCCTTCTGTATGATGTTTGATGTATTCATGTGGCGATTGTACGTCTTTGTATGTATCCCCATTTGTGTTGTATATGGTACGATGTAATAATATCCACCTTGCAAAAGCGTTTTTAATATGCGGCTCTATCCTTGGTGGGACCTTCGAGTTCCTCTCGGATAGGATTGCATATTGGGCATGACAAGTTGGTACCAGAGCCTCGACCGACCATAGGAGCCCCCTTGATTGATCGTAGTTTGGCCATTGTCGAGTCTAGAATAAAAACTATTTTTGGAGTCTAGTTATATCGGAGAGTAGGAATTCTTTTTACTCCTTATCCTCTTCGTCGCTCTGGTAAGGAATCGTGACGTAGGTGTTTTGACTTACTAATCTTCCCCTTCAAATTTTCTTTAGGATCACGCGGGTATTTTTCTCGATCGTTGCGGTATCCATCCTTTTCATCCGGAGCACTTCTCTTCAAGTAAATTCAACCCTATTCATCTTTTGCAAGATCAACTCACATCTTTCTCAACGGATTTTGTTTCCCCGTCCCAAGTTGTTTCCCGCCCTCCCACCCTTTTGTTCACGGAGTCTGAAGTCGCTAATCGAGTATCCATTTTGTTCGTGCAAAGTCTCTTCATTCTTTCCTCAATTATTTCAACCGGCGATTTCTCGTCTAGTTCGTCATTCTCTCTCTCGTTTTCTTTTCCGGTGGATTCAATTCAAGTTTTTTGGGTTGATCTTATTCCTTTCCTTAGCTCAAATGTTTCCCCTTGATCGTTCGCCTCTCGCCATTTTAATCATTCTGAAGTGCTGAAGACATCTCACAAGATTCATGTTTGCGTTTCAAATTAATTCGAGGTTGTCACCTTATTCGAGTCTTTGAATCGTTCCGGTGCATCATCTCTTCTTCATTTGTTTTCAATGGTGTTTCTTTTGAGTGGGCCCTAACCCACAGGTTTTTCCCCAGGATCCTACCTGACTCTTCTAGTTTTTCCGGAGTTATTCTCAAATTCTTTCTGAGTTTGACATTGGAGTGAATTCTTATCCGTCAATTGTGTCTTCTTCGGGATTTTCCTTCAATTCCTTTTCATTTTGTCCCTTTCTTCCTATTCCTCTTCTGTCTTGTTCCTAAGACACGGGACGAGATCTTCTGTTAGTGGAGGAGAGTTGTAACGCCCCGAGACCGATGCGCCAGATGTCTTCCAGTTATTCGTCGTCGTTGCCATGTCATTCGCTTGCGTGTTGCACTTTGCCATGTCATCATGTGCATTTCATCCGCATGTTTTTCAAAACTTGCATCCGTCTGGGTCTCCCAGTTCTCTCTGTTACCCGTTCTGAGCCCATCTACACTCGCACGCGCCCGCGGCACCTCCGAAATATTAATTTACAAGTGGGATAAAAATGTTCTCAGAATGGGGCGAAAGTTGGTGCGCGGCCTTGTTTTATTGTCGGTAGACCGCCTGCCAAATTTCGTCGCATTCGGAGTCCGTTTGATGCCCCAACGGATAACTATAGCGGCAGTATAGCCGGTTTATCGTCGGAAGTTTTCGGTATCCGGAAACCCTTGTCGGGCTGCACTTCTCTTCTCTCCCCACAGCCCAAGACCTCCTACACAGCCCACTAGCCCACCTACCTACCCCCTCCACTCCGAACCGTCCGATGGTGATCGAACGGCTCCGAAATGGAGCAAAACCACCTAACCCTAGCACCTACCCTATATATACACCCCCTGCCTAAAATGGACTAACCCTAGCCCCCTTCCCCTACCTCCAGCCGCCTCTACCCTCGAATTCCGCACCGCCCCATCTACCTCCCACCACTTGGCACCCAGCCAGCGGCTGCGCCGCCACCCCGCCGCCGCCTGTAGCCAACCAGAGCTCGCCACATCGCCCCCAGGCGCCCCCAGCCGCCGCCAGGCCCGGATCCCGCCGCCGCGCGAGCCCGCGCGCTGGATCCCCGCCGCCCAGGAGCTCGCCTGCTCCAACTGCGCGACCCCGCCGCCTAGGAGCTCACCTGCTCCAACTGCTCGTCCCCGCCACCTGCGTCACCGGCGACCACCGCTTGTCCAGGGCGTCGTCGCCCCTCTGCCTTCCCTTCCCTCCTCTGCTTTCCCTCTCCCTCACCAGCTCTCTCTCTCTCTCTCGCAGCAAGCCGCCGCCGCCGAGCTCGCAATCACAGTCGTTGCCGCCCCGTCACCAGATCCGGGGACCCCACACCCGGATCCACCCATCCCCGACCTCCTCCGCCCGTTCCCGGCCTCCACCCACCTCGCCGGAGCCCCGCGCCGCCGTCAAGCCTCGCCGGCCTCGTCCCTGCATCGGGAGGACGACGAGCGCCGCCGCCCGCTCACGTTGACCCCGCATGGGCCAGCAACTCCACGGCCCAGCAACGCCGGCCTGCCTCCTCTCCAGCGACCTGGGCCAAGCTCATGGTGAGCCACCACCTAGTCCCCGCCCTGTGCGCCATTTATTATTCGACGCTCACTGTTTTTCTCTGAAAACGACTAAGTCCTGAGATTGCAATATCATACATGCATTTTGTGATGGCCATAACTTTGTGCATGTGTGTCCTATGGTGATGGTCTATATATGGAAATGTTCTCTGTGTGCTCTACATGATGGTGCCATTTGCATGCATATTAGGATGCATCTTGATGTCTTAATCTTTGTTGCAAAACTGCATCCTGATGTTAAGTGCTGAAACTGTTATAACTTGCCCTTTTGTTATTTTTGTGTGAATTAATGCATATGTCATATGAGCATCTTGTCAACATGTGTTTGGTGCATTTTTATTTCTTGTTGCTTGTAGTATTTATTTCATGCCATGATATGCCATGATGTGACTGCCATGAGCTTGCAAACATGCCTAGTCAATGTTGCTGATTTCAGACTTGTTAATTTCACTAGGTTAAAAAACTGTTTGTTATAAAACTTGCTAACTTTGCATGATGGTTCACTAGGGAAAACCTTATAGACAGAATATTACCAGCAGCGCGGTTTAAAAACAGGCAGTAGCGCGTCAGGAGGAAACATCGCTACTACTACAATTGCCATGACCTTGCCGCCAGACTAGGTATAGCAGTAGCGCCTGTTTCCTCAACGCGCTACTACTATGTCGTTTAGCAGCAGAGCTTTATCTTAACGCGCGCTACTGCTAAAGCCATCCTATCTTCTCCACCCGGCCACCCCTCTCACTCTCCCCTCTCCACTCCACTCTCACTCTCCCCTGCACCCCCCGTCGTCCGCCGCCGCCGCCGTTCCCCGACCACCGTCGTCGTCCGCCGCCACCGACGCTCCTGCTCCTCCTCCACTGAGGTAGTTCCTCCATCCCTCCTCCTTCCACCTCCCTCCCCTCCTCGTCCCTCTCCTAATTACCTCCTCCCTACCGCGACCTCCCCCTCCCCTCCGGCCGCCCCCTCCTCCCTCCTCCCTCCCTCCCTCCTCCCTCCTCCTCCGGCCACAGCCCTCCTTCGACCGCCCTCCTCCCACCGCCTCCTCCCCCCCCTCCCACCCCCTCCTCCCTCCTCCTCCTCCCTCCTCCCCACCGCCCTCCTCCCCTCCTCCTCCTCCCCCCCCTCCTCCCACCCCCTCCTCCCTCCATCTCTCCTAAACCCTAAACTATTTTTTACTGTTCTTGTATATGTAGTTTTTTTACTATTTTTTAGTAAGTGTTTAATAGAATAGTTTATTTAGGAAGTGGCTAATGAACTAGTTTATTTATAGTAAGTGCCTAATAGAACTAGTTTATTTATAGTAAATGCTTAATAGACTAGTGAATAGGTTTTTTGAATATAAAAAGGTTTTAGTAATAGAAAATTTTAGTAATATAATTTTTTACGTATAGAAAATTTTCAATTATAGAAATCTATTGGAATGCTATATGAGAAATTTTTAGGTATCAAATTTAGTAATAAAAAATTTTAGTAAGAAAATTTAGGTATAGAAATTTTTTGTAATTTTGTTTTTCAATATAGAAATGTATTGGAAAATTTAATTATTTTTATGTCATTATCACTTTGTCATCAAAGAATGCTATATGAGATTTGATGATCTAAAATTTTACTTGGTGGAATATGCAGGCTTTGTAGAGTCGTGTCTCCTTGGAGTGATCGTCATCCGAGCTACCTCTACTTTCTCTACACCCGATTCGGTGAGCTAAAAGTCCACCTCCTCCTTCTCTACTCCTCGGTGTTGAATAGAGTAGAACTAGGGTATTTAGTTATGCTTCTTAACCAAATGAAATGTTCAGGTTATAAGATATATTGAAATGTTTTTGTCAATATTGAACCATTGAAATGCAATGAGCACCAGTTTAATCATCGTTGTATGTGTATGGACATCTTTGTATCGCAGGGAAAATCCAAGTGGCCTATGTTTTGCCGGAGTGTTGATTCATTTCCGTTCCGGCAAATTTCAGGCGCTTGGTATGTCCTATTTTAGCAAAGGTGATGCCAGATTTTTCCGTGAATTTAAGCATGACTTGTGCTAGAATATGTAGGAAATATCGAGTGCCCCAGATTTGCTAGAAAGAGAATTAAACGACATTTCGAGTTGACTTTAAGTCTGTCAGGGCTCCATACATGATAGCCAAAAAATCAGTGAGGGAAAGTCTCCACCATATATGAGAGAAGAAGAATCCCGGCTGTTGTCGTGGGGGTAGCTTCTCCTTCGTTCCCGTGTGCTAGACAAATTGGTGTAATGCACTCGGGAACGAAGGGAGGAGCTACCATCACCGACGGTCGAATATATACACCACGTGAGCTGAGAGTTTTCAAGAAAATACTTGACAGACCGATAGTCAACCCGTGATGAATAATAATGATCTAATTTAGTTTTTGTAGTACATATATTTAATTTTAGAAGTTTAATCTTTGAATTATGAACATAGGAAATGTCGTCCGACGACGATAGGCTCCCGGAGTGCGACTGGTGCGGTGATGACCGGGGTATGTGCGACAGGCCTCACCTGGTACAAGGTTGGCGCTTCAGTATTAAACTCCAGGAGACCTTCGATGTTGAAACGGTACGCAATGATGACAAGTGTTTTTTCGTAATTAAGCACGACTTCTGCTTCTTCAATGTGTAATTTTCGTCTTTACAAATCGACTAGCTTATCCCATGCCATGCAAGACGCTATGTCTTGGAGAGGATGAATTTTGAAGATCATGAAAGTATGGAAACAAAGATAGTTCACCTAAGGACCCATCATGGTATATATTTTGCTGTAAATCTTTACAATTCTGAGAGTGTATCCCATTTTGGTTGCCCGAATTGGGAAGCACTTTGCAAGATGTATGATTTTCATGAGGGTATGCTTGTCACCTTGGATCTTGGTGATCCTGACGAAGATAATATGGACATTTGGGTCCTTGTTGATACGCTTCCAATTCTACCGCTATGTGAGTTTCTCAAACATAGTTATTAAGTAATTTATATTGTTTATTTCAAAATAGTTGATAGCTTATTTTCATTCTTCAAAGAATGTGCGGAAGATGGTAGACAGAACCTACTACACTGATGGCGCAGAATTAACTTATCGGGAGAAAGATCATCTGATCTCATTTATTAATGATCTTGAGAATTACAATATCTATTATCAAACTCCTGCACATTATGGTCAATACGTGCCACTAGTGCACGTGTTGAACTATGGTAACATCCATGGAGATGGCATGGTAAGATTTTTTACTATTACGACATCCGTGCATCTTTTGCATAAATTCTTCTAAAACTAAACTACATTGCTAACTACGAAGTTATTACTATGTTTTTCAACAAAAAATCCCGAAGGATTGTGTGCCTCATCTGATGTTTCCGAAAGGTTGCCTTGATGTTATGAGCTTACGGCCAAGTCATCCTACGCATCACTGTTGTTCATACTGGATTTCTAAAACCGATGAAGACATGACAATCAAAGATTGGAAAAAATGTATGGTCAATCGTAGGGAGCTACTTGGAAGCAACATTGTGCGAAGCGCAAGAATTGGAGACAGGATAATCTCCATTCTCCATAATGGAGAGTCGGGGCCTATCTTGTTTTATGCTATTTTACCTAAGAGAAGGTATTAGGTCCTATAAAAGAGGAGTAGGTCCTAGGTACAATGTGTTATTATGTGCTACAATGTGTTAGCTAGAGTTGATGATGATGATCATGAGGAGTTGTTATATGACAATGAGGAGTTGTTATATGACAATGAGGAGTTGTTATATGAAAATTATGATCATGAGGAGTTGTTATATGACAATGATGTATTATGATGATAAGTTGTTAATGATATGATGATGATGATGATTTATTATATCATTGGGTGAAAGAACCGTGGATTAGTTTCAAGTGATCCATCCACTTGAAACTAATCCACGTTTCTTTCACCCAGTGATGTAATAACTCATTATGATGTAAAAACAATCTCTAAATTGCTACTGTATGAAAACTTGTATAATGGTGTATGAATACGACATAAAATCAAAAAGAAATAGAATACGCAATAATAGTAGTAGCGCGGGCACAAAGGCGTGCTGCTAGTACTTACAAGTAGCGCTTTCTGCAAAATGCGCTACTACTAAGTACGTATAGCAGTAGCGTGTGTAAGCCCGCACTACTGCTAACCTTTAGCTGTAGCGTCGTATCAGTAGCGCAGCTCCCCGCGCTACTAATAGGCCAAAAACCCGCGCTACTGTTAGGCTTTTCCCTAGTAGTAGTTGCCACTAGTTCATAACTCATATGCTAATGATTTCTGCGTGTGATTTGCTCTATGTTATGTGTACTTTGATGCCATGCCCTTGGTTGCCATGTATAGTTCTGTAGCATGTCTCTTTGTTGCTCTCAATTTGCCATCATGATAAAACTGTCATCCTATTAACAGCATGTTCCATTTTGCAAAGCTCATAGTAATTAATCTATGCATCTTATAGATTGTGTCAATGGATCAATTGGAAGTATGCCATGTCTACTTTATGCTCATGGCTTTTTCATAAATATTAGAATTGCTATACTTGCTGTTATGTGCCTCCAAAGTCAGCATCAAAATGTTACTGTTTTGCATTCCCAGATTTCATCAAGTCTGAGAATCAGCTTATTTCATGTTTGCATCTTGTCTTGATGAATGCCATGAACTTGTTGCTTCTATGTTTATGCCATGTTATGTGTTTTGAGCTCCATAATTTGTACTAGCATGCTATGCCTTTTTATGCCATGTTCTTGTACTGTAGCATCATTGTTTCATGCCTCCAACATGCCATCATATTAACTCTGCTTACGCATATGCCCAGTTTTTCACTAAGTCATGATCTATTTCATAACATTGCATTTTGCATGGATCATAGTAAATTAACCTTGATGCTTATGAACCTAAATAGTAAAGATGAATTGAAGTATGTTATCTCTACTTTATGTGCATATCAAGTTTATGCTCATATGGTTCCTGTAGCATGTTATTTTGATGCTTGCATTATGCCCAGTTGCTGTTTTGGGCAGATTGTATATAAAACTTGCGTTGTTTGTATGTGTTGAACCGTTGCTCCGTTTTCATCATGTTCTATATGAAACTTGCTTGGTTTTGCATGTAGTTTCATCATGTCATGTTTCATCCTTGATTTGAGTACGTGTGCTTGATGTTTGAATGCATTTTGCATCAATGCCATGTTCAACTTGTTTTGCTCATATCTTCTAGGCCGTAGCTCCGAATTAAATGAACTTTATATGTAACTTGACTAGAAAGACGTGTAGATCATCATGGTGCATTTTAACTTGCTGTTTAACAACTCTAACATAATGTTTATTCAGATCTGGTCCAATTTCGAAATTTGCATATGGGGAGTTTCCGGAATTGTTATATGTTGTTTCCGGCCTCATTTAAACTTGCTTTCATGTGGGGTTCTTGTATGCATCATCTCTTGCCATGAGTAGCATCATGTAGCCTTGTCATGCATCATACTTGTTTGTGCTTCAAGCCATGTTTATGTGTTGTGTATTTACTATGTTGTTTGCTTCTTTCCGGTTGTGCTTCTTCTCGATAGTGCCGGTTTTGTTGCGATTGTGAGGATTCGTTCATCTATGCTTGGTTTGTCTACGCCCGTTCATCTTCTTCATGGACTCGGTCTTCTTCCTAGCGGGATTTCAGGCAAGATGACCGATACCTTGGATCTCACTACTATCTTTGCTTTGCTAGTTGTCTTGATGCTATCGCTATGTCGCGCTACCCACCACTTGTTTATCCAGCCTCCCAATTGCCATGATGCAGCCTCTAAACTTTTTCACCATCCTAGCAAACCATTGTTCGGCTATGTTACCGCTTTGCTCAGCCCCTCTTATAGTGTTGCTAGTTGCAGGTGCAGTTGCAGGTTGTTCCATGTTAGGACATGGATATCATGGGATATCACAATATCTCTTATTTAATTAATGCATCTATATACTTGGTAAAGGGTGGAAGGCTTGGCCTTTTGCTCAGTGTTTTGTTCCACTCTTGCCGCCTTAGTTTCCGTCATACCATTGTTATGTTCCTTGAATTTTGCGTTCCTAACGCGGTCGGGGTTTGGGCCCCCCTTGACAGTTCGCTTTGAATAAAACTCTTCCAGCAAGGCCCAACTTTGGTTTTAAAATTTTGCCAACATAATAATACTGATGATTAATTAATTTGCATAGGGGGTCGGATCCCCGAGGATTCTTAATTCCACATAATACAGGGGGGCCAGTGCTGTTGGTGCTGGTCCAAACTAGTGCACTGTGCGGGTCCTCCCCGGGGCAACCTGGGTTATTTTTCTTCGGCACCTGTACACATAGCTCATCCGTCGTGGCCTGAGACGAGATACGCGCGGCTACTATCAAGGTGTCGGCACGTCGGGAGGTCTTGCTAGTTTTGTTTTACCATTGTCAAAATGTCTTGTGCATCGGGATTCCGAGTTTGATCGGGTTGTTCCGAGATGGAGAATTGCCTCTGCGGATCGTGAGAGCTTATCATGGGCTAAGTTGGGACACCCCTGCAGGGTTTAATCTTTCAAAAGCCGTGCCCGCGGTTATGTGGCAAATTGGAATTTTTAATATCTGGTTGTAGTGAACTTGACACCAGATCCGAAATTAAAATACACCAACCGCGTGCCGTGACCGTCTCTTTTCGAGTGAGTTCGAGAAGAGAACACAGTGGGGTTATGTTTGATTCGTAAGTAGTTCAGGATCACTTCTTGATCATTACTAGTTTGCGAGCGTTATGCGTAGTTTACTCTTCTTACTCTTGTACTCGTAAGTTAGCTACCATACAAGGCTTAGTGCTGCTGCAACCTCACCACTTATCCATTCCATACCCATTAAGCTTTGCTAGTCTTGATACCCATGGTAATGGGATTGCTAAGTCCTCGTGGCTCACAGATTACTACAACAATAGATGCAGGTACAGGTAATGCGATGATATGACGTGAGAGGGATGCTTGCTTGATTTGGAGTTCTTCTTCTGCTTCTTCTTTGATTGAGGGATATGTTCCTGGTCGGTAGCCTGGGCTAGCAGGGTGGATGCCGTTCGTGTCTTCTCGTTTGTTTCCATCCGTAGTCGGATGTTGCTCTTCTGTATGATGTTTGATGTATTCATGTGGCGATTGTACGCCTTTGTATGTATCCCCATTTGTGTTGTATATGGTACGATGTAATGATATCCACCTTGCAAAAGCGTTTTCAATATGCGGCTATATCCTTGGTGGGACCTTCGAGTTCCTCTCGGATAGGATCGCATATTGGGCGTGACAGTACAGGTCTATACGGTCGCCTGTCATGGATGCTTTCAACTCTTCGTGTTGGTCTACCCTAATATCCAGGAAATGCTGGGAGCTGTGTCGCCTTTGAGAGGTAGACTGATAGTAATAGTACTGTGCCTTCAGTTGTAGAGAGCTGGTATCCGAAGCCTTTCTAGCCGTACCGGCAATACTAGCACATATTTTCCAGCAAGTTCCACTTTCTTGATTTTACTCGTGATGCTTAGGGTTTTCCCATTATATCTACACTATGATCTACGTAGGTGCTTTGTGTCCTACTAGCAGCTGTCCACCCTTTAAAGCTAAACAACACACCAATCATAATTCCAAAGCTTAGTTGTTCCAATACGAATGTGACATGATATTCATATTAGTTAACAGGCATACATTTAATTGGTCAGCTAATGCTCCCACTTGAGTTTCCAAATGCCTGTGGCCACATAGAGAGAGACAGCATGGAATTGCATTTCTTTGGATGCTCTGATTCATCATGGGTGGGCAACCAACATTGTATAGAAGGAACCGGAATCTCCATAATATGCTTCCTCTTCTATTCTTTAAAATGTTCCTCTCCCGTTCTTCTTTAATAAGTAAAGTATGTTCCTCGTCAAGAAGGCAAGCAGGGACATCTGCAGTCGACAGGTCTATTTGGCCGCTTCTGCAAGTTGCTTTCAGCAATTCGAGTTGGTCTGCCATAATATCCAGGAAATGTTGGGAGTTGTGCGGCCTTTGAGAGACTAGACTGATAATAACAGTAGCGCGCCTTCAGGTGAATAGAGCTGGCTTGTAGGTGATCGATAGGCTTTCAATTAGTAGCGTCAATACAACCCCATATTTTCCAGCCAGTTCCACTTCCCCGATTTATTTATGATGCTTATGGTGTCCCACTTTTATCGACACTACAATCTGCGTAATGGCTTTGTGTCGTATTAGCAGCACTCCATCCTTCAAGCGAAACTACATGCCACTCATATTTCCAAAGCTTACATTTAATTGGTTAGATAATGTTACTACATGAGTTTTGAAATGCATGTGCGCCACATGTAGAGACATGTTGGAATACTATTTCTCTGTGCACTCTCGTTGTCATGGTTTCACAATAAACTTTCAATACAGCATATTATGAACCTATCATCTGCCAACTATCCTTACTTCTGGAGCTCCCAATAGGTAGCCTTTTTTTTTGTGTAGTTGTGCCAGATTATATTATTGTATGGACCAAATTACAGCACACAAGGGCTCTCTCATCAAAATCTAGTAATAGCACACAAGGGTTTACAAGGACCCCCTATTATATTAGAATATCCTCTGCATTACAAAGATAATCTCACTACTATTTATGTTGTCATGCTTCTCATATATTGAACAAAATCACAATGAATATGAGAATGCGCACATCAGAAGAGTATCGCGGAATAGTGCAATGACTAACAAACATGGCATCGAGGCATTGAGTTCCATTCTGGATGGAATGAAGCCCACACGCTCCGCACCTACAGATTCATGTTCAGAATATGATCCTAATGACTATTCTGAGCTCAAGGAGTCAAAGGCAGAAGGCTTATCCTATTCACCTTACAAGGTGCCTGTTCTAATTTGGCAAGGTTTTATTGGTTGCACGTAACTTGCGTAAGCTGTCTTGCGTTTCTTCTGCTTCTTTGCACCGCCATGTGCTTAGTTTACTCATCATATATGTGAAGTTGCCATGCCCACCCATTATCAATACGCATTCCATTTGTCATCATACCATGTTTTTTCATTCAGATGCTGCTCTTGTGTATCAGACATCCAAAAGGATGAGAGTGATTACAGAACCTGAAGGAGTAGTAGCGAAGTCCTTGAAAAAGGTGGTGGTACCACAGAAATCAGACAGTACCCCACTTATATTGGTGATAGAACCAGCACCACAAAACCAAGGATATCGCAACTATGTTGCTCGCTGCTTTGCTCTTGTTAGTACCTGTTGTCTTATATCGCTGTACTTACATTCATACCTGGTTGATTATGTGACATCAGTATGCATGATAACCTGCATATCCACTGTTCTCTCCTAATTATTAGATATATATTAATGCTTACATTAATGTAGAATAAACCCAATGCTTATGAAGAAGTTTAGCTCTACATTGTTCTTGTAAGTATCTGTTGTCCTTTATCACTGTACTTATACTGCCAGCTAGTTGTTCATGTACCATCACTTTGCAGCTTATTTTCCCCTGGCATCCATTTTGTACACATATGATCTATGTTTACTCTTACCGAAATGTTGAATAAAACCAATGCTACTGAAGATGTTTAGCTCTGCATTACTCTTGTCAGTACCTTTTGGCTGTATGTTGCACCTACATTTATAGCTAGTTGATTATGTAGCATCACTCTACATCTTAGCTTAAATAATCTCCTTTTGTTCCTATATTATCACTTCTATATTTACTCTTAACAAAATGTAGAATAAAGGCAATGCTTATGAAGAAGACTCTATGGTAAACTTCTTGAATTGCCCGCCCATAACATGGAAAAGGGCTTTATAGAGCCGGTCTTCATTAGTAACGTATGTTTGTCCTTCTCGAGCCTTCAAACTTTGTTGTGTATATTTGGATAGAAATGGCTGCAACTGTTGTTTATTTTTGTCGTTTGCATCAAATTGCATGTTTAAAGTTTATTATGAAGTTCATAAACATAAGTTTCTCCTTCTCAATTTCAATTTTTAGTTGTACAACCTAGTTCCTTCACTACTGCAGGATGCTGCTAACGCGACACTACGATCAGAGACCCTTTGACGAAACTGTGTGCGATGCATTAATTGCAAACAGTGATGTAAAAAACTGTCAAAAAGATGCAAAACATTTGCGATGAAGGATACATCAAACACGGTTCAGATTTTAGTTGCGTGTGCGATGCAGGGCATATGGTTCAGTTCAATTAACTCTTTGCAATGAGGCAGAACAAAAGAAACGGGCAACCAGATGAAGGCGTGTGTGATATACGGCATACAGTTCACTCGGATAAACTATTTGTGATGAGGCGGAACAACAGAAACGGGTAGCCAGATGAAGGTGTGTGTGATATATGGCCTACAGTTCACTCGGATGAACTGTCTGTGATTAGGCAACACAAAAGAAACGGTCAGCCAGATCAAGGTGTGTGCGATATACGGCATACGGTTCACTCGGATGAACTATTTTCGATTAGGCAACGCAACAGAAATGGTTCAGCCAGATCAAGGTGTGTACAATGGAGGGCATACAGTTCATTCAGATAAACTGTTTGTGTTGAGCCAAGAGAACAGAAATGTTTCACATAAACAAGATGTGTGTAATACGCGGCAAACATCCAATTACATAGGTGGCTAGTACACACATGACATTTCCACACACCAAAGTAAACTATTACATGCATAATTAACTAGGATAAACGACCATCCGATCATCATCTACTTCTTGTGCTAGCTCGATGTTCCTTCTATGCTAAGTTTCCATTAATTGATGGTGTTTTATGAACATGCCACCGTTTCCCACCATTTCCTCACCGGTTTCCCGCCACCCAGCGATATTGCACATAAACCTAGGCGGTGCGCGACGCACGGAGGCAACAAGCGCAGCCTGTAGCACATCCACCTTTTCCAAGCATGCCAACCCACCAAAGCGCCGCCTTTGCCATCAACCTTGTCGACGAGGAAAACGAGAAGGCGCCATGGCCCGTCGAGGCCGAGGCGCTCCCCGGCAATGTGATGGACGGCGCTGTGATGCACGTCATCGCCAGGGTTGAGCAGACCCTTGGCGCATGGCGCTTCAGCGCCGCGGATCAAGATAGGCATGTCAGCGCCGAGAGGCTGCAGCTCGCCGCACAACATGATTGATGGCGCGCCGCAGAGCAAGCTAGTTGACAGGCTGATAGGCTGCGGCTCATCGCACGGCGAGACAGTTGGAGCGCCGCAGAGCGAGAGGCGCGGCGCGCCGCATAGCAAGAGTGGATCCATCGACGCTTGCCTACTGTCGACAGGGCGTCGCAGCTGGGTACACGTCCCGTCAGTACCCCCATTCCTCGCCAAGAGTGGGCAGAGTCCCTCTGCGCCGTACTTGCACCAGAGGTCGGCCGCGCCGTATTTGCACCAGACGCCCGCCGCGCCGTTCACATGGGTCGCGCCGTTCGCCTTGTCCACGGCCCGCTCGATGCCAACGCGCTGGTCGCTAGGCTCGACAGCCTCCTTGGCCCAGGTGTCCACCTGGGCGCAGTAGAGGAACATGGCTGTCGCATCCTTGAGCTGGTGATCTCCGATGAAATAGCCAACTTGGAGCTCAAGATCGCGCTCCAGCTGTACCGCGAGCGTGTCGACCGCTTGGACGAATGCCTGCACGAGTTCAGGCAGAGCCAAGAGCTACCGTAGGCAAGGGCTGCTGGTCATGGTCTCATGGACGCATTTTATTTTGTTGAGTCGTTTCAACATGGATCGCTATGTATTCACAGCAATCATAATATTGCTCTGTTTATTGCTCTATTTCAATGTGTGTACTCTGTTTTCCGTTCTTATATGTTCTGTTTCAATGTGTGTATATATGCTTTCCATTCTGTATATGTGGATGATAACAGCTAGATACAAATTAGTATACAAAAATAGATAGAAAATGGAATTCATAATATATATTAATTTTTCATTAGTTCATCACAGAATATATATAATATCATCAAATATACGTGATGATACTTAACTACTAGGTACAATGCATGAAATTGAAAACGAACAATACTAAAACTAATAATCCCTCCTAGGGGCAGTATTCCGGTAGCCCCTCGCCTGCAGCTCCTTGGTGCGCGGCGTCTTCCCAGCGCGGAGGCAGTACTTCACCTCCTCCGCCTCATAGTGCTTGACGTACCGATCTGCCTCTTGTTGGCGAACGAGCGCGAACGATCTTGCCATTTTGTTGGCGCCAACCAGAGCTCCTCGTCGGTGGCACGCTGGAGCTTATCGGCCCACCTCCACGCAGCGATGAGGCTCCTAGCGCCTTTGACCTTCCCACGAATTACCTATCTTCGTACACCTCCTCCACACGACGACGCGCCCGCCCCCAAAGGTCCACCGCCTCCTTTTTCCAGGCGGCATCACGGGCTTCACAGGCCGCCTGGTACCTGGCTTCCTCCTCCGCCATCTCCTTCTTGAACACCACTTGCCTGGCTTTCTCAGCCGGCGGCAGCGACTTCCACAGACAATGATAGTACTGGCCCCAAAACCACTCCAAAGTTGGGGGGTCCGGCGCAACCTCGTCCGGCTGCGCGTAGGGGTCCTCCTCGTCGCTGCTCTTCGACTGAGCGTCCTCGGGGGACGGTGCCTCCTCGTCGGCACGTGGGAAGATCGGTGGCGCCATGACCGAGATTTGAGAGAGAGAGAGAGAGGGCGAGCGAGGGAAGGATGTAGATGAGAATGCAGGCAGGACGACGTGAGCAAGGTAGTATTTATTGGCGGCCGGAATCTAGATCGACAGGAACAGTACACACGCCGGTCGTCGGAATTTACGAGTACTGTAGTTTGAATTACACACGATTCCCGCAGCAAAATCCGTGTGTGAACTTAATAGCTGACGGTTTCCAATACAGAACCGTGTCTGATTAATAACCCACACCACTCACCTTCCAAACCTCGAGGCGCGAAATAGAGTGCCAATGGTGTGGGGGCCGGTTGTCTTGCCAGATCTTTACTTTTTCTTTTTTGAACACCAGATATTTACATCGTCTGATGATTTTTAAATTTTTTGGAATTTAAATGCCATGGCACTCCATGCATGTGTCCAAGCCGTGACACCAATATTTTTGAAAATTTGTTCCAATTTACTGCACATGGAATTAACTCGCACACAAGTACACAAATATTTTTTTTCAAACTGTTATGGTTGGCCGCTGTATGTAGATGTAGTTCAAATTTGGATTATGGTCATTAAATGGCTAGAAAATCACTTAAATGTCTTAAAAAGGTCAAATGACCCCTGAAATTTTTCAAATTTTGACATGACAGTTGTATTAGTGCATGTTAACTGTAGAAATTTTTTGAAGCCCATAAGAGGAAGCTATCGCCCATTCGTCATCAAACATGCATTGTTCCCTCTCGAAACCACGAGCCTTAAAGTGAGTTGCTCCGGTTTGTGAGGGGTGTGTGTCCAAACTTTCGTCAAACAGGCCAATTTTTTTACCACATCATCTTGGTGGCATGACATTATGTCAAGCAAGGTTTCATGTGTTTCTGATTATTTTTTTAATTTTTTGGAATTTGAATGGCATGGCGCACCATGCATGTGTGTCCAGGCCGTGACACCAATATGTTTGAAAATTCCTTCCAATTTACTGCACATGGAATTAACTCGCACACAAGTACACAAAAATATGATTTTCCAAACCATTATGGTTAGCCGTTGCATGTAGATGTAGTTCAAATTTGAATTACGTTCATTAAATGGCTAGAAAATCACTTAAATGTCTTTAAAAGGTCAAATGACCCCTAGAATTTTCCAAATTTTCACATGACAGTTGTATTAGTGCACGTTAAATGTAGAAACAATTTGAAGGCCATAAGAGGAAGCTATCTCATGTTCGTCATCAAACATGCATTGTTCCCTCTCGGAACCACGAGCCTTCTAGTGAGTTGCTCTGGTTTGTGAGGGGTGTGTGTCCAAACTTTTGTCAAACAGGCCAATTTTTTTACCACATCATCTTGGTGGCATGACATTACATCAAGCAAGGTTTCATGTTTTTCTGATCATTTTTTTAATTTTTTGGAATTTAAATGCCATGGCACTCCATGCATGTGTCCATGTCGTGACACCAATATGTTTGAAAATTCCTTCCAATTTACTGCACATGGAATTAACTCGCACAAAAGTACACAAATATGATTTTCAAACCATTATGGTTAGTTGTTGCATGTAGATGTAGTTCAAATTTGAATTACAGTCATTAAATGGCTAGAAAATCACTTAAATGTCTTTAAAAGGTCAAATGACCCCTAGAATTTTCCAAATTTTCACATGACAGTTGTATTAGTGCACGTTAAATGTAGAAAAAAATTGAAGGCTGTAAGAGCAAGCTATCTCCCGTTCGTCATCAAACATGCATTGTTCCCTCTCGGAACCACGAGCCTTCTAATGAGTTGCTCCTGTTTGTGAGGGGTGTGTGTCCAAACTTTCGTCAAATAGGCCAATTTTTTTACCACATCATCTTGGTGGCATGACATTACATCAAGCAAGGTTTCATGTTTTTCTGATCATTTTTTAATTTTTTGGAATTTAAATGCCATGGCACTCCATGCACGTGTCCATGCCGTGACACCAATATGTTTGAAAATTCCTTCCAATTTACTGCACATGGAATTAACTCGCACACAAGTACACAAATATGATTTTTCAAACTGTTGTGGTTAGCCGTTGCTTGTAGATGTAGTTCAAATTTGTATTACGGTCATTAAATGGCTAGAAAATCACTTAAATGTCTTAAAAAGGTCAAATGACCCCTGAAATTTTCCAAATTTTGACACGAAAGTTGTATTAGTGCATGTTAACTGTAGAAACTTTTTGAAGCCCGTAAGAGGAAGCTATCGCTCGTTCGTCATCAAACATGCATTGTTCCCTTTCGGAACCATGAGCCTTCTAGTGAGTTGCTTCGGTTTGTGAGGGGTGTGTGTCCAAACTTTCGTCAAACATGGCAAATTTTTTACCACATCATCTTGGTGGCATGACATTACATGAAGCAAGGTTTCATGTGTTTCTGATCTTTTTTTAATTTTTTGGAATTTAAATGCCATGGCACTCCATGCTTAATTGTGTCATAGCCGTGAGACCAATATGTTTGAAAATTCCTTCCAATTTAATGCGCATGGAATTAACTCGCACACAAGTACACAAAATATGACTTTTCAAACCGTTATGGTTAGCTGTTGCATGTACATGTAGTTCAAATTTGAATTACGGTCATTAAATGGCTAGAAAATCACTTAAATGTCTTAAAAGGTCAAATGACCCCTGAAATTTTCCATAATTTGACATGACAGTTGTATTAGTACTACAAATTTTCTCGTACATTTAAAACACCATCCGTTGCCACTTTACTCCAAATTCGTCTTTCACAGCTAATAAAAAATATCGACAACATCAGACACCGTTTTTTGTAGGAACCGTTTGCGATGAAAATTCATGGGTCTATTTAAGTCTTCCTCCTTAAGCTTCGCCGGCTCGTTTGCTCTAGTGCCGGCAACCCCCGAATCCACGAATCCCGATCCCCATTCCCGCAACCCCTTCTTGCAAAGATGACGCCATGGAAACGCTTCATGAAGGCCCGTACTGTGGCCGCGTCCTCCCCGAGCGCCGCCACCTACGCCGAGAGTGCCGCTGCATCCGCATTGAGCGCGACTGCATCCACCGAGAGGGCGTCTGTGACAGCCGTCAGGGGAGCTGCAGCAGCCGAGACGGCTACAGCTGCTGCTGCGACGGCGGCTGCAAATGCCGAGAGCGCTCGAGCTGCTGTCCGTGCCGCCGATGTCGCCCTGGCCTGGGTCGAGGCCATCCACGCCAAGAAGGAGGACGCACACGCCAAGATATTCTTGGCCACCTCGGAATCCAGCATGCAACCCACGTCCAAAAAGGTGGCGGTGGCCATGGAGCACCTGCTTCCTCATGAGATCACCGAGCAGGAGCTGGAGATGCAGGAGGCGGTGGAGATTGAGGAGCGCTGGGAGGAGGAGTTGCGCGTGGCTGAGGTTGAGGTAGAGAAGAGTCTGTCCGTCGAGGAATCGGTGGTGGAGTACCAACACGAGCTCTGGCGCAGCCACTACTATGAGTACTACAACCTTGAGGGCGGCGCCGAGGATGAGGACGAGGACGCGGTCAACTTCAGCAGGGGGACGCAGAGTCCACCAACGGCGGCATGTCGCCAGGACAAGTCATCGACGTCTCATCTCACACCGGCGATGCATAGGCCGGCGCGGCAGCGGCTTTGTTAAAATTATGCGTACTTAGGCTTTGTTTTTAATGCTGGTCTTTTGTTAGAGCAATGTTTAGGTCAACTAGCTCTGTTTAATTACTAAAATTGCTCGATTCAGTAAGTGTGGTCTGTGTGCTGTACGCTCTTTTGTGTGCCCAAATTAGCAAGCGATGTTAAATTATGCAATGACGTGGATGAGGACAGTACCCATGGAAATTTCCAACAAAATTTGAATTATCAAACTCATCCTATGCGCGTAAAGCAGAAGAATCATTTGCGAAGCACACAATCATTCAAAGTGAATGGTGTCCGGTGGCACCGTGCGCAAAGTTTCCCTCCACATTTCAATTTTTTTGGCCTAGCGCCAAAATATCTACCCCCCGCCCCCCCTTCCCCACCCCCTTTTCTCCCCGACCACAAGTCACATTTCCCCTGTTTCCTCCTTCCTTCCTTCGTAAGCTATGGCCGCTTCCTCGCTTGCTTCCTCGCTCTCGCCGTCTCGCATCCTACCATCGGGGCAGCCATGGTCTTCTTCAATGACCT
Organism: Thinopyrum elongatum; assembly: GCA_011799875.1. Lineage (NCBI taxonomy): Eukaryota > Viridiplantae > Streptophyta > Magnoliopsida > Poales > Poaceae > Thinopyrum > Thinopyrum elongatum. The sequence continues at coordinate 231,493,790 of CM022300.1, forward strand.
CTCCAGCGGTTCCTCCTCCTCTGATGACTCCTTCACCACCCGGGTATGCCTCTCTTCTCTCTCTCTCTTGGGCTATGACTTGGAATGAAGGATTTTAACCCGACGGTCGATTTGAGTCATTTCTTCCTCTTTTAGCTCCCTAGGACCATCAGTTGCAACGAATGGAGCGGGGTGGCTGAAGATCTGCCTGCTCGTTGCCACCATCAATCTCCATGCGTGAAGCTAGTTGCGTTTGAATCTGTGGACAGTGGGAGAAAGTTTCTGGCATGTGCAGAGAAGGTTAGCCCCACTTTCATTGTTACAAATCATTTGTTAGATGTGATTCTGACACTGTCACTGTGCTATGTTATTCTGGATGTTAAGACAGTGTCACAGTTTGTACCTAGTATCTAAAAATGTTGCCATCTCATCAGCGGTGCCATTAGAAAATTATTTGGCACCACTTCAGCAGTTTGTGCAGCCAACTTTGGTCCACACATCCGAGCAGCCAAGCAGTAAAATACTAAATCTTTATGGCACAAAGGAACTAGGCATCGGAGCAACTAGGTGCTCCGGAATCCGGGTCTTTTATTTTTTTCCGTTGCATCGGCTCGCCAGTGCAGGGCACCGGTGCGAAATGTAGCAACAGTTGTCTTTACACCGGTTTTGGCGTACATAGTGGACAGCCTTAGTACTATGAGTTCTATGTTACTAAATTTGTGCATGTACACACCTGTTAGTATCAATTTGCTGTCATCCAAACACTGTCGCTATGCTGTTGCAGTTATATTTAGCTTCCTCATAAAATGTTCAATTTGTTATTTATAGTACATGAGTAAGAACTTGTAGCATTGTTGTAGTTAATTATAGCTTCTGATGTTTCAGAATTTGGTTGTTGTCTCAGTAGCAATTAATTCATTTGCACATTGATCTTTTTGAGAAGATATGTCATAATTGACCTGTTTCTTCAGTTTTTCAAAATAAGTATTGGTGATTTTCTATATTGCTATAAACCCATTTCCCCTACAATTGTTACTGATCTAGTTTTAAATATTATAGGATGAACGGAAGTGTTCTTACCTGGAGTGGGTTCATCAAGAGTGGCCATAGTCTTTGAAGATGTGCCTAGCAAAGCTCTGGAGCATGTATGAGGAAGAGAACAGAGGTAGGCTTAGAGAAAGTGTTGTCAACGCTGAAGAATATTTGAACATGCGGGATAAAAAGAGGAAGGTGGAGAATGAGCTTAGATTTTTTAAATCAGACTTTGCTAAGATGGTGTTGCAAAGGAGGAGGCACTTTCCCAGTTGGCCAGTGCAAAACAGGTTCTTACTGAACTGAAAGCAGAGGTGGATAAGACGAGCATAGATGATCTTGATTAGGGAAATGAATATATTGTTCTAATATTGTTCTTATGAAGCTGAACTAGCTATATGCTGTACTGTGATGTTTTCAGGTAGCTATCGTACTGTGATGTTAAAATATATTTATGTGCCTAATATGAAATTGGCAAACAGTTGTTCGATATGAAATGTGAATTTGCGTAATACTAGATTATTAATTGTAAACTAATAAACCTGCTAAATGGGTCATGGAACTTTGCAAACGGTTGTAGCAGTAAAAGCGCTTGTGATGGATAGCCCAATGCCATACAGTTTTCTTCATCAAATCGTGTGTGATGTAGTTGAATAAAAGCAAACGGTTAACCGAGGCAGAGCGTGTGTGATAGTTACACCTATCACACACGAGCCTATACATAAAACTGTGTGGGATGTATATATATGAACGGAAAAGTTTTCCCTGGATTGACTGTGTGGGATGTACATACGAACGGAAACGTTTTCCCTGGATTGACTGTGTGGGATGTACATAAGAACGGAAACATATTCCTTGGATTGACTGTGTGGAATGTACATAACAAACGGAAACATTTGTTTGGGACTGACTGTGTGGGATGTACTTACGACCGGAACCGATTGGGCCTGTATAATCGTATTTGATCGCTCGCCTGTCGCACACAACCTCATTTTGCCGAGCGTGTGTGCTAGGAGGGCCTATCCCCGACAGTTTCTGGGTCATGTGGGAAGGACCCCCCTATCGCAGTCACTCACTAGGCGACAGTTCAGAATGCCGTCGTGGAAAGGGGTTAAAACCCGTTTGTATAGCACCTCGCTGTACCAGTGCTTATTCATACCATGTAAATTAAACTAAACATAGCAAATGATCTTCCTTAGCACTTCATGTATGCTTGTTGATCTGTAATCCAGTGGTGTGGTCAAACTACCAACTCCAGGACAATGTCATATCCTGCTATGTCTTAAGTATGAACAATGCATATTATGTTCATGTTATTTAAATCGTGTCTCTTTACTTACCAATCTGAAATGGGGTAAATTCACAGTACACTCACCATCGATGCTTATACATTCTTTAGCACTGCATCTATGCTTGTGTTCTTGATCTGTAATCCAGTGGTGTGACACCCCGAGACTGATGCTCCAGTTGCCTTCCATTTATTTTCGTTGACGTCGTGTGTTTCAATTGTTTGTTGCCATTATCTTGATGAGTGCCATTGTCATATTTTGATTCATGCATCATGTTCATCAATGGTTATATTGCATTGCGCCATCCTTGTTGTTGCCATGGTCGCCTCACTTGCTTTGTTATATGCTTCATGATGTGATATTGCCTTTGTCATTTTTGTTGCATATGCATCATGATCATCATTGTAGCGTGCATATTTGTTGTGTGCCTATTATCTTTGTCAACTCCTTCTCCTCATCTTCTTTGCTGTTTCATCTTGCCCTTTCCATCTAAACCATCATCAAGTGCAACACCCCATCACTAGCTTCTTCCTTTGTATTCTCACCCATTTATTGCAAGTGGCTTTTTCCTATCCCGGTAAAATGTTCACTTATTTTTCTGTAAATCTTACACCATGCCGACAACCTCTCTGTCAAATTTCAGCTCATTTGAGTTGGATTTGGTTGGGTTCAAAAATGGCTTAAGTTTGAATTTAATTCAAACTTGAACTATTTTTCTATCTATAAAAATTGCCAAATACATTTATTAAATTGTTCATAATGCAAGGACTCCAGGTATATTGTTATATATCTCTCATCCCTCTCCAAACTCACTGTGCATTCTTGTCTTTGTTTCCTGACTGAAGGAATCAAAAGAAAAGGAAAAGAAGCTCAGCAGCAGAGCAGCCCAGCAGCCAGCGCAGCGGCCCAGCCACGCCCCGCAGTGTGCAGCCGAGCAGACCCACAGCCCAACTCCCTCCCCCTGGTAAAATTCCCACGCAACCACTATTTTCCACCTCGCCGGGCCCACCTGTCATTCTCTCTTTACCCTCCTTTTCTTCCACCTCACGCCCTCCCTCTCTCTCACAGTAACTTAGCAACTGAGGCATACATGGCCACCGTGGCCGCGCCCCCGCACCACCCACGCCGTCCGCGCCCCTCCTAGCCACCTATAACAAGCCCCGCTTGGCGCCTGTGCCCCTAGGGTTTCCATCTCACCGCCGCCACCCCTTTCCTTCCCTTCCCTCTGTTTCTCCTTCTTCCTCGAGAAACAGAGGAGCAGAGAACCATCAAGCGTGTTCCGCCGTCATTTGCGAGGCCTCCTTGTCGTCTTCTTCGCCTTGATTCGACTCTCCTACGTCGTCTTCTTCAACTACAAGCAAGGCTAGGAGCAAGAAGGGTCCAAGGGCGTCGCGATATTCTTCCTCTACTTCGTCTCCTTCCTCTGCGTCAGCTTCTTCGTGGACCGAGCACAGCCACGATCAGCATGTCGTCTCGCCATCCCCGTTCACCTCCGACCCCGTACAACTTTAGCAGCACCCTCTTGGTGAGAAGCCGCTCCTCCGAGCCCCTCTTCGGTTCGAGTTCATCGTCGTAGCCTTCCGCTCGTGTCTGTGCCCACGACCGCCATGGCTTCCATGGCCGCAAGCTCCAAGTGTGTGCTTGGGCTCTCTGACCACCCCTACTGCACCCTTGCATGCTCACCAACATGCACGCCCCGCTGTATGCCTGCACGCCCCGCCGTGGCCGTGGCCGAGCGCCTCGATCCGCAAGACCGGCCCTGTTTCTCTGTAGTTCCTTCTCTTGGGTTCAGACTTCAAATCCGTTCGAGAAGTATGCATCTTTAGGCTTCAGCCGAGTCCAATTTGTGGCACCAACACCCTCGCGTGTTGCTCCGCACCAACCACGCACACCAGCAGCTCTCGCGCGCAACCAGAGCCTCGCCCGTCACCTTGCAACCGCCCAGCACCGAGCCGAAACCCCCATGGCCGATAGCTTGGAAGCTTTGAGACCATGCCGCACACGTCCCGAGCATTCTCCACACCTGTGCGCTGCACCCTGAACCTTTTCCGCACGCCCGCCGCTGCTCTTCCTCATAAGCCGCCACTGCATCCGGCCGTTAAGGCTCGCCGGAGACCTGCTGTAACCATGCCTTCATGGCAGAGCAAGCTACGCCATTGCTTCTCTCTTTAAGAGGCTGTACTCCCTCTCTGAACACACATACATGAGCAGCCCAGTGGTTAGTCATGCAGGCACACGACCTAGAGGTCCTAGGTTCGAGTCCCAGGCGCCCTAGTTTTGCCCCTGTTTCTTTTCTTTTGCACACACGACCACTTGGTCCTGATTCCTCCTCTGGGCCTCTGCAAAGTGTTGCAATCCGGCCCGCAAATGTTTTTTTCCTTTCCTTTTTCTCTATGTTTTTCTGTATTTTCTAGTGCATGCATAATTACAGAAAAATGCCATCATTTTGAATTGTGAATAACTAAATATCCATGCATCCAAATAAAACATGCCATATAGGTAAAATGTTTAGAATTTCATGTAGTTTCACATTTAGCAACTTTCATCCATGTTAAAAATGTTTAAACTTGCTAGTTGCATTAATTTGCATAAACGACATGCTTAAATGGTTTATTTCATATCTAAATAACCGTAGCTCCGAATTAAATGTTTTTTATATGTAAATGGGGTGAAAAAATGCGTAGATTAACATGGTGCACTTTAACTTGCTATTTAACAACTTTAATATAATGTTTTGTTCAGAACAGTACCAAATTCGAAATTTGCATATGGGGACTTTCCAGAATTGTTATGCGTTGTTTCAGGCCTCATTTAAACTTGCTTTAATGTGGGGTTCTTAATGCATCATCCTTTGCCATGAGTAACAACATTTAATCTTGACATGCATCATACTTGGTTGTGCATCATGCCATGCTTATGCTTGTTTGTTTACTATGTTGTTTGCTTCTTTTCGGTCATGCTTCTTCTTGTTAGTTCTCGGCTTCGTTGCGATTGTGAGGATTCGATCGACTATGATGGTTCGTCTACTTAATGGACTTGATATTCTTCCGAGTGGGATTTCAGGCAAGATGACCATTACCCTGGATATCACTACTATCTTTGCTTGCTAGTTGTCTCGATGCTATCGCTATGTCGCGCTACCTACCACTTGTTTGTCAAGCCTCCTAAATTGCCATGATAAGCCTCTAACCTTTTCCACCTACCTAGCAAACCATTGTTTGGCTATGTTACCGCTTGCTCAGCCCCTCTTATAGTGTTGCTAGTTGCAGGTTGTTCCATGCTGGGACATGGATATCATGGGATATCACAATATCTCTTATTTAATTAATGCATCTATATACTTGGTAAAGGGTGGAAGGCTCGTCCTTTTGCCTGGTGTTTTATTCCACTCTTGCCGCCCTAGTTTCCGTCATACCGGTGTTATGTTCCTTGACGAGTGCTCCTAACACATGTGGGTGTATGGGAACCCCCTGACCATTCGCTTAGGCTAAAACTCCTCCAGCAAGGCCCAACTTTGGTTTTAAATTTGCCTAATAACAACTAAAACTTGCATAGGGACTTTTCGAACCCCGAGGATAATTAATCAACAACCCCGGGCTAGGGCTCCTCATGAGTGTTGGTCCAAACTAGAGCACTGTGCGGGGCCGCTCCTTGGCAACTTGGGGTATTTGGCACCTGTGCGCGTTGCTTATTCAATTTGTCCTGAGAACGAGATACGCGGCTCCTATCAGGATCGTCGACATGTCGGGAGGTCTTGCTGGTTTAGTTTTAACTTTGACGAGAGACAGGTCCACCGGAATTCCTTATCGTAAGCATTGTGTTCTTCATGGTGTGAGGATGTTCCATCGGATGCGCATGGAATTTATAATGGATCACTTGGAGCACCCCTGCAGGGTTTAATCTTTTCGAGAGCCGTGCTCGCGGTTATGTGGCAGATTGGAAATTTATAATATCCGGTTGTAGAGAACTTGACACCATATCCGAAATAAAATACACCAACCGCGTGCGTAACCGTGACCGTCTCTTTTCGAGTGAGTTCGAGAAGAGAACACGGTGGGGTTATGTTTGACTCGTAAGTAGTTCAGGATCACTTCTTGATCATTACTAGTTTGCGACCGTTATGCGTAGTTGCTCTTCTTACTCTTGTACTCGTAAGTTAGCCACCATATAATGCTTAGTGCTTGCTGCAACCGCACCACTTAACCATTACATACCCATTAAGCTTTGCTAGAATTGATACCCATGGTAATGGGATTGCTGAGTCCTCGTGGCTCATAGATTATTACAACAACAGATGCAGGTATAGGTAATGCGATGATATGACATGAGAGCGATGCTTGCTTGTTTGGAGTTCTTCTTCTGCTTCCTCTTCTTCAATCGAGGGTTAGGTTCCTGGTCAGCAGCCTGGGCTAGCAGGGTGGATGTCATTTTTGTTTTTCGTTTGATTTCATCCGTAGTCGGATGTTGCTCTTCTGTATGATGTTTGATGTATTCATGTAGCAATTGTATGCCTTTGTATGTATCCCCAAGTGTGTTGTATATGGTACGATGTAATGATATCCACCTTGCAAAGCGTCTTCAATATGCGGCTCTATCCTTGGTGGGACCATCGAGTTCCTCTCGGATAGGATCGCATATTGGGCGTGACAAGTTGGTATCAGAGCCTCGACAGACCATAGGAGCCCCCTTGATTGATTGTAGTATGGCCATTGTTGAGTCTAGAAGAAAAACTATTTTGGAGTCTAGTTATATCGGAGAGTAGGAATTCTTTGTACTCCTCATCCCCTTCGTCGCTCTAGTGAGGAATCATGATGTAGGTGTTTTGATTCTAGACCTCTTCCCCTTAAAATTTTCTTTAGGATCACATGGTTATGTTTCGATCGTTGCGTTGTCAATTCTTTTCAACGGTGCACTTCTGTTCAAGTTATTCTGCCGTTTCCCTGTCCCAAGTTGTTTTCTTTTCCCACCCGCCCACCCTTTTCTTCCCGGAGTGCGAAGCCTCTAATCGAGCATCCATGTGATTCGTGCGAAGCCTCTTCATTCTTTCCTCAATCGTTTCAACCAGTGAATTCTCGTCTAGTTCATCCATGTTCGTCTCATTTTCTTTTTTTTTATGGATTCAATTCATGTTTTTCGGGTTGAGCATATTCCTTTCCTTAGCCCAAGTGTTTCCCCTTGATCGTTCACCTCTCGCCATTTAATCGTTCCGGAGTGTTGAAGACATCTCACAAGATTCGTGTTTGCGTTTCTAATTAATTTGAGGTTGTCACCTCACTCAAGTCTTTGAATCGTTCCGGTGCATCATCTATTCCTCAATCGTTTGCAATGGTGTTTTCTTTTCAGTGGGCCCATAACCGACAGGTCTTTTCCCAGGATTTTACCTGACTCTTCTAATTTTTCCAGAGTTATTCTCAAATTCTTTTCCACGTTTGACGTCAGGATGAGTCCTCTTCGGTCAATTCTCTTCTTTGGGTTTTTCCCTTCAACTCTTTTTCATTTTGTCCCGTTCATCCTTTCTTTTCTTCCGTCTCGGTTCTAAGATCTCAGGACGAGATCTTATATTAGTGGGGGAGTGTTGTGACACCCCGAGATCGATGCTCCAGTTGCCTTCCATTTATTTTCGTTGATGTTGTGTGTTTCAATTGTTTGTTGCCATGATCTTGATGAGTGCCATTGTCATATTTTGATTCATGCATCATGTTCATCATTTGTTATATTGCATTGCGCCATCCTTGTTGTTGCCATGGTTGCCTCACTTGCTTTGTTATATGCTTCATGATGTGATATTGCCTGTGTCATTTTTGTTGCATATGCATCATGATCCTCATTGTAGCATGCATATTTGTTGTGTGCTTGTTATCTTTGTCAACTCCTTCTCCTCATCTTCTTTGATGTTTCATCTTGCCCTTTCCATCTAAACCATCATCAAGTGCAACACCCCATCACTAGCTTCTTCCTTTCTATTTTCACCCATTTATTGCAAGTGGCTTTTTCCTATACCAGTAAAATGTTCACTTATTTTTCTATAAATCTTACACCATGCCGACAACCTCTCTGTCAAATTTCAGCTCGTTTGAGTTGGATTTGGTTGGGTTCAAAAATGGCTCAAGTTTGAATTTAATTCAAACTTGAACTATTTTTCTATCTATAAAAATTGCCAAATACATTTATTAAATTGTTCATAATGCAAGGACTCGAGGTATATTCTTATATATCTCTCATCCCTCTCCAAACTCACTGTGCATTCTTGTCTTTGTTTCCTGACTGAAGGAATCAAAAGAAAAGGAAAAGAAGCACAGCAGCAGAGCAGCCCAGCAGCCAGCGCAGTGGCCCAGCCACGCCCAGCAGTGCGCAGCCCAGCAGACCCGTAGCCCAACTCCCTCCCCCTGGTAAAATTCCCACGCAGCCACTGTTTTCCACTTCGCCGGGTCCACCTTTCATTCTCTCTTCTCCCTCCTTTTATTCCACCTCACGCCCTCCCTCTCATAGTAACTTTGCAACTAAGGAGTACATGGCCACCGTGGCCGCACCCCCGCACCACCTACGCCGTCCGCGCCCCTCCTAGCCACCTATAAGAAGCCCCGCTTGGCGCCCGTGCCCCTAGGGTTTCCCTCTCGCCGCTGCCACCCCTTTCCTTCCCTTTGTTTCTCCTTCTTCCTCAGGAAACAGAGGAGCAAAGAACCACCGAGCATGTTCCGCCGTCATTTGCGAGGCCTCCTCGTCGTCTTCTTCGCCCTGATTTGACTCTCCTATGTCGTCTTCTTCAACTACAAGCAAGGCCAGGAGCAAGAAGGGTGCAAGGGCACCGCGATCTTCTTCCTCTACTTCGTCTCCTTCCTCTGCTTCAGCTTCTTCATGGACCGAGCATAGCCACGATCAGCACGTCATCTTGCCGTCCCCGTTCACCTCCGACCCCGTACAACTTCAGCAGCACCCTCTCGGTGAGCAGCCGCTCCTCCGAGCCCCTCTTTGGTTCGAGTTCATCGCCGTAGCCTTCTGCTCTTGTCTATGCCCACGACCGCCATGGCTTCCATGGCCGCAAGCTCCAAGTGTGTGCTTCGGCTCTCTGACCACCCTTGCACACTCACCAACATGCATGCCCCGCTGCACGCCTGCACGCCCCGCCGTGGCCGTGGCCGAGCGCCTCGATCCGCAAGACTGGCCCCGTTTCTCTGTAGTTGCTTTGCTTGGGTTCAGACTTCAAATCCGTTTGAGAAGTATGCATCTTCAGGCTTCAGCCGAGTCCAATTTGTAGCACCAACACCCTCGCGTGTTGCTCCGCACCAACCACGCACACCAGCAGCTATCGCGTGCAACCAGAGGCTCGCCCGTCGCCTTGCAGCCGCCCAGCACCGAGCCGAAACCCCCATGGCCGATAGCTCGTAAGTTTCGAGACCATGCCACACACGTCCCGAGCATTCTCCACACCTGTGCGCTGCACCCTGAACCTTTTTCGCATGCCTGCCACTGCTCTTCCTCGTAAGCCGCCGCTGCATCCGGCCGTTAAGGCTCGCCGGAGACCTGCTGTCACCATGCCTTCATGGCAGAGCAAGGCTACGCCTTTGCTTCTCTCTTTGAGAGGATGTACTCCCTCTCTGAACGCACATACACGAGCAGCCCAGTGGTTAGTCACGCAGGCACACGACCTAGAGGTCCTGGGTTCGAGTCCCAGGCGCCCTAGTTTTGCCCCTTTTTCTTTTCTCTTGCACACACGACCACTTGGGCCTGATTCCTCCTTTGGGCCTCTGCAAAGTGTTGCAATCCGGCCTGCAAATGTTTTTTTTCTTTCCTTTTTCTCTGTGTTTTTCTGTATTTCCTAGTGCATGCATAATTACAGAAAAATGCCATCATTTTGAATTGTGAATAACTAAATATCCATGCATCAAAATAAGACATGTCATATAGGTAAAATGTTTAGAATTTTATGTAGTTTCACATTTTGCAACTTTCAACCATGTTAAAAATGATTAAACTTGCTAGTTGCATTAATTTGCATAAATGACATGCTTAAATGGTTTATTTCGTATCTAAATAACCGTAGCTCCAAATTAAATGTTTTTTATATGTAAATGGGGTGAAAAATGCATAGATTAACATGATGCACTTTAACTTGCTGTTTAACAACTTTAACATAATCTTTTGTTCAGAACAGTATGAAATTCAAAATTTGCATATGGGGACTTTCCGGAATTGTTATGTGTTGTTTCTGGCCTCATTTAAACTTGCTTTAATGTGGGGTTTTTAATGCATCATCCTTTGCCATGAGTAACAACATTTAATCTTGACATGCATCATACTTGGTTGTGCATCATGCCATGTTTATGCTTGTTTGTTTACTATGTTGTTTGCTTCTTTTCGGTTGCGATTGTGAGGATTCGATCTATTACGTTGGTTCGTCTACTTAATGGACTCGATCTTCTTCTGAGCGGGATTTCAGGCAAGATGACCATTACCCTGGATATCACTACTATCTTTGCTTGCTAGTTGTCTCGATGCTATCGCTATGTCGCACTACCTACCACTTGTTTGTCAAGCCTCCTAGATTGCCATGATAAGCCTCTAACCTTTTCCACCTACCTAGCAAACTGTTGTTTGGCTATGTTACCGCTTGCTCAGCCCCTCTTATAGCGCTGCTAGTTGCAGGTGCAATTGCAGGTTGTTCCATGCTGGGACATGGATATCATGGGATATCACAATATCTCTTATTTAATTAATGCATCTATATACTTGGTAAAGGGTGGAAGGCTCGGCCTTTTGCCTGGTGTTTTGTTCCACTCTTGCTGCCCTAGTTTCCGTCATACCGGTGTTATGTTCCTTGACGAGCACTCCTAACACATGTGGGTGTATGGGAACCCCCTGACCATTCGCTTAGGCTAAAACTCCTCTAGCAAGGCCCAACTTTGGTTTTAAATTTGCCTAATAACAACTAAAACTTGCATCGGGACTTTCCGGACCCCGAGGATAATTAATCAACAATCCCGGGCCAGTGCTCCTCATGAGTGTTGGTCCAAACTAGAGCACTGGGCGGGGCCGCCCCTTGGCAACTTGGGGTATTTGGCACTTGTACGCGTCGCTTATCCGCCGTGTCCTGAGAACTAGATACGCAGCTCCTATCGGGATCGTCGACACGTCGGGAGGTCTTGCTGGTTTAGTTTTATCTTTGACGAGAGGCAGGTCCACCGGAATTCCTTATCGTAAGCTTCGTGTTCTTCATGGTGTGAGGATGTTCCATCGGATGCGCGTGGAATTTATAATGGACCACTTGGAGCACCCCTGCATGGTTTAATCTTTTCGAGAGCCGTGCCCGCAGTTATGTGGCAGATTGGAAATTTATAATATCCGGTTGTAGAGAACTTGACACTAGATCCGAAATAAAATACACCAACCGCGTGCGTAACCGTGACCGTCTCTTTTCGAGTGAGTTCGAGAAGAGAACACGGTGGGGTTATGTTTGACTCGTAAGTAGTTCAGGATCACTTCTTGATCATTACTAGTTTGCGACCGTTATGCGTAGTTGCTCTTCTTACTATTGTACTCGTAAGTTAGCCACCATACAATGCTTAGTGCTTGCTGCAACCTCACCACTTAACCATTACATACCCATTAAGCTTTGCTAGTCTTGATACCCATGGTAATGGGATTGCTGAGTCCTCGTGGCTCACAGATTACTACAACAACAGATGCAGGTACAGGTAATGCGATGATATGACGTGAGAGCGATGCTTGCTTGTTTGGAGTTCTTCTTCTGCTTCTTCTTCTTCGATCGAGGGTTAGGTTCCTGGTCGGCAGCCTAGGCTAGCAGGGTGGATGTCGTTTTTGTTTTTCATTTGATTTCATTCATAGTCGGATGCTGCTCTTCTGTATGATGTTTGATGTATTCATGTGGCAATTGTATGCCTTTGTATGTATCCCCAAGTGTGTTGTATATGGTACAATGTAATGATATCCACCTTGCAAAGCGTCTTCAATATGCGGCTCTATCCTTGGTGGGACCTTCGAGTTCCTCTCGGATAGGATCGCATATTGGGCGTGACAAGTGGTGTGGTGAAGCTGGCCACTCCTGCATAATGCCATTTCCTACCATGTCTTAAGTGTGAACAGTTTTTATTCTATTGTAATCCAGGTCTCTTTATTTGCCACTAAGAAATGGGATGAATCGACAACACTATTGCTTATATGTGCAAAGCATGTTATCTATTTGCTTTTTTCTCTTTCAGGGTGATATCACTAATGCCAAGTACTGCCATTGATGCTATGCAGCTAGAGTTGGATATAAACGTCAAACAAGTGAAGTCATCAGCTTGCTCAGCTGCTTGCGCTGCAGCTCCCAGGCTAGGCTGACCTTTCTTGAACTATGTTGAAGTGCTATCGGTTCTGTATATTATTTTAGGCGGCATGTTTATTTGCACTGGTGGTGTCCTTTGATGCCAAGTGTATCTAATCTGCTGTCTGGTTGCGCTTTATTATCGCTGGTGGCGAACTTTTATTCCCAGTGCACGTAATATGCAGTAATTTCTTTGTTGTATAGTCTAGGTATATTCTTCGTCATGATACTGTAATTTAATTTCTGTATATGCTGTTGTCGCACCCTGAAAAGGCCGTAAGCTTTGACGGAGCACAATGGGCCTAAACGTTTGGTTTATTATATAAAAATATTACGATACTAAAATTGGTCGGCCCGCCAATCGTTGTAAATGGGACGAAACGTGGGCCTACAATCATGTCCGGCCAATAGCAGGTCTGGACGTAAACTCACCAACTATTAGTTTCGCTCCTTTAATAGGCCGAGTAAACCAGTTGCCTAAGTTGGGCCAGAAAAAAGAATGGGCTTTTAACAGTTCGAAAAGTAGATTGGGCCTGAACGGTGTTGGAGGCCCATGATTGGCTCAACCACAAGATAGGCCGTTAACAGGCCAAAGTATTTCGCGGGCCACATTTGGTCGAATAACATAATGGGTCATAAGCAGGCCGGGTGCAAAGCAGGCCATCATTAGGCCCAGTTATCTCATAGGCCTGTAATGGGCCAATAGTCAGGTTGGGCTAAAATATATCCACGAAGACTATGGGCCTTTAAGAGGCCTAAAGTCACTTCAGCCCAGAAATAGGCCCACATGTACCAATGGCCATTAACAGGCCAAAAGTAATATCAGGCTGAACTATTACATGGGCCTTTAAGAGGCCGTACTTCAAATGGGCCCCCAATGGGGCCGAAAGCACAGTGCATGTTAACGGGCCAGATCATATATGGGCCGTAATTTGGCCCAAAGAATGTCAGGCAGTTAACGGGCTGGATCCTATATGGGCCGTCATTTGGCCCAATCCATGGCAGACTGATAACGGGCCGGATCTGATGTGGGCTGTCATTTGGCCCAAAACGTGACAGAAATCTAACGGGCCGTATCTTATGTGGGCCGTAATTTGGCCCAAACCGTGGCAGGCTGTTAACGGGCCGGCCTAGTAGAGTATGACAAAATCTTGTGGGCCCTTGGCTGGGTCGGCCTTTTTATCTTAAATGGGCTACTGTTGGGCCCTGCCACGTGTCGAGGTAACATAGGCGCGTTCCCTCCAATGTACGGATGACATTTGTCCCAACGCTAAGCCGACACGTGGATCCTCCGATGAATGAGAATTTTACACGTGGAAAATCCCCGTTGGTCTGAGCTGTTAACGAGTTATCGGATCCAAACCGGAACCCAATAGCTTAACGGCGACCCGTTACGGTGGATGCCACGTGTCGGTTACCCTTGACGAAAACACTTCCATGATGCGCCATTTATCGTCATGGAAGTGGACACTTCCATGATGATAATTTTGGTATTATCATGGAACACTTCTACGACAGCACAGGTATGACTATCTTGATTCTGTCATAAAATCATCATGGATGTACATGCATGACAGAAAACGTGACCTACTATGACAAACACGTATCATCATGGAAGTGGTTTTTTTTGTAGTGATTGATGAAACATGCTCAAATATTAGCTACATCCAATGCACAAGTATGACAATAGTGCTCCCTAGTTGGTGCTTTATAAGATAAGATGGAGACTCAAATAAAAATAAAAATTGCATAAAGTAAATAGATAGGCCCTTCGCAGAGGGAAGCAGAGATTTGTAGAGGCGCCAGAGCTCAAAGCTTAAATTGAGTGATAAAAATATTTTGGGAGGCATACTTTTCCCATCAACGAAAACGACCAAGTAATTCCAAACACTTTCCATGCTAGATACATCATAGGCGGTTCCCAAATATAAAATAAAGTTTATTCCTTTTTTCAGCATTCTTTCATAATCCATGGCTAGCCGTATCCACGGGTGCCTTCCATACCAACACTTTTCAAGGAATTTATTATTTGACAACATAAAGTAAATTTCTTTTTCATTTCTGTACTGGGCATCCATATTACCGCCACACTCTCATGCAATGACAAGTGAATAAACACTCATCTTGAGGATAACACATCTAGCATGAAAAAATATTGGCCACCCCCTACCGTTTCATGAGCGGTACGGGCACACAAAAAGGAAATTTATTTTAAAAATTAGAGTTGGCACATAAAAATTTACTTGAAACGGCATGGAAATACCGCATATAGGTAGGTATGGTGGACTCATTTGGCACAACTTGGTTTAAGGAGTTTGGATGCACAAGCAGTATTCCCGCTTAGTACAAAGGAAGGCTAGCAAATAGATTGAGAAGCGACCAACCAAGAAATGAAAATGATCATAAACGAGAATTAAACATAACTAACACCGAATAATGCACCACAAGTAGGATATAACTTCATTGCATAACTATTGACTTTCATGCTTGCATAGGGAATCACAAACCTTAACACCTATATTCTTACTAAAGCATAATTACTCACCAACATGACTCACATATTATTATCTCCATATCGCAAAACTATTGCAAGGAATCAAACTTACCATATCCAATGATCTACATGAAATTTTTGTGCCAATTTCATAGCTTATGCAAATTGTCATCGCTATTATCAACTCTCAAAATAATATAAGTGAAGCATGAGAGTGATCGACAAACTACTCCAAAAAGTTATAAGTGAAGATCAAATGAGTAGTTAAGTAAATAGGTAGCTATGTGAGGACTCTCTCTTATTTAAAAACTTTCAGATATAAGTATTTTATTAAAACAGCAGGCAAAACAAAATAAAATGACATTCCAAGAATAGCACAACTCATGTGAAGAAGCAAAAACTTAGGCTCAACCGAGGCTAACCGATAAATTGTTGATGAAGAAAGGTGGGATGCCTGCCGGGGCATCCCCAAGCCTAGATGCTTGAGACTTCTTGGAATATTAACTTGGGATGCCTTGGGCATCCCAAATCTTGAGTTTTTGTGTCTCCTTAATTCCTTATATATCACGGTTTCCCTAAATCTTAAAAACTTCATCCACACAAAACTCAACAAGAACTCGTGAGATAAGTTAGTATAAATCAATGCAATAACCTTATCATTCTCTACTGTAGAAAATCACTAAAATTATTATTTAACATTGCATACTAAATGACTCTGCATATTTAATACTCCTATCGTTAAATAGAATCATTAAACAAGCAAACATATGCAAACAATGCAAACATAACAGCAATCTGTCTAAACAGGACAGCCTACAAATAGTGCAATTTTACTCATACTTACCTAACTCCAAAAATTCTGAAAATTTACCACACTGTATAAAATTTATCATAGCTTATTGTGCAAAACAAATTCAATATTTTATCACATTCTGGGTTTTCTCAAGAATTCATGCAATAGCATGAACTTTCTGTTTTGAAACCGCAACTCAAATACTTGCTAACTAAGCATGGTGAAGGATACTCATGAACTTTTATTGAAATAAAAGATATCAAATATTATTATAAATAACATCAAGCAAATCCTAATAAAATAAAATGATGCTCCAAGCAAAAAATCATATCATGTGACGAATAAAAATATAGCCCCAAGTAAGGTTACCGATAATGTTGGAGACGAAAGAGGGGAAGCCTTCCGGGGCATGCCAAAGCTTAGTTGCTTGGATCTTACTTGAATATTACCTTGGGGTGCCTTGGGCATCCCCAAGCTTAGGGTCTTGTCACTCCTTATTCTCCTCATATCGATATCTCACCCAAAACTTGAAAACTTCAATCACACAAAACTTAACGGAACTTCGTGACATGGGTTAGTATGATAAAGATAAATCATTCACTTTGGTACGGTCAAGATAAGATCATAATTGTTTCCAAGTAATGCCTACTCTACAATTTCCATAATTTATATTAAGAAATATAAGCCATACAAACCATAAAACAAGCAAACTATGCATTGCAAACATAATCTGTCAAAAACAGAACAGTCTGTAAAGATCTGAATTATGCTCATACTTCTGTAACTCCAAAATTACTGAAAACTTAGGAAAGCGTAGAAACTTTGTATACCCATCAACTGTAAAAAATTCAGAATTTTTTGACGCTCTAGTAATTTTTAACAATTCTGTTACAGGGCACAAAAGTTTCTGTTTTTGCACAGAATCAAGTCAACTATCATCCACACTATCCCCAAGGCTTTACTTGGTACTTTATTGAAACAAAAGCTATAAAACATGATTACTACAGTAGCCTAATTATGTTAACACACAAAAAAAGTAGGGGTAAATGTTGGGTTCTCTCCCAACAAGCGCTTTTCTTTAATGCCTTTTAGCTACGCATGATGATTTCAATGATGCTCACATAAAAGTTAAGAATTGAAACACAACGAGAGCACCATGAAGCATATGACTAGCACATTTAATCCTAACCCACTTCCTATGCATGCGGATTTTGTGAGAAAATAACTTTTGGGAGCGAGAATCAACAAGCATAGGAAGGCAAAACAAGCAAAACTTCAAGATTTACAACACAGAGAGCGGAAACTTGATATTATTGCAATATGTAAAAGCATATGTTCCTCTCTCATAATAATTTTCAGTACCATCATGAATGAATTCAACAATATGGATATCACATAAAGAATTATTTTCATGATCCACAAGCATAGAATTTTTATTACTCTCCACATATGCAAATTTATTCTCATCAATAGTTGTGGGAGCAAACTCAACAAAATAACTATCATGTGATTCTAGATTGGCATAATCATATTGAGCATTAAAATCATGATGACAAGTTTAATGGATATCATTACTCTTTATAGCATACAGGTCATCACCATAATCATCATAAATAGGAGGCATGCTTTCATCATATTAAATATTCTCATCAAAACTTGGGGGATTAAAAATATCATGTTCATCAAACATGGCATCCCCAAGCTTATGGCTTTGCATATCATTAGCATCATGGATATTCAAAGAATTCATACTAACAACATTGCAATCATGCTCACCATTCAAAGATTTAATGCCAAATATTTTATTGAATTCTTCTTCTATCAACTGAGCACAATTTTCCTTTCCATCATTTTCAAGAAAGACATGATAAAGACGAATAATATGAGGCCACCTCAATTCCATTTTTTTGTAGTTTTCTTTTATGAACCAAACTAGTGATAAAACAAGAAACTAAAAGATTCAATTGCAAGATCTAAAGATATACCTTCAAGCACTTACCTCCCCGGCAACGGTGCCACAAAAGAGCTTGATGTCTACTACACAACTTGTTCTTGTAGACTCATGTTGGGCCACCAAGCGCAGAGTTTTGTAGGACAGTAGCAATTTTCCCTCAAGTGGATGACCTAAGGTTTATCAATCCGTGGGAGGCGTAGGATGAAGATGGTCTCTCTCAAACAACCCTGCAACCAAATAACAAAAAGTCTCTTGTGTCCCCAACACACCAAATACAATGGTAATTTGTATAGGTGCACTAGTTCGGCGAAGAGATGGTGATACAAGCATAGTAATGATAGTAGATATTGATTTTTGTAATAGGAACAATAAAAAACAGCAAGGTAGCAATTGATAAAACGGAGCACAAACAGTATTGCAATGGTTGAAAATGAGGCCTAAGGTTCGTACTTTCGCTAGCGCAATCTCTCAAGAATGCTAATACAATTGGATCATATAACCATCCCTCAACGTGCGATGAAGAATCACTCCAAAGTTCTTATCTAGCGGAGAACATAAGAAGAAATTGTTTGTAGGGTACGAAACCACCTCAAAGTTATCCTTTCCGATCAATCTATCCAAGAGTTCGTACTAAAATAACACAAAGCTATTCTTTCCGATCGATCTATCTAAGAGTTCGTACTAAAATAACACCATATGATACACATCAACCAACTCTAATGTCACCTACATACTCCCATGTCACCACGAGTATCCGTGAGTTGCTTATACGATATGCATCAAACAATTTCAGATTCATAATACTTAATCCAACACAAAGAACCTCAAAGAGTGCCCCAAGATTTCTACCGGAGAAACAAGGACGAAAACATGCATCAACCCCTATGCATAGATTACCCCTATGTCACCTCAAGAATCCGCGAGTTGAGTGCCAAAACATATATCAAGTGAATCAATATGATACCCCACTGTCACCATGGGTATTCATAGCAAGACATACATCAAGTGCTCTCAAATCCATAAAAGCATTCAATCCGATAAGAACGAAATCTCAAAGGGAAAACTCAATTCATCACAACAAGATAGAGAGGGGAAAACACCATATGATCCAACTATATTAACAAAGCTCGCGATACATCAAGATCGTGCCAACTCAAGAACACGAGAGAGAGAGAGAGAGAGAGAGAGAGATTAAACACATAGCTACTAGTACAAACCCTCAGCCCCGAGGGTGGACTACTCCCTCCTCATCATGGTGGCCACCGGGATGATGAAGTTGGCCACCGGTGATGATTTCCCCCTCTGGCAGGGTGCCGAAACAGGGTCTAGATTGGTTTTTCGTGGCTACAGAGGCTTGCGGCGGCGGAACTTCTGATCTAGGGTTATTTCTGGGGGCTTTCTGAATATATAGGATTTTTGGGCGTCGGTTTCACGCGAAGATGGGCCTCCAGGTGACCACAACCCACCTCCTTCACCTTCTGCCCCCCCCCCCCCCACGAAGCTTCTAGTGCCTCTTTTGTTCCAAAAAAATCATCAAAAAAATTCGTTGCATTTGGAGAACTTTTATTTCTGCACAAAACATAACACCACGGTAGTTCTGCTGAAAACAACGTCAGTCCGAGTTAGTTCCATTCAAATCATACCAAAACCATATAAAATTGTTGTAAACATGGCATGAATACTTCATAAATTATAGATACATTGGAGATGTATCACCTATTCTGCAACTTAATTCGTTCAATTTAGAACTGTCGCGTGTACTGAATTTGTGAGTTATGCCTAGTCTTCTATTGATATAAGAACAGTTAATATGTTGACCTTGATATGCTGTCAGCTCAGGCAATGAATTTGAACTGTTTATGATTATTATACCCTTGAGGTAGCACACTTAATTGATGTCACTCCAGTATGTATGAACAGAAGATGTGTAATCCGGTTTGCGAATAGCACATGGTTCATTCATGAAAGCCGTGTGCCGACCAAACTGCGCGCGCGATGTGAGACATGCGTTCTGATTGGCCAGAACCCAAACCCCACGGATCGTACGTCTACACCGTTGGATGCTTCTAGATCCAACGACAATCCTCATCCCTTTCATCAGCACATGTAGTTACGGTTGGGATTTGATTTATATGCACAAAATGCATGTTTAATTCAAAAAATGGCTTCAATATAGCAAACGATACCTGAAATGCGCCAGAAAATCAAACCTATGGTATAATGGTGATTGTGTACCGTGGAAATTTGTATGAGGGCAAACAATGTTGTCACCGGCCACTGGAGTTTGAATTGCCACATCTCCTTTTGGAACCCATGATCCTTCTTGTGAGATGCTCTGGTTTCCAAGGAGCAATTATCAAAACTTGTGCCAAACTTTACCAAAAAAATTCCGCGGCGTCATGAGAGCACGCCACAGTCACACACTGATTTTCATTATTTTCTGACTCCATCTGAATTTTCTATAATTAAAATACCAACTAGGCCTACGACGGCGGCCGCACCTCGTAGCCGAAATGTTTGAAAATTCTCCCTGCTTCTCGGACAATGGATGAAAACTCGCAAAGCGACACACAAATGTATTGTACACCTTCTTTGCTAACACCCACATGTAGTAGTAGGGTTTTAATTTTATATGCACCAAATGCAAAAAGTGGCTTAAATATAGCAGACGAGACCTGAAATGGGCCAGAAAATCAAACCTAGGGTATATCGGTGATTGCTTACCGTGGAAAAAAATTCGAGCTGGAACGATGAAGTAAATGACGATTGCAGTCCGAATTTCCGCGTCTCCTTTTGGAAACTATGATCCTTCTTGTGAGATGCTCCAGTTTCCAAGGTGCGAGCATCAAAACTTGTGCCAAATTTTACCAAATTTTTTCCATGGGGTCATGAGAGCACGCCACGGTGACACACCGATTTTCGTACTCTATATGCATTTCCTGTAATTAAAATACCAACAAGGCCTACGCGTGTGGTCGCACCCTGAGGCCGAAATGTTTGAAAATTGTTTCGGTCTCTCGGACAATGAATGAAAACTCGCAAAGCGACACACAAATGATCTTGCTAACACCCACGTGTAGTTGTGGCATGGTTTATATATATATATATATATATATATATATATATATATATATATATATATATATATATATATATATATATATATATATATATATATGCACTAAATGCATGGTAAATGCAAAAATATGGCTCAAATATAGCAAACGAGACCTGAAACGCACCAGAAAATCAAACCTAGGGTACAATGGTGATTGCTTACCGTGGAAAAAAATTAGAGGCCAAACGATGAACTCACGTCTTCATTCAAACAAGAATATGCTATTAGTTGACGTAAATGTTTTGAAATAGCACATCGTTCATTCACGAAAGCCATGTGCCTACGAAACTGTGGTCGATGCCCCCCACCTACTACGCGCGTGATGTGAGTCGTGCGTTCTGATTGGCTATAACGACCCGAACCTGATAAGATTCGATGTCTCTGTGCTCGCTGTGCTAGTCCCTGGATCAATACCTAGCACACGCAGTACAAGATATAATATCAAGAATAAACCACATGTCGTAATATTACATCGCAGAACCAGAATTTAAATATTACATACCTGCGCAGCTCAAGGCTAGCTCATAACAAAATACAGTGGAAAAGCAAATAAAAACTTCATGAAGTCCATCAACACCACAGGCAAATGTCGAGTATAGACATCGTAACCCTACATCGTATCACTCACTTGTCGTATAAAATCTGCAACATGAAACGTTGCAGCCACAAAGGGTCAATACTTTGAATGTATTGGCAAGTCACACAGGAATTATATAACAGACCTACATGTATATGCAAGGTATATCAAGAGGATAGTGTAGTGGTTGTTTTGCAGAAAAACTAATTTTTCCCTGATAACTACATAATATAATAGTCAAATTTTAATTATGTCTTGCTACAATTAAATACATATGGTTGAATTGGACAACCCAATACCAACCTATCCCCATTATTAAATTTCCCACACAATTTTTATTAAGGTATCATCTGTCAAGATCATCCAACAACTGTAATGGCATAGTGGCTGAAAATTTGTCCATAACCGAGGACACGGCTAATCATGATTAGTTTATACACTCTGCAGAGGTCTGTACACTTTACCCACTGGACTCAACCCGAAGATTGAGACAAAGTCTTTCAGAAGCAGTCACCTCGTCCCACAGGAGGCCCATCCCAACTATCATGACTACATCTGCTGGCACATCCGGGTAAGGTCTTCACAACTGATCAACTAAGCCAGAGCCGATATTAGCCAGTGGCTGTACATGGAAGCTACTAGTCACTAAGTCTGTCTGATCTTTTTGAGCCTGGACGGCACCCACTTACATTCAGAGGGTATAAACCATGATGTTCTTGAAACCACCCAACAATACCATTCGGGCGCACTTAGCCATGGTCCATGTCCTTAGAAAAGGAACAAAAAACCATGATGCAACCCTGTCCGTCCAGAGGTGAATTATATATTATGTTTTTACTCAAGTTATATTATATATAGTCCTCACATAATCTCGATGCATATACGAACCAATCCCCATCTACATAGCATAGCAAGAATACACTACCATGATCTACATTAAGGCCATACTAACTGCATCTCAATAGCAATAGCATACTACCATAATATTCCTACAATTGCATAATATAGTAATGTGATATATATAACTACATGCATAGAAAAAATAATAGGATGAAGGATGATCAAGGTGTAACTTGCCTGGTATATTTGATGAAGGTTGTCGCACCCACAATTCCTGATAATTCTACTCGTCACGCTCCGAGCAATCTATCGCAAATGAAAGAACTCAAATCAATAACCATGCCATATAGAAAAACCAAAAGAAGAACAAAACAATATGGCAAGGTTAAACAACATCAACAACAACATAACTAGGCTTATCATATGATATAGGTACTCGATGGTGCTAGAAGGTGACAGGTGAAGGAATCAACTCCAGAGAGTTAATAGACATAGAAATATTGTTATGCAAGCTTATATTGAGATAGCAATGGAATATTATCCAAAGTATTTGGAAAAAAACATAAATGTTGTGTGACATATTGCATATGACATAGGAATTCATTTGCAAAAAAGAATGAATTGAATAGGAGCACTACAACTCAAGTTATAGTGAAATAGAGTTTAAATTGAATTTGAATTCAAAATAGGTCAAAGAATATTTGAATTTGGCATTTATAGAATACAATCAGAAAGTCTATGACACATGTTTTCATGGGCAAAAGGAATCAATTGAAAAGGTGTCACGGTTCATAGGATATAATCAAATGAAAGTATGAATTCAAATTTGAATTGCTCAAATTTAAAATAGTTCAAAAGTTGAAAACTATGGTGTCAACGGAAAGATGGTCTCACGAGGATCACTCTGCAAAAGTTTCACCTCAATCGGAATTACGGTTGAAGAGATATGATGGACTAAAGTTGCAGGGGCCTATCTGTAAAATTACAGTAACAATTTCAGCTGAGAAAGAATTATAGAAAAAAAAAACTTAGGGACACGTGGCAGCATGTGATTGCCAGATACCCCTTCACAGAATGGACTGATGTGGGCTGTTGGATGAAGTAGAGATCGATGGTTGTTGTTCTATTGGAGTTAGGGTTTTGGCAGAGGGGAAATTCCTCACCGGAATACACTTCGGCGACCATGGTGCGGCGGCGGGGCGGCTCGGCTCCATTCATGAGCTCACAAAAGGTGGCTCCCGGAGCTCGGGAGGCATGGGACGGCGTGCGGGGCTTCATGGCCAACTCAAAAACATCCTCAGTGGCAACATGGGCGATCTCTGGTGACGGCAGCACGCAACTGGAGCGGCAACGGTCGAAGGTTGCCTCGGGACCTCGTCATGGTTCTCAAGTTGGTGCATCCTGGAGGGATAAAAAAAGGTCAGAGAGGTTCAGGGTTCCCGTAGCAGAGGATGGTGAACTCGAAGAGAAGCGAGGCTCACACGGACGGCCGGATTTTGTCACCGGAGAAGCCTCAGTCGGCGGAGCTTGGCGTGGAACGTGCGGTTGGTTTCGAGGGCGAAGACGAGCGGCAGTTACGAGAATCAGACGAGGGGGGTCTAGGGGAGTCTCCGGGGTACTCGGTTGGGAGAAAGGGTTAGGGATTGATCGAATCGATCGATTCAATCTTTGCCTCCGTTCGACAGGCCACTGATTGTGAGGAACACGACTCAGCGAGGAAGATGACAAGCGGGCCAGGGACGTCAGCGGGTGTAGAAGAAAAGAAAGAAAGAAAATCTGGGCGTCACTGTTGTTGGGCTTCGGCCTGCTGGGCTGCTGCTGCACTGTGTCACGTGCTTGAGGCGGCTAGGACATGGGCCGCGCCTGGGTAGCTGGGTAGGATAGGTTTAGGGATTTCCTATTTACGAAATTACAGAAATGACTTTGGCTCCATATAAATGATCCAAATCATTTTGTAAAAGAATACCAGAACAACCACAAAAACAAATATAGTTATATAGAGCCTAGTGAACATTTATTCCAGCTCAAATATTTTAATAATATACATATAATATTTTGGTAAAATTTATTTTGGCACTATAAAATATTCCATCAAATATTTTTAAACTCCAGAGAAAATTCAAATAACATTTAAAGAATTTCCAACTATTGAAGGAGTCATGTTACCTTCTCTCATAATATTTATTTTTTAGTTGGAATTGTTTTAAATGTTCTACATCCAAATGAGAGAATTTTCAATTATTCACCAATATTATTCTTTGAGGAAGTCATGTCATCCTCTCTCCTAATTGGAAATATTTTGAATATTCAATAAATCCAAAATAAGATGCCAATGAAAAATTGGGAAAGTCCTTTTATTCCCTCTGGATAAAATATTCAATTAACACCAAAAGTTTCAAATTTTACTCAAATTTCACTAACAACAAGCAACACAAGCAAGTTTTAATAAATCCTACGTATTTAATTAATTAACATTCCAAAATTCAAAATTTTGGGACGTTACAAATCTACCACCCTTAAAATGAATCTCGTACTCGAGATTCGAAGAGGCTAGAAAGAAAAGGCTAGGGTCAGGGTGCTCCTTGAATGTCCATTGTTCATCCGAGAGTGTGGAGTGCTACCACCCTTAAAATAAGAGTCACTGGTCTTCCAAAATCTTACTCCTTCGATGAAATCCTTCACACATATGTCTTACACTCCTTTGAATTCAGAATCCCTTTCCAAAAGAGTGGTCTTCCATATACTGAAATTTCATGGCTCACAGGTCTTGCGCCAATAGTAAACAAATATTGATACTCTCATGGTGGTCATCAAGAATGGTTCCTGCAGAAAAGAGACTTGGTTTATTCTCATCATACAACCTACTATTGGCAATGGGTGCCTTGTACAAGGGTCGAATGTGCTACCATTCTAAGGTTTAGGCTTAACAATGTCGCCTCTCTACTATAGGTATGTCACTCTAGATTTACCATCCCACATAACAAGAGCGAATAATAAGAGTAAGTCGGCATGGTGATCAATCCATTCCGCACCCAAATCATTGCCTTGTATATGGTTTAGAAAATCTCGCATTCTAACACTCGGGCATCCTCACAAGCATAGCAGAAATTTCTCTTACTCGCGAACTAAGTTCAGATAACTCCATTGGTTCCACATGCCAAACAAAACAATCTATCGTTCATTTGAACTCTCAGGGTTGCGTCAACTACCAAAAAAACATCTACTGACGAACTGTAGCTTCCTCCAAGTTTCTTCCTTCAGCAAGATTGTGCTTGCTTCTTGGTGGATCCTCGTGTCTGTGGGTTTAGCTTGAACTCATCCCTAGGTTGCATCCATCTTCACTCCATTCCCGGGATTTGCAAGCAATGTAATAACTCCTCATGCAGGTCTTGGGTTTAAGGAAAGATAGAATATAGAGAGAGATAGATACCCATACAAGCATCACACTAGTTTTCAAAATAAGTTTTGATGTGCACTGTCAGTAAACAGACACAATGACAGCTCACGAAACGCAACTAACGATATACATATATAGAAATTTTGTATCTTCAAAGTCTTCAATGTAGGTAGCTTTTGTCTTGCATCAACAAAGAAATCTTCATAACACCAAGTCTCTCATAGCTTGCTATTCTTGAATCTTGAAGCATACTAAATAGATAGGGGTCTATACCAACGCAAACTTATTCTACTCGCAAATAATCACAAATCACATCACACAACATCAATCAATAAAAAGCACAAAAGTCACTCCACATAAGCAAATCCTACAGGTAAGGTCATATCCACAAGAGATATGATCTCATCATACTACGCGTGAATCGTTTACCGAACTTAAATCAGTAGTGGTGGTCTGGATCTAAGTTTTGCCCTTCTCATATAAATTAACCATGAAGATCATCTAGGAATCTAAAAGTTAGTCCTTCTTGAGTCACGCAAAATACTTCTTTCTTGAATTCCTTCACTCCTCATTATAGCATTGCTTCCCAAACAATACATCCTCAGTGACAGGGCCAAATGGGGTTACTATAGGATGGTCATCTACTTTAAAACAAGATGAGAAGTTTAGAATATGAATGGTAGATGAGAAATACGTGTAAGATAGTAAGTGATCAAGAAGTGATAAAATAAATTATTTCCTATGGCTTTTCCTAGTCCATTCTAAGGGTTACGACCTACAGTCAGCATGGGCTCTGATACCATCTGTAACGACCCGAACCTGATAAGATTCGATGTCTCTGTGCTCACTGTGCTAGTCCCTGGATCAATAGCTAGCACACACAGTACAAGATATAATATCAAGAATAAACCACATGTCATAATATTACATCGCAGATCTAGAATTTAAATATTACATACCTGCGTAGCTCAAGGCTAGCTCATAACAAAATACAGTGGAAAAGCAAATAAAAACTTCATGAAGTCCATCAACACCACATGCAAATGTCGAGTATAGACATCGTATCACTCACTCGTCGTATAAAATCTGCAACATGAAATGTTGCAGCCACAAAGGGTCAATACTTTGAATGTATTGGCAAGTCACACAGGAATTATATAACAGACCTACATGTATATGCAAGGTATATCAAGAGGATAGTGTAGTGGTTGTTTTGCAGAAAAGCTAATTTTCCCCTGATAACTACATAATATAATAGTCAAATTTTAATTATGTCTTGCTACAATTAAATACATATGGTTGAATTGGGCAACCCAATACCAACCTATCCCCGTTATTAAACTTCCCACACAAATTTTATTAAGGTATCATCTGTCAAGATCATCCAACAACTGTAATGGCATAGTGGCTGAAAATTTGTCCGTAACCGAGGACACGGCTAATCATGATTAGTTTATACACTCTGCAGAGGTATGTACACTTTACCCACTGGACTCAACCCGAAGATTGAGACAAAGTCTTTCAGAAGCAGTCGCCTAGTCCCACAGGAGGCCCATCCCAACTATCATGACTACATCTGCTGGCACATCCGGGTAAGGTCTCCATAACTGATCAACTAAGCCAGAGCCCATATTAGCCAGTGGTTGTACATGGAAGCTACTAGTCACTAAGTCTGTCTGATCTTTTTGAGTCTGGACGGCACCCACTTACATTCAGAGGGTATAAACCATGATGTTCTTGAAATCACCCAACAATACCATTCGGGCGCACTTAGCCATGGTCCATGTCCTTAGAAAAGGAACAAAAAACAATGATGCAACCCTGTCCGTCCAGAGGTGAATTATATATTATGTTTTTACTAAAGTTATATTATATATAGTCCTCACATAATCTCGATGCGTACACGAACCAATCCCTGTCTACATAGCATAGCAAGAATACACTACAACGATCTACAATAAGGCCATACTAACTGCATCTCAATAGCATTAGCATACTACCATAATATTCCTACAATTGCATAATATAGTAATGTGATATATATAACTACATGCATAGAAAAAACAATAGGATGAAGGATGATCAAGGTGTAACTTGCCTTGTATATTTGATGAAGGTCGTCGCACTCACAATTCCTGATAATTCTACTCATCACGCTCCGAGCAATCTATCGCAAATGAAAGAACTCAAATCAATAACCATGCCATATAGAAGAACCAAAAGAACAACAAAACAAATATGGCAAGGTTAAACAACATCAACAACAACATAACTAGGCTTATCACATGATATAGGTACTCGATGGTGCTAGAAGGTGACAGGTGAAGTAATCAACTCTAGAGAGTTAATAGACATAGAAATATTGTTATGCAAGCTTATATTGAGATAGCAATGGAATATGATCAAAAGTATTTGGAAAACAACATAAATGTTGTGTGACATATTGCATATGACACAAGAATTCATTTGCAAAAAAGAATGAATTGAATTGGAGCACTACAACTCAAGTTATAGTGAAATAGAGTTTAAGTTGAATTTGAATTCAAAAT
Organism: Thinopyrum elongatum; assembly: GCA_011799875.1. Classification (NCBI taxonomy): domain Eukaryota; kingdom Viridiplantae; phylum Streptophyta; class Magnoliopsida; order Poales; family Poaceae; genus Thinopyrum; species Thinopyrum elongatum. The sequence goes on from CM022300.1 coordinate 231,522,136, forward strand.
AGGTCAAAGAATATTTGAATTTGACATTTATAGAATACAATCAGAAAGTCTATGACACAAGTTTTCATGGGCAAAAGGAATCAATTGAAAAGGTGTCACGGTTCATAGGATATAATCAAATGAAAGTATGAATTCAAATTTGAATTGCTCAAATTTAAAATAGTTCAAAAGTTGAAAACTATGGTGTCAACGGAAAGATGGTCTCACGAGGATCACTCTGCAAAAGTTCACCTCAATCGAAATTACGGTTGAAGAGATATGATGGACTGAAGTGGCAGCATGTGATTGCCAGATACCCCTTCGCAGAATGGACTGTTGTGGGCTGTTGGATGAAGTAGAGATCGATGGTTGTTGTTCTATTGGAGGTAGGGTTTCGGCAGAGGGGAAATTCCTCACCGGAATACACTCCGGCGACCATGGCGCGGCAGCGGGGCGGCTCGGCTCCGTTCATGAGCTCACAAAAGGTGGCTCCCGGAGCATGGGAGGCATGGGACGGCATGCGGGGCTTCATGTCCAACTTGAAAACATCCTCAGTGGCAACGTGGGCGATCTCTGGTGACGACAGCACACAACTGGAGCAGCAATGGTCGAAGGTTGCCTCGGGACCTCGTCGTGGTTCTCAAGTTGGTGCGTCCCGGAGCGATAAAAAAAGGTCAGAGAGGTTTGGGGGTCCCGTAGCAGAGGATGGTGAACTCGAAGAGAAGCGAGGCTCACACGGACGGCCGGATTTTGTCACCGGAGAAGCTTCAGTCGGCGGAGCTTGGCGTGGACTGTGCGGTTGGTTTCGAGGGCGAAGACGAGCGGCAGCTACGAGAATCGGACGAGGGGGGTCTAGGGGAGTCTCCGGGGGTACTCGGTTGGGAGAAAGGGTTAGGGATTGATCGAATCGATCGATTCAATCTTGCTTCTGTTCGACAGGCCACTGTTTGTGAGGAACACGACTCAGCGAGGAAGATGACAAGCGGGCCAGGGACGTCAGTGGGTGTAGAAGAAAAGAAAGAAAAAAAAATCTAGGGCATCGCAGCTGTTGGGCTTCGGCCTACTGAGCTGCTGCTGCGCTGTGCCGCGCGCGTGCGGCGGCTAGGACATGGGCCGCGCCTGGATAGCTGGGTAGGATAGGTTTAGGGATTTCCTATTTACGAAATTACAGAAATGACTTTGGCTCCATATAAATGATCCAAATCATTTTGTAAAAAAATACCAGAACAACCACAAAAAATATATAGTTATATAGAGCCAAGTGAAAATTTATTCCAGCTCAAATATTTTAATAATATACATATAATATATTGGTAAAATTTATTTTGGCACTATAAATTATTCAATCCAATATTTTTAAACTCCAGAGAAAATTTAAATAACATTTAAAGAATTTCCAACTATTGAAGGAGTCATGTTACCTTCTCTCATAATATTTATTTTTGAGTTGGAATTGTTTTAAATGTTCTACATCCAAATGAGAGAATTTTCAATTATTCACCAATATTATTCTTTGAGGAAGTCATGTTATCCTCTCTCCTAATTGGAAATATTTTGAATATTCAATAAATCCAAAATAAGATGCCAATGGAAAATTGGGAAAGTCCTTTTATTCCCTCTCGATAAAATATTCATTTAACACCAAAAGTTTCAAATCTTACTCAAATTTCACTAACAATAAGCAGCACAAGCAAGTTTTAAGAAATCCTATTTAATTAATTAACATTCCAAAATTCAAAATTTTGGGATGTTACATTGGCCAAAACCCAAACCCCACAGATCATATGTCCACACCGTTGGATGCTGCCAGATCGAACAGCAATCCTCCTCCCTTTCATCAACACATGCAGTTGCAGTTGGGATTTGATTTATATGCACAAAATGCATGTTTAATTCAAAAAATGGCTTAAATATAGCAAACAATACCTGAAATGCACCAGAAAATCAAACATATGGTATAATGGTGATTGGGTACCGTGGAAATTTGTATGAGGCCAAATGATGAAGTCACCAGCCACTGGAGTTTGAATTGCCACGTCTCCTTTTGGAACCCATGATCCTTCTTGTGAGATGCTCCGGTTTCCAAGGAGCGATTATCAAAACTTGTGCCAAACTTTACCAAAAAATTTCCATGGGGTCGTGAGAGCACGCCATGGTCACACACCGATTTTTCATGATTTTCGGACTCCATCTGAATTTCCGGTAATTAAAATACCAACTAGGCCTATGACGGTGGCCGCACCTTGTAGCCGAAATGTTTGAAAATTCTCGCCGCTTCTTGGACAATGGATGAAAACTCACAAAGCGACACACAAATGAATTGTACACCTTCTTTGCTAACACCCACATGTAGTAGTAGGGTTTTGATTTTATATGCACTAATTGCAAAAAATGGCTTAAATATAGCAGACGAGACCTGAAATGGGTCAGAAAGCCAAACCTAGGGTATACCATTGATTGCTTACCGTGGAAAAATATTCGAGGCAGAACGATGAAGTCAATGATGATTGGAGTCCGAATTGCCACGTCTCCTTTTGGAAACTATGATTTTCTTGTGAGATGCTCCGGTTTCCAAGGTGCGAGCATCAAAACTTGTGCCAAACTTTACCAAAAAATTTCCATGGGGTCGTGAGAGCACGCCATGGTGACACACTGATTTTCGTGATTTTTGGACTCTATATGCATTTCCTATAATTAAAATACCAACAATGCCTATGCGTGTGGCCGCACCCTGAGGCAGAAATTTTAGAAAATTGTTCCGGTCTTTCGGACAATGAATGAAAACTCGCAAAGCGACACACAAATGATCTTGCTAACACCCACGTGTAGTTGTGGCATGGTTCACCATTAGTTGCGGCTAGGATTTGATTTATATGCCAAAATGCATGGTAAATGCCAAAAATGGCTTAAATATAGCAAACGAGACCTGAAATGCGCCCGAAAATCAAACTTGTCGTATAATGGTGATTGCTTACCGTGGAAATTTTTTTCGAGGTGGAACGATAAACTCACGTCTTCATTTTAAAATTAGCACGTCTTCATTTCAAACGAAATTATGTTGTTTGTGCGCACGGGCGCTTGGAGGCAACCTTTTGCATAGGCCTTTCCGCGCGGCGACCGGTGATCTTTTTTCACCTTTTCACCGAAGCCGCCAACATCCCCCCACCGCCCGCCCCCATTTCACTCAATAGTCCACCCAATCTCCATCGCGAGCTCCCCCCTCCCCCAAATACACACCAGAACCCTCTCCGGCGCCGGCGTGCTCAACCCGGCCGTGTGCCCGCTCTTCGGCGTCAACCCTACCTCCACTATCATTCCCAACACGCGGCTGCCCGCGCCTCGCCGTCTTTGTTTGCTCCCTAGCCACCCTCGAACATATCGATCTTGTAACCACTCATGTGGTCCTGCCGGGTCTGCACAGAAAACCTGTTAGTTACTGCTCTCCATCGCGGTGAGGCATATTTCCTCGCAACCCCTCTTCCTATTTCGTTCAGCATGTTCCCAAATTGGCTATAAAATAACGGAGAGCGTACATATGTTCATTATCTACCTTCCTAACTAGTACATATAAGTTGTATTTGTTCCAATTAGTTATTGTTGATTTACATCATGGGCGCCAGAGTCACACAAAGTTAAAAAATTAGCCGTACATTTTCAAAATTATTGGATGACATGTTTAGACAGCTTGCTACCAAGTTGTTAGCTTTATGCTTATCCTCCTTTCCTAAATTTCACATGTGTTCTCTGTACATGCCGAGTAGCAGCGACAACACTCATGATTCAGGCGATGTATCTTCATCTGAGTACGACAACCCTAGGTCAACAGATGGTCAGGGATCAAGTAATCTGGAACGGGATAGAGTTGCACCAATTACCCTTCCAGTCAAGACATGGAGGAACGCTCCAAGGAAGCCCACACACCAGTCTAAAGGTGTATATGAAGTAACTGACATCGATTTAAAGTCTTGGGCTCCAACTAAACCAGATAAAGCACGCATGAGGTTGAGGAGTGTGTGTGGATTTGTTGGCAGGGCAAGGCTCAACATTAATCTGCTGGGGTTTCGGAAGGCTGACACAGAAACATGGCAAAGGATAGTCCGGGAGATCATGGATCACCTCAACGTTCCAGAGCAGTGGAGAATGCAGGTGGAACACGTTGCAGTGAAGAATTCCAGGGATGCTTGGAGAAACTAGAAGCACGTGTTGTACAAGAAGTACTTGAGTGAAGGCAAGGACCCAATCCCCGCATGCCCCCAAATTACAAAGGCAGACTGGGTAGAATTCAAAAGGGTTAGGGCAACTACAGAGTTTACTGAGAAGAGTGCCAAGCAATCGGAACTTCAGAAGAGGAACACACACCCCCACCGTATGGGTGTGGCAGGATACTATGGCATGAAACCGATATGGGACCAGGAGGACAAAGAAGCAGTAGTTGTGGGTAGGGAACCGACCTTTAGTGATATCAGGGGAGAACACGCTAGAGACTACTTGCGGGCACGTGCAAGGAGGCGTGACGACGGAACTTATTACTTTGAAAACTCACGTGACAAAGAATTGTATCGCGTGATGTTAAAGGCTTCCAAGATCCTTAGAAGGTTCTACAGGAACTCAGGGTCATGTGACATTCTGTCTGATGCTCTGGAAACAAAAGAGCCCCCTGGCCGTGCAAGGGGTATATGTGTCAATGTCCCACACAAGAGGGCTTTCACACTTAGCAAAGAAGAGAGGCTCAACATGAAAAAGGCGAGGAGTGAAACGAAGCAAAATGAATTGTATGAAAGGTTGAGGAGGGACATCTATCCGGGGCTTCGAAAGGAAATTGAGGAGTCAATGATGATGCAGAAGACTCTAACACTGACAGATAGCTAGCAGATGAGAGGGGGCGTGGGCTTGGATGATGCCGGTTATTGCGCAACAACACCGCACAAGAGTAGTTGTGCATCAGCTGACCCCAGCGACACTGAGACTGCAGCTGCCCATGATGATGCTATATCTGGTCTATCTGGAATGAAAGACAGATTGAGGGGCATGCTTACACATTATGAAGGTACGTTAAAATGTGCAACAGCCTGGGCTTGCCCACCCTTCTTGGAAGAGGGCCTCTTATTGGACAATGTGCCATTAAAGCCGAGTTGTGTGAAGTGCTACATGACTGAAGTAAAGCCTGGATTCAATGAATTTGCCCTAAAGAATGTCCTAGGGGACTTTGATCAGCAGAGGACCTTGGGAGAAACACTGTTACATCACATCCAGTGGCCACGAAAGGAAATAGACTTCATGGATGAGATCCCTGAAGCCCCGCCAAGAGCAACCAATGTCGCCCTTCAACCGGTGACGCTCTCCTTACCACAAAAGCTCTCGCGTGCTTCCCCCAAGGAACCTAATACTCGTAATCCGATGACTGATGCATCAACCTCTGATCAGCCCGCCTGGCTTTCTGCCGTAAAGGCGATGTCATTGTCCACCCTAGAGTAGCCAGTGGCAAGGCCTACAACTGCAGAAGATGCACCATCGGTTCAGATGCCAGCCACTAAAACAATGGGGGGGAAGACTCAGCTGCACCACATGCTCAGCAGACCAACCTAGTGGAACGGACTGCTTAGCAGTCTGATGCTTCGGAAGCGCCTGCTAAGCAATCTATAGGTCCAGAACCGGCTGCTCATCAGTCCGTCAGTCCACAGCCACGTGATTAGCATACTAATGTGTCAGCACTGCCTGCTCAGCAAACCAACGTGTTGGCACGGCCTCCTCAGCACACCGACAAGTTGGCACCACCTGCGCAGAAACCTGACATAGCTTCAATGCCTTGTCAGCAGTCCGATGCCTCTGCTCCTACAGCCGAACAGTCCGTCACAATAGCACCGCCAGCTCAGTAGCACGGCGTAGCTAAACCATCTGCTAAGCAGTCCGTCGCAGATTTACCGTCTGCTCAGGAGTCCGCCTTTCAGCCATCCAGACCTTGGACCTGAAGTGCTTCAAGTACCAAGAAGGAAGCAGGTAAAAAGGTTACATCCGTGAGGAAGCAGCCCCAGAGATCGAGGAGGAATGAGAACTATTGCCTCTTACTTAAGGCACTCATCGCCTATAACCAAATTAACAACAAGTTGTTTGAATCGGAGAGTAATATTATTTCTGATGGCATGGATGATGCACAAATAAAATTGGCTCTTGCTAAAAATAAAGTAGACGTACTTGAAGCACACAATTACGTACATGACCAGCCATTTCTTGTTGGCGAAAACTTTGATGAGTGTAGTACTAGTTGCTGCGTTTTACATAAATATTGCATGGATCTAATGTCAGCAGGTCATCATGCTCTTCTAGTCTACTACAACAGAGATCATTCCCAACACGATCCTGGTTCCATCAGTGTGGATTTTGAGGACTTACATCTGTTCTTCAACTTAAATGCTCGATGCCACTCTTGTTAGATGCCTGATTTTGTAAGTACTTAACAAACTCTGATCAACTTCTCCATACAAGGCTGTAAATGATAAACAGCTAACTGCATTTTATTCCTCTCTGGGGATTGACCACGCAGAGAAGAAAAAGGGAGAGTGTGTATTTCATAGATCCTGCATTAGCAAATGGCACAACATTACATGGTAAGGATGAACGGGAGTGGGCCATTAACACGGTCACCGTATCTTCGAAAACACGTCCCATGCAAAATCACTTCCCTGGCCATATCATGAACGATAGTCAAATAAACAACCACGCATACACTGACTGTCTTTTAGATTTCGACATAATTCGTAAGTTCATGGTTTTCTTAACATGTAGCAATCACTGGATCTTGGTATTCATTGTTCGAAACAAGAACATAGTTTACTACATGGATTCTCTCAGAGAGTCAATAAAGCCTTAGGTTCTTACGCATCTTCAGCAATTCATGGATATGTATTGAATTCTATGATGTTGAAATTAATTTTCATTCATATCTGGTTCAAGAATTGATGTTGTGAAAATTCATCTTCATTTGCAGTGTGTTCGCATTATGGAAAACTAAACCAGGGAACATGTTCAAGAGGGAACTACCTCTGCAGCACGAGATCATTTCTCCGGTAACACACTGAAATCCGTTATTTTTAGAAAATATATCCAATAGTTTGCAAATACCTTTTCTTACACTAGTCAAATGTTCAAACTTCTAAATAAACCTCTTTCTATTTCTGTCCAAAGAAAAAATACATCTAACACCAGTTATGTTGTTCCTAACAGGGCAAATACATGACTAATTATGTACAAAAAAATTCAGTGTCCTCAGCAACAAGCAAGGACCAACCTTTGTGGATACTATGTTTGCAGACACATGATCTCCATCTGCAAATCTGCTGATAGTTGTGAAGATGCTCACGAATTAGTACTAGTAAGTCTATCTTAATTAATATCTTCTAATCCACTCATATGACACATTCTGATCTTCAAAATACTGCAGCTCATCTTTGAACCAAGGACCCCTGAACCGCTCCCCGCTGGTGAATTGCTGATGGTTCGGAGATTTATCAGCAACTTCTTCCTGAATCACTACATCAATCCCACTGGTCATAATGAAGATTTCAGCATGCCTTCTCCTGAAACATTGAGTAAGAGTTAGCCGCTAAACATATACGCATGGATCCATTATTTTCCATGTGATGAGGTCTTCGTATTTCGTACACCATGATTAATTATGTAATGCATATATATGTCAACAAATCATTGGAATTTAGCTACCATTTGTTCAATTGCAATTGTTGCGAAATCTGATGAATGTTCTTCCTGTGGACACTATTTGTTCAATTGCACATTGTGGCGAATTTGCTTTTTTGCATGCTGATTCAAATGGGATATTTTTTCTTTAACCTGGCCATTGCTGCTTACATGGTTCAACTAAATGAGTGTGTGCGATCCACATCGGAAAGCATACGTCAATCATAGCGGAACCATCGGTGATACACAGCAGATCGCAGACGTTTTGTAGCACTTCTGCGTGTGCGTAGGGGCTCCGGAACCGTTTGTGATACCACATTATCGCACACGAGAGCTCAGAGTAAATCATGCCCAATGTAAAATACAATCCCTCTTGTAAAATTTTCAGGAAACGTGTGGGATCCCAAATGGAAAGCACACGTCACTCATACCGCAACCGTCGGTGATACAAAACAACACTACAAAAAAATACACTTCCGTGATGATACGTGTTTGTCACAGTAGGTCACGTTTTCTGTCATGCATGTACATCCATGACAATTTTATGACAGAATCAAGATAGTCATACCTGTGATGTCGTAGAAGTGTTCCATGACAATACCAAAATTATCATCACGGAAGTGTCCACTTCCATGACGATAAATGGCGTGTCATGGAAGTATTTTTGTCAAGGATAACCGACACATGGAATCCACCGTAACGGGTCGCCGTTAAGCTATTGGGTTCTGGTTTGGATCCGATAACCTGTTAACATCCCCGACCAATGGGGATTTTCCACATGTAAAATTCTCATTCGCGGGAGGATCCACGTGTCGACTCGGCGTTGGGACAGATGCCATCCACTCATTGTACGAGAGACGCCTATGATATGTTGGCACGTGGCAAGGCCCAATAGTGGCCCATTTATGTGAAAGAGGACGCCCAGTCAAAATTAGCAGGTCGGCCCATATAGGGCCTACTTGTGTCTGGTCCATCTAAGCCCACGACCCATATGAGTTGTGCCAATTCGACCCGTCAACGGCCCATTAACTATTTAACACCATTGCAGCCCATCGTCAGTTCGAGCCCGTTAATAGCCCGCTATATATTTGGGCTCAATATCGGCCCAATGTGGTTTCGGCCTGTTAACGGCCCATTCAAGGGATGGGCCAATTTTCAGGATGTACGTCTTTCGGCCTTTTAGTGACCCATTTAAGTGTTGGGCCAATTTGCAGCCCGGTGTGTCTTTCAGCCTATTAACGGCCCATAAATGAGTTGGGCCATTTGCAGTCGGACCTGAGTTTTGGCCTCTTAACGGCCCACGCTCTTCATGGTCCAATACGAGCCTGGTTTCTCTTTCGGCCTGCTAAAGGCCCACAACACAGTTGGGCCATATACAGTCCGACCTGAGTTTCGGCCTCTTAGCGGCCCATGCTCTTCATGGTCCAGTGATAACCCACAAGTATGGGGGATCAATTGTAGCCTTTCTCGATAAGTAAGAGTGTCGAACCCAACGAGGAGCTAAACGTAGAACAAATATTCCCTCAAGTTCTATCGACCACCAATACAACTCTACGCACGCTTAATGTTCGCTTTACCTAGAACAAGTATGAAACTAGAAGTACTTTGTAGGTGTAAACGGATAGGTTTGCAAGATAATAAATAGCACGTAAAAAAAAGATAGGGGTATTTAGATAAAGAAACAATTATGTTAGTTTTAGTGGAGAGCTTTTTGTCACAAGAAGGTTATTTGTCCCTAGGCAATCGATAACTAGACCGGTAATCATTATTGCAATTTTATATGAGGGAGAGGCATAAGCTAACATACTTTCTCTACTTGGAGCATATGCACTTATGATTGGAACTCTAGCAAGCATCCGCAACTACTAAAGATCATTAAGGTAAAACCCAACCATAGCATTATAAGGTATCAAGTCCTCTTTACTCCCATACGCAAAAAACCTACTCACTCGGATCTGTGCTTCTGTCACTCACGCCACCCACCATAAGCGAATCATGAAAATATTGCAAACCCTACAGTGGGGATCCCTCACGCTTGCACGACACAGAGAGCACCATAAGACGGCACCAATAATAAAACATACAACTCAAACCAATCATGATCATCAATCAACCCATAGGACAAAACGGATCTACTCAAACATCATAGGATAGCCATACATCATTGCGAAATAATATATAGCGTTGAGCACCATGTTTAAGTACAGATTACAGCGGGTAGAAGAGAGGTTACACCGCTGCATAGAGGGGGAGAGAGTTGGTGATGACAGCGGCGAAGTTGTTGGTGTAGATTATCGTCATGATTATGGCCCCGGCGGCGTTCCGGCGCCACCGGGAGAGAGGGGGAGAGAGCCCCCTCCTTCTTCTTCTTCCTTGGCCTTCCCCCTAGATGGGAGGAGGTTTTCCCCTCTGGTCCTTGGCCTCCATGGCGGCGGAGGGGCGGGAGCCCCTTCGAGATTGGATCTCTCTCTCTGTTTCCTCCTGTTTCTACGTTCCCAGATTCTGGCCTTTCACCGTTTCTTAAATTCTCGGAGATCCGTAACTCCGATTGGGCTGAAATTTTAACACGATTTTTATCCGGATATTAGCTTTCTTGCGGTGAAAGAAGGATACCTACCGACTTACGAGGTGGCAACAAACCCCCTGGACACGCCCAGGGTAGGGGCGCGCCTCCAGGGCTTGTGGGCCCCTCGGGCATCGTCTCGCGTTGATTCCAATTCCAAAAAATCACATATATTCCAAAAAAAAATCTCCGTAAGTTTTTATCGCGTTTGGACTTCGTTTGGTATGGATATTCTGCGAAACAAAAAACATGCAACAAACAGGAACTGGCACTGGGCACTGGATCAATATGTTAGTCCCAAAAATAGTATAAAAAGTTGCCAAAAGTATATGAAAATTGTAGAATATTGGCATGAAACAATAAAAAATTATAGATACGATGGATACATATCAGCATCCCCAAGCTTAATTCCTGCTCGTCCTCGAGTAGGTAAATGATAAAAAAGATAATTTTTGATGTGGAATGCTACCTAGCATAATCTTGATCATATAATCTAATCATGGCATGAATATTAAGACATGAGTGATTCAAAGCAATAGTCTATCATTTGACATTAAGACAATAATACTTCAAGCATACTAATAAAGCAATCATGTCTTCTCAAAATAACATGGCCAAAGAAAGTTATCCCTACAAAATCATATAGTCTGGCTATGCTCCATCTTCATCACACAAAGTATTTCATCATGCACAACCCCGATGACAAGCCAAGCAATTGTTTCATACTTTTAATGTTCTCAAGCCTTTTCAACTTTCATGAATACATGAGCGTGATCCATGGATATAGCACTATAGGTGGAATAGAAAATGATGGTGGAGGTTGTGTGGAGAAGACAAAAAGGAAGAAAGTCTCACAACGACGCAGCTAATCAATGGGCTATGGAGATGCCCATCAATTGATGTCAATGCGAGGAGTAGGGATTGCCATGCAACGGATGCACTAACAGCTATAAGTGTATGAAAGCTCAAACTGAAACTAAGTGGGTGTGCATCCAACTTGCTTGCTCATGAAGACCTCGGGCATTTGAGGAAGCCCATCATCAGAATGTACAAGCCAAGTTCTATAATGAAAATTCCCACTAGTATATGAAAGTGATAACTCAAGAGACTCTCTACATGAAGAACATGGTGCTACTCTGAAGCACAAGTGTGGTAAAAGGATAGTAGCATTGCTCCTTCTCTCTTTTTCTCTCATTTTTTCTGTTTTTTGGGCTCTCTCTTTTTTTGGCCTCTTTTTTATTTTTTTTCATCCGGAGTCTCATCCCCACTTGTGGGGGAATCATAGTCTCCATCATCCTTTCCTCACTAGGACAATGCTCTAATAATGATGATCATCACACTTCTATTTACTTACAACTCGATATTAGAACAAAGTATGACTCTATATGAATGCCTCTGGCAGTATACCAGGATGTGCAATGATCTAGCATAGCAAAGATATCAAAAAACAGACAAGCCATGAAAATATAATGCTAGCTATCTTACGATCATGCAAAGCAATATGACAATGAATGCTCCAGTCATGTATATGATGATGATGGAAGTTGCATGGCAATATATCTCGGAATGGCTATGGAAATGCCATGATAGGTAGGTATGGTGGCTGTTTTGAGGAAGATATAAGGAGGCTTATGTGTGATAGAGCATATCATATCATGGGGTTTGGATGCACTGGAGAAGCTTGCACCGACTCTAGAGGTGAGAAAGGGCAATGCACGGTACTGAAGAGGCTAGCAATGGTGGAAGGGTAAGAGTGCGTATAATCCATGGACTCAACATTAGTCATAAAGAACTCACATACTTATTGAAAAAGTTTATTAGCCCTCGAAACAAAGTACTAATACGCATGCTCCTAGGGGGATAGATTGGTAGGAAAAGACCATCGCTCGTCCCCGACTGCCACTCATAAGGAAGACATTTAGAAAATAAATCATGCTCTGACTTCATCACATAACGGTTCACCATACGTGCATGCTTCGGGAATCACAAACCTTAACGCAAGTATTTCTACCAATCCACAATTACTCACTAGCATGACTCTAATATCACCATCTTTATATCGCAAAACTATTGCAAGGAATCAAACATATCATATTCAGTGATCGACAAGTTTTGTGTAGGATTTTATGACTAACCATGTTAATGACCAATTCCTGTTGACTCTCTAAATAGATATAAGTGAAGCAAGAGAGTTTAATTCTTTCTACAAAAGATATGCCCACCCTCTAACAAATATAAGTGAAGCAAAAGAGCATTCTACAAATGGCGGTTTTCTATGCATAGAGAAACAGGCAATCCAAACTTCAAATGATATGAGCGAAGCACATGAAGCATTCTATAAAGCCATACTCAAAAGATATAAGTGAAGTGCAAAGAGCATTCTATAGATCAACCAAGTACTATCTCATACCAGCATGGTGCATAAAATAAAAAGGAAAAATAAACACAAAAGACGCTCCAAGATTTACGCATATCATGTGATGAATAAAAATATAGCTCCAAGTAAAATTACCGATGATCGTTGGAAGAAAGAGGGGATGCCTTCCGGGGCATCCCCAAGCTTAGTTGCTTGGGAGTCCTTGAATATTACCTTGGGGTGCCTCGGGCATCCCCAAGCTTAGGCTCTTGCCACTCCTTATTCCTTCATCCATCGTGATCTCACCCAAAACTTGAAAACTTCAATCACACAAAACTTAACAAAACCCTCGTGAGATCCGTTAGTATAATAAAGCAAATTACCACTTTAAGTACTGTTGCAAACCCATTCATATTTTATTTTTGCACTGTAACTACAGTAATATAAATTTTCCATGGCTTATACCACTGATACAATCAATAGTTTCATCAAAACGAGCAAAACAATGCATCAAAAATAGAATCTGTCAAAAACAGGACAGTCTGTAGTAATCTGAACATTCACCATACTTCTCTAACTCTAAAATTCTGAAAAATTAGGACAAAATAAACAATTTGTATAGAAATACTGTGCAAGAAGTTTCAGAAGCTTTTGAAGTTCCAGTAAAAAATGTAAATTCACGCACTACAGCCAAAGTTTCTGTTTTTGCACTGCACATACCAAACAAGCAATCTAATCATCCTAAAGGCAAATCTTGGCACATTATTTTTATAATACAATGGATTTGTACAAGGGGATATTTATTTTTGTTGAAAAGTTTCTTTAATTCAAGATTTGCAAAGTTTCCATCGGCATGAACAAAGTTCAAGGAGCTCCCCCACTTCAACAGTGCTCGTCCTTCTTACTTTCACTTTTCTTTTTGAAAAGTTTTAGGTTTCCCACTATATTTTTTTGTTTTTAAACTTTTTAAAAGCACACAAAAGAATAAAATGACTCTCTAAAACTTCCGGGTTGTCTCTCTGGTAGCGCTTTCTTTAAAGCCACTAAGCTAGGCATATAGTGCTCAAGTAATTGATCCACCCGGATCCCAAGGTATATCAAAGCCAATTTTAATTAACAATGATTTGTAATTTAGTAGTGAGCACAAAGAAACATATATCATGCAATGATGAAGTCTAACTCTCTTCTATGCATCGGCATGTCGTAAAAGAAAAGTTCATGCACATTAAGTAAAGGCCAATACATAGCATAAGCAATTTCTGGCAATTTTATTGTGTTGGAAACATAGAGAGGTGGAGATGTAGTTCCTCTCTCATAATAATTGCAAGTAGGAGCAGCAAGCACATGCATATTATATTTATCAAAATCATCATGTGTAATGGTAAAACGCAACCCATCAATATAATCCTTAATAAGCGCAAACTTCTCTCGTATAGTGTAGTTGGGAGAATTCAAAAAGATAATAGGACTATCATGCATGGGTGCAATAGCAACAATTTCATTCTTAACATAAAGAAGTATAGCAAGTTCATCTCCATAAGCATAATTCATATTGGCATCATGGCCACAAGCATAGCAAGCATCAAGTTCATCAAAAAGGGATATTTCAAATGAATTCAAGGGATCATAGCAATCATCCTTCGGTAAGCACGAAGGGAAATTAAACAATGTATGGGATAAAGAGTTACTCTCATTAGAAGGTGGGCACGGGTGATCAATCCGCTCTTCCTCCTTTTGTTCTTCGCTCTCCTCCTCATCTTTTTCATCTAATGAGCTCACAGTGTCATCAATTTCTTCTTCCATAGATTCCTGCAAAATATTAGTCTCTTCTTGGACAGTGGAGACTTTATCAATAAACTCATTAATATCATCATTATATTCATAATTCTCATAGCAATATTTAAGTATAGCAAAAAATTCAGGTCTGTAAACAGCATCATCATAATTTTCACACTTTTCAAACAGAGATTCAATTTCATAAGCACCCTTAAAAGCAACAAATTCTTCTATTTGTTCCACATCATAGTAATCATATATACCATTAGCATAAGAAGCCAAGGTTTCATTATCATTAAATTTACATGAAAAGGGAAGGTGTGGAGCCTTCATCCTAGAGCAACAAGTATAATCATATCTCAAGCATAAATTCCAAGCATACCAATGCAACATATGAATTTGATCCCATAACAGTTTCCCTCTTTGAGTCAAGCGATAATCCCTAAAGTACTCACGTTGATCCAACGTGTCTCCCGTTATCAAGTTGAACAGGGTTTTCTCAGGATTATCAAAGTAGTGTTTAATATTTTTCACATAACGAGCATCAAGGGTTTTAGGAGGTTCCCCATCTCCGTGAGTAGCAAGTACACCTTTTTTTTTTGGTATTTCATGTTCCATATCCATAACTAAAGATAGAGAACAACTTAGAACAACAAATAAAATCTACTTAGTGATAAAGCAAACAAGCACACACGAGAATATTCACCCCACGCTATTGCTCCCCGACAACGGCGCCAGAAAAAGGTCTTGATAACCCACAAGTATAGGGGATCAATTGTAGCCTTTCTCAATAAGTAAGAGTGTCGAACCCAACGAGGAGCTAAAGGTAGAACAAATATTCCCTCAAGTTCTATCGGCCACCGATACAACTCTACGCACGCTTAACGTTGGCTTTACCTAGAACAAATATAAAACTAGAAGTACTTTGTAGGTGTAAACGGATAGGTTTGCAAGATAATAAAGAGCACGTAAATAAAAGATATGGGCTGTTTAGATAAAGAAACAATTACGTTAGTTTTAGTGGAGAGCTTTTTGTCACAAGAAAGTTATTTGTCCCTAGGCAATCATTATTGCAATTTTATATGAGGGAGAGGCATAAGCTAACATACTTTCTCTACTTGGATCATATGCACTTATGATTGGAACTCTAGCAAGCGTCTGCAACTACTAAAGATCATTAAGGTAAAACCCGACCATAGCATTATAAGGTATCAAGTCCTCTTTACTCCCATACGCAAACAACCTACTTACTCGGGTCTGTGCTGTTGTCACTCACGCCACCCACCATAAGCGAATCATGAACATATTGCAAACCCTACAGTGGGGATCCCTCACGCTTGCGCGACATGGAGAGCACCATAGGACAACACCAATAATAAAACATACAACTCAAACCAATCATGATCATCAATCAACCCATAGGACAAAACGGATCTACTCAAACATCATAGGATAGCCATACATCATTGGGAAATAATATATAGCGTTGAGCACCATGTTTAAGTAGAGATTACAGCAAGTAAAAGAGAGGTTACACCGCTGCATAGAGGGGGAGAGAGTTGGTGATGACGGTGGCGAAGTTGTTGGTGTAGATTGCCGCCACGATGATGGCCCCGGCGGCGTTCCGGCGCCACCGGGAGAGAGGGGGAGAGAGCCCCCCTCCTTCTTCCTTGGCCTCCCCCTAGATGGGAGGAGGGTTTCCCCTCTGATCCTTGGCCTCCATGGCGGCGGAGGGGCGGGAGCCCCTCCGAGATTGGATCTCTCTCTCTCTCTCTCTCTCTCTCTCTCTCTCTCTATTTCCTTCTGTTTCTGCGTTCCCAGATTCTGGCCTTTCACCGTTTCTTAAATTCCCGGAGATCCGTAACTCCGATTGGGCTGAAATTTTAACACGATTTTTATCTGGATATTAGCTTTATTGCGGCGAAAGAAGGGCACCAACTGCCTTACGGGGTGGCCACAAGCCCGCTGGCCGCGCCTAGGGTAGGGGGCACACCTCCAGGGCTTGTGGGCCCCTCTGGCATCGTCTCGCATTGATTCCAATTCCAAAAAATCACATATATTCCAAAAAAAATCTCCGTAAGTTTTTATCACGTTTGGACTTCATTTGGTATGGATATTCTGCGAAACAAAAAACATGCAACAAACAGGAACTGGCACTGGGCACTGGATCAATATGTTAGTCCCAAAAATAGTATAAAAAGTTGCCAAAAGTATATGAAAGTTGTAGAATATTGGCATGAAACAATTAAAAATTATAGATACGACGGAGACGTATCATCCAGTACAAGCCCGCTGTCTCTTTCGGCCTGTTAAAGGCCCACAGTATAGTTGGGCCATATATAGCCCGACCTTAGTATCGGCCTGCTAACGGCCCGTGAAATCAAATGGGCCCACTTATTGCCCGCTTCGATGTCGGCCTGTTAACGACCCGGGAGGTAACAGGGCCAAGCATTAACTGTTGGCCCGTTTCAATTATAGCTGCTCAATAGAGCTTTCGGCCTAGTTACGGCCGATCAACTTAATGGGCCCGCTAAAGTTCGAACATGTCTGTAGGCCCAATTACATAACGTCGATTCCGTCCCAGCTATAATTTGAGCCCATTACGACGAGCAATTATGGACAGGTCCAAAACCGATCAATCAAAGGCCTATGAGAATTTTGGCACCTGCGGGCCCATTAGGGAAGCCCATTAAGGGCAGTGGGCCTCTATCCTTCATATAGTGCCCACGACTGTTCGTGCTAACTAGTAATTTCACTACTTGTTTGGCTTCCCAGCGACTAGTTAGCTGGAATGCGAGGCGCGCTAAGCAAACGTACGTCATACAAGGAAAAACATAGCACATCCAGCATATATTACAGGAAATTACATCCACTAGGCAATCAAAGATTGATGCCAGTGCAAATAAATGAACAGAACTTAACGATCTACAACCTCACAATCTGCAACCTCAGCACGGATGACGCCCATAAGCATGTGAGCAAGTTCTTCCTTCTTTGCTACACTGTCTCTGAAAACATTGATTAGTTGTTGTTGCACAAGAATGTGCACCTCTGATTCCTCCACGATTTCCATCATTGCTTCAGCCAATAATTGGTTCACAAACATACATTTTTTCCGTTGGATTCGAGACAGAGGAAACTGAACAGATTCAGATGGGGTTTTTGCAGGCTTGTATTATTGGTAGTGGAGAGTGTCTCGACCACTGCATCATAACATAAATTACGAGGGGAACCGAACAGATTAATCAAGAGTTATTGCCATATTACCTGGCCTAGATTTGTTGGAAAGAAACAATGGGGTTGCCTTGCTATTTTCAGAGTTTGTCTTCTTATTTCAGCAGCCTGCACCAAATTAACACACTAGCATTGCTATCATTGGCCAGGTTAGATAAATAGGAAAGTAACATTGACACAACAAACATTTGGGCAACCAAACCACACCAGCCTACACCAAATTAACACAATATGGCACAGCTATCATCAGCCAGGTAAGGCAATAGGAAAGCAACATTGACACAATGAATGATTGGGCAACCAGAATAGCAATACAATTTAGTAATGTGCATGATATGAGATAGTACAGTCATGCAACTCAGTATGCAAAACTACCAGGCAGTTTTCCTTACAAAAATCAACATTGTCGCCTTTAATTATACATTTTGCTACAAGTATGTTTAGATCAGATAAAGGTTGGATTCACGCCGATTAACAAAATACATGCTGATGTAAAAATATAGTGATATACATCAGGTACTTACATCAGCCTTGGAGCACAGAGAATTCCCGCAAGATACTTTCCTCGAACACGATCCCAGTTTAGAATGTCTTCTATCCTTTAAGCTTATTTTCTAAAAGAGAGATGGGTAAGAAACATGTATAAAATATGATCTGAATGCTATAAAATTTCATGATGTGAGGATACACACACGCTTTTTAGAATGGAGTTGACATATTTTTGCTGAACTGGAGCGGACTAGTTCGTTGGCCACTTGAATCTGCTTATTATCAGTAGGAGTTGGGTTCCTCTGTGCTGGAGCAGTATCTATGAACACTGGAGTTGGTTTACTATCTCCTGGCTTTTGGATCTTTTGCAAAGACCTTGTTTGTAACCCTTCACATTCTAACATAGCCGTCTTCCCCTTGCATGCCTTATATAGAAGAATGATGCTTCGGTTATAAAACATGCTATGGCAGAGAGATGGAATAGGTACTGAAGAATAGAAAGGCATGACATATTGACATGTATTCCCTCCATCTAGAAATAAATGGATGTGTCTAGGCGTATTTCAGTTCTAGATACATCCATTTTTATCTATTTCTACGACATGTAATCCGGACAGAGGGAGTATGATGTAAGAGCTAGGGATACGACATGACAACAGAGTAAAAAAACACTAGTTGAATGTAAAACTGTATGATAGCGGAATACATACAGAAAAACACTAAGGCAACATATGCATGTATGATTGGGAAACTAAGATGGCATTACAACAGACCACTAGAACATCACTTCAATGTAAAAAAAACATGGTATGGTAGACAGATGGAGTACATACTGATGAATAACAATGCATAAGATATTCAGAAGCACGATGTCCAAACTAAGCAGATGGCATTGCGACAGAGTAGAATGACAGTACTTGAATTTGAAAACATGTTATCATGAATGGAATAGGTACTGAAAAATAGGAAGGCATGACATATTTACATGCATGATCAGCAGGCTAAGCACATGGCATTGCAATAGAGTAGATGCACTCCAGGACATTATATGCATGCTGTACCCATATCACGGGCCAAGTTAGAGCAAGGACCTTGTGGGGTGAATAGGATTCATCATCTTTCTACAAGTCTTCTGAAGAACTGCCTTTACATGTTCCATCATATTGGGTATCATTGACGTCAAGTTTGTTGGCCGTTACATTGCTCCGTGAGCTTCTTGTGGATATATCAGTGTGTGCAATTATATCTGACATGCATGGAAGACAACTAGTAGTTGGATTTATGTAATGAGTGCTTGTAGGAGACGACATAAATAGTAGGACTGGGCTTCACTAGCAGTAACAGGTCTAAAAAACTAAAGGGAGAACACAGATGAAAGCTACAGAATATGTATCGTTTGTACTCTTGATTAACTAGATGGCACAAAAAAGTATTAAAGAACAACATAGGTAATACTAGAAGTGGTATAATCACCAGCCTGTGGGATAGCATTGGCTGATGGATGATAACTATGGAACAACGTTACCTAAAGAACAAGTCTCTTATCTGAACTATGGAACAGCGTTAACTCCTGAACAAGACTCTTAAGAGATCAGCATGAATATACAGTGAATTGTGATAATCTATTTTTCATGCTTAGATGGATAACAAAGCCATAAATGTTGCACACAAGTAAGATGAGGGTACAACCTATCTAACCGCCATCCATAGGAGTGAGCATCATGTGCTGACTTGGCAATGGCCCTGCAGTTGTTGTGGCTGTCCATGTCGGGCACGCACATTCAATGCAGGGAACTGTTGAGTGGGGACTATAGCTTCCTTCTGGTGTATGCTTCCCTTGTTGGAGCAGCTGCGGTGAGAAGGAAGATGGTGTGGCTGAAGATGCAGAAAACGCATAATGTTAAGAATGACACATATCTCTGATCTGAAGAAATACCCTAAGAGATCAACAGTAAGGTACGAGAGTGGTCACACGTCTGTTGACTGAAAACTAAATTGGGGTCACACGATTTTATTTTATTTTGGTACTGTCCGATCTGCGCTGAATGGCTTGATGGCTGTCCAGTGCCTCCCGGCTGACACTGTTCAGAATCTTCCCCGAAGAGCCAGCGACCACCGGCAGAGCAGCCTGCCTCCGTCGTCCCTGGCCGCGAGAGCTCTGACCAAAACCCAGCTACCCGCCCCACCGCACTACCGTGGTTGCGCCGCCCCCGGCCAATCCAAAAAGACTCGCCGTCATCCAGATCCGGCGGCGGCAGTACCTTCAACCCACGCAACTCTAAGATAGCCACCTAAGCACTGCTTCTGCGGTGAACTTGCGCCCCCGCACCCTTACGATAGACACCAGCCAACCAGCAGCCTAGGAGCTTCGCCGCCTCAAGGGGTGCTGCTTCCCATTGGGAATCGACTGGCCCAGAATAAAAATTCAGATGGCTGACGCCTAAATAAAGTGATTTAAGATGAGTGTATGACCTATCTTGCGGCCCGGTGAAGTAGGCAGCTCCAGCTGCCGAGTCGGTGAGGCTGGCGCGGTTGCGGTGGCTCCCGGCGGCAGGAAAGCAGATATGTCGCGACGGTCGACGGCTATGGGGAAGCAGCGCCGGGGCCCTGGACACATCCGAAGTTGGCGTCGCTCCGGTGCCGTGCACAACGGCGCGGGTGAATCGGCTCCAGTACAGTTCACGCGGTCGTCGTTGAGGCAGCTCCGGCAGCACGGCGTAAGAGGCACACGGCCCAGTGCACGACGGCAAACGGATAGTGGCTCTGACATTGGGGAGGAGGGCAGCAGGGAATTTGGTGCGGTGGGGGGCGCCATGGAGGAGGGGCTGAGGTTTCATGGCTGGGGAGAAGGGAGCTTCCGGGGAGAAGGTGATTTGGCGCCCATGATGTATGAATGGGGAATTGGGAGGGGGAACCATGTCTTACGGACGCATTTGTCTGAAATGTGGGGGGAAGTTATAGTTCTACCCCTGCCTTTAGGCTTCTGGGCTTGGGTCTGTGTCTTGAGGGTCGGGGATAGTAGAGTAACTTTGCTTCTCCCAAATAGTGGGCGCGAACGATTTCGGGCGAGGAGGGCGTGTTTTGAAATAGTGGGCGCGAGCGATTTCGAGCGAGGAGGGCGTATTTTGAAATAGTCGGTGCGAGCGATTTTGGCTGAGGAGAGGGTGATTTGCCGCCCATGGTTTATGAATTATCCGACGCCTGCCATTTCGGCCGAGGAAAGGGTGTTTTGCCGCCCATGGTTTATGAATTATTCGGCACCTATCATTTTGGCCGAGGAGAAGGCGCGCTTGGATGAAGTTACGAACCTACCCTCGATGTACAACGGGCCAATTGATGCGTGTACCACATAGGCCGGTAATTTCGCATCCCCCATTTATTTGCTCGGGCGAATTCCACCGAGCAGAGGGTGTTTAGCGGTTCGTTCAAATTTTGGGAGAACGAGCATCCACGTCTACCTTACCAAGTCGATTCGAATCAAATTTTGAAATATTAGCTTGCCACTTCTTTTTAGATGGTGAAATGATGGTCGAGACTAATGTGTTTTTACATGCTCGTTGCTAACGATTTACTATATGACAAATAGTTGACCCACTCAAAAACGGGAATCAAACCCAAAATGAAATATCTCGATTCAATGAAATAGCTCATTCACCAGGTCAAAATAGTGAACTAAATCCAAAATTGAACACCTCAATTGAGTAGCATGTTGTATTATAGTACTCCATGAACATGTTGAAAGTCAAATTAATGAACTTGTTTGATACACATATCTCCGTTCATGTGTGGATTGCAGACAACATGTTCTCCAATTCAAATATTTGAATGCAAATTTATATCGAAACATAGTTTATTTCAGTCTTTGATGCCTAAACGCGACCTCCCCCTCTCCTGGACTCCTGTTCTCTCTCTCGCTGACAATCTTCGTTTCTATCACACGCATCCAAACACAAACCTTGTCGGTCCCTCTCCTCTATCTCTCTCTCTCTCTCTCTCTCTGTGCACGTGTGTGTGTGTGTGTGTGTGTGTGTGTGTGTGTCAGTCTTTCTAGTTCGCATGCACACTCCATGTATAGGTCTCTCTGTCACACAATGTATGATTCTCTAGTCCAAGCTAAATACCTAGGGTGCACTCATCGTACGCACACAAATTCCCTGGCTCGTTGTCCGTAACTCTCTCATGCACCACTCTACTGTCTCAGACCTCTTCCCTCTCTCTCTCTGTCTCTCTCGAACTCTCCATCTCCCTGGGTCACACATACACATGCATATCTCACTCGCACTCGATAGACCCATCTAAAACTCTCTCTCTCTCCCTCATTCTCTCTCCATCTCACACGCACACACACACAATCTCGCGCCTACCTAAGTATGACTGTCTCTCACTCAATTGGAGGCACACGCAGTCCCCCCTATGTATATGACTATTTCTCAGTCTCCATCACAAACACATGCATTGTCTCTTTCCCTCACTTGGTATATCTCGATTTCTCTCGGGGCATCTTTCTATCGCACACACACCTCGTCCCTCGATCTCCCACCCATATAGTCCCCTCACGATCTCGAGGGGATCTGTCTATCACAAACACACCCTCTCTCCCTCCCCATGCGTCCATCTTCTTCATGCGTCCCTCTCGACCTCTGTCCCTTGTTGGCCAGACCTCTATTGGACATGTGTTATAGGGGTGTCTCTCTCCGTTGCACTAGCTATCTTCGTGTATCTCCTCACCTCGCTTTTCTATCTCACAGATGCATGCGTGATATGTTTGCATAAGTAACGAACACACTCTCTCTCTCTATTTTATCGTTTGTTGTCCTTTTCTATTTCACACACACACTCTTTTGCACACTCACTCTTTGTCCTTCACATGCACTTGATCTCTCTCGACTTTGGTACTCTCTTCGGTCCGTAGCATATAGATTTATTGAAAAGTCAAACTTCACAAAGTTTGACCAGGTACGTGGAGAAAAACATTTACATCTAGAACGGCAAACATATATCATTAGATTCATCATGAGATGTAGTTTCGTATGATGTATCTTTGGTATTGTTGATATAAATAATATTTGCGTAAACCTGGTCAAAGTTTCCAAAGTTTGACTTCTAAAAAATTTACATGCACTCCTTTATCGAATAGATGGAGTATCTCTTTCCCCCTCTCAGCTATCTGAATCACCACTCAGCCGTATCGGGGCTCCTCTATCTCTCTCAAACTTTATATCTCCCTGGTTCACACATGCACATATCTCGCTCGCGCTACGTAGACCCATCTAACACTCTCCGCCCTTGTTCTCTCTCTCTATGTGACACGCACCCCCCCTAAGTACCATAATCTCTCACTCCATCATAGGCACACGCACTCCCTCCTAAGTATGACTATCTCTCACTATCCATTAGGAACACACGTATTGTCTCCTTCCATCCATATGTCTATCTCGGTATCTCTCAGGGTATCTTCTATCGCGCACACACCTTGTCACTCGATCTCCCACCCATGTAGTCCCATCACGATCTCCAGGGGATCTCTCTGTCACAAACACACACACTCTCTCCTCCCCATGCCTGCATTTTCTCCATACATCTCTCTCAACCTCTTTCCCTTGTTTGTCAGACCTCTCTTGGCCATGTGCTAGTGGTCTTTCTCTCTCGGTTGCAAACAACCATACGCTATCTCCTCACCTCGCTTCCGCTGTCGAAGATGCATGTGTGATATGTTTGCATAAGACACACAAGTTTTTTCTCTACTTTATCGTGTGTTGTCCATGTCTCT
Source organism: Thinopyrum elongatum (assembly GCA_011799875.1). Lineage (NCBI taxonomy): Eukaryota > Viridiplantae > Streptophyta > Magnoliopsida > Poales > Poaceae > Thinopyrum > Thinopyrum elongatum. The sequence continues at coordinate 231,545,995 of CM022300.1, forward strand.
TTCACACACGCACACACACTTTTTTCACTCACTCTTTCTATTTCACACACTCTCTCTCTCTCTCTCTCTCTCTAGTTAGGTACTCTCTCACGTCCATAAACATATGGATGTTTTGAAAAGTCAAACCTCAAAAAAGTTTCACCAGGTATATGTGGAGAAAAACATTTACATCTGGAACGATCATTAGATTCATCACAACATGTACTTACTTCATACTATCATTTATCTTTGGTATTGTAGATATAAGTAATTTCTTTATAAACTTGATCAAAGTTTCAAAAGTTTGACTTTAAAAAAAATATAGGCACTACATTATCGAACGGAGGGAGTAGCTCTTTCTCTCTCTCTACTATCTCTCACGGGACTCCCCTCTCACTCGATCTCTCATTACCAAGGGATTATACGGTCACTGTGTTAGCGTGTAGCTCCCAATATTGTTTAGTTGACTAGTCAACCAGTCCACATGCTGCCTTGTCAGCTCGTGTTCTCTATCTTTGTGTGCTGGCCCATGTGGCAGTGGGTGAAAATAAGTAAACTAGAGGCCCATCTGACACACGGTGAAGTAAACAAAGTTGAAACCACTCGCGGTAGCACCCCGCACGCTAGTAAATCAGCGCTGCTATACACATGACGCATGCACGGCCGATGCATGCATGATTTAGACGTGGCAGCACCAACAGCTAGCGTGCATGCAGGAGCACTGTTAGGGAAGGAGAATCGTGTAGGCGTCATGCGTTTACTGTCATGCGTGAAGCAATTCCGCTAGTAAATTGAGGGCACACATCTACCGCGTGAAGGACGCACTCGCGCACACTACACCACTGTGCGGCGGTATGCACACAAGGACGCACTCGCGCACACCCAGCACAAAATACACACCAGCACACGTGTACACCGGCGTCGCCGCCGGCTGAGATGGACGGCAAGGCAGCCAACAAGCGGAGGCGGCTCGAGCCAAAACCGCATCCGGTGAGCCTGGACTTCATCAGCAGCCTCCCCGATGACATGCTGCTCGTCATCATCGCCCTCCTCCCCACCAAATCTGCCGTGCAGACCACCCTGCTCTCCCGGCGGTGGCGCCCCCTCTGGCTCCGCGCCCCCCTCAACCTCACCGTCGACAGCTGCCTTTGCGACAGGGATTGCAAATGCATGGCCGCAGTCTCCAAGATCCTTGCATCGCACCCTGGGCCAGCCAGACGCCTTGACATCCGCATGTTCAGTACCAACTGCAAGGTCCAAGCCAAGTTCGACGAGTGGTTCTTATCCCCCGCCCTAGATCAGCTCGAGGAGCTCAGGTTTGAAACTGGACGATGTCACTCTCTGCCGCCGTCCGTGCTCCACCTCATGCCAACGCTGCGCTGCACCAGCTTCAGCTCCTGCTATTTTCCCCAGATTAATGCCGCGCCCGCCCTTCTTCCCCCTCAACTCAAGCAGCTCGACCTCTTCGACATTGACATCTTGAAGAAGGCTATGGAGCACCTGCTCCGTAGCTGTACTGCGCTCGAGTACCTTCGTCTTCGGCAGATCCACGGGTTCATTAGCCTCCACATCGCCTCGACGAATATTATATGGATTAATATGTCTTGCTGGCCCCACAACAAGACATCAATTGGGAGGAGATCACTCGAACTGTTCCACGTTATGGTCATTGAGAATGTGCCTTTCTGTGAGAGATTGCTTGTATCTGAACTAGAAGGCCCAACAAAAATCAGGGTCATTGACGCGCCGAAATTGACAGCGTTGCTGTACTCGTCTGCCAAATTCTCTGAACTCTTTATTCGATCCGTAATCATTCAGGTACAACACTCATCTTCTTCTCCGTCTTCTTGAAATTCACATTTTTAAATTTCTTCTTGATGTATTTACGACTGTCATCCAGAAAATGATTCCCACAAGCTTGACCCAGTCTGTGCACACAGTGAAGATCTTGGCAATAAAATCTATCGGCCCCAATCTAGATCAAGTTGTTGGATTCCTTACATGCTTTTCGTACACGGATAAGCTACTCATCGAGGTGAAACTTCTTTCCGATTAGTAAATGGTAATCACAACGTAGCTCAATTTTTTCGTACTTTTCCCAAATTACGATGACAAGTGTAGTGTTCAAAACTGCATCTATGCACTGCATCGAAAGAAATGTTTTTAGTATTTTTTCTCATGTGATCACCTGCATCATTTTTTTGTTGTACTAGTAGCCTAGGCTAGTCATAGTGGCAAGTAACTTAGACTAGTAACTCTATGGTTAACCTAAGAGCAAGTACTACCTCTGTCCTGGTTTACTCTTCATACGTATTTTGTAGTATCAAAATTTGACCATAGATTTAACTGACAAAATGTTAATGCATGTCACTAAAAATTATATCGTTGGATTCGTATTTGAACATAATTTCAAATGGTATAATTTTTGGTGACATGCATTGGCATTTTCTTAGGTAAATGTATGGTCAAAATTTTACACTAAATACGAGGTAGTACAAAAGTGGGCTATAATGGCCCTCCACTATGTTGGCCAAAACACATGCCAAATTCACTCATGATGCATTTGGCATCGATGCCCTCCATAGCTCACCTGGTGCCCCAATCTGGATCACCTACTTTGCTCCGGTGCCAAATTAACTCACGCAACGAATAAACACTTGCTCGGGAGAGGGAGAGGACTGAGGCAATAAAAAACACTTGTTTGGGAGAGGGAGAGGCTAGTGTAGTTGGTTTGATTGATTTGTTTGTACATGTGGGTCTGTGTGTACAGCAGTGCCAACTCTCTCACATTGCTAGAGCGGTGCCAAAATCTTTTGATTTGACATCGATGCGTATTGTATGTGGCATACTTTTGAGAAATATGGCATCGGCCACAATGTGGAAGGCAACAAATGCCCAAGCTCTTCACGTGCTCCTAGGTAAATGAGAGGAAAGAGAAAGAGAGAGAGAGAGAGTGAAAAATATCACTAGCCTTAGAGCCAACCCTATCGTATGAGCGAATGATATTGGTACCTCTTGATGACACGGCAATCTTATATAGCCAGCTGCTCTAATATGTTCACTTCTTTTGCAGATAAAAAAGACCCGAAAGTGAAAAATGTGTTGCACTATAATAATCTCATCGAATTCCTTGATCTCCATCTTACAGAAATTGATTTGATCGACTACCGAGGCAGCACATCTGAGATTAAATTGGCCAGGTTCTTTGTTCTGAAGGAAAGTGTGCTCAAGGTAATGAGGTTTGGCGTTCTCTGGTGCAACAATGAATGGCGTGTTGATCACCGCAAGCGTCTAAGCCTAAACGACAAAGGCTCCGCAGAAGCTGAATTTGTTTTGGAAACATCAAGTCACGAGAGACTCAAAAATTTATTTGCCCATTAGTGACTTGTCAGGGCGGTGGATTTTAGTTTGTACGATAATGCTGTGTCCACCTAAAGTAACGAAAGTTCTTATGTAAACTTCCTAATAATCCCCTCTTCATAGGTGCAGCATTACTCCTAGCATTTGTAGTATCAGTTTGAAACTTGTAATATTACGACTATCCAGCACGAGGTACTATGTTACGATAAATGTTCACGTGCATAGGTGCGGCAACGATATACCCATTACTCAAGTACAATATTTATTATTACTCATGGCAACGCACGGGAAATTATGTCGAACACGGCTAGTTAAGCAGGCTAGCTCTACAGCCATGATGATAGTGACTACAGACGCTGAGGCTAACTTTGGTATGCCGAACACGGCGCCTACACTCAGGTGTCATCTCCGGCGCAGGGTCTTGTCACTTCACTATGAGGAGCAGCATGCAATAATTTGACCAACGGGTAGTACAGTACTACTACATTGGTAGTACTACTAGTACTAGCACCACCATCTGGATTTAGTAGTACTACCACCTCCGTCTGGATTTAGTATTTGACTAGTAATATCTAGTAATGCATTTAAGAAAAATATACTACTCCCTCTGTAAATAAATACATGGAGTATTGTTTTATTCGGTTTTGGATGTAGTTCCTGATGATATTATACACTCTCCCTTGTGGTAGATGGCTCAAATCTGAAATCTCATCAATCAGACTACTATTGTACTCCCTCTGTATTGGTGCATTAGTCACGTTACGAAAAACCAAGTAATCCCAAAACTTTTAGGCGTGGTGCATTAACTACCCACCTCGTTCCCTGTTTTTTGCCACGAAAAAAGAAATCAGCCAATAAGAGACGTGGGGTTCGTATGCATTCAATGACTTGAGACTACTTAGCACAACATGCAGTGCTCAATTCTCTGGATGCAATGACATTAATTACAATATACTAAACATCAAAGTTCTCTCGTTTTGCCCCAACTTGGTCTCGGTGAGATGACTACTACACTGCACCGGTACGGAGGGAGGGCCAAGGAGACGCACATGTGAATGCAATGCAGTCTACACTTCTCATATAAAGGCTCCCCGCCAGTCCAATCTACGAAATCCCACGCACCTACGCACCCTAACCAAGGGCAAGAGTGATCACTCCAATCGCAAGATCAGTTGACTAGAAGCTAGACCCATGGAAGCGATGAGCGCGAGCATGAGCCAGCTGTGTGAGACGGTCCACGACGCCGGCCTGCGGCCCGGCACCGAAGAACGTCTCCAGGTCGTGCTTGAGGCCGCCAGGGCGAGAGGCCTCTTGGACGACAGCTTGGTATCCTTGTTTGACGAGGTCCTCGTCGGCTTCCTCGACAAGTTCATCGTCGTCAAGAAACTCGTGGACGACCTTGACGTATGCCTCCAGCCCATACGCCCAGGCTCTGCGATGCCCGCCACCCTCAACGGCCTCTATGGTGACAACCTCTTCCACGCACTGGTGGCCCTGCGACTGCCCACCGTCGTGCCGAAGAATGTCCACCTCGAGGTTGCGCTCGACGCGCAGTGCCTGACGCGGCAAGACACCATCAACATAATCACCCACGTCCACGAGCAAATCGTCCACAAGGACTACTATGTGCAAGAGGAGGACGATAGGACGCTGGCCTTCATGGACCGCAGGGCAACCTTGGACGGCATTGTTCAGAAGCACATTGAGCTGGCCGCCAACGCCGCTGCTCCTCACATGTCGGTTGGTGACCCAGCGCACTAGGGCATGAGGATGTCGTTGATGGATCCGTATGTATCTTTATCTTTCCGTCAATTCCATGTAGTAGTATATTGTACTAGTAATTATCTTACCTTTCGCATCAACTTCATAGTTTTGTATGTACTCCCTCCGTTCCTAAATATTTGTCTTTTTTAGAGATTTCAAATGGACTACCACATACGGATGTATATAGACATATTTTAGAGTGTAGATTCACTCATTTTGCTCCGTATGTAGTCACTTGTTGAAATCTCTAGAAAGACAAATATTTAGGAATGGAGGGAGTACCATACATGAACCGCGCCAGAACCAAACTTCTCATTTCTCTAGGGAAAATCGTTATTTCTATCTATCGGTCGCGCCAAGGAGCAGAACCAAATTTTACAAGTTACAAGTTCAAAAGGAAAAGCCTGTCGTGTTCACGTTGCACCCCCACACGGTTGGTCTGGCACACTGCTCAAGGGGGAATGTGTGCTGTGTTGCATTTTCACTTACAAGTGGGACCGCCGTTGAGCAAGCCGACTATCGGCAAACCCCCACCCCGCCCACTGTGCGATGGTTGAGTTAGAGAAAACAGGAGGGAGAAGAGATAGTTGTAGCATGGACTCCAAGAAAATTGGTGTCAGATGGGACACATGTGGGTGGTGTGTGCTGTACTACTAGACGTGAATGCTAGTTATGGCCCATGCCACCCCACTATATCGAGGTGCTGGTTACGTAGAGCAAACACATTATCTCTCCAGGAGTACGGTACACCACTAGTACTACTCACATTGTCGCGAAATTTCCTGGAGTCCATGCTCAACCCTCCTCTCTCTCTTCTTAGCCAGCCAGCAGACGCGTGGAGTGTGCCCATCGTCTGTTTGCTCACATGCGGTCCCACATGTCAGTGAAAACACAAGACGACCCACTGAACCTGCACATCTTTCACCTCGACGTGCTGGTGATGAAAAACAAATCCAATAAAGATCTTCGGTGGCCGCTTTTGGAGTTACTCAAGAGTAAGAATCAATTTACAGTTTAACCCAAGATGCAGATCATGTGGCTTCAACTAGCACTCCATTTTCTTGCATGACACGACCTGGATGCTGGATGTCACACGTGTCGGCAAGAGGAGGAAGAACTTGATCAAATATTCTCCACATTTAGATCGGAGTAGGAAACATGGCAAGCCCAGTGCCTACATCATACGTACAAGCCCAACTCACGCTATCACCATATTTCTTGGCCTCCGTGCGACACCTAGCTCTAATTGATGGTATACTACTACTAGGACTAACTATTGTACTAGCATACTATTAGGTTGGCTCTATGTGATGTGGCAACTTCATATAACCTGATGTTGGCTATACGGTACTCACACTCCAAGAAGTGACTCGAAAACCATTCATAAATTGAGTTTATCACATGCATATGCAAATGTACCATTCATTACATACAACAAGTCATCAACACACAACGACAATGAGGATACATGTTGGATTATAGATTATTTCCAACAAAACATTCTAGTAAATACTAAAGTTTTTATCACACAACAAATAACAAGCAATGAAATGAACTTCAGCTCAACCAATCCTCGGCGTTGGAAATGCTTGCTTTGAACCATGAGTAAGCCTCTGGGAAGGGCCAGCTATTGTCAATATCGAGACCAACGCATGACTCATCATCCAGGCTGAAGCGGCCTATATCAGGACGCATATTGTCATAGCCAGGGTAGGGAACCATAGCAATGTCCGAGGTATAGATACAATTGCTTCTCATAAATGGTAGTAACATTGTGCCAACAGCAGCTGGATCGCCTTTCACCATCATTGGATAGTTTTGTCCAATGAAGAGCGAGTTTTCTCCAAGACTATTAATACGGAACCAGGCAGAAGGTGCTGGCGCTAGCACACTAGTATCCATCCCGAATACCCTGCAACGGATGTTGGAATAGGTCTGGAGAGTGCGTCCATGGGAGACAACACCTGCTTCCTTAGTAACATCAGCAGTGCCCTGTATACATACAAGAAGAGGTGATCCATCGGAATAAGTTGCTAGGCGCCACTGAGTTGTAGGTCCTGCTCATCCTCATGCTCGTGATCATCACCATTGTCATCTCCCCCTTGGTTATAAAATTTGTCAAGTATAGGTGGTGGAATGTTCACACGACCTTGGAAACATAAGAAGGTTAATTAGTACGGGGATACTAACTCGCATGCATGTGGATGAAACAATTCTAATTACGGTGGAAGACAAACATACCGAAACAATAAGGATTCCATGCAAAAATAGTGCCACGAGTGGTGGCAGCAAACACAAGACGCTCGTATTGAATTGCATCACAGTACTCATCCGTGTACAAAAATTGATTTTTGAGCAATATCCATCGAGGCGTGGAAGTAAGGATGGCAACAAGCTTGTCGAAGATAGCAACAACAAGATAGTTCGTGTAATCCCAAGAGCGGTTGGGAACTTGTCAAATTGCTATCTTCTGTAGACGACAGTCACCATGATCGTATTTGAACGTACGTAGATCATCTGTGTGCTCAACCTCAGGGCACTCTGAGATTTTTGGAAGTGGAACCCGATGACAAGTGTACACATTCACAAGTTCCCACTCGTAGTTGTACCCAATATAAACAACTGAATCTCCATTTGCGCCTGCCTAGGCCTTACCCTTAAGCGATGACATCTTAACATCACACGTATCATTATCAAGCGGCATCAACTTGCACAAGGCGAGGCTTTCATCGTCCCCGCGCCAGTGAGCAGGGTGATGGCGAAGAAGATAGGGGAGATCAAACCGCTCCTGAACCCTTGGGTTCTTTGTAATGATGTTATTTGTTGAGTCGAGAATGGTCTTGAACGAACCTGCCATGCTAGCCGAGGTGATGACGTCGCACCAGTCAATGAGTTCCTCCACCACATCATCTTTCAGATCGGGGCAAGAATAACGGGGTCATTTCTGGCCTGTTCCCTCCATGAAGAAGACGATCGAACAATGGTAGAAGGAAGGGTGAAGGCAAATGGAGGGAGGAAGAGCGTGCGACATCAGTTCCAAATCGCGAGGGAAAGGTGAAGAGGCGATGGACGGTTGCCACGGTACAGGAAGTGGTGCCCTGGCCTACATAGACGTCCGTTCGGAAATTGTACAAAAGGACTCGCCGTCGTCTCACTGACATGTTGGAATGGGACCACATGTCAACGAAACATGGTGTGCCATTTCTCGTGCAAAATGCGATCTGGCCGCGTTGGCCCGAGGTGCCGCATTATTTCTCGACTTTATTTTTTTAATGGCATGCCGTTCAGTTTTGAAGCACAACTAATTGGTACTGTATCTAGAGAAAATATAAACTACTCTACCACTACTCCACCTCTAGTACTAGTATAAAAAGATACTATATAGGCTGGAGCTTCAGTGCTTGCTTGCTAAGGGCTGCCCACTTGCTTCTCACACTATCACCCTCTCTCTAGATCTAAAAAACACGGCGGTGGCTCCTCTCTCTCCATCCTCACCGATGGTCATAGATCCACCAGGATCCCGTCCGCCCGGGAAGAAAAGGACGTGCAGCATTGACGCACTCGTCGTCGGTGAGCGAGGTCACACACTGACGACAAGGCTGTCCTCTCAGACCTCGTGCCTGCGCGGGATGGCCTCCATCCCCAAGCTCGTTGTCGTAGTGTGTGCGGAGGACGACGACCATGAGCGAAGCCACTTCCCGCCGATCCTCAGGCATGCTACCTCTTTTCGAACCATACCCTTATTCTATTGCCCCATCTGCCACGTCGCTGCATGTGGATCTTTTTCCACTCCACCATCTCCCCAATTTGCTATCCTCTACTCTACTGGTCACGCAGACAAAAACCTTAATTTTCACTATTAAAGGAAACCCTACTTCATGCAGACTAATCCATGTCTGGGTTGAATAAGGAAAGGAAGGGATAAAGTACTCTTGAAGAGACTAGGTATCGAACCCGCATCTAGGTTGAAAAGGGGGAAATCAGTAGCTAAGGAACGAGTCTCGTGTCTCTTGGTTGAAAAAGGGTAGAAAGGCATGACAACGCAATAGAGAATGACCAGGTCGATCGGTTTGTTGTCCTCACATAGGAAAAAGGTGGCTAAAGAGAACAAAAATGGGACGTAATCCACATATGTTGCCTGGATATTTGTTGCTCTGGGCAACCATACCTCCCTCACCACTCTATGCGTCCATGGAGGTACATCGTACTGGTGCGCCCACTGCCCGAATGGGCCTCCCACGCTCTTATTGCCACTTTTTTGCTGTTAGTATAACGCCACCGGTAAAGTCAAGCAATGCTACTGCTAAAGTGATGCCACATTTAACTAATGCCGCACTCAGTCTAATGCCACCGATAAATTTAAGAAATGCCATTTAATGTCACTGGATTATTTTAGGGTTAGCTGTTGATTGTGGATGTATTAAAGATTTTTCAGCTAAGGCATTCTAATGCTGTTGCACAGCCAGTATACCAACGATGAAACTTGTTACTACATTCAGATTTTTGCACTGTTAATGCTTATAGATTACATACTGCATTTTCATGAGATAAGTCAATTTTTTTGTACAGTATCACCGAAATGCCAAGGCGCCGATGTCATTTTATTTTGGTTAAAATGCATAAAAAATATGAAGAGAAGAGGAAAGGTCAAGAGTGGGCACCTCCTCCTCCGACTGTTTTCTTGATTCGTTTGATCAAGTTTTTATGTTTGATCGATTATCAAGATTGGGATAGCAAATTTTAGGTCCCCTCGAGTTCGAAATGATATTTACCTTGAAGGTACATGGTTTGTAATTTTTTTATACTGTCATTAGTTAATAATGCTAGTTACCTTCAGACTTTTGTATTTGGTTTAATGCTGTTGCACGGCTAGTATACCAATGCTGAAACTTGTTACCTTTACATTTTGTATAGTTAATGCTTATAGAAATCTTCCAGTGCTAGCTTATGGAAATCTGTTCAATAAAACCATTATACTGTACCCCGTAATAAAAAAACTACTCTACTGTTGCACTAGCCACTGGATTAGTGTATATTTGTACTATTTGAATGGTGTTGCATTAGCGTATGGACATATATAAAGTGTGGCAAGCTTTCCCAGATATGTGCTCAAGAAAACTACTGCCTGTTTTTCTAAATACTAGACATTTGGGTACTTTAAATTGAACTGCGAAAACGTCTTATATTAAGGAACATAGGGTGTGGAGTTCACTCAAATTATGCCGGTAAAGCTAGTCACACCTTTGTTAAAATTAATGTTCATTATGTTATCGGAGGAGCTCTGCATGTTTGTCTCTAATGCCTGTCGATTACATACCTGACATCATGATGTAATGGCAAGTCATTTCTTTTTGTATAGTGTCACTGAATTGTCAAGGCGGTGATGGCATTTTATTTTAGTTGAACTGCACAAAATATGCTTAAAAGAAGAGGAAAGGTTAGGAATGGTTCAATCTTTCAGAAAATACTATGTATGCCCGACATCAGCCGTTGTTGCCTTATTTATTCCTTCAAACATGTGGTTAGAAACAGTCTTGCCACCTTTTCCCATTAAGGAATTGGAATGCTTATATTTGTGAGTCTATGCTTCAACTAGTGCCACTTTTATAGTAATCACACTTTCAATATCTGTGTAAACAGGGATACTCGATTTTAGTGGAATTGCACAAAAAGTCCAAATGGTTCAACATTATGAGCATGTTTTCTTCCAAACCGTTATATCCAATTGGTGGCACTATGAGCTGTTCATTACGAAGGTACATGGTTTGCTACTATCTTGCTACTCTTTTTGTACTGTCATTAGATAGTAATATTAGTGGTTTGCATGTGAATTTATTGGCAAGGTGGACCTACATTGGAGGTGCAGGACATGATTCAATGATTGGATGCTCAATTTCGGTTGTATCGATTTCACCTCTTCCCTCACTGTGAACATGGATATCCTTGGTCTGATGAAGAATAGGCGCTATATTTCTGCTCTGTACCAGCAAATCAATTTAGTACGAAATTATCCAGGGCAAAACATGACAGTATCAAATTGTCCAGTGCAAAACATGTCAGATGCTAAGCGGAAACGACTAGCAGAGACATGTTTAAACCAAAAATACAAGGTGGGGTATATGTTTACTAGCTGCTTGATATTTGTGGAAATAGATGTCTGCCCGTTGCTATTTGGCAAACAAACAAAGTGACCTTAATTTTGGTGGAACTGCACAAGAGAATAGTATAATCACTACATGCAGTGCCATTTGAAAATAGACACAGAAAGATTGGATAGTCACTTCATGGACTGCACAAAAGTAGTACTGTACTATTTATTGTCCAACACTAGGTGCTTCATTGATTTGGTCTGATTATACAATGGACATCATTTTGCCTAAGTTAAAGTTTGTATTCCGAAAATAGTCTTGCCGTGTGATCGAGAGAAGACCAAATCATATTGCAGTGGATGTTCCTCCATCATGTGTGGTTCATTCTCATGGTTCCAGCTATTGGTGAAACCACTTACGTTTGAAGAGGAAATGTAGACTTCACAAACAAATTTGTCTTTCACTCTCTACTGAATGTTGGCCCAGAGAAGCATCCATGTTAGTAGCAAGAACAAATGTTTTTTCTAGATCTTTGCTTTTGGAGCTACATATTTGTATATGATCTGTGAATCATTGAGATGCATTAACATGTTGATCTTATGTACGGGAATTGTACTAGTTGGTTGTGAATTTGGGCTACTAATGTGAACATATTACAATGCCAGGCCTGCGAGTCTCGTGTGAACATTTCGAATGGATCGGCTCTTACTACTGTGCATAGCATGATCCTTATTTCTGTGTCCTCAGTGTTTACAAGTTACTAGCAGTTCCTTATTTCTGTTCGCTCAGTGTTTACAAGTTACTGATCGATCACTAGCAAGCCTACTAATACGCTCCTGGCAGTTTTAGTTGCGACGCAAGATCCGAAGGTGGCAGTGTTTTGAATTAAAATGCCTACCTCTGAAGAAACTGACATGCTGTTCTGAAGAAAATGCCATGCGAATTTGGAAAAACTGCTAGCAAAAACGTTCGCAAATGCCTTATCTCCCAGCGAATGTTCATCAGCTATTGCGATCCTACACCTACACTATCCGACCGACTCGATCCTACACGAATAACCAGCGGATCACGCACTTACCTCATCTGGATGAATTGAGCGCACTCGTTTGACTGTCATGCCGATGTGCGACCCAGCACGGACGGGACACACCACTGATGGGATGGGACGGGATGGCACAGTCATAATTTTAGTTTTTCTAGTTTGCACGGCAAGCTAGCACGCTAAGCCATGCCTGCTTATGCATTGACTTTCAATGACCGCGATGACCGCCTCGTTTCCCGCGACACGCTGGTTCACCTACCTTCCGCCTATAATTACTGGTTCCCGGCATTCTCCGGTGGCACCATCACCCAACTCGCCCTATCCTCATAAGCCCCCACCGGCCCGACGTCGCTCGCCACTTGCCCTCACTCTCGCCACGTCCGTCATGCCCCTGCCCGTCTGCAATAGGCCACGCCGGAGGCGGTCACCGCCGGAACTAGTGTTTGGTTTTTCACCGGAAGGCAGACGGAGGGACGAGGCATTCTATCAGTCTTTAGATGGCAATGCAGAGTATGAGGACTTGTTGGAGCGCGACCGCCTGGCGGAGAAGTAGCGTATCGCTGATTTCCGCCGCCAGCGATGCATGGAGCAGCAGTGCACCGACGCTCTGAGTCGCGAGCAGAGCACCCGCAATTGGGCCGACTATGTGGAGGCCGGTGCCCGGCAAATAGCCCTGGAGGCTGTCGGGCATGCATGCGTTCGTGACGCCGAATTTTAATACCAGCTCGTCAAGTGGGTTTCCCGCTTAGAAGCCGAAGCTTTGGTGGACCACGCCAGCATGGAAAGGGCCAACGCGCGCAAGCAACGCGCCCTATCGCACCTCTGGCAAGTCCGAGGCGAGGAGGAGGATGTCGGTGCCGGCGTGTAGCGTGTACCGCAGATGGTGGCCGGCATTGTCTAGTTAGCTAAGAGTAAGTTAGTACTTGTACACTACTAGAGTATTAGTGGGAGTAGATAGTTAACTTGGCTATGATGGTTGTCAACGTGGAAGTTCAGCACTCTATATCTGGATCAGACCTGTTACTTTGCTCTGAATGTTGAACTTTCCATTTGAACATATGGAATGGGCTTTATTTGTCTGCCACGAGTTTAGAGGCTGACTTGTGGGCCTACTAGGTTGACGTGTACACAATCAGGAGATGATTATATGTGGAGAGGATGACAGCAGGGGCCCATCAGGGTCATGGCAGTACGCAAGCAAGTGGCTCCTTATTTCAAGCCAAAAAAAATGGTTCCTCCTAATGGATTTCTGACATCTGGGTCCCATGCCATTGTCAACGTAGTCAATAAACGAGAGAATTGCATAACGAGCGGTTGACACCAGGGACCCAGCAACTCGCCCAATTCTTTTTGTTTTTGAGACGGAAGCAGGGTGTCAACTGGGCTGTGCGGGGTACTCTGGCCTGTCTAGCCAGCCTTTTATTTTATTTTTACCACAAGACCAGCCCAGTAGTTTTTTTCTTTCTGAAAATGGCTAACCCAGTTTTTTTGTTCTTTTGTAGAATACCCAACCGAGGCCTACTTGCTTTTGTCAGCCCTGCTGGGCTGCAAATCTTTCAAGACGAGGAGAGTTTCATTCGGCTTGCCCAGAAAATGGGCTATCAGTAATGAGGAATGGGTTGTACATTTTTAAAACACATCAAACCGCCAATTAGTTTCAAATTTCTTTTTTTTTCATTTCGAGATTTTAAATTCCATTGATTTTTATGCGTGGACAATTATTTCGATTTTATATTAATATAAATTTATTTTTCAAATTAGTTTGAATGTCACTCAAAATTTTGAGATTAAAAACAGTTCGGACCGCATCGAAATATGCAAAATTTCGTAGAATTTTTTAACCATGGCCACAATATGGGTTGTAATGCTAACAAAAAGAATATGGGCTCCAAAAAAATACTTAAGAATTGGCAAATGGGCTGTAAATTATTAGAAATAATGGCAGATGGGTTGTATGTTGTTTTCTACATATTTGAGGCTGACTTGTGCGCCTACTATAGGTTGACGCGTATGCTTTCCTAAAAAAAAGTTGATGCGTACGCTTTCCTAAAAAAAAGATTGACGCGCACGCAAGGCCGTGTCAACTTAGTCAACACACGAGAGCTGTGACTGTTGGATGTCCATCCAACGGCCGTCGTGCTTCTTCAATCTCTGCTCTTCCTGCTCCAGCCGCTCAAACCAGCACCGGCGGGACTGCCTGCTCCCTCCTTCCATAGCCGGCTTTGCTGCTGCGCAGGCCTCACTGGCCCACCCTACTCCCACCGCTGGCCAGGCCATCCCTCTACCCACCCGCACCTCCTGTATTTTCCAGCGACGGCAGCCTCACCCCGCAACCAACCAGTCAGCCCTCGTACTCCCCTCAGTGTGGGCATCCACTGCTGTGGCTTCGCTGGTATGGGTCATTCCTTTCCTGGGCCTCACCGTCGTCCACCGCATTGGTGCTCTCGGCGCGGCATGGTCAACATGGTCAACAAACGACAGCCATCGAAAGAGGGATGTAAGTGGAGAGGCTGACAGTAGGGACCCACACAAGCAAGTGCCTCCTTATTACGCTGACTTGTGGGCCTACTAAGCTGACACGTACACAGGGCTTTGTCAACTTAGTCAACAAATGATTCTAGCAGCTGGACCGTTGGATGTTAATCCAACAGTCGTGCTGCTTCTTCAACCTCTAATCTTCTTGGCCCAGCCGCCCAAACTAGCGTCGGCGGGACCGCCTGCTCCTGCCTCCCACGGGCGGCAGTGCTGCCGCGCAGGCCTCACCGCCACACCCTAATCTCACTGCCGGCCACGCCTTCCCTCTACTCACCCACACCCCGTGTTATTCTCCGGCGACGGCAGCCTCACACCGCAGTGGAACCAGTGAACCCTCGTACTCCCCTCCGTGTGGGCATCCACTGCCTCATCTTCCTCGGCTCCGCATTGTTCCCTTACGAGGCCTTGCCGTCGTCCACCGTCTTGGTGCTCTCCGCACGGCATGGTCAATGTTGTCAATGAACGACAGCCATCGAAAGACGACTGTACATGGTGAGGCTGACAGCTGGACCCACTAGCTACATCTCTGCACACAAGGAAGTGCCTCCTTATTACGCGCAAAAAAAGGATTCCTCCTCTTGACAGTTGGGACCCATCACATATATCTTCGCACGCAAGGCAGTGCCTCCTTATCCTCCCTGACGGCTGGGACCTACCCGGTCAAAACGTACGTAGCGTTGTCTATCTGGTCGTGAACGTGTACGTATATATTGGTCGATCGGTCTCTTTGGAACGATGAACCGTGGCCGAGCAAGCAGCGGCACGTGTAGTAGTAGAGCCCCCGACGTAGCAGTTCAGGCAGTCCCTTCTAAACCGTGTACACGTACGTACAACCACATGCTAAAAAATACGGCCACGTACGTACATACGGGCGGGGTCTCGAACGCCTACTCATGCATACGTACGGCCAGGACTCGTGTACATGGAGAGGCAACGGACGGCAGCAATGGCGTCCTGTTCATCGGTAGCCAACTGGTTGGGTCGGAACGGAGAAACTACGTCGTGTTCATCGGGAGGCAACGGAATGCGTCGTGTTCATCGGGAGCCTACCGGCTTTGACGGAATAGCCGAAACAAGGTCTGGCATACCGCAGAACAGAGGAAACGGCCTTCTGTTCGAACGCGTATGGTCAAAACGGGGTCCTGTCCATCGGAAAGGGTCTGGCGTACCGCAAAACAGAGGAAACAGACTTGTGTTCGAGCTCCTATGGTCGAAACGGGGTGCTGTTGATCAGGAGGGGTGTGGCGTAATGCAAAACGGAGGAAACGGACTTGTGTTGGAGCGCCTACGGTCGAAATGGGGTCCTGTTCATCGGGAGGGGTGTGGCGTACCGCAAAACGGGACCCTACAGGCTACTATTCATCCACCGTCTATTGCCTCGCTCCAGCCTCCACGGGCTACTGTTCATCCACCGTCAACTTCCTCCGGCCTGCACCTGCTACTGTTCATCCACCGCGTCTTCCTCCTGCCTCCACTTGCTACTGTTCGTCCACGGGCTACTGTTCATCCGGCCTCCACCGGCTACTGTTCAACCAGCCCTCCACGGGGTTCCGTTCATCCACCCCCACCCGGCTCGGGTGTGGCGGCCTCCTCGTTTGGGGTCCTGTTCATCCACCGCAACAACCTCTACTACCACGGGGTCCTGTTCATCCAACCCCCAACAACGGTCACTGTTCATCAAGAGGCAGCAGGTTCATTTGGCTTCAGTTAGCAGCAGTAGCGAAGGAATCGCTCGGGTTCAGTTAACAGCCAAGGGATCGATAGCTCGGGTTCAGTAACGTAGCTAGTGCAATCGCTCGGGTTCAGTAAGCGAACGCCTCGCTCTGGTTCAGTTATAGCCCAACGCCTCACACACACGCGCGTACGTGTACGAGAGAAACGCACAAACCTCCGTGCATCGCTCGGCCCCGACCACCCACTGTAACCGGGAACTCCCCGAAATTTTCCTCGCCCTCGCTTCTACCAAGATTTTTTCTGTCATGGACGGCCCAAAGAATGTCATGCAGGTGCGTGCCCGGCCCACCCAGGACGAAAAGCCCATTTTCTATCATGATTTTTTGTCATACAAGTAGGAGCCCACCACATCTATGATGATACATGGGTTTGTCACAATTATCGTCATAGAAGTGTCATAAGCATGACATAATTTTTTTTCGTTCGGGCCAAAATATCACGGATGTGTCTTTATTTTGTAGTGCAAATCAAAATCGATCTGCAACACTTGTATGTGTGCGAAGGGGCTCTTGAGCCGTTTGTGATAACACATTATCGCACATGGTAATTGTTCGCCAAACGTGTGTGATAGTGTCATGCATGGCAGACGAGTTCAGCAGAAAACTCGTGTGCGATGGGGCACATATCGCACACAGTTCATAAGTTGGCCCATGTGCCTTAGATACTATTTCCCAAATGGTTTAGTACGAAACACCATTTGGTTTCACTGCGTCATTAGAAACGTTTGATCACCAGTCCCGCACGTGTGCCAGAATGTGGTGTGTGCGACGTTTCATCGCATACGATTACATTTGGCAATGCGTCTGCATCATGGCTCCCTATCCCCAACCGTTTTGGGGTCGTGTGGGAAGGACCCCCCTATCGCCCACACTCACTAGGCAACGGTTTAAAATGCTATCGCGGAAAGGGGTTAAAAACCATTAGTATAGCAGCTCGCTGTACCAGTGAGAGCTGACATGACATTTGTGGCTCAGCCACCGTTCATCATTTTTATACATGTTAAGCTAGATCATTGCACATCCTGGTACACTGCCAGAGGCATGATAACCCACAAGTATAGGGGATCAATTGTAGCCTTTCTCGATAAGTAAGAGTGTTGAACCTAACGAGGAGCTAAATGTAGAATTTCTATTCTCTTCAAGTTCTATTGACCACCGATACAACTCTACGCACTCTTAACGTTTGATTTACTTAGAACAAGTATGAAACTAGAAGTACTTTGTAGGTATAGTGGGATAAGTTTGCAAGATAATAAAGAACATGAAAATAAAAGTTAGGTGATGTTCTAATTAAAGTACAATTAAATTAGTATAGGATTTGCGGAATTGTCCCTAAGCAATTGGCTAAGTTACTAGACCGATAGCAAGTTTTTATGTGGGATAGGCCACTGCTAGCATGCCATCCCTTAATTGGAATTCTGTGCACCTATGATTGGAACTATTAGCGAGCATCCACAACTACAAAAGCTCATTAAGGTAAAACCCAACCATAGCATTAAGATATATTGGTCCCCCTTCAATCCCGTATGAAACAATTTCTATGGTAGGAAGAAGCTTCTATCACTCTTGCCCTGAATGCATAGTCCTATCAACATACAACTAACCCTATGGTGTGATCCACACGCGCGCTCATATGATGGGCACCAAAGGATAGCAACATAACCACAAGAAAATTAAACCAATCGTAGCAATTCACCAATCACCCATAGGACAACAAAAATCTACTCACACATCATAGGATGGCAACACATCATTGGATAATAATATGAAGCATAAAGCACCATGTTCAAGCAGAGGGTACAACGGGTTGTGGGGGAGTGGACTACTAATAATAGAGGGGGGAAGGTGATGGAGGTGTTGGTGAAGATGACGGAGTTGTTAGAGTAGATCGCCGTCACACGATGATTGCCCTGGCGGCGTTCCGACTCCACCGGGAGAGAGGGGGAGAGAGCACCCCTCCTTCTTCTTCTTCCTTGGCCTCCCCCCTAGATGGGAGGATGGTTTCCCTTCTAGGCCATGATCGCCATGGCAGTGGAGGGGCAGGAGCCCCTCCAAGATTGGATCACTCTCTCTGTTCTCTTCTGTTTCACATTCCTTTAATCTGGCCATTCACCGTTTCTTAAATTCCCGGAGATCCATAAATCCGACTAGGCGGAAATTTTGAGGGAATATTCTTCCGGATATTATCTTTCTTGCGGCGAAAGAAGGACACCAACCACCTTACAGGGGCACTACAAGCCTGCTAGGCGCGCTTGGGGTAGGGGGCTCGCCCCATGGGCTTGTGGCCCCCTCGAGCATCGTCTCGCGTTGATTCTTTTTCCCAAAAATCACAAATATTCCAAAATAAATCTCCATAATTTTTTATCATGTTTGGACTTCATTTGATATGGATATTCTGTGAAACAAAAAACATGCAACAAACATGAACTGGCACTGGATCAATATGTTAGTCCCAAAAATAATATAAAATGTTGCCAAAAGTATATGAACGTTGTAGAATATTGGCATGAAACAATCAAAAATTATAGATACGACAGAGACATATTGACATCTCCAAGCTTAATTCCTGCTCGTCCTCGAGTAGGTAAATGATAAAAAAGATATTTTTTTATGTGGAATGCTACCTATCATAATCTTGATCATATAATCTAATCATGGCATGAATATTAAGACAGGAGTGATTCAAAGCAATAGTCTATAATTTGACATAAAGACATTAATACTCAGGCATCCCAACAAACAATCATGTCTTTCAAAATATCAATGCTAAAGAACATTATCCCTACAAAATCATATAGCCTTGTCATGCTCCATCTTCTTAACATAAAGTATTTATCATGTACAACCCCGATGACAAGCCGAGCAATTGGTTCATACTTTTTAACGCGCTTCAGCTTTTTCAACCCCCACACAATACATGAGCGCAAGCCATGGACATAGCACTATGGGTGGAATAGAGTATGATGATATGGGTAAATATACAGAAGACAAAAAAACAAAAAGAAAGTCTCACATCGACGCGGCTAATCAACGAGCTATGTCCATCAATTGATGTCAATGCAAGGAGTAGGGATTGCCATGGAACGGATGCATTAAGAGCTATAAGTGTATGAAAACTCAACATGAAACTAAGTGGTTGTGCATCCAACTTGCTTGCTCGAAGACCTCAGGCATTTGAGGAAGCCCATCATCGGAATATACAAGCCAAGTTCTATAATGAAAAATTCCCACTAGTATATGGAAGTGACAACATAGGAGACTCTCTATATGAAAAATATGGTGCTACTTTGAAGCACAAGTGTGGAAAAGGATAGTAACTTACTCTTCTCTCTTTTTCTCTCTTTTTTTATTTTCTCTTTTTTTTGGGGGGGGGCTCTTTTTGGCCTCTCTTTTTTTATTTTTATCCGAAGTCTCATCCCCATGTGGGGGAATCATGGTATCCATCATCCATTCCTCACTAGGACAATGCTCTAGTAATGAATATGATGATCATCACACTTCTATTTACTTATAATTCAAAATTACAACTCGATACTAGAACAAAATATGACTCTATATGAATGCCTCTGGTGGTGTGCCAGCATGCGCAATTATGTAGCGTGGCAAAGATATCAAAAAATGGATAAGCCATGAAAATATCACGCTAGCTATCCTATGATCAAGCAAAGCAATATAACAATGAATGCTCAAGTCATTTATATGATGGTGATGGAAGTTGCATGGCAATATATCTCGGAATGGCTATGGAAATGCCATAATAAGTAGGTACGGTGGCTGTTTTGAGGAAGATATAAGGAGGCTTATGTGTGATAGAGCGTATCATATCATGGGGTTTGGATGCACCGGTGAAGTTTGCACCAACTCTCGAGGTGAGAAAGGGAAATGCACGGTACCGAAGAGGCTAGCAAATTGCGGAAAGGTGAAAGTGTGTATAATCCATGGACTCACATTAGTCATAAAGAACTCACATACTTATTGTGAAAGTTTATTAGCCCTCGAAGCAAAGTACTACTATGCATGCTCCTAGGGGGATAGATTGCTAGGAAAAGACCATCGCTCGTCCCCGACCGCCACTCATAAGGAAGACAATCAATAATAAATCATGCTCCAACTTCTTATCATAACGAGAGACTATACGTGCATGCTTCGGAAATCACAAACCTTAACACCAATATTCTTACTAAACCACAATCATTCACTAGTACCTCCCATATATTACCATCTCTATATCGCAAAACTATTGCAAGGAATCAAACATATCATATTCAGTGATCTACAAGTTTTATGTAGGATTTTATGACTAACCATGTGAATGACCAATTCATGTAGACTCTCTAAATAGATATAAGTGAAGCATGAGAGTTTAATTCTTTCTACAAAAGATTTGCCCACGCTCTAACAAATATAAGTGAAGCAAAAGAGCATTCTACAAAATGGCGGTTTTCTATGTGTAGAGAAACATGCATCCAAACTTCAAATGATATAAGTGAAGCACATGAAGCGTTCTATAAAGCAACACTCAAAAGATACTAGTGAAGTGCAAAGATCGTTCTACAAATCCACCAAGGGCTATCTCATACCAGCATGGTGCATTATTAAAATAAAAATAAAAGGCACACGACGCTCCAAGAATTTACGCATATCATGTGAACAAAAAAAACCGTGACATACCGATAATTGTCGAATAAAGATGGGATGCCTTCCGGGGCATCCCAAAGCTTAGATGCTTGAGTCTCCTTGAATATTTACTTGTGGTTCCTTGGGCATCCCCAAGCTTGAACTCTTGCCTCTCCTCATTCTTCTCATATCAATATCTCCTCGATCTTTGAACACTTCATCAACACAAAACTTACCGAACCTTCGTGAGATCCGTTAGTATAATAAAACAAATCACTACTTTAGGTATTGCTGCAAACCCATTCATATTTTATTTTTGCATTATACCTACTATATTCTAACTTCTCCGTGGCTTATACCTCCCAATACAATCCATAGTTTCATCAAAACAAGCAAGACAATGCATAAAAAACAGAATCTATCAAAAACTGAATAGTCTGTAGCAATCTGAACATTGACCATACTTCTATAACTCCAAAAATTCTAAAAAATTAGGAAAAAGTAAATTTTTTTGCATATAAGTACAGTGTAAAAATTTCAGAAACTTTTGACGCTCAAGTAAAAAAATCACGCACTACAGCCAAAGTTTCTGTTTTTTGCACTACACATACCAAACAAGCAATCTAAATAGCCTAAAGGCAAATCTTGGCACATTATTTTTATAATACAATGGATTTGTACAAGGAAATAATTATTTTTGTTTAAAAGTTTTTGTAATTCAAGATTCACAAAGTTTCCATAGACATGAACAAAGTTCAAGGCTAGCTCCCACTTCAACAATGCTCGTCTTTCTCACTTTCACTTTTCTTTTTGAAAAAGTTTTAGGTTCCCCTCTATATATTTTTTAAAACTTTTTAAAAGCACACAACAGAATAAAATGGCTCTCTAAAACTTCCGGGTTGTCTCCCTGGCAGCACTTTCTTTAAAGCCATTAAGCTAGGCATAAAATGCTCAAGTAATGGATCCACCCGGATCCCAAGGTATATCAAAGCCAATTTTAATTAACGATGATTTGGAATTTAGTAGTGAGCACAAAGCAACATATATCATGCAACAACAAAGTCTAGCCCTCTTCCTATGCATCGACATGTCATAAAAGAACAATCCATGCACACATAATAAAGGCCGATACATAGCATAAATAGTTTCTTGCAATTTTATCCTATTGGAAACATAGAGAGGCAGAGATGTAGTTCCTCTCTCATAATAATTGCAAGTAGAAGCAGCAAGCACATGCATATTATATCCATCAAAATCATCATGTGCAATGGTAAAACGCAACCCATCAATATAATCCTTAATAAGAGCAAAATTGTCTGATATAGTGTAGTTGGGAGAATTCAAAAAGATAATAGGACTATCATGTGTGGGTGCAATAGCAACAACTTCATTTTTAACATAAGGAACTATAGCAAGTTCATCTCCATAAGAATAATTCATATTGGCATCATGGCCACAAGCATAGCAAGCATCAATTTCATCAAAAAGGGATTTTTCAAATGAATCGAAGGGGTCATAGAAATTATCATAGCATTCATCCTTCGGTAAGCATGAAGGGAGATTAAACAATGTAAGAGTTGAAGAGTTACTCTCATTAGAAGGTGGGAACGGGTGATCAATCCGCTCTTCCTTCTGTTGTTCTTCGCTCTCCTCCTCATCTTTTTCATCTAATGAGCTCACAGTTCCAGAAATTTCTTCATCCATAGATTCCTGCAAAATATTAGTCTCTTCTTGGACAACGGAGACTTTCTCAATAAATTCATCAATATCGGCATTGTATTTATAATTCTCATAGGAATATTTAAATATAGCATAATTTTTAGATGTGTAAACAGCATCATCACAATCTTCATACTTTTCAAACAAATATTCAATTTCATAAGCACCCTTAAAAGCAACATATTCTTCTATTCGTTCCATGTCATAGTAATCATATATACCATTAGCATAAGAAGCCAAGGTTTCATTATCATTAAATTCACATGAAAAGGGAAGGTGTGGAGCCTTCATCCTAGCTAGAGCATCAAGTATAATCATATCTCAAGCATAAATTCCAAGCATACGGAGGTAGTCCTGGACTAGGGGGTCCTCGGGGTGCTGGCTCATCTCACGTGGGCCGGATAGTTGGGTCGCACCGTATCCGGACCGAAGACCTTTTTGTGCCATGGTGTGTCCCCCAAGTCGAGATAAAAGACCCGGATTTTCCTTGATGTAAGCGACTATCTGTAAACCGTAGCATCCCTGGTGTCTATATAAACCAGGGGGCTTAGTCCATAGAGGCTAGATGAACAATCACCATCCTAGTAGTTAGGGTTTAGTTTGTCTGATCTCGTGGTAGATCTACTCTGTAATCCCCTCATACACAAGCAATATAATCAAGCAGGATGTAGGGTTTTACCTCTTAGAGAGGGCCCGAACCTGGGTAAACATTGTGTCCTACATCTACTGTTCCCCATCTATCCAAGGTCCACAGTTGGGGACCCCCTACCTGAGATCCGCTACTTTTCGCGTTCGGTAGCATCATCCTACATGCCGACGCGACCGTCCGCCTCAACCAAATCAACAATTTCACCCCTGGACAGCAGATCAGGGTTGGCAACTTCGAGTACGTCACCGATGCTCGGGGCGATCTGATCTTCTCGGGCTTCTCAGCCTCACCTACAACAACCATGGCATCCGAAGTATTGACCTCGGGGGCTATCCCCGATCCGATCTCCGGATCGGCCCTTATAATAACGCAACCAGCGTCGAGCTCGGAAGCATCTCCCATGTCCGAAGACTAGGAGTCAACCCTGTCCGGACCTTCCCTCCTTGATGAGGATTCGGGCTTGAGCCTTGACGAGAATTCGGTGTCCGAATATAGGGGGTCAACCCCCGCCGAACTCGCCCTTCTCCGCCTTGACGCAAGTGCGGTGCCCGACGACCAAGGTTTTGCCCTGATCGGACCCGTGCCTTACCCCACCATTACGACGTAGGTCAGCTCCAAGGAAACTACATACGCCACTCCGGCCAGACTCGCCTTGTTGAACGAGGCACTGGACCGAATCCAGATGATGGCTATTATTGATGGCCCATCCTCGGCTCACGCCCAACGGAGCCTCGAGGTAGGCCACAGGGAATTTTATGCCCCACCCACCACCCACTTGATAGCCACTGTCGAAGATTTAACTGACATGCTAGACTATGCCTCTGAGGAGGCCGACGACATGGACGACGACGAGGAGGCCACAACTCGCATGAGCACCGCCCCTCCTGTCACCGGCTACTGGACGGCCACATCCACCTACGACATCTACATGGTGGACACCCCCAAGGACGACGGCGACGGTGCTAATGGGGACGGCACCCCCAAAAGGGATGGTAACAATCCCTGAGCAAAGCCCCCAAATGCCAAAGACAACATCGACGATCCAATGGGCGATGCAGTAGGGAAAGCAACACGGGCACCGGAGAAGGGGACACTCCAGACAACGCGGAGGACCTCGGCGACCCCAACCCCCAAGCACTAGTTCGACTGCTCGAAGGGGCATGAGGATCAGGATAACCCCGAGGACCCTAATGATTCAGAGGATAGCAATTATATGCCCCTCTCCGAGGAAGAGATCAGCCTTGGAGCTGACGACTTCATCATCCCAGAAGACCCAATGGATTAGGAACGCTTCAAGCGATGGCTTATAGCCACTACGCGAAGCCTAAAAAAGAAGCAGCAAAAGATAAAGGCCGAGCAAGATATCGTTAACGAAAGATGGACTAAGGTCCTAGGAGCCGAAGAAGGGTACGGCTATTACCGGCAAACAAAGAGCTACCCTAAACGCAAATTGTTGCCGCAATTCGATGACGAGGCCGCCAATCCCGCACCATCTAGACAAACCCAAGGAACCAGCCCAACCCCCCCTCCCCCCTCGAGGAAGGGATAGAGCGGCTGGTGAAGCCGAACACCCACCTGTCTCTCCTCGTCGTACAGGCAAGGAGGCGACACAACGAGAGTATCAGTACGATCTTCGACACGACCTAGCCGCTAGAGCCGGTCAGTCAAGGTCCATCTATGGATCAAAAAATTATCCTCCCGACGGGAGAGATGGATATCAAGCATGGCTCGACCGAAACAATAGGCTTTGGGATCAACACAGGGCCAGGATGGAAACTGTGGTCTGACGCGATGTAGCCCGAGCAAGAGGAGCTGCTCACCCAATGTGCTTCACCGAGGAGGTGATGTAGCACCAATTCCCAGAAGGGTTTAAGCCCGTCAACATCGAGTCATATGATGGAACCACGAACCCGGCCGTATGGATTGAGGACATTCTTCTCCACTTTCACATGGCATGGGGAGACGAGCTCCACGCCATCAAATACCTACCATTAAAGCTCAAAGGACCAGCCTGGCATTGGTTGAACAGCCTCCCCGAAGACTCCATAGGGAGCTGGCAAGAGCTTGAGGATGCTTTTCGAGCAAATTTTCAAGGTACCTACGTCCGGCCTCCGGACACTGATGACTTGGGACATGTGGTCCAACAGCCCGGAGAGTCGGCTCGGCAAATCTGGAATCGGTTCTTAACTAAAAAGAACCAGGTAGTTGACTTCCTGGATGCCGAAGCCATTGCAGCCTTCAAGCACAGTATCCGGGATGAATGGCTGGCGCGACAACTCGGCTAGGATAGGCCGAGGACAATGGCGGCTCTTACCTACCTTATGACCCGCTTTTGTGTGGGCGAAGACAGTTGGCTGGCTCGTAGGATCACCAACCAATAAGACCACGGCACTTCGGAAGTCCAGGACGGCAACGGAAAGCCAAGGCATAACAAAAATGAACGCCGACATAACGGCCTCGAGACCAATGACATGGCAGTAAATGTCGGATTCCGTAATCCCAAGTCTGGGCTGCAGAAGAAGCCCTCTAAAGGAAACCAGGACGGACCCACCAAGTTGGATGTCATTCTGGATAGGCCATGCCAGATAGATGGCACATTCGACAAGCTCGCCAACCACACCAACCGTAACTGTTGGGTGATTAAGCAAGCCGGCAAGCCCAGAGCCGAAGACATGAAAAAAAAAACCCCCATAGCAAGGACGATGAGGAACCTCGCAGGCTGAATAATGAAGGCCAGAAACAATTCCCTCCGGTGGTTAAAAGAGTGAATATGATCTATGCCACTCATATACCCACGATGGAACGGCAACGCAAACCTCGGGACGTCTACGCCATAGAGCCGGCAGCCCCGAAATGCAACCCATGGTCGGCATTCCCGGTCACCTTTGATCGCAAGGACCACCCAACCAGTATCCGTCACGAAGGGTCGGCAGCTTTGGTCCTCCATCCAATTATCGATGGCTACCACCTTACCAGAGTCCTCATGGACAGAGGAAGCAGCCTCAACTTGATCTATGAAAATACATTCCGGAAAATGGGTGTTAATCTGTTAAGGATCAAACCCAGTAATACCACTTTCAAGGGGGTCATCCCCGGCGTTGAAGCCAGCTTCTCGGGCACCGTCACTTTAGAAGGAGTATTCGGCTCTCCGGACAATTTCCGGAGCGAAGACTTGATCTTCAACATCGCCCCTTTCCGTAGCGGCTATCACGCCCTTCTAGGCCGGATGGCATTCACTCATTTTGACGCCGTCCCCCACTACGCCTACCTCAAGATAAAGATGCTCGGTCCAAAAGGCGTCATTACAGTCAATGGTAACTCGGAGCGCTCTCTTTGGATGCAGGAACATACCGCGGCCTTGGCGGCCGAATACGAAGGACCGTAGTGTCTGGCTACCATCAAGGTGTGAGAGGCGAACAAGCGAACACGAGCCCTATCTCCATCCAAGGGACCTCCCTGTGTCTGGCGCACATAGGAATACACCCCCCATGGCCTGCCCAACCTAGCGACACACTATGTGCCTCGATATCACAGTTTCGCGCTCAAAATACCATGGGCAGCTATGGGGCTTAGTCACCAGGAGGTTGGTTCGACCGTATCATGGCTCAATGCGTCTTCAGGTGACAACCAGGTGCCATATAGGACCTATGTGGCATCAAGCCCCACCGACGTAGCAACCTCTCAAGGACTCCCCGTCAAGGATCCATCATCAGGCAACCACCCAACAAAGTTGTCTCTCTTAGCAGAAGCAAAGGCGCAGACGTGCAGTAGGGCATAGTCTGGGCGTTGACCCACACATTAAGGCCCTATGTAAACCTTTCATTGTAGATTTATCTTTTTTCTTTTTTCGAAGACTTGTTCGGCGTTTCGAAGTGTACGGTTAGACTTCATGAGCTTATTGGAAATAAAGCAAACCTTTTGCGGTTCTTCTACAGTCGCTCGTGCGGTACTTTTTCCCTGATTGTTCATGTTCGTTCTTCGAATCTGCCTCAGTTAAGTATTATGCTCTTCGGATTTCATTTATACACCGATTATTCGACCGGGGGCTTGGACTAGATGCCCACCCTATACATTAAAGACCTACACCTTCTTTGCTGTGTTTGGCGTCTCGGATATTGCAATATATGCACCGGTTCCGAATTATGTCTTGGGTCAATAGTTGGGTTGCTGTGCTCCTGTGCTTACCTTCTTACGTTTCGCATGTTCAGCTAAGAAGGTAAAGGGAGAACCAATGCGATTGTACTTCCGCCTAGTTCGGTTAAGCACCTCAGTGGAGAAAGCCGAAAATTGACTGTCATAATAGGCGAGAACTGGTCGGCCATCCGATGACTAGTCTTCAAACCTAAAATCATTAGTGATTGAACCGTGTACTATGAAAGATTTGTCTTTGAACAAATCAAGTGAGCAGTGTTCGCCCCTATGGTTCGCCCAACACCTCACCACAATGGGGGCTGGTCACCAACCCCCACAGTGAAGTTCCTATGGCTAAGTGAAGGTAATAAAGCCGCATAGTCAGATTGCCTTGTTCCCTCCTGCACTACCACCTCCGAGCACCGAGACATCGGCTAAGGGTTACAGCGTGGAGGATGGAACACCCTTCGTAGAATCTACATGGGGGCTAAAGCTGACGACTAGTAACTTTCAGTATAAAAATGGCCGCACAGGAGTCAAAATTAAACATCAAGCATACACAAGTATGATAAACCATACAAAATACCACTTGCTCATAAAGCATAAAGGTTTCATAGCAAGTTCACACATCAATAACGTAATCACTCTAGTAGTACTTCCTTGGAACATTGCGCCTCCACGGCCTGAGCACCATCCATTACGGTGGCAAAATACTGCTCTGGGTGCCTATGCTCCTTCCTGGCTGGCGGAGGGCCAGTGGCCATGTCGACAGGTTTGATTTTCGGCCAATGAACCATTGTCTTCGCAAATGCCATCCGAGCCCCATCGATGCACACCGAACGCTTGACAACATCAATCCGGGCAGACGCGTCACACACCCTTGCCACTAGACTGAAGTAGCTGCTGGGCACGGGCTCGGAGGGCCATAGTCGGAGACTGAGATCCCGCATGGCTGGTTCCGCCATTCAGTGCATCTCCATAAACTGCTTCATTTGATTCATAAGGAGGGGTGGATGCTCGGGCGCCTGGAATTGCGCCCAGAATAGCTTTAGCTCGGTGTCACCTTCCCGGGCAGCATAGTACCTGGTGGCATTGGCCACGCTCTTCGGGAGATCCATAATGGTGCCTACGGAACGCTAGACCCGGGTGAGGAATTTGAAACTTTGGCCGCAAAATATGCTATGTACTAAATACTGCTTACAGTTGACAATTTGCTTCACTTGCCGGAGTTCCTCCCAAGTGCTCCGCATCTCCGACCGCGCCTCTTGGATCTCCATCTTCATGTTCACCACCACGGTGTCGTGCTCCTTGTTCTTTTGCTCAAGGTCCTAACATTTCGTGATGGCGTCCTTGAGCTCTTGTTGCACTTTGGCCACCCTGGCCTCATGCTTCTCGCGTTCGGTCTTCATCAACGCAAGATTGGCAGCCGCTTGTTTGGCCACCACCTTCTGATCGGCCGCTTCCTTTCTGGCACATAGTAGTTCGGCCCTGAGGCTTTCAACCTCCGCAGCGGCAGCTGCACGACAGTTTGCCGCTTAGGGACAATTCCGGACAAATTGTCTGACAAAAGAATCCTAATGAACCGCATACTAACCTTGTCCTTCGTCTAACCGTTTGTTGACGAGGTCAAGTTCTTCATCGGAATTCTTTAGCTTCCGATTCATCTCAGTAAGTTCGGCGGCATTGACAGCCGCTGCTAACGCTGAAGCCTGCATTCACAAGCACCTCGATTAGCCTATCATTTGGGCGATCTGGATCCTCAACGAGGTTTCTTATCAAAACCTGCCAGAGTCTCGGGGGCTGCTATACGTAAGGATTATCAATATCCTCACTATAAAATATAATTTTATGAAGGAAAGAACATTACTTCGCTTACCTCAAAGCCTGTCAGGAGGCCGTCAAAGGCTTGTTTCAATCCGCTATTAACGGACCGAACGTTTTGTAAAACCACGCCCATCAGGGTGCGATGCTCGGCTATTATGGAGGAGCCATTCACGGCCTGCTCCATCAGGTCCGGCCACTCCGCCGTGGTCCGAACCGCGGTGCTCGGCGCCGATGGCGGGGCTTTAGCTCCCCCTTTATTGAAGGGTGGCTGTGGCGCTTCGGAAGGCCCTGGAAGCTCTGGGATCGCCTTATGGGAAGACTCGGTTCGCCCGAGCCCCTTCTCCTGTCCGTCGGCGGCCAAAGTGCCAGCTTCAGCCATGTCAACGTTAACATCACCCCCCGTGTTCGCCACGAGCGGGGCCCTCTGGGACCGCACCTCCTCGGTCTCTCCGATGACTGAAGGAGGCACAGAATGTGAGTTGCACCCGCTCTCCACTAGGTCGGCTGGTGGAGAGGTGCCTTCCAATATCTCGTCGGTAGGAAGGTCGCGCGGCGGGCTACAACATAATTGCACACATGCGAGTTAGTATAGGGTCAGTAGAACTAATGGCCAGATAGTATCCGGATTCTGACCTTTCAGTGCAGGTCTTGACTCTGCAAGCCTTCTCCGGGACCTTCTTGGAGGCTACGGATTCCTTATCGGAGTCCGAACTCTCATCGGGATGACTAGATTTCCCTTCTTCGGAGGATGCCCTTCTTCGGCCTCGGCAGAGGCTGCTCTTTTCCTAGTGTGGGGGGAGTCACTCTCCTCTTCCCCCTCTTCATCCTATTCCCCCTCATGCATGGAGGGGGCATGGGTGTCCTCAGACTTGATGTCCGAAGGGATTTGCTAGCGGAGGCCGTCCCGGGCCTCCCTCGCGGGGTTCTTCCTTTTCTTTTTCTCATTTTTCTCTGGCGCCTTATAGGGCGCCATGACCAGCATCTCTTCCAGTTGAGCTAACCCAGGGTCTTCAGGTAGCGGAGCCGAACTATTCATCTTCTCGGCCTTCTTGAGCCAACCCTGTGTCAATAAGGGAGCAAAGAGTCAATCTACTATAATAAGAATGTCCGGCTTTGGAGCGGATGAGAGCCTTGTTACCTTTTTGGGAGGGTGTTCGGCGTCAAGGCCGGTGTCCTCCTTGTCCTCTGCTGGCCAATCCTCTTCTTGAGGTTTGAATAACGCCCTCCACAACTTTTCATAGGTAGTGTCGAAGAACTGACGCACGGTGGTGGGGTCTTCGGACTTGTATTCCCACATCGGGGTATCCCGCTGTTGGCAAGGAAGGAGGCGGCGATTGAGCATCACCTGGATTACGCCGGTTAGCTTGACACCAACCTGTTTCATGCTAAGGATACGTTTCTGCAGCATTTCCACTTCTCCAGAGGGCCCCTAGTCGGGGCTCTTCTTGGTCCACGACATCAGTCTCATGGGTGGCCCGGATCTGAACTCCGGGGCCGCCGCCCAAGTTGTGTCGCGTGGTTCTATGATATAAAACCACTCTCTCTCTCTGCCAGACCTTGACGGTGTCTATAAACGTGCCCACCGGCCACTCTACGCGAGTGAGCTTGCTAACCTTGGCTCCCCCACAGTCCGCTTGTTGGCCATCTACAATCTTCGGCTTCACATTGAATACCTTCAGCCATAAACCAAAGTGCGGATGGACCCGGAGGAAAGCCTCGCAAATAATGATGAAAGATGAAAGGTAGAGGACGTTGTTCGGGGCTAGATCGTGAAAATCTAGCCCATAAAAGTACATCAGCCCTTCAACGAAGGGGTGGAGTGGAAAGCCTAGCCCCCTGATGAAGTGGGGGATGAACACCACCCTCTCGCTAGGCTGTGGTGTGGGGATGACCTGGCCTGCTTCTGGGGCCTGGTGAGCGATGGCAGCCGGAAGATAGCTAGCGCGCTTCAAGTCCTCGATGTCCTTGTTGGTGACAGTCGAGGCCTCCCATTTACCCCCACGCTGGATCCCGCCATCGCCTGGTACGGGGAAGGGATCTTTGGAGAAGGGTGGTGATGGGGCGCTTGAGCTCTGTGGATCAGGAGAGGTGCGGCGAAGGGAAGAAGAAGGGAGTACAGTGATAACTGTGGTTGTTTCCATTTTATAAGCAGCCAAGATACCATGAATCCTTTAAACGCGATGTTGGCCTCACCACTTCCCGATATATCCGGAGCGTCACACGTGGATAGATGCGAGGGATCATTGATGAAATCCCTTAAAAAAGGAAAATCTTCTCCGCCTAGATGAGACGTGTCGATGAAAGGGGTGCCTCGAGCCGCACATCGAGCCCTCATAATGGTGCGATTAGACGCGGCCCTTCGCCAAAAGTTGTTAGTCGAGGATAATGTGTTTGCACTCGAACGGCTGGTGCTCTAAAGCCAAGTAAAACAGATAGTTTGAAATCTGGACACGGCCTGGCGTATGGCCGAATTGAATCAAGTACTGATCGAAGGCTTAAACAGGGGAAGGATTATTCCGAACACTCAAGGATAAGGGGAATTCGCCTGCAAGCCGGAGTATGCGGTCATGGAAGTAATATAAAGATGGCATTGTAGGCTAGTTCGGGGGCTACTGAGGGAGTCCTGGAGTAGGGGGTCCTCGGGGTGCCGGCTCATCTCACGTGGGCCGGACAGTTGGGCCGCACCGTATCCGGACCGAAGACCTTTTTGTTCCCTGGTGTGTCCCCCAAGTCAAGATAAAAGACCCGGAGTTTCCTTGATGTAACCGACTATGTGTAAACCCTAGCATCCCTGGTGTCTATATAAACCAGGGGGCTTAGTCCGTAGAGGCTAGAGGAACAATCACCATCCTAGTAGTTAGGGTTTAGTTCGTCTGATCTCGTGGTAGATCTATTCTGTAACCCCCTCATACACAAGCAATATAATCAAGCAGGACGTAGGGTTTTACCTCTTAGAGAGGGCCCGAACCTGGGTAAACATTGTGTCCTACGTCTACTGTTCCCCATTGAACCAAGGTCCACAGTTCGGGACCCCCTACCCGAGATCCGCCGGTTTTGACACCGACACATACCATAACAAATAATCAATTTGATCCCATAATAGTTTCCCTTTTTGTGTCAAGCGATAATCCCTAAAGTATTCACATTAATCCAATGTGTCTCCCATTATTGTAACAACCCCAGTGTCATGCTACAGTGAACTCGCACAAATGATGCCATGTCATCACCATTTTTCTAAGCTAATTGCCACTTGATAAAAATGAAAGCCAAAATCAAATTTAAATTGCAAGTCAAATTATTATTTATCCAAACAGAGAAACAAAAATGTTTGAGATGTTACAAATATTCACTAAGTAATTGTCATGTAAGGACCAACATCTTTGATATATTAAAATGCCCCTAACCTAATTAAAACCATACCAACAACACTTAAGTGAGCCGTTTAATTATAAAACTAAATTCAAACATTTCCAAATGCACCCAAACTTGTGAGCTGTTTCAATATATTGCATACTATTTATGTGCCAATTTCCAAATTCAGCTATATTCAATTGATGCAAGAATATGTTAGAAAATAGTGACAGAAAATACAAAAAAAAAGAAAAGCATAAATATAAAAGAAAAAGGACCTAAACCTACTGCTACGATGGACCCTAAGCAACTACAGTGCCCATAGCCCAGCCCACCAAGGCCTTTCCCCCCACCTCTGTACAGAGGCAGAGTGGCCATGGCACTGTGCACGCGCGCACGCCGTCCACGCGTCGGATGGACTCGTGTCGTTCATCCATCGATGTCCCGAGGTGCTTAAGTACCATGCCAACCCCATGGACGAACCCTAGCGCCATTTCTTTTTCCCCTTGCACCGCTTTTGTGCATCACGCACGCACATCCGCCATGGCCATCGTCGTTGTCGCGGCCACCGACCTCCCCGGCACGTGAGAAGATGTCCATGAGCTTCCCCACCCTCGTCTCCTTCGTCTACCGTAAATGCATCTAGTGCCCCTTAGTGATTTTGATGTATTGAAGACTTATAGGTGAAGGGACTAATGTGGTTGTGAGTGTACACAGGTTCTATAAGTCAATGAGGAGTTTGATATTTACGAAGAAAGTCGACCCCTAAAAATGAATGTCTTCACTTGAAGACTTTGGTTTTCTTGAAGACTTTGAAAATGAGGAAATTGGTGTGACCTTGAAAACTTGATATTGATGCGAGGATTATGATGCGTGAAGACTTTTGTTTTCGTACTTTTGTTTTCCCTTTCTTGAGTCATAGGAAACACCGTACTATTAAAGGGGGTCGAGGTAAAACTAAGAAAAAGTTTCCAAGTGATGCTCAACTCAAATCCTACACCTACCCAATCCTTTCGAGTGAAGCCATTGGAAATCTCATATAGTTCAGTCAAGTTCTTCAGTGACAGAGATGAAGTTCTTCTGTTCTCTGAGGAATTTGTTCTGACTGAGGAGTTAGGAATTTGCCAGTGCGGATTATCTACAAGTGAGGAACATGATAGCCCTGAGGAATTTGAGAGCTCAAATTTCCGACCGTTGCTGTGCTATGCGCCAGCTGTCCAAAATATCCTATCCACCTAACGGTCATATCATTGAAGGGCATTTATGTCTTATCATGTCGGGCTGCTCCCCGGCTATAAATAGCCGCCCCCTACAACCACTAGCTGGTTGGCTGCTCCGAGAGAAACTGACACTTGTCATTTAGAGCATCCCATCCTCCGAGGACTTTGAGCGAAAATCATCAAGTGAGGAAAAACCCAAACCCAACACCTAAAACCCAAAGTGATTGAGCATCACTGAAGAAATTGTTCCTGTGTGGAACCGACGCTTGTTACCTTTGAGGACTATGCATCCTCCAGACAGTTAGACGTCATGGTCTAGAGCATCCAAGAGGAATTGTGGATTGCCGAGTGACCAAGTCTGTGAAGGTTTGGAAGTCACCCATGAAGACTTACCACGAGTGATTGGGCGAGGTCTGTGTGACCTTAGCTCAAAGAGAATACGGTGAGGACTGTGTGTCCGGGACTGTGTGTCCTTAGGTTTAAATACCTAGCCGCTCCAACCAGACGTACAACTGTCACAATAGTTGAAACTGGTCTACCAAATCTCTGTCTTCACCAAGCTACTGTTTCTATTTCCTCAACCCTTTCATTTCCTCGCATACTTGCTGTGTACTTGATCGTTACTGTTTGAAGACTTTGACTGAAGACTTTCTCAATTTTCTCATTCCTATTTCTTCAGTCACTTTGTCTTCATCCTGCTTATCCTGTTTACACGCTACATGTGCTCTGTTTTGTTTCATTTCATCATGATGACTATGCTACTGCTTTGTTATCCATGTACCTAAGTACTTATTCCGCTGCTTGTAGTTCGTTGCTTAGGAAATTCCTCAAGTAGTATTTCCTCAGCGACGAATTCATAAAAATCGCCTATTCACCCCCCCTCTAGTCGATATAACGCACTTTCATCTACATCCTTCGAATCACGCCGGGCCTTGCCATACACTCGGCATCGAGCTGACTAACCGCCATAGCTGCCACACCTCGTCGATGAGCTCGACGCATCCCGGCCGCCCCGTGCCTCCTAACCATGTCTACAAGCTCCAGGGTGAGCTTCCCCCTCGATTCCCTTGTTTTCCACCTTCGATCTGTGTCTTTTTATGCCGTTGATTGCCGTGGACCGATCTCCCAAGAGATCCCGCGTACGCGTGCGTGGTGCTCCTGCCGCCTACTCCTACCCATGGCCGCACCCCTGCGCCTACCCGCGCTTGTACTTCCGCCGCTGCTGCCCTTGTAGCTGCCAGCTGCTACTGCCGCTGCTTGATCGCTCCTGCCGCTGCTACCTGCTGCTGCTACCTGCTGCCGCCTGGTGCTGCTGCTTACTACTTCCCCCGCCGGCGCTGCTAGTTGTCGCCACTGCTCCTCTCGTGCGCTACTGCACTTGCTGCTATCGCTGCTGCTCATGCCGCCATTGCTCTTGCTGCTGCTGCTGTGCTGCGTGTTGTGTGTGTGTGTGTGTGTGCAGTGTGTGTGTAGCCATGTGTGTGTATGGCCGGCTGTATCTCTGTAGGAGACCGCCCCTGTATAGGTTAGTAGCTAATCTCTATTTCTAATGTCTGAGTTGGTAGAATAGCCTCCACGATTTATTTTCGTCCCACCACTTTCGTCCGTTTTTTTCGTTGGTTTTTTTCGACTCCGCTGCCCCCATGCGATCGAAAAAAAAAAAACCACTGCAGAAAACCCGCTCCTCTCGATCGTCAAGGACGCCCCAGGCGCGGAGCCCTTCGCCGCCTCCGAGATCCGAGAGTAGCTGCCACCGCCGCTCCGCCCCCGGCTCTGATTCTGGCCGACGCCATCCGCCTCTCGCATCGGCCGCCACCAGCGCGGCTCCACCCCTTGTCTCCCCCATTGATCCCCAGTACCTCCTCGCCGTCCCCCCTACGTGCGCCTCGCTGTTCCCCCCTGCGTGCGCCCTTGCGGCTAACCCTAGCCGCCAAATCATGTTGCGGGCACTGAGGATGCGAGAGGGGCAGCCGCGTCACTGAGGGGGTGGACCGGCTGGGGCGTCGCGGAACCAACTCCTCTCTCGATCATATGCTAGGTCGTGGCTGTGGGATGACGCCACCGCCTTCGCCTACGCGGAACCAGGGTTCCCAGCCTCCGGCATCCAACCTCAGAGGCCTCCATCACCGGCGCCATCGCTGAACCACAGGTCAGCGAAGGACTCAAGGGGGCGTGGTTGTGGGACGACACCACCACCGCCGCTGCCGTCGCGGAACCCCAGGGCAGGGCGTGGTCGCGTTGCGGGCAGCACGAGCGGCCTTGCCTCTCCCCCGTCAGGCTGTCCTCAGCAGCAATTCGTGACCTGCTCCTGACAGATCCAAGGCCGTGGCCTCTGGGGTCCAGGTCACTCTGCGTCATGAGCCCCGAAGCAGCCCGTGTGTGGCCACTGCGTCAGGCAACAACCTCCACCACCATCGCAAGTTTGTTTTTTCTTCACGTGCTTAAGACTGAAAGCATTCTGCTGTATTTAGGGCATGTACAGTAAAGCTATTTGAAATATGCCAGTACAGAACTATCAGCCTTTTCATGTCAATACAAAAGGGCTTTGCACTATGTGTGTTCTTGTTGTACATCAACGAGAATAGCAAGTATAGAAGAGAAATCAATGGCAAAAATAAGGAGCGACATTCTTCTTGTTTCAAAGAAAGGCATCGAGTTGATTCATGTGAGTTTTTGGAACTAAAGCATCATACAATGATAGGTAGCAGTAATATACTTGACCCATGTGAAGCTGAAAGTGTTTTCTTATATCGAACGTATGATAATCTAATTATATTCACAAGTAACTTCTTTATGAGCAGGAAAAATTACTATGAGAGGATTATCTTTTGAGGTAGTATTGCTAAGCTTATTCACGTACTTTGTGCTAAGAAGTTCGCATAATGGTTTTCTTTTAGTTGTAGGGAAATCCTCACCTTGATGAATGAAACCAATGGTGAAGAAAGTTTTAATTTCAACCAAAGGACCAGGTTGCACTGAGGTAATGGTGTGGTCCTGATGACGGCGGCGAGGTTGACCTAAAGATAAGCTTGGGAGTTATTATTCTGTTTGGCGACGATTGTGGCGCTGGTGAGAAGCCATGGGCCTTCCTTCTCTCCCTTCCCCTCTCTTCAATTTTTCTATTCCGTAAAGCTTGTGAATTTGTTGTCCAGGCTTAACCTGGTTCATATTATGTGTAGGTTATCCATGGTACTGATTCTCATACCTGCAATGCTTGAGCCTTTGGTCAATTCGTAATTTAAATAGGAAAGACTGATGCAGGTTTTGTGATGGAACTAGAAAGGCCCTTGTGAAGGTATGCAAACATGTAACATTACATCTGAATAAAATCAAAAAATAATCTAATAACGAAAATGGATAAAGACATATCTTTCTCCCTACGCGCGAACAAATCTTCGGCCCCAAATCGTGAATGGGTAGTCCTTTCATTCTATTCATGTTTTGGCAATAGTAATCTGTGTAGGATCAGAATTTGTCTTGTGTTCATGAGTATATGCTGGATTGACCTGCTCTGTTTCTATTTGAATGTTCATTTTTATTAGCTTGTTGGATATGTGAAGTATTTTCATATTTAGGAATATTGTAAATGGCTTGCTTGTGAAATATGCTTATTGAGAGATGTGATGCTTTGAAACATTATAAATATCTTCTGCAATTATGAAAGTTGTTGTCGTTGATCATACCATTATCTAATGAGATGAAGTCGTCGTTGTTCCTACTCAGCTGCAGGGCAAGGGCGGCCGCGGCTTCGACGGAGTTGTTGCCACCATCATGGTGTTATGGCTCGGTCGCGCTGGACAACATTAGCAGTAGCAACTGTGCCTATCCTTTGTGGGTCGTGGAATCCCGATGCAATCCATTTGTTTTGGATGCTTCTTTTAAGGGGATGGCATGCAAGTCGTAAAAGTCATTCCACATGTACGACAGCCTCAATTCTGCCCTGCACGACATTGGGCTCACTAGGTAGGTCACTTATATTGACCAGTGATGGTCCTTGCAAATGCCATAGTATGCACACAATATCCTGTATGTTTTAGCATCTTTCTGTAAATGTTTGTTCCACAATTAATGCATAAGATATGATTATTTAGATAAGTAGCTGATGTCAGGCATCTAAACATGCACACACAGTTCTGTACTTACTGATTATTATCCTTCTCTAAAATTGTATGTGCGGGCTTCAAGGCTCAAAAGTCAGAATCAGTGTTTAAGATGAAAAAATGTATTTGCTCCTATTACTTTATGATAACTTGAATTGACATGTGAGGTTAGTATCTAGGTTAGAGGGGAACCAAGAAATTAATTGTTGTTTATAAGTAAGTATTTTTTTGTAATTTATTCATATAATAATCATTTATTCAACATAAGTCTTGCAGAAATTAATTGTTTGTTTTGCAGAAATTTGTAGATATTCAAGTTGGAGGGCCACCATCTTACTCACATAGGTCAAAAGGATTTTGTTTTGCCCACATCCAGGCTATGCTAAGGTGATTCACTAAGTTTCCATTGCATGACAACATACAGCTTGAGTTTATAGTTGCAGTGTTCTTCCATCTAATGGCGCTATCAATTGTACCCTAGGTTTCACTGATTTGATTAGATGAACTGGCATGCCAATTCTATCTAACTGAAGATGTTTCACTGACTTGGTTATATAAATTTCCCTCTGACGGGAGATGGTATTTCCCAACTCCTCGTGGACCTGTTTATTTATGGTTATTTTTTTCAAGAATCATGATGTGATATTTGCCTTTCATTTAATTCACCTTCCTCGAGATTGTGGCTGCCGTAGTCACCTAGAACAAGAGGATCATAGTTGAACATGCATCAGCTATTGCGTCGGGCGAGGGGTCTGGAGAAGAAGTGACCAATATGATAGGATGGGGGGGCTGTTGGTGATGGATGAGACAGTATTGATTCAAAGAAAGACGAGGACGGGCAGCACAACAACACTGGGGATTGAAGAGAGTAAGAGAAATAGGAGGGGCAGGGGGACTTGATATTGCCGATGGTTTGCGTGCTTGCTGTTGTGTGTTTGTGCTTGATGTGTTTGCAAAGGCACATGATTTTGTACTTGCACATATAAAATTATTTTATTTGGTTTAGTAAATTGGCCACACACCTTTTTTCTAACAATTCTTGACCACCTCAATATTGTTACTGATAAAATTAAAATGCTGCCTATGGTGTGCGTGCTTGCTGCTGTGTGTTTGTGCTTATGTGTTTGCAAAGGCATGCGATTTTGTACTGGCACATGTAATAGTATTTTATTTGGTTTAGTAAATTGGCCACACACTCATATTTTTCTAACAATTCCTGACCATGTCAATATTGTTACTGATAAAATTAAAATTGTTCGTTGAAACAACGTTTGTTACTAATAGAAATCATTTTCTAAAACAAAAAGCTTGACTACGTTTCACTAAAAAATATTGGTTCACTTGCTTAAAATCGTTAGGACACTCGGACTGAATTATAATCCAAAAAGGTAATAGAGAAGAATGGCAGCCATGCAGTAGCAAACGAGTAGGGTGGGTGGGATGGGAAGGGCGAACCTAAGAGTCAGTGGTGTAAATATTCTGGTGGCCGCGACACTACGGTGAGTAGATGGAAGGGCGAACCTTAGAGTCAGTGGTGTAAATATTCTGGTGGCCGTGACACTACGGTGAGTAGATGGTCACATTGCCACTGCGGTGTAAATATCTTTTCCTGACTGGTGTAAATATCGTTAGGAATTGTCTTGGAGTGGCCTTGACATGGAGATCGATGCCGAGATGGCGACCCAAGAGGTTGGCGAGGAGAGAAGGAGGCGGGCCACACCATGGCGGGAAGAGGAGGGGACGGGTGACGCCATGGACAAGTGGGGAGGCGGTGGGGAGAGGAAGGGCGTGCTTCACCATATCGTGGTGGGGAGGTGTTGGGGAGAGATGGTGGTGGCGATGTGTGGCGGGGAGATGAGATGCGGCGATACCCGGTGGCTGGCTGGCTCTACAGGGTGAGTCGGAGGCGGCTATGCTGTGAGTGACTTAGAGGAGTGGTTGTTTTTTCCCTTCAAGAAAAGGATAAAGGAGCAGTTGCTATGCGGTGACATAAATGTCATATAGCCCAAGAAGTTAACTTTAGAGAAAATACCATCCAAGTGATCTATAGGTAGCCAACAATTTATGGCTCATTAAAGTCGGAATGTGACTCACATTGTATCATGCAAATAAAGTTAAAGACCACAGTCCTCACATTGCACGAAAAAACCTTAAACCCATCAAGTAGATGTAAGTTTGTAAGAGATAATTAGTTGGCTTATTGCTTTTTGATTGTTATGGGCTATCATTTCTATACATGCAAAATTTGACAATGCATTATGTTTACATATGAAATCGGCAAAACAAATATTCATGGCCCGTAGCAACGCACGGGCATTTTACATATATTGCTTGTGTATGATGGGTATGAGTTGAGGAATATATTTTTATTATACTTGCTCAAATATCATGTGAATGAAGCTAATGACAACATTCCTGATATTTTGTGATAATTTTTTAAGTTCATCAAGTAGATCTTAATTTGTAACAATTTTTTAGTTGGACAATCACTATATGTATACATCGTCAAATTGACTTTTGTTATCAATTTACATTGCAAGTGAAGTGAACTTCAATCGTTACCCGGTTGTGCCCGTGCTATCTATTCTCTACATGTGAAATTTAACATGTATTATGTTTATATAAATCGGCAAAATATTTCAAAAGCCCGTGGCAACGCACGGGCATTCTACTAGTTACTACTAGTAGTTAGGCTACTTAGTGGTTAGGTGTAGTGTATATGACATGTGGACCCTGCTGTTAGATAAAAAGGTAAATTAGATTAAAAATATCTAAGCCTATGACATGTGGGTCACACCTCTCCTTTTGACTAGTCAAATTGACTTGGTCAACTCGAATTAAAAGTAATTTAGAAAATCTAGAATATTGATAAAACTTTGGAAAGTCGTATAAAATAAAATGTAACTCCGATGGAAATAATTTATATATGAAAAATGATCAGAAAAATAAGACGAATCCGAATATGTCATCCACATACCTGTCACATGCCTCCAACACTGCAAACATGGAACCTTCCCCTCCGGATGGTTTGACCAAATAATACCTGGAGCTAGGAAAATATTCCCGAATAATTTCCATCTTCTTTTAAAATGTTTAGTGATGCATTAGAGAATTTCACCCACACATATTCTCGTGCCATTGCATTTGTGTTGCATTTGATTGCTCTGTTATTTTTTCCCCTCCGTTACTTCTTTTCCGGTAGACCCCGAGACCGATGTTGATCCGGTGATCGACTACTTCACCGTCGAGGGTCCTTATCTGATTGCAGAGCTTCTAGGCAAGCAAAACCCCCTTGATCATTCCTATATCGACCAATTCCTTCTCTCTCATTATTGCATTAGATTTTGCTACTGTTGTTCATTTGTATCTATTCTGATGCATAGCCTGATTTTGTAGCCTGCTATTGTTACCTACCTGCTTATCCTATATGCTTAGTATAGGTTGGTTAGTGATCCACCAGTGACCCCTCACCTTGTCCCTTTTGCCTCCGCTTTATGACCGATGACTCGATCAACGTGATCGACGTCCTTAGCCCAACACATCACCTCATACCCCCTTAGTTGCATGACTCTGCAGAGTTACCATCGAGTGCTGAGGGTGATACCTCGTATAACACTTCTGATGAGATCTCTGTGGTGTAGCTAATCGGTCATGGTCTACGAAGGGTGATTCCTTCTTCACCACTCCCGATGACGACTCTGTCGTGCAACACCTCAAGCGTGAACCCTTCGAGGGCGATTCCTCCAAGTTCACCTTGATGGTTACATCGAGTAGGAATCCTTCAAGGGTGATTCCTCAGATTCCCCCTTGATGTTATGGACCATCGAGTAGGAATCCATCGAGGGTGATTCCTCGGATTCCCCCCCCCCCTTGATGTTATAGACACACGGTTACTTTGACTTTACCCCAAAACCATGTTGAAATCGGGTCGGCCCTGAGGGATACCCACGAGAAATGTGTAGTCGGGTTGATCATGAGGGTACCCGCGAGAGATATGGAGTCGGGTTGACCTGGAGGGTACCTGCGAGATAATTACGTGGCACGGCCAGACATTCTTAGCCCATGCCGTAAGTTCGGGAGACGGGGTGACGGGCCCATAGATCGTGGATCATTGATCATCTCTGCGCGCTCCCAAGACACTAAGGGTTTGGATATGTGATCTGAGTATGCCTCTGGCCTTTTCACACCAACCACCACGCGGGAATAAGTATGGGCACTCCATGTCATACGATTCTTTTGAAAGCTCTTCAGATGCCACAGTTGAGTGGCACGCGCCCGGGTGGTCCGCTTAAGCACCTGCTTTGTATAAAGTGGTAGCCAGGATTGATCTCGGCCATCCTCGCAACACGCAGGATTGCAAAGGACGATTGTCCCATGACCCCTTCGCGATTAGGATGTAGACCGGCGTGTGACCTCTCTGTTGAGCCTAGGTTGGACTACGGCGTGTTGATCAGCCAAGGCCAGGCATGACCTGTTAAAGTGTGTCCGGCCAGAGTTAGTGTAGCGTGTTGGGTAAGTTGGTGCACCCCTGTAGGGAAGTATATCTATTCGAATTGCCTTTTCGATCATTGTTGTTGTTTGTGTTAGTCTTTCTAAGGCAGACTTGTTACTTATGTCTGTACTCAGATATTGTTGCTTCCGCTGACTCGTTTGTATCGAGCTTATGTATTCGAGCCCTCGAGGCCCCTGGCTTGTAATATAAAGCTTGTATGACTTTAATTTGTGTCTAGAGTTGTGTTGTGATATCTTCCTGTGAGTCTCTGATCTTGATCGTGCACATTTGCGTGTATGATTAGTGCACGATTAAGTCGTGGCGTCACAATTATCAAGTTGAATGGGGTTTTCTCAGGATTAAAGTAGTGTTTAATATTTTCCTCATAATGAGCATCGAGGGTTTTAGGAGGTTCCCCATCTCCGTGAGTAGCAAGTACAACTAATTTTTTTGGTATTTCGTGTTCCATATCCATAACTAAAGATAAAGTAAACAAGCACACACGAGAATATTCACCCCACGCTATTGCTCCCCGGCAAAGGCGCCAGAAAAAGGTCTTGATAACCCACAAGTATAGGGGATCAATTGTAGCCTTTCTCGATAAGTAAGAGTGTCGAACCCAACGAGGAGCTAAAGGTAGAATTTATATTCTCTTCAAGTTCTATCGACCACCGATACAACTCTACGCACACTTAACGTTTGCTTTACCTAGAACAAGTATGAAACTAGAAGTACATTATAGGTGTAGTGGGATGAGTTTGCAAGATAATAAAGAACGTGAAAAATAAAAGTTAGGTGTTGTTCTAATTAAAGTACAATTAAATTAGTATAGCGAGTGTGGAAAAGTGGTGGTAGGATATGCGGAATTGTACCTAAGCTATTGGCTAAGTTACTAGACCGATAGCAAGTTTTTATGTGGGAGAGGCCATTGCTAGCATGTCATCCCTTACTTGGAATTCTATGCACTTATGATTGGAACTATTAGCAAGCATCCGCAACTACTAAAGATCATTAAGGTAAAACCCAACCATAGCATTAAGATATATTGGTCCCCCTTCAATCTCGTATGAATCAATTTCTATGGTAGGAAGAAGCTTCTTTCACTCTTGCCCTCCAACGCATAGTCCTATCAACAGACAACTAACCCTATGGTGTGATCCACACTCGCGCTCATATGATGGGCACCAAAGGACAGCAACATAACCATAAGCAAATTAATCCAATCATAGCAATTCACCAATCACCCATAGGTCAACAAAAATCTACTCAGACATCATAGGATGGCAACACATCATTGGATAATAATATGAAGCATAAAGCACCATGTTCAAGTAGAGGGTACAACGGGTTGTGGGAGAGTGGACATCTAATAATAGAGGGGGGAAGGTGATGGAGGTGTTGGTGAAGATGACGGAGTTGTTGGACTAGATCGCCGTCACACGATGATTGCCCCGGCGGTGTTCTGGCGCCACCAGGATAGAGGGGGAGAGAGGCCCCCCTCCTTGTTCTTCTTCCTTGGCCTTCCCCCTAGGTGGGAGGAGGGTTTCCCCTCTGGTCCATGGTCTCCATGGCGGCGAAGGGTGATGATCCACAAGTATAGGGGATCAATCGTAGTCCTTTCAATAAGTAAGAGTGTCGAACCCAACGAGGAGCAGAAGGAAATGACAAGCGGTTTTAGCAAGGTAATTTCTGCAAGCACTGAAATTGTCAGTAACAGGTAGTTTGATAACAAGATAATTAGTAACAAGTAATAAGTAGCAATAGTAACAATAGGTGCAGCAAGTTAGCCCAATCCTTTTTGTAGCAAAGGATAGGCCAAAACAATCTCTCATAGTAACCAAAGCGTTCTTGAGGACACACGGGAATTTCATCTAGTCACTTTCATCATGTTAGTTTGATTCGCGTTCGCTACATTGATAATTTGATATGTGGGTGGACCAGTGCTTGGATGTTGTTCTTACTTGAACAAGCCTCCCACTTATGATTAACCGCACTCGCAAGCATCCGCAACTACGAAAGAAGAATTAAGATAAAATCTACCCATAACATTAAACATATGGATCCAAATCAGCCCCTTACGGAATAGCGCATAAACTAGGGTTTAAGCTTCTGTCACTCTAGCAACCCATCATCTAATAACTACTCCACAATGCATTCCCTTAGGCCCAAAGATGGTGAAGTGTCATGTAGTTGACGTTCACATAAACCACTAAGGGAATCACAACATACATATCATTAAAATATCAAACGAATATCAAATTCATATGATTACTTATGACAAGACTTCCCCCAT
This sequence comes from Thinopyrum elongatum, assembly GCA_011799875.1. Lineage (NCBI taxonomy): Eukaryota > Viridiplantae > Streptophyta > Magnoliopsida > Poales > Poaceae > Thinopyrum > Thinopyrum elongatum. Next base: position 231,590,893 of record CM022300.1, read on the forward strand.
GTCCTCAAGAACAAAAGTAACTACTCACACAATATATTCATGCTCAAGATCAAAGGAGTATTGAATATCATAATAGATCTGAACATATAATCTTCCACCAAATAACTGGCTAGCATCAACTACAAGATGTAATAAACACTACTAGTCACCCACAGGTACCAATGTGAGGTTTTGATACGAAGATTGAACACAAGAGATGAACTAGGGTTTTGAGATGAGATGGTGCTGTTGAAGATGTTGATGGAGATTGGCCCTCCAATGATGAGAGGGTTGTTGGTGATGACGATAGCTTCGATTGCCCCCTCCCGGGGGGAAGTATCCCCGGCGGAATCGCTCCGCCGGAGAGCAAAAGTGCTCCTGCCCAAGTTCCGCCTCGAGACGGCATCGCTCCGTCCCGAAAGTCCTCTCCTTATTTTTTCTAGGGCAAATGACCTTATGTACCAGAAGATGGGCACCAGAAGCAGGCCAGGGGGCCCACTACCCACCAGGGCGCGCCCGGTGCCTAGTGGGCACCTGGGTGGCCCCCTCTAGTGTTTCTTTATTCCAAAATAATTCTCCATAAAATTTTAGGTCATTTGGAGATGTGCAGAATAGTATCTCTGACATAGCCTTTTCAGGTCCAGAATTCCAGCTGCCAATAATCTCCCTCTTTGTGTAAACCTTGCATATTATGAGAGAAAAGGCATTAGAATTACTCCACAAGGTGTTATATTGCATAAAAAACACTATAAACAACAGTAAGAAAACATGATGCAAAATGGACGTATCAACTCCCCTAAGCTTAGACCTCACTTGTTCTCAAGCGAAAGCCGATATAAAAAATCATGGTCACATGTTTAGAGAGAGAGAGAGGTGTCGATAAAAACAGAATACAGACATAGTAGCATCATGCTTATTATTATAACAACAATAAACTTTATCATAAAACTTCTCATGATCAAGTAACAATTTCATCACAACATCGAAGTATGAAGCATAAACTTTCTTGAAAACAAACAAACTATGTTCTCAGTCAACAATGCAATTGCAATTCATCATATTTTCAGGAAGGGTCTCATGACGGAGCTTTATAGCAAGTCCACATACTCAACCATCATTTAGTCTTCTATGATTGCTAACACTCACAATAAATATGGAGCAAAAAGTTTTAGCCAGACACATAGAAAGATAGGGGCTTATAGTTTCGCCTCCAAACATATTCACCTCAAGGGTGATGTCAACAATAATAACTCATGATCACTCATATCCAACTGGATATATGTGCCTAGATCTTTCCCCACCATAGGATGGTTGCAAAAGAGAAAAATAAAAAAGAATAGAGGAAAACACTTTGACTCTTACATAAAAAGTAAATACATAAAGGTAAAAGATAGGCCCTTCGTTGAGGGAAGCAGAGGTTGTCATGAGCTTTTTGTTTTTGGATGCACAAGCTCTTAGTGCAAAAGAATGTCATGTTATATTGCCCCTTATGATAGCAACCTTTATAATGCAGTCCGTCGCTTTTATTACTTTGCCATCACAAGTTCGTATAATGCTTATTTTCCTTACACTAAAAGATCATACATATTTAGAAGCATTTTTTATTGCCTTATGCACCGATGACAACTTACTTGAAGGATCTTATTGAATCCATAGGTAGGTATGGTGGATCTCAAAATATGAATTTGGGTTTAAGGTTTTTGGATACACAAGTAGTATCTCTACTTAGTGCGGATTTTTGGCTAGGAAAGATATTAGGCAAGCACCACATGTTGGAGGATCTATGACAATATAACTTCTATATGAATATGAACAAACATAAATCATTACGTTGTCTTACTTGTCCAATGTCAACAATTTGACATAAAATACTTAATGGGGGCTCGCAATCATAAAAGATATCCAAGATAGTATATTTGCATGTGAATCTTCTCTTCCCTTATTAATTCTTTCATGAATTGCATCATTGACCAATGCTATGTTTGTTAACTTTCAATAAATTTTACCACATATACTTTTCCTTATGTGATGTCATTACTTTCCATAAGATTAGTATATGATCTTTTTCATTATTTTCTTTATTTTGATTGAAACAAGAAAGTAAAGAAGCAAAAACTCAAACTAAACTTTATTATATAACTCTCAACTCGATTACATAGATGGATAGAAATGAAAACTGGTGAAGATAATAAAAGTGATGGTGATACGATACCGGGGCATCTCCCCCAAGCTTGACGAAAGCCAAGGGGAGTGCCCATACGCGTGTACTCAAGTCTCCTTCTTTGATGATGGTGGTGGTGGAGTAGGGGTCTCACACTTCAGCCTCAGAAGGTACTCCATTCTACGATTGATGCTCCGGATGGCGATGTTTTGCTTTTCCAACAAAATAATTTCACGAGTGAGATATGTATTCTGAACACAAAGCGTTTCAAAGGCTTTTAAGGCTTCGATTTCAGTGGAGGTGAGATGGTTATAGTAGGGTTGAAGGATATCTTCTTCTTTTTCAATTTCCCCCGTGAGCATGGCTCGTCCCTCTTCTTGAGCTTGATTCCCTGCAACTTCCTTGGCCTTGTCCTCCTTGGTTGCTTCTTTTGGTTCTTCCCTCCTTAGTTCTATCTTCAGCAGCCAAGCATCTTCTTCTACGTTGTTGGAAGAGGGGGAAGACATGGTGCCTAGCTTGATAGATCTGACAGAAAACAACATGAAACAAGAACAGAGTATATTTCCGTGATGCGGTGGTCAAATCGTCCAGGGCATATATAAAGAATTTTTATCTTGGGGAACAAGTATACCACTGGAAAACGGAGTCGGGAAGGTTCCTGAGGGGCCCACTACCCACCAGGGTGCACCAGGAGGGGCAGGCGCGCCCTGGTGCCTAGTGGGAACCTCGGTTGCCTTTGATACGTCTCCATCGTATCTACTTTTCCAAACTCTTTTGCCCTTGTTTTGGACTCTAATTTGCATGATTTGAATGGAACTAACCCGGACTGACGCTGTTTTCAGCAGAATTGCCTTGGTGTTATTTTTGTGCAGAAATAGAAGTTCCCGGAATGACCTAAAACTTCACGGAGAATATTTTTGGAATAAATAAAAAATATTGGCGAAAGAATCAACAGAGGGGGACCCACCTGCTGTCCACAAGGGTGCAGGGCGCGCCCCCTGCCTTTTGGGTCCCCTAGACCTCCACCGACCTCAACTCCAACCCCATATATTCATGTTTGGGGATAAAAAAATCAGAGAGAAGGATTCATCGCGTTTTACGATACGGAGCCGCCGTCACCTCCTGTTCTTCATCGGGAGGCCAGATCTGGAGTCCGTTCGGGGCTCCGGAGAGGGGAAATCGTCACCATCATCATCACCAACCTTCCTCCATCACCAATTTCATGATGCTCACCGCCGTGCGTGAGTAATTCCATCGTAGGCTTGCTGGACGGTGATGGGTTGGATGAGATTTATCATGTAATCGAGTTAGTTTTGTTAGGGTTTGATCCCTAGTATCCACTATGTTCTAAGATTGATGTTGCTATGACTTTGCTATGCCTAATGCTTGTCACTAGGGCCCGAGTGCCATGATTTCAGTTCTGAACCTATTATGTTTTCATGAATATATATGTGTTCTTGATCCTATCTTGCAAGTTGTAGACACCTATTACGTGTTATGATCCGCATACCCCAAGGTGACAATAATTGGGATTCTTTCCGGTGATTACCGTAGTTTGAGGAGTTTATGTATTCACTAAGTGCTAATGCTTTGGTTCAGTTCTCTATTAAAAGGAGGCCTTAATATCCCTTAGTTTCCATTAGGACCCCGCTGCCACGGGAGGGTAGGACAAAAGATGTCATGCAAGTTCTTTTCCATAAGCACGTATGACTATATATGGAATACATGCCTACATTATATTGATGAATTGGAGCTAGTTCTGTGTTACCCTAGGTTATAACTGTTGCATGATGAATGCCATCTGACACAATTATCCATCATTGATCCATTGCCTACGAGCTTTTCACATATTGATCTTTGCTACGTTACTTTTCCGTTGCCACTGTTACAATTGTTACAAAACTGTTACTGTTACTTTTGCCACTGTTACCGTTACTTCCATACTACTTTGCTACTAAATACTCTGTTGCAGATATTAAGTCTTTCAGGTGTGGTTGAATTGACAACTTAGCTGCTAATACTTGAGAATATTCTTTGGCTCCCCTTGTGTCAAGTCAATAAATTTGGGTTGAATACTCTACCCTCGAAAACTGTTGTGATCCCCTATACTTGTGGGTTATCAAGACCTTTTTCTGGCGCCGTTGCCGGGGAGCATAACTCTATTCTCTGAGTCACTTGGGATTTATATCCGTTGATCACTATGAGGAATTTGAAAGATACTAGAACGAAGATTTTTCCCTCTACTACGAGGGGAGGTAAGGAATTGCCATCTAGCTCTGCACTTGATTCACCTTCTGTTTTGAGTAAGCTTGCGACACCTACACCTGCTATTGATTCTGATATGTCGCATGTTATTGATGATGCTACTTCTACTATGAATGATGCTTATGATGCTACTACTTTGCTTGATAAAACCATGCCATTGGGTGAATTACTTGATGAACATCTTGCTAGAGTTAGAATTATTGACTATGCTGAAGATGATGATATTTTTGAAACTGATGAAATTATTGAAACTGAACACTTTGAAACACCCGATAAGACTAGCTCTCCTAGGTATGAACTTCCTGTTGTACCTGAGGGTTATATTATGGATGAAGAAACTGCTAGAGACTTTTTTGCTTGTAATGATAGAGATGATCTTAAGAAACTGTTAGCAAAGCTGAAAGAAAAGTCTTTGAATGCTAGAATGCAATATGATCCTAAGTTTGCTACTTCACCTATCTTTGTTACTGATAAGGATTATGAATTCTCTGTCGATCCTGAGTTAATTACTTTGGTTGAATCTGATCCTTTCTATGGTTATGAATCTGAAACTGTTGTGGCACATCTTACTAAATTGAATGATATAGCCACCCTATTTACTCATGAGAAAAAATTTCGCTATTACTATATTCTTAAGTTGTTTCCTTTCTCGTTAAAGGGTGATGCTAAGTTATGGTTTAATTCTCTTGCTCCTGGTTGTGTGCGTAGTCACTAGGATATGATTTACTACTTCTCTGAAAAATATTTCCCTGCTCATAAGAAACAAGCTGCTTTAAAGGAAATATTTAACTTTGTGCAAATTGAAGAAGAGAGTATCCCACAAGCTTGCGGGAGGCTTCTCCAATTACTTAATGCTTTGCCTGATCATCCTCTCAAGAAAAATGAAATACTTGATATCTTTTATAATGGACTAACTGATGCTTCTAGGGACCACCTAGATAGTTGTGCTGGTTGTGTTTTCAGGGAATGAACTATTGAGCAAGCTGAATTGCTATTGAATAATATATTGAGTAATGATAATGATTGGACACTTCCTGAACCAACTCCTAAGCCAACTCCGAAGAAAAGAGGTATTCTTTTCCTCAGTCCTGAAGATATGCAAGAGGCAAAGAAATCTATGAAAGAAAAAGGTATTAAAGCTGAAGATGTTAAGAATCTACCACCTATTGAAGAAATACATTGTCTTGATAACCCGACACAGGTAGTAGAGGTAAATTCTCTCTATAGATTTGATGAAGGTGATATTCCTCATAATAAGTCTGCTAGTCAATGCTTGGATGAGTTTGATAATTTTATTGTTAAACAAGAAAATGCTTATGTTAGTAGACAATTGAAACGTAATGCTCACATGCTTGACAGCTTGGGTGATAATATGAGTAGAACTGTAGAACTGTTAATGATCTTAAGCTTATTAGTAAGCATGCTTCCATGGTTAAAACTCAAGTAGAACAAGTACTTAAGGCACAAGATGATTTGCTTAATGAGTTGAATAGTAAGAACAATGATAATGCTGTTAGGGTTATGACTAGAGGTGGTAAAATGACTCAGGAACCTTTGTATCCTGAGGGCCATCCTAAGAGAATTGAGCAAGATTCTCAGAGAATTAATACTGATGCACCTAGTCCTAGTAATAAAAATAAAAAGAAAATTGATAGGACTTTGCATGCTTCTAATGAACCTGTTATAGACACACCTGAGAATACAAATGATATTTCTATTTCTGATGCTGAGACACAATCTGGTGATGAACATGAACCTAGTGATAATGTTAATGATGATGTTCATGTTGATGCTCAACCTAGTAATGATAACGATGTGGAGGTAGAACCTGCTGTTGATCTTGATAACCCACAATCAAAGAATAAACGTTATGATAAGAGAGACTTCGTTGCTAGGAAACATGGTAAAGAAAGAGAACCATGGATTCATAAACCCATGCCCTTTCCTCCTAAACCATCCAAGAAAAAGGATGATGAGGATTTTGAGCGCTTTGCTGAAATGATTAGGCCTATCTTTTTGCGTATGCATTTGACTGATATGCTGAAAATGTCTCCTTATGCTAAGTATATGAAAGATATTATCACAAATAAAAGAAAGATACCTGAAGCTGAATTTTCCACCATGCTTGCTAATTATACTTTTAAGGGTGGAATACCAAAGAAACTTGGAGATCCAGGAGCACCAACTATACCATGCTCCATTAAAAGAAACTATGTTAAAACTGCTTTATGTGATTTGGGAGCTGGTGTTAGTGTTATGCCTTTCTCTTTATATCGTAGACTTGAATTGAATAAGTTGACACCTACTGAAATCTCTTTGCAAATGGCTGATAAATCAACTGCTATACCCATCGGTATTTGTGAGGATGTGCCTGTTGTGGTTGCAAACGTTACTATCTTAACGGACTTTGTTATTCTTGATATTCCCGAGGACGATAGTATGTCGATCATCCTTAGTAGACCCTTTTTGAATACTGCAGGGGCTGTTATTGATTGCAACAAAGGCATTGTCACTTTTCATGTTAATGGTAATGAGCATACGGTACACTTTCCGAAGAAACAACCTCAAGTTCATAGTATCAATTTTATTGGAAAAATTTCAACTATTACTATCGGAGGTTTTGAATTTCCTCTCCCTACTGTCAAAAAGGAATATGATATTCTTATTGTTGGGGATATGCATATCCCCGTTGAGGTAACCTAGTGTTATTAAAAAATTCTCCGGTTTCATGTTATTCAAAAGAGGTTTGTTAATCAGACTTGATCAACCTTGTTAACGGATTCCTTTTGATGAGCATGAGATGGATGAATTTAGAAAGCACAACTTTCTGTACTTACTTTTTTACTTTCTGTTATTTAGAATAAATAAAGCAAAAATAGTATTATCTGTCTATTTTCTGAATTATCCGTGCAATAAAAATATCCCAAAAATAAAAGTTCTCCAAATGCCATGAAAACTTAGTATGATTTTTATAGAATATTTTAGAATTTCTGGCACTGAGATTGCACTAGGGGGCTGCACCAGTGGACCACAAGGGTGGAGGGCGCGCCCTACCCCCCTGCCTTGTGGGTCCCACGTAGGCCCCCCTCACTTATTCCAGCACCCATCCACTTTGTCTTCCTCCAGAAAAAATCATCCCAGTGCTGAAACCCGTGTTCTAGCTCATCTTGCTGCCATTTTCGATCTCCTTGTGTAAAGCTCCATTTGCAAAACTGTTTTGGGGGATTGTTCTTTGGTATGTGACTCCTCCAATGGTCCAATTAGTTTTTGTTCTAATGCTTTATTTATTGCAAATTTTTGCTGCTGTGGAGACCTTGTTCTTGAGCTTGCATGTCAAATTTTTATGGTCCAAAGTAGTTTTGATGCATGATATAGCCTCTAGACACTTGTAGGAGTAGTTGCTATCAATCTTGTTGAGTTTGGTTCACTTTTATTTTGAGTCACTAAAAATTTCAGAAATTTTTCAGAGGAAGAAAAATGTTGAGGAAAATGTACCAAGGTGGTTCCTCGAGGAAGCAAGCACCGAGGCTCGCGATACGTGAACTAGACCTTGAACCACCAAGGGAAGCTCAAGTGCAGCCTTGTGAATGGCCGTCGGATGAATTCATAGTTCGTGCAAGTTTCAAGGATGAGTTTGATGCGTACGTGCAAAATGCTGAACTGCGGGACTTCTTGTCAGATAAGTGTCCCCAATACTATCAACTCACTGATTCATGTGTGAGAAGGTTTAAATTTACATCTCAGTGCAATACTCATACTGTCCTATTTGATCTTTATGATGAATCATATACCATGGACCTTGAAGATTTTAATACTTCTTGCAAAATCCCACAATGGGGCATTCATAGCGAGCCTCGTAAAACTAAGTACAATGATTTCCTTGCTAGCATTACTGTGGGAGAAACTAGACATATTACACAAGCCTCCATGGGGAGTATTCATTTTCCTACCATACATTATTTTGCTCTCTTCGTAGGTAGATGCATTAATGGTAAACATGATCATAGCCACCTTTGCGCATCGGATCTTAGTGTCCTTAAGTGTGCAGTGTTGGGTGATAAACAATATAACTTGGGGGCCATTATTGCAAGGAGGTTAAATCTTAATGCTAAATATGGAGATTTATTTGGTGGGATTTATGCAACCCGTTTAGCTAATTATCTTGGAGTACCCATAAGGGGGAACGACATTGAGTTACCACCTGCTTTTCTTGATTATAATGCTTTGGTTCGCTACCAGTTTCTTGTGAGGAATGAACAGTCCCTCCTGTACCGACTAATCTTTGACCGACAACGCGCTGTCCATATTACTCTTCCTGCTCCTGCCTTCTTTAACTTTTAGGTCAGAGGGAGATATTTTATAAATAGAGAGGAGGAAAACGAGTATGAGAGAGAGGTTGAGGCCACTCGCCTCCATGCTGCAACCCTTCAGGCAGTAGCTGCCGCATCACAGTACAACCCCGACTACAACTTTGGATATCCGCCGGGCCAGCCGTGGCCCTAGACCAACTTAGGCCAAAAGCCTAAGCTTGGGGGAGTACGTATTTCTCACCGACATTATATTCATGTTCACACACTCATTCCAGTTGTCGGTGTTCATACTTTTTCATTGTATTATCCATGTTAGTTTATTTTCTTTTTCCCGCTTTCTTCTTGTGTGTTTGAAAAACCTTAAGAAAAACAAAAAAAATTAGTTGTAGCCTATTTCCTTTCCATGTTTATTTAGTAGTAGTATTAAAGAAAACCCAAAAAGATTTCTCGTTCTTCTTTTGCTTGTTGGGAGCTTTCCCATGTAAATAGTTTTTCTCGTTCTTGTTTTACCTTCTTCAGAAAAACAAAAACTCCAAAAACATTTCAGTGTGTTTCTTTGAAATTCTTTTCTTTTCTTTGGGGGTCGAGAGGAGAAGACCACGATGAAAATGTTGAGTGGCTCTCATATGCATTATTGTTGATCTAACAAAGAGCCCATATTACCTTGTCTTCTCCTTTGAATAAATGTTTGCAGATTCCAGCTTAGTCCAATGCAGGTGCACTATTATTATCCACATCGTTCGGTCATGCAAGTGAAAGGCAATAATGACGATATATGATGAAATGATTGAGATGAGGAAAAGCTGGTATGAACTCGACCTATCTTGTTTTTGTGAATATGATTAGTTCATCATTCTTGATTCAGACTACTATGAATGAAACATGTTTGCAATGACAATTAGAGATTATAGTTACTCATGCCATGCTTAATTAGCTAGGAGTTTATAATGCTTTACCTTGCGTGCCAACATGCTTTTAAAATGGTTGTGATGTAGTATGATAGGATGGTATCCTCATTTGAATGATTCGAGTGGCTTGACTTGGCACATGTTCATGCATGTAGTTGAAAAAAAATCAACATAGCCTCCACGATATTTATGTTCATGGTGATTTATATCCTACTCATGCTTGCACTCAATGTTGGTTAATCTCAATGCATGTTTATGGCTGTAGTCGCTCTCTAGTTGGTCGCTCCTCAATCTCTTGTTAGCCTTCACCTATACTAATCGGGAATACTGCTTGTGCATCCACTTCCATAAACCCAAAGTTGTTCCATATGAGTCCACCATACCTACCTATATGCGGTATTTACCTGCCGTTCCAAGTATATTTGCATGTGCCAAACTCTAAACCTTCAAATAATAATCTGTTTTGTATGCCCGAATCGCTCATGTAGCGACTGGGGGCTGTCAGTATATTCCATGCTAGGTGGGTTATTCTCATGATGAGTGGACTCCGCTCGTCATTCACGAGAAAATGGCTGGTAATCGGGATGCCCAGTCCCATGCTCAAATCAAATCAAATTATAATTGCAAACAAAACTCCCCCAGGATTGTTGTTAGTTGGACGGTACCCGTTGTTTCGGACCAGCCGTGGAATGTGCTTCTTGGTGGTGGGGGAGTATAAACTTTACCATTCTGTTTGGGAACCGCCTATAATGTATGTAGCATGGAAGATACCGAGATCTCTTGGTCGTTATGTTGACAATGAAAGCATACCGCTCAAAATTATATTCATCTCTGTTTCAAAAAGCTCGAGCTCTGGCACCTCTGCAAATCCCTGCTTCCCTCTGCGAAGGGCCTATCTATTTACTTTTACGCAGAGTCATCATCCTCTTATAAAAAGCACCAGTTAGAGAGCACCACTATCATTTGTATGCGTTGTTATTAATTGATATTGAGTATGACTGTGACTGGATCTATTTTGCCATGAATTACAATGTCTAGTCAGTCCTTGATCTTCAGGGGTGCTCTACATTTATGTTTTGCGGTCCCAGAAAGGGCTAGCTTGATACCATTATGTTATATCATATCATGATTGTTTTGAAAAAGTGTTGTCATCCAAGATTTATTATTATTGCTCGTTAGTTGATTATGCCATTGGTATGAGTAAATGTGAGACCTAAATGTTATTGTGAATATGGTTAGTTTATAATCTTTGCTGAAAACTTGAATGCTGGCTTTACATATTTGCAACAACAAGATCAAACAGAGTTTGTAAAAGTTTTTCTTTATCACTTTATGTTTATCAACTAAATTGCTTGAGGACAAGCAATGGGTTAAGCTTGGGGGAGTTGATACGTCTCCATCGTATCAACTTTTCCAAACTCTTTTGCCCTTGTTTTGGACTCTAATTTGCATGATTTGAATGGAACTAACCCGGACTGACGTTGTTTTCAGCAGAATTGCCTTGGTGTTATTTTTGTGCAGAAATAGAAGTTCTCGGAATGACCTGAAACTTCAAGGAGAATATTTTTGGAATAAATAAAAAATATTGGCAAAAGAATCAACAGAGGGGCACCCACCTGCTGTCCACAAGGGTGCAGGGCGCGCCCCCTGCCTTTTGGGTCCCTTGGACCTCCACCGACCTCAACTCCAACTCCATATATTCATGTTCGGGGAGAAAAAAATCAGAGAGAAGGATTCATCGTGTTTTACGATACGGAGCCGCCATCACCTCCTGTTCTTCAACGGGAGGCCAGATCTGGAGTCCGTTCGGGGCTCCGGAGAGGGGAAATCGTCGCCATCATCATCACCAACCTTCCTCCATCACCAATTTCATGATGCTCACCACCGTGCTTGAGTAATTCCATCGTAGGCTTGCTGGACGATGATGGGTTGGATGGGATTTATCATGTAATCGAGTTAGTTTTGTTAGGGTTTGATCCCTAGTATCCACTATGTTCTAAGATTGATGTTGCTATGACTTTGCTATGCCTAATGCTTGTCACTAGGGCCCGAGTGCCATGATTTCAGATCTGAACCTATTATGTTTTCATGAATATATATGTGTTCTTGATCCTATCTTGCAAGTTGTAGACACCTATTACGTGTTATGATCCGCATACCCCAAGGTGACAATAATTGGGATTCTTTTCAGTGATTACCGTAGTTTGAGGAGTTTATGTATTCACTAAGTGCTAATGCTTTGGTCCGGTTCTCTACTAAAAGGAGGCCTTAATATCCCTTAGTTTCCATTAGGACCCAGCTGCCACGGGAGGGTAGGACAAAAGATGTCATGCAAGTTCTTTTCCATAAGCACGTATGACTATATACGGAATACATGCCTACATTATATTGATGAATTGGAGCTAGTTCTGTGCCACCCTAGGTTATAACTGTTGCATGATGAATGCCCTCCGACTTAATTATCCATCATTGATCCATTGCCTACGAGCTTTTCACATATTGATCTTTGCTACGTTACTTTTCTGTTGCCACTGTTACAATTGCTACAAAACTGTTACTGGTACTTTTGCCACTGTTACCATTACTTCCATACTACTTTGCTACTAAATACTCTGTTGCAGATATTAAGTCTTTCAGGTGTGGTTGAATTGACAACTCAGCTGCTAATACTTGAGAATATTCTTTGGCTCCCCTTGTGTCGAATCAATAAATTTGGGTTGAATACTCTACCCTCGAAAACTGTTGCGATCCCCTATACTTGTGGGTTATCAGCCTTCTTGGGTGATTCTTATTTTTGTATTTTTTCTAATCTTCCAAAACTGACAGAAAATATTTTTGCGGAATTTTGGAGTCCGTTTACTTACCGTATCATGTACCTCTTCCTTTTTTGGGTTCTGGAGTGTTCTGTAAGGTCTCTTTATGTATTCCTCCGGTGTCATGGTTTGAATAATGTTAGTTTCAACACTAATAGGTGTACCTGAAATATAGTGCTTAATCCTTTGTCCATTGACCACCTTCAGATTAGTGCCTTCGGCATTATTGATCTTAATGGCTCCAGAGCGATAAATTCTTCAATGATATATGGTCCTTCCCATTTGGAGAGAAGTTTTCCTGCAAAAAATCTAAAACGATAATTGTACAATAGAACATACTCACCCACTTTGAATTCCCGCTTTTGTATTCTTCCATATTTTTACTTTTTCTTTGAATAATTTTGCATTTTCATAGGCTTGGGTTCTCCATTCATCTAGTGAGCTAATATCAAATAACCTATTTTCACCAGCAAGTTTGAAGTCATAATTGAGTTCTTTAATTTCCCAATATGCTTTATGTTCTAACTCAAGAGGCAAATGACAAGCTTTTCCATAAACCATTTTATATGGAGACATACCCATAGGATTCTTATAAGCGGCTCTATAGGCCCAAAGTGCATCATCAAGTTTCTTAGACCAATTCTTTCGAGACCTATTGATAGTATTTTGCAATATTAATTTTATTTCTCTATTGCTAAGTTCAACTTGTCCACTAGATTGAGGGTGATAAGGGATGCAATTCTATGGTTGACATCGTATTTAGCAAGCAATTTACGAAAAGCACCATGAATAAAATGTGAACCACCATCAGTCATTAAATATCTAGGGACTCCAAACCTCGGGAAAATAACTTCTTTCAACATTTTAATGGAGGTGTTATGATCAGCACTGCTAGTTGGAATAGCTTCAACCCACTTAGTGACATAATCAACAACACCCAAAATATGTGTATACATATTAGAGGAAGGAAAAGGTCCCATATAATCAAAGCCCCAAACATCAAATGGTTCAATAACAAGTGAATAGTTCATAGGCATTTCCTGACGTCTACCAACATTACCAATTCTTTGACATTCATCACAAGTCAAACACAAACTTACAAGCATCCTGAAAAGGGCAGGCCAATAAAAACAAGATTGTAATACCTTGTGTGCAGTTCTATCTCCCGCATGATGCCCTCCGTAGGCTTCAGAGTGACATTTCCATAGGATTTGTTCCTGTTCATGCTCAGGTACACAATGTCTAATAATACCATCTACTGCTTCTTTATAAAGATGTGGGTCATCCCAAAAGTAATGTCATAAGTAAAAGAAGAATTTTTTTGTTGGTATGTGAAACTAGGTGGTATAAATTTAGCAACAATGCAATTAGTATAGTATGCATACCAAGGAGCATTATGAGAAGCATTTATGACAGCTAGTTGTTCATCAGGGAAGCTATCATCAATAGGTAGTGGGTCATCAAGGATATTTTCTAACCTAGACAAGTTATCAGCTACAGGATTCTCAGCTCCCTTCCTATCAGTGATATGTAAATCAAAATCTTGTAGCAAAAGAACCCACCTAATGAGTCTAGGCTTAGCATCTTTCTTTTCCATAAGGTATTTAATAGCAGCATGATTAGTGTGAACAATTACTTTAGAATCAACAATGTAAGATATGAATTTATCACAAGAAAACACAACTGCTAGAAATTCCTTTTCAGTAGTAGCATAATTTCTTTGGGCACAGTCTAGAGTTTTACTAGCATAATGGATCATATTTAATTTCTTATCAACTCTTTGTCTTAGAATAGCACCAACATCATAGTCACTAGCATCACACATAATTTCAAAGGCAAGTTCCAATCAGGTGGTTGAACAATGGGTGCAAAAGTTAAGGCTTTCTTAAGTGTTTCAAAGGCTTCTACACAATCATCATCAAAAACAAATGGAACATCTTTTTGCAAGAGATTAGTAAGAGGCCTAGAAACTTTAGAGAAGTCTTTAATAAACCTCCTATAAAAACCAGCAAGACCAAGGATACTTTGAATACCTTTAATATCTTTAGGACATGGCATTTTCTCAATTGTATCAACTTTAGCTTTATCCACCTCAATACCTCGCTCAGAAATTTTGTGCCCCAAGACAATATCTTCATTCACCATAAAGTGGCACTTCTCCCAATTCAAGACAAGATTAGTTTGGTCACATCTCTGCAAAACTCGATCAAGGTTGCTTAAGCAATCATCAAAAGAAGTTTCATAAATGGAAAAATCATCCATGAAAACCTCAGCAATCTTTTCACAAAAGTCAGAGAATATAGCAGTCGTACATCTTTGAAAGGTAGCAGGTGCATTGCATAAACCAAAAGGCATATGTCTATAAGCATAAGTTCCAAAAGGACAAGTAAAGGTGGTTTTCTCTTGATCAGGTTGTGATACAGGTATTTGAGAGAAACCAGAATATCCATCAAGAAAGCAAAAGTGTGTGTGATTTGACAATCTTTCTAACATTTGATCAATAAAGGGCAAAGGGTAATGGTCTTTTCTAGTGGCTTTGTTTAATTTTCTAAAATCAATTACCATTCTATAGCCAGTAACAATTCTTTGTGGAATAAGTTCATTTTTGTCATTTGGAACAACATTAATACCTCCTTTCTTAGGGACACAATGAACAGGACTTACCCATCTACTAGATATATTATACCTACTTCCAGAAGTTTCAGTATTTCAGTTCTTAACACTTCCTACATCTTAGGATTCAATCGTCGTTGATGACCAACAACCATTTAGCATATTTTTCCATATTAATCTTGTGCTGACAGAGAGTGGGACAAACGCCCTTAAGATCATCAAGAGTATATCCAATAGCAGCACGATGCTTCCTCAGATTTTTTAACAGTCTCTTTTCTTCTTGCTCTATAAGGTTAGCACTAATAATAACAGGATATATCTTTTTCTCATCAAGGTAAGCATATTTCAAAGTATCAGGCAATTTCTTTAATTCAAACACAGGATCACCTTTAGGTGGAGGAGGGCCTCCTAGAGTTTCAACAAGCAAATTGTGTTTAAGAAAATGTTGTTGCTCAAAGAATATTCTATCTATTTCATTTCTTTCATGCAAGTGCATATCATTTTCATGGTCTAGCAAGTATTGTTCTAACAGATCAGTAGGTACGGCAATAGAAGCAAGACCAATTCTTTCATCCTTACTAGGCAATTCTTTATTATGAGGTTGCCTACGAAACTTAGAGAAATTAAACTCGTGAGACACATCACCAAAATTAACACTGACGGTTTCTTTCTTGCAATCTATCTTGGCATTAACAGAGTTCAAGAAAGGCCTACCAAATTTTATGGGAGAAAAATCATCTAATGGAGAACCAAGAACTAGAAAATCAGTAGGGTATTTTATTTTTCCACACAGGACTTCAAAATCTCTAAGTATCCCAAGTGGTGTGATGGTGTCTCTGTTTGCAAGTTTAATAGTGACATCAATATCTTCTATTTCACGAGGTGCAATATCATTCATAATTTCTTGGTATAGAGTAAAAGGAATAGCACACTAGCACCTAAATCACATAAACCATGGTAGCAATGATCTCCTATTTTAACTGAGACAACAGGCATGCCAACAACAGGCTTATTCTTATCTTTAATATAGGGTTTGGCAATTCTAGCAGCTTCATCACAGAAATAAATAACATACCCATCAATATTATCAACCAAGAGATCCTTAACCATAGCAATACTAGGTTCTACTTTAATTTGTTCAAAAGGTTTAGGTGCTCTAATATTACTTTTGTCAACCACGGTTGAGACTTTAGTATGTTCCTTTATCCTAACAGGGAAAGGTGTTTTTTTAATGTAAGCGGTAGGCACAACTGGGTCAACATTATATCTGATAGTTTCATCTTTAATTATGACTGGCTCCTCAATATTTTCTTTAATAGGGGATGATATTTAAACCACTTCTCCTTAGGGAGGTCAACATGAGTAGCAAATGATTCACAAAAAGGCTACTATCTCTGAGTCAAGTACATATTTAGTGCTAAACTTGTGAAAAGCATCGGTATCCATAAAATATTTAACACAATCAAACTCAAGCTTTATACCTGACTCTTTACCTTCATCGAGTTCCCAATCTTCAGAGTTGCGCTTAATTCTTTACAAAAGATCCCACATGAATTCTATATTCTTCTTCATAAAAGAGCCAGTACAAGAAGTATCGAGCATGGATTGATCATCACGAGAAAGTCGAGCATAAAAATTCTGTATAATAATTTCTCTTGAGAGCTCATGATTGGGGCATGAATATCGCATCGATTTAAGCCTCCCACAAGCTTGAGCGATACTTTCTCCTTCACGAGGCCAAAAATTATATATATAATTCCGATCATGATGAACTAGATGCATAGGATAAAACTTTTGGTGAAACTCCAATTCCAATCGATTTCAATCCCAAGCTCCAATATCATCACATAGCCTATACCATGTCAATGCTTTTCCCCCAAAGATAAAGGGAAAAACTTCTTCTTAACTTCATCTCCGGGTAAACCTGCAAGCTTAAATAATCCACAAACTTCATCCACATAGATTAGGTGCATATCAGGATGTAATGTTCCATCTCCTGCATAGGGATTAGCTAGCAGTTTCTCTATCGTACCCGAAGGAATCTCATAACCGATATTTTCAGTAGGTGTAGTAGGTTGAGGAGTAACTCTTTGTGCTTCCGTTCGAGGTGAAGATACCTTGAACAAACCCCTCAAAGGATTGTTTTCCATAGTAACAAGTGACAGTAAATTTCAGCACATTATATAAAATTTTCCTTACCAATTTCCACTTACCAAGAGCGCTTCACTTCCCGGCAATAGCGCCAGAAAACAGTCTTCATGACCCACAATTATAGGGGATCAATCGTAGTCCTTTCGATAAGTAAGAGTGTCGAACCCAACGAGGAGCAGAAGGAAATGACAAGCGATTTTCAGCAAGCTAATTTCTGCAAAGCACTGAAATTGTTGGTAACAGGTAGTTTGATAGCAAGACAATTTGTAGCAAGTAATAAGTAGCAATAGTAACAATAGGTGTAGCGAGGTAGCCCAATCCTTTTTATAGCACACAACAAGCCAAAACAATCTCTTATAGTAAGCAAAGGGTTCTTGAGGACACACGGGAAATTCATCTAGTCACTTTCATCCTGTTGGTTTGATCTGCGTTCGCTACTTTGGTAATTCGATATGTGGGTGGATCAGTGCTTGGGTGCTGTTCTTACTTGAACAAGCCTCCCACTTATGATTAACCCCTCTCGCAAGCATCTGCAACTATGAAAGAAGAATTAAGATAAAATCTAACCATAGCATTAAACATATCTATTCAAATCAGCCCCTTACGGAATAGCGCATAAACTAGGGTTTAAGCTTCTATCACCCTAGCAACCCATCATCTAATAACTACTACACACTGCATTCCCTTAGGCCCAAAGATGGTGAAGTGTCATGTAGTCGACGTTCACATAACACCACTAAGGGAATCACAACATACATATCATTAAAATATCGAACGGATATCAAATTCACATGATTACTTATGACAAGACTTCTCCCATGTCCTCAAGAACAAAACTAACTACTCACACAATATATACATGTTCAAGATCAGATGAGTATTGAATATCATAATAGATCTGAACATATAATCTTCCACCAAATAACCGGCTAGCATCAACTATAAGATGTAATCAACACTACTAGTCACCCACAGGTACCAATATGAGGTTTTGATACTAAGATTGAACACAAGAGATGAATTAGGGTTTTGAGATGAGATGGTGCTGTTGAAGATGTTGATGGAGATTGGCCCTCCCACGCTGAGAGGGCTGTTGGTGATGATGATAGCTTCGATTTCCCCCTCCCGGAGGGAAGTATCCCTAGCGGAATTGCTCCGCCGGAGAGCAAAAGTGCTCCTGCCCAAGTTTCGCCTCGAGACGGCAGCGCTCCATCTCGAAAGTCCTCTCCTTATTTTTTCTAGGGCAGATGACCTTATGTACCAGAAGATTGGCACCGGAAGCAGGCCAGGGGCCCACTACCCACTAGGGCGCGCCAGGGGGGCAGGCACGCCCTGGTGCCTAGTGGGCACCTGGGTGGCCCCCTCTGGTGGTTCTTTATTCTAATATTTTTTATATATTCCAAAATAATTCTCTGTAAAATTTCAGATCATTTGGAGATGTGCAGAATAGATATCTCTGACATAGCTTTTTCAGGTCCATAATTCCAGCTACCGGTAATCTCCCTCTTTGTGTAAACCTTGCATATTATGAGAGAAAAGGCATTAGAGTTACTACACAAGGTGTTATATTGCATAAAAACACTATAAATAACAGTAAGAAAACATGATGCAAAATGGACGTATCAGAGGGGCAGGAGCCCCTCCGAGATTGGATATCTTTCTCTGTTCTCTTCTGTATCGCGTTCCTTTTTTCTGGCCTTTCACTGTTTCTTAAATTCCCGGATATCCATAACTCTGTCTGGGCTGAAATTTTGAGGGAATATTCTTTTGGATATTATATTTCTTGCTGCGAAAGAAGGGCACCAACTACCTTACAGGGGCGCCACAAGCCTGCCAGGCGCGCCTGGGGTAGGGGGCGCGCCCCATGGACTTGTGGCCCCCTCGGGCATCGTCTCGCGTTGATTCTTTTTCCCAAAAATCACAAATATTCCAAAATATATCTCCGTAAATTATTATCGCGTTTTGAATTCATTTGATATGGATATTCTGTGAAACAAAAAACATGCAACAAACATGAACTGACACTAGGCACTGGATCAATATGTTAGTCCCAAAAATAATATAAAATGTTGCCAAAAGTATATGAAAGTTGTAGAATATTCGCATGAAACAATCAAAAATTATAGATACGATGGAGGCGTATCAAGGCATTCATATAGAGTCATATTGTTCTATTTATCGAGTTGTAATATCGAGTTGTGAGTAAATAAAAGTGTGATGATCATCATTATTAGAGCATTTTCCCAGTGAGGAAAGAATGATGGAGACTATGATTCGCCCACAAGTCGGGATGAGACTCCGGACGAAAACAAAGAGGCCAAAGAGCCACCAAAAAAATGAGAGAAAAAGAGAGAAGGGGCAATGTTACTATCCTTTTCCACACTTGTGCTTCAAAGTAGCACCATGTTCTAGAGAGTTTCTTGAGTTGTCACTTTCATATACTAGGGGAATTTTTCATTATAGAACTTGGCTTGTATATTTTGATGATAGGCTTCCTCAACTGGCCAAGGTCTTCATGAGCAAGCAAGTTGGATGCACACTCACTTAGTTTCCCTTGGTCTTTCTTACAATTATAGCTCTTAGTGCATCCGTTGCATGGAAATCCCTACTCCTTGCATTGACATTGATTGATGGAAATCTCCATATCCCATTGATTAGCCATGTCGATGTGAGGCTTTCTTCCTTTTTTTAACTTCCCTTATTAATCTCTATCCCTTTTTTTGACTTCCCTTATTAGCCACGTCGATGTATTGCGTGGTGTTGAAAATGTTGAAGCGCGTTAGAAGTACTATCCAATTATATGGTTTGACGGTGTGGTGCTCATGATTTATATTTATGCGGTGAAGGCAGAGTCATGCCATGCTAGCATGATAAAATGAGTGGGGATAACATTCGTTAAGGATCGTATATTTTGAAAAAGTAATGATTGTGTTTCTTATATTCATGGATATTATTATGTTCATATTGTTACTTCATTGTTTCTCAATGATTATACCATAAAGATATTGCATGATACACATGTTCGGTAGCATTTCCCATCAAAAAATCTATTTTAATCATTTACCTACTCGAGGACGAGCAGTAATTAAGCTTGGGGATGCTGATACGTCTCCAATGTATCTATAATTTTTGATTATTTCATGCTATTATATTATCAATCTCGGATGCTTTATATGCATTTTATGCTATTTTATATGATTTTTTTGGACTAACCTATTAACCTAGTGCCCAGTGCCAGATGTTCTTTTCTGCTTGTTTTTGGCTTTTCAGAAAATCAAGACCAAACGAAGTCCAAACACGATGAAATGTTACAGTGGTTTTTTCTGGACCCTAAGGGACCCTAGAAGGTTCGGGAGGAGGCTAGAAGGGCTACGAGAGAGTCAAGAGCTCACAAGATGCGCCCCTGAGCTCGTGGTCCCCACGCAACTCTGTTTTACCTAATTCCACCCTATAAATTCACATATATTCCCAAACCAATAGAGAGACACCCGAAACACTTTTTCCACCTCCGCAAGCTTATGTTCTTTCGCGATCACATCTGGAGGCCTGTTTCGGTACTCTGCCGTAGGGGGAATCGATCATGGATGGCTTCTACATCATCCTTGCTGCCTTCCGATGATGCGTGAGTAGTTCACCACAAACCTATAGGTCCATAGCTAGTAGCTAGATGGCTTATTCTCTCTCTTTGATCTTCAATACAATATTCTCCTTGATCTCCTTGGAGTTCTATCCGATGTAATTTTCTTTTACAGTGTGTTTGTTGGGATCCGATGAATTGTGGGTTTATGATCAGATTATTCATTGAAAGTAATTGAGTCTTTTTTGAACTTTATTATGCATGATTGTTATAGCTTTGTATTTCTCTCCGATCTATCCGTTTGGTTTGGCCAACTAGATTGATTTATCTTCAGTGGGAGAGGTGCTCTGTAATGGGTTCAATCTTGTGATGTCCTCACACAGTGACAGAAGGGGTAGCGAGGCACGTATAGTGTTGTTGCCATTAAGGGTAAAACGACGTGGCTTATTCATATTGATTGGGTTTACTTTGTCTACATCATGTCATCTTGCTTAAGGCGTTACTCTGTTTGTCATGAACTTAATACCATAGCTGCATGTTGTATAGTGGTCGATTGGTGGAGTAATAGTAGTAGATGCAGACAGGAGTCGGTCTCCTTGTCACGGACGTGATGCCTATATACATGATCATTGCCATGAATACGTCATAACTATGCGCTTTTCTATCAATTGCCCAATAGTAATTTGTTTACCCACCATATGCTATGTGTTCGAGAGAGAAGCCTCTAGTGAAAACTATGGCCCTGGGTCTACTTTTATCATATTGCTAAAAAACCAAAAATACTTTGCTGCAATTTTATACTTTTTATTTTACTTTTCTTTTGATCTATCTATCACAATCAGAATTAATCCTTGCAAGTAATGAGTTCAAGGGGATTGACAACCCTCTTGCCCGCGTTGGGTGCAAGTATTTGCTTTTATTTTTGTAGGTTTTGTCAAAGAGAATTTGGGTTCACGCCTCCTCTTCGGGGAAATCCTAACGCAGTTTACAAGTAGCATCAGGAAACATGGATACTCGTTCCTGCACTCCAGATCTAGCCAGCGGTGCTAGTAATCTCTTCTCCGTGGCATACTTAAAGAGGCAACGAAGTGGTCCCATGCATAGGATGAATAGCATGGGCAAAACAAGAGCCCCTTGCCGTAGTCCCTGGCTGGCATGTATTGGCTTGCCCGGTATGCCATTGATCATGACTCTTGTAGGCGAGGTGGCCAGCATCCCACATATCCACGCTCTCCACCGTTCTCTGAAGCCCAGCCTTGTCATTAGTTCAAGCACAAAAGGTCACTTCAGTGTCTCAAACACCTTGCTAATTGTTAGATGACATTCATCATATAACAGACACAACCTAGAGCAACACAGAACTAGCTCCAATTCATCAATGTAATGTAGGCATGTATTCCGTATATAGTCATACGTGATTGCGATAAGAACTTGGATGACATCTTTTGTCCTACCCTCCCGTGGTAGCGGGGTCCATAAGGAAACTAAGGATATTAAGGCCTCCTTTTAATAGAGAACCGGAACAAAGCATTAACACATAGTGAATACATGAACTCCTCAAACTACGGTAATCACCGGAAAGAATCCCAATTATTGTCACCTTGGGGTATACAGATCATAACACGTAATAGGTGCATATAACTTGCCAGATAGGATCAAGAACACAAATATATTCATGAAAACATAAAGGGTTCAGATCAGAAATCATGACACTCGGGCCCTAGTGACAAGCATTAAGCACAACAAAGTCATAGCAACATCAATCTCAGAACATAGTGGATACTAGGGATCAATCCCTACCAAATTGACTCAATTACATGAGAAATCTTATCCAATCCCATCACCGTCCAGCAAACCTACGAAGAAATTACTCACTCCCGATGGTGAGCATCATGAAATTGGTGATGAAGAAGCGTTGGTGATGATGATGGCGACAAATCCCCCTCTCCGGAGCCCCGAACGGACTCCTGATCTGGCCTCCCGAGGAAGAACATGAGCTGGCGGCGGCTCCATATCGTAAAACACGATGAAACTTCTTCTCTGATTTTTTCTCTGAAAATAGGAATTTATAGGCTTGCGATTAGGGTTAGCGAAGCCACGTGGGACCTATGAGGCACCAGGGCACGCCCAGGGGGTGGGCGCGCCCAGGTGGCTCGTGGGCTGCTACTTGTGAGCTGTGTTGGGATCTCCCCGAAGAGGAGAGGATGATGTAGTACAGTAGAGATAAGTATTTCCCTCAGTTAAGAACCAAGGTTATCAATCTAGTAGGAAAACCACGCAGCACCTCATTAGCCAGTACCTACAAACAAAATAACAAATACTTACACCCAATGCAAACAAGGGGTTGTCAATCCCTCGGCAGTTAATTGCAAGGATCAAATCTCGTAGTGATAGATAGTTAAACAAGAACACAAAATAAAATAAAGTAAATAAAATTGCAGAAAGGTATTTTTGGATTTTAGTATATGATAAAAATAGAGGCTTCTCTCTTGAAAATAGCATACGGTAGGTGAACAAATTACTATTGGGCAATTGATAGAAAAGCGAATAATCGTGATGATAGCCAAGGCAATGATCATGTATGTTGGCATCATGTCCAGGACAAGTAGACCGACTCCTGCTTACATCTACTACTATTACTCCACACATCGACCGCTATCCAGCATGCATCTATAGTATTAAGTTCATAAAGAACGGAGTAACGCCTTAAGCAAGATGACATGTGTCGGAATCGGGCCTCCGCGGACCCAATAAGGTTCAAACTCTGGGGCGTGTGTGAAGATCTAGCCTAGCCACAGTCTAAAGCTCATCACTCCATGGCTTGGCCTCATCGAGTTCGTGCGAGCGGGGGAAGGAAGAACACAATAGTTTACCCAGGTTCGGGCCACCTTGCGGTGTAAGACCCTACTCCTGCTTTGTGGTGGATTGGCCTCACGAAGAGGATGAGGATGAACTAGTACAGTTGGTGAGCTGCCTCACGAGGGCTCGGTGGATGGGGATGAGTCTATCCGAGATCCCCCTCTACGGTGGAGACTAGCCTATATTTATACTAGGCCTCGGTCCTCTTCCCTCATAGCTTAGGCGGGAAGGGATTCCTCAATGGCCAATTTGAAAGGAGACAAGAGGTAGATCTTATCCTGACGAAAGGTGGTCTTCGCCTGCAAAGCTTCTGGCCATGACGCGGTGGTGGGCTCAGTGATGACACCTGTCCTGCCAAGCTCGTAGACTTGGTCTTGTTGCACCGGAATGGAAACCTTTGGGGGATCCCTCAGGAACCCACGCTGGTCCTTGCCTCCTTAGCACCAAAGAGGAAACTGTCCTCCTCTGCGCCCGCTGATGCCTGCCTGGCCTTGGTCGTCATGGCTCACGTCACAGCGAGCCTCGTGAGGCAGGGTACCTGCATCAAAATCTCCGCTCCTTGGGAGGCAGGCTCGGGGAACTGCTCCTCGGGAGGTCTTGGTGTCACTCGCCTCGCGATGCCGGGGGGCCTCGCAATGGTCTTGCTCGTAGAGTCTTGTAGCTGGGCCGCACTGGGCCGTCAACGGGGCCACGCGCTGGGCCGTAGGCAGGCAAGTTTGGGTACCCCCGATCCCAGAACATCGACAGTAGCCCCCGGGCCCAAGGCACGCTCGCCCTGGCTTCGAAGCGAAGGCAAGAGGCGAAGGGTGAAGCGACGTGGGCCCCAATCACCTGCGGGCCAGGCTTGATGCGTGGCGCGCGACGGGATGTTGATGCCTCCCCTTTCCCACGTCGCCTCGGCAACTGCCCAGGCTGACAAAAAGCCTGGCGCACGCTGCGGAGCCATCATTGCTTCTTCTTCCTTGCGCCCTTCCTCCCTTGCCGAGATCCCCTTTCCCTCACGAGAGGTTCCTCCAGATCAAGGCGAAGCGCCATCCTTCCTCCCGCTCTCCCATCGCCAAGGACTCCGTGGATGGCGCCCGCCGGGAAATTGAAGCCTGAGGCCCAGGCCACGGCCTCCTCATCTCCTCCACCAGCGCTCTCAACCTCTTCCATCGTCAAGGAGGGGGACCTCGCCCCAGTGCTCCCGCTGATGGCGAGCGATACAAACGAGTGGGGCGAGACCCTGATCTGGGCCTGTTTTGCGGAGCAGAGCACCTTGGTGAAGATGGTGTTCCCCTTCTTCCTCCATAGTATCTACTCGGGGCTTGTCCCGCCCCATTCGGAGTTCTTCTGTGCTATCCTCGAGCACTACAAGGTTCACGCCCTCCATCTCCAGCCTAACTCCATTCTTCTCTTGTCCATCTTTGCCTTCTACTGCGAGGCCTTTGTGGGCGTGAGGCCCTTAGTGGCTCTCTTCCGCCAATACTTCAGCTTGAGGTTCCACGACCGGGAGCAGCGTTCCGCATGTGTCTCCTTCATTGCGGTCCAGAAGGGGAATGTGCTCCTGAAGGCCGGGAAGAAGGTGGAAGGGTTCCGACACCGCTGGGTCTTCCTGGACGTCCAGGGTCTCAATCCGCTCCTTGAGCCCCAGGCGGAGTTGCCCGAGCAGACCCCGGAGTGGGGTTCCGTGAAGCTCACCGACCCGCGGGCGCAGCCTGTCCTGTAGAGGATAGCCGCAGACATGGAGGCCAAGCTGCTGACAGGGGCGATGATCGTGAAGGAGTTCCTAGCGCAGCGCTTGGTGCCGCTCCAGTTGCACTCGAAGACCCTGTGGGAGTACCAGGGCGCGAGGGACGACATAAGGCTGCGCCCCGTCGGCTTGACATGTGAAGAGCTAGACACGGCCGTGTTGGCTCTGCTCTGCGGCGACCCGGGGGACGTCCCTGAGGCCTACACCCCCTTGTACCACCGCGATGACAGGGAGAGCCTGGTTGCCGCCATGCCCGCCTTCAACGAGCTGGGGCTCGTGCCATCTTACAACCCCAACTCCCCCGTGCCGGTGTCCTCCGGCGACAGCGCCTACGAAGAGGACTCAGAGGGGACTGAGGACGATGACCTAGGGGAGGTGTCCCCGCCGTCGCAACGCGAGCTCCTCCGCTAGCTTGAAGATGACGATGATGCCGACGAGCTTCCGGCCGTGGACTCCCCACGCTTTGTCAGGGTCTCCAGGTGGCCGGAGCCCGCCCACCGGACGACGCGCGGATCTGGCCGGGCAGCCTCGGGCAGAGGCGCGATAGCGCCCTCCTCGGTGGGCTCCCCACGCCTCAGCGCGGGGGTCAAGGAGTCAGGCCCGTCCTCAACAGGCACCCAGTCGAAGGACGGGGCGGCCTCTGCCGGGACGGACACGGCCTCCTCGGCCATGGCCCCTCAGGCTAACCTCCTCACCCCTCCGGGCGGTGATGCCGTGGTGGGGCCCATCGATGGCCACTCCGACAGCCTGCGGGACATGACCAAGGCCACGCCGGAGAAGAGCGGGGGCGCCTCGGCCTCCACCGAAGAGGAGAAGAAGAGGAAGTGGGCCGCACCAGATGAGTAAGTAACCTCGCCACTTTCGGACTGAGCGTCGGTTGCGCGCGTATTCATATTATTCCCCTCTCGACGACTAGGGGTGGTGAGGCGGTGAAGAAGAAGAAGAAGGTATGGGTCGCATCGAAGGGGCCCCTTGTCTCAAAGGCGCCGTCGGCACTCGGTCGTGGCGTTGGCGGGCGCGGAGGCACACCGTGTCGACCCGATGCAATCCTCAGGCGCGCAGGCGGCGCCGTGCCAGGGCGTGTGGGCGTGCCGCCTGCTCCTGGCACCTTGTCGGCGCCGCTCTGGGGGCCGGTCGAAGAGGCCTCGATTATCAGGCCCGCCGAGCCGCTTGCTTCGGTCGCGGTGCCCCCGACCTCGGGGGAGGGGACGGCGGCCTTGGTCCCTCCTACCGCTTCGGCCCCCGCTGCCGGGCGCGACGACCCGCAGATCGTGGCGCAGCCCCAAGAGGACCTGACGCCCGTGATCATGGCGATCGCCACGGCTGCCTCCAGCGGCGCGGCGCTAGGGCTACCCACAAGGAGCAGCGCGGAGCCCCCCGCCCCTCCGGCGGAGGGCGTCACGAGTCCTCCCACCATGGTGACGTTGGCTCAGGATATCGCGGCGATTCCTCCATGACCAGCCCTGGAGATCATGAGCTATGACTCCCTGATCAGACATGGGGCCTTAACCGACGCCCTCACCGCGCTTGACCGGCTCATGGCGGATCTCTAGGATGCTGACAAGCGCCTCAAGCAGGAGCACCTGAAGCTCGCCGCGGGGTGGTGTGATCTGTCTACGGCCAGCGAGGTGGCCCATGATCGGGTCGAGGCCCTCACCGCCGAGAACAGGAGGGAGGCCGACGAGGTGAAGGCTGCTCGCGACGCGGCGCGCATCGAGGCAGACGCGGCCACCAAGCGCTGCGGCGATGCAGAGGCCAATTTGAAGGCGCTCCAGAAGGAACAGGCCACGCGCGCGCGGCAGCTTCGACAACAGGAAGATGACCTCAAGGCTCGCGAGGTGCAACTCGCTGATTGCGAATCCGTGCTGTCGAAAATAGCTGACGACCAGGCCGCGAAGCGTGAGTGCCTGACCAAGTTGAAGGAAGAGGTGGACGAAGCCCAAGCGTCCCACGCCAAGCACATTTCAGAGGCAACGGCCCGGCTGAATGCCAGGGAGAAGACCCTTGCTCACGCCGAGGGAAGAGGAGCCGCGGAGCATGGCGCCTTCCCTTCCCTCGAGCTCAGGATTCGCCTGGCGCTGTAGTCCATCTGCAGGGGAGGGTTTAAGGATCCGCTCGTAACCCCTGAGGGTGGCTATGCTGGGCTTTCTTCCAAACTTGCCGAGGAGCTCGAAGGTGCCGTCGCCCGAGTGGACTCCATCCTGGAAGGGGAGTGCCGCGCCCTCTTCTCAGTGGCAGCAACGCGCGTCTTCAGCCACCTCTACCTCCGTGATCCTGGCTTCAACTTCGACGTGGTGACCGGCCCGGTTGCTCTTGAACACTGTGCCACCATGGCGGCGGCCATGAAGGACCCTGTGGACACACTGCTGAAGAGTTCATCTGCAACTCCGACGCCGGCCCTGCGACGGCTGAGGCGGGCGGTAGCGACGGTGACGATGGCGGCGGCAACGATGTTGAAGACGAGTCCGTCGCGGCTGAGGCGGGTGGCGACGATGGCCATGGCCATGGTGATCCCTCCTCTTAAGATTTATCCTGTGACACTTATCATGCCTCGTGGAGGTGTAAGACTTTGTTTGAATTTGCAGTATGTTTGATGCCTGTAATAACTGTTTGGATTCCGTGATTTCCTTTTCGTGCTTGATTTCCTTCTTGCTTGCCTTTGTGCTCTGCGTTGGCAGGGCCCAGCCCTGTGCATACCTCGACCGCAGTTGGGATGTCCGGTCGCGATGCCAAGATGAAACCAAGGGGCGAGGGCTACGTGACTAGTGAGGCCCTAGAGTCGTGAAGCTCAGGGGTCCCCCTTAACATGCGAGCGGCCCTCATGAAGGAAACACGGGCAGCGGTGAGGTTCATCCGGAGCTCTTCATACCTTTCCTTGTCAGTCTTCACCTGGGATGGACGCGGGAAGACTAGGCACCAGGGACCTAGTGAGGTGGTGTGCGCCCGGCCTGGCCTAAGCGTAGGCACCATGTCCAGCCCCCTCGCGTGTGCATCCCAGGGGAAGGCTGCGAGCAGTGCCGCGTGAAGGGCCGAGAGGCCATCCTGAGGTTGATGCAACCCATAGGGCACCCTCAGTTGTTTTTCCACCAGCGCAGAGCATGGGGCTTCCACTTGGGCGTGGGCATAGTCGCTGTTCGACCGTTTCGTCCGCCAGGGCGGAGCATGGGGCTTCCACTTGGCGTGGGTAGGGAGCTCTATATTAGAGTCTCCAGGCGTGTACATCCCCATGTCATTCGTATGCGTGACTAGCATGGCAAAACTTTGAGGAGGTGTATCTGGGCACTCATGAGCCAGCGCGGGAC
Organism: Thinopyrum elongatum; assembly: GCA_011799875.1. NCBI lineage: Eukaryota > Viridiplantae > Streptophyta > Magnoliopsida > Poales > Poaceae > Thinopyrum > Thinopyrum elongatum. The sequence goes on from CM022300.1 coordinate 231,619,563, forward strand.
TTAGGAGGCCCTACCTCAAGGCGGGTTGCGCCTGAATTTTGGCACTGTCGTAGTATTCTCGCGCCAGTCGCCAGGGGGTATCGCGAGACGACAGATGCGATGGGGTGGCTTGAGGTGAGGGCAAGACTACCATGGAATATCCAGGACGGGTGTTGCGCAGTAGCACGCGGTGGTTTACCAAGGTTCGGGGCTCTCCGGAGAGATAATACCCCTACTCCTGCATGTCTGAATATATATATGCGGTGTACATGTAGCAGTATAGAGTTGCTCCGGGAGCTGTATCTGAGAGCAGTGCCATAGGCATCTGGCTTCGTATATGCATGAGTGTGTGGCATGGTGGCCGTGGCATGTGGCCGAATGAGTGTGTGCGTGAGCGTGTGTGAGGAGTGTGGGCATGGTGCCCTTTTATAGTGTGAGCTAGCTTTGGGTGTAAGCTAGGTGGTGGGCATGGGCATGGTGGGTGGTGGCCCACCCACCAACTACACTATTTGGAGATGTCATGCGAGGTGACTCATGACGTAGGCTACAGTGCGCCACTATTGCTCAGCAGTGCACGGGTATAGCCGTCTCATCCGTGTCGTGTCCGATGGGACGCTGTAGTTGGCTTTGCGCAGCAGGCCGACTGGAGTAGTCGGACGGGGAGCCGGCTGGAGCAGCCAGGCGGCGAGCCAACCGGAGCAGCCGTACTAAGGGGTGTTGGCCACCCCGATGTCGTGAAGCGTTGTTTCGCCGTCTTTGGGGTACCCGTGGGTCATTACCACGACAGTAGCCTCCGAGCCTCCGGGCAACTTGGCAAAGTTGGGCGGAGGTTTTATAGTGGGCGTTGATGTAGAAGATGTTGATGACGGCCGGCCGCGGACCGTAGCCGGCGCGGCTTGCTTCCGGCGGGGGCGCGCAAGCGCACCCGCTGGGTGTAACCTCCGAGCCTCCGGGCAACTTGGAAAAGTTGGGCGGAGGGTTTTCGTGGTTGTTGGTGCAGACGATGGCGTCGAGGGGGCGGTTGTAGCCGGCGAGGGGCGTGCAACAGGCACGGCATGTTCCGAGCGGGGGCGCGCAAGTGCACCTGCTGGGTGTAGCCTCCGAGCCTCCGGGCAACTTGGAAAAGTTAGGCGGAGGGTCTTGTTGTTGATGATGAAGCCGACGGCGTTGTCGAGGGTACCGGGCGCGGACATGGAGTCCGCCGGCTGATGGGCGCGGGGCCCTGTCGAGCGCGGACATAGGATCCGCCGGCTGCCGGGCGCAGGGCCCTGCCGGGCGCAGACGCGGGGTCCGCCGACTGAAGTTGTCGGGCGCGGACGCGGGGTCTGCCGACTGAAGCTGTCGGGCGCGGACGCGGGGTCCGCCAACTGATGCTGTCGGGCGTGGACGCGGGGTCCGCCGATTGATGTCGTCGGGCACAGACGCGGGGTCTGCCGAATGATGCTGTCGGGCGCGGACACGGGGTCTGCCAACTGATGCTGTCGGGCGTGGACGCGGGGTCCGCCGACTGATGTCGTCGGGTGCGGACACGGGGTCCGCCGACTAATGCTGTCGGGCGCGGACGCGGAGTCCGCCCACTGATGTTGTCGATGACAGCCGGCTGTGGGCTGCAGCCGGCGTGGCTTGCTTCTAGTGGGGGCGCGCCAGCGCACCCACTGGGTATAGCCTCCGAGCCTCCGGGCGACTCAAAGAGTCGGGCGGAGGGTTTTTGCCGTTGATGTAGCAGAGGCAGCAGGTCACGAGCCTATAGCTGGCATGGTGCTTTCCCAGCGAGGCGTGCCGGCTCACCCGAGAGAAGCGTACAATCCTCTGGGAGCAGATTCGACCGAGCAGATACTCATAAAGCAAACGGCCGGGTCGCCCGAACTGTTTTCTCCCCGGACGTTTTTCGCGTGGGTGGCCTCCAACGTTTGCTCTTGCTTGCCGGACAGCCACGCTGCGGTCTGTAGCTGAGACGAAGAGTGAGCCTTCGGTACCGCACACGCTACTAAGCCGTCTGCGGGAACGAACGTCTCAGGCCAATCGACCAGCCTCCAGGCCAACGCTGGCTGGCGCCGGAGCGAACAGTAGTGCAACTTTAATAAAGGCTGAGTTGGTCCCTGAGTGCTACTCTGGGTTAACCGGGTTTGCACGTGGTGCAGAAAGTACGCGGGTGAGGAGCTCACATTGCTTTTCATGTAGACGAGGCGGAGGTTACCGAAGCCAGCCGGCGCGGCTTGGCGCTCGCGGAGCGCGCCGGTGCACCAGCTGGATGTAGCCTTCAAGCCTCCGGGTGCTCGAAGGGGGTCCAGCCGGTTGAGCCCGACCTGCCAGGCGGTGGGGCGGGACGCGGCCGAGCAGGCTTGGCACAGCCGGCCGTGTGGCGACATGGACAGGGCGGGTCGCGGCTGACCGTCCGAGTGGCGAAGCAGGCGGACGGGCCAGCCGAACGTCTTTTTCTTCTTCTGTTCAGCCGGCTGTGAGCAGCCGGACGCACTTTTTCTTTTTCTCTTTTTTTTGCAGCCGGCTCTTGACTTGGTCAGCCGGACCTCTTACTTTTCTTCTCTTCTTACTCTTTCTAGCCGGCCATGGGCAGCCGAGCAGCGGGAGCCGGCAGCCGGCCTGGCCGGCCGGGTGGCCGGGGAGTCGGCAGGCCGGGTGGCCAGGGAGTCGGCCAGCGCGGGAGCCGGCCGGGCCGGGCGCGGCACCAGTCGGCTGGAGAAGCTGGCGGGCGGGGCGCGGCTATAGAGGAGGTGCGCAGGGCTCGGGGCAAGCGCGGGGATGGCCGGGGCCGGGAGCTGGGCAGCCGGCGTGCGCGAAGCCGGCAGGCGGACGGGCAGCTGGCCTGCGCGAAGCCAGCTGGCCGGGTGGCGGGGAAGCTGGCGCGCATGAGGCGGAGGTGCGTGTGGCGGGGGCGGCTGCGGTGCTCGCCTGGTGGAGCAGCGGGCGCCCGCGTAGGGGTGGACGGGCCGGAGCGGAGGACCCGAGCGGCGAGCAGAGGAGGTCGCCGGGCGAAGCTAAGGGGCGGCGTGCTGCGGTAGCAGGCGGACGGCGCGGCGGCCCGCGACGCAGCGGACGCGCGGCGCGGCCGGGCGTGGGGCCGGCCGGAGCGAGGCGGGAGGCTTGATGTGGGGGCCGTGGGCTTGCGCGGCTAAGCGCGGGCGCGGCGTGGAGGAGAGGGCCGGAGGCAGAGGGGCCGTGACCCGGCCGCGGGGGGCCGCTGGGCAGCCGGCTGGTGCGGCTGCGCGGGATACGAGTGCGCGGGCGCAGTGGCGAGTGGCAGGAGCCGGACTCGGAGCGGGAGGAGCAGCGCGGGACCCGGCCGGGCCGGGATGGCGAGCCGGTGGGTGGCAGGCCTAGCCGGCGTGCGGGGGCCGGCCAGGTCGCGACGGCGAGGCGGTCAATCGCGGCGCGCGTGCGGTCGCTGGCAAACACGCTATCGGCGGCAAGTGCCTCAGCTAGCAACGGCAAGTGCGGCAACGCAGCAAGTAGCAACAGCAGCAGGAGCTAGTAGCAAGAGCAGCAGCAAAACAACGACGGGAGTGAGCGGGCGATGATGCCACAGGCGGAGGCCGGAGCGCATCAGAGGCAGTAGCAGCGGCAGCGGAGGAAGCAGCTGCGCTCGAGCAGCAGGCACGACGCGCACATGGGCGTGGCCGAGGTGAGCTAACGCTCGGGCAGCATCGGTGGAGGCCCACGGGCATGGGGGCGTGCCCAGCTGAACCGTAGAAGCACGGCGGCAGCAGTACGGTGAGCTCGTATGGTTTGGTTTCTGGCCATCATCCGACCAATGTATGGGTAGTATCTGACCACGATTTTGGCTAGTATATGGGCGCTTTTAACAGAAGCTTTTGCTTTTGCCTGTACTAGTGTAAAAAAGAAGAACGAAGGAGAGGCTAGAGCAGAGCGTCCGCGAGCGCGCGAGCGGAGCTGTGCGCAGAGCAGCATGGCTGGCCGGAGTGAGGCGCCGCAGAGGGGAGCAGATGCGTGGCCATGGGCAGAGCGAGGTGGCGCGGCGCACGCGGACGGAGGCAAACAACAAGGGCGTGCTGCACCGGACGGGCGCGCCGGGGGCGTGCTGACGTCGAGCCCTCGAGCGCGGCCGGAGAGGCCATGGCGACGTCACGACGGAGTTGACGAAGATGGCGAGGCCAACGACGAAGGCGCACCACCCCATGCAGTCGCCTTGGGGGCGCGTCGATGTCGAACCCCGAGCGCTACCGGAAAGTCTACGGCGATGCCCGCGGTGATGATGACGAAAAGGGTCCCGCCCGGACCGCGGTTCTAGCAGCAGCTTGCCCCACGGTGGGTGCCAACTATCGTAGTATTCTCGCGTTAGTCGCCAGGGGGTACAGCGAGATGACAGATGCCACGGGGTGGCTTGAGGTGAGGGCAAGACTGCCGTGGAATATCCGGGACGGGTGTTGCGCAGTAGCACGCGGTGGTTTACCCAAGTTCGGGGCTCTCCGGAGAGATAATACCCCTACTCCTGCATGTCTGTATATATGTTGTATATCTACAGTACAAAGTGCTCCTGGAGCTGTATCTGGAAAGCTAGCTAGCCATGAGTATGCATGCGGCCTTGTGGCCGTGTGAGCCTGGCGATGTGTGCCCGTGAGTGAGTGGCGTGGTGGCCTTGTTCATCCTCCTGGATGGATAGGATGGAGGTGTGCCCTTTTATAGTGTGAGCTAGCTTTGGATGTAAGCTAGGTGGTGGGCATGGGCATGGTGGGTGGTGGCCCATCCACCAACTACACTATTTGGAGATGTCATGCGAGGTTACTCATGACGCAGGCTACAGTGCGCCACTATTGCTCAGCAGTGCACGGGTACAGCCGTCTCGTCCGTGTCGTGTCCGATGAAACGCCGTAGTTGACTTCGCGTAGCAGGCCGGCTGGAGCAGCCGGACGGGGAGCAGGTCGGAGCAGCCGAGCAGGGGGTCGTCTGGAGCGGCCGGAGCAGTCAGACTGAGGGGCGTTGGCCGCCCCGATGTCTCGAAGCATTGTTTTGCTGTCTTTGGGGTACCCGGGGGTCATTCCCCCGACAGGCGCGAAGCGCACTTATTAACCTGAGTGATGAGGACGACCCGCGCCGAGTGAACCTCCGGAGGCCATCGCATGAGAAGGCCGAACACCAAGGACCCATAGGAGGTGACGTGAATGGGGCCGGCCCGCCAGACAGAGCTCGGTCGCTTGGGTTTACCAACACTGCAGGGACGAACCCGCGCACAGACGCCGTGCGAAGTCTTCTCATGAGACAACCCGAGGAAGGACATCTGGTGCGCGGCTCCTGCGACGGCGAAGCGCCGGACTACGGTCGAAGGAACCGGGCCGCGCGCCCTAACTCGCCCACTCGCGATTAGCTCATGTGAGGACAAGGCACCAAGGACCCCGGGAGGTGACGTGCACGGGAGCTGGCCCGCGAGAGAGAGCTCAGTCACTTGGATTTGACAACGCTGCAGGGACGAACCCGAGCACAGACGCCGTGCCCGCCCTTAGTCATGAGGCGGTCGAGGGTGGGGTTGTGAGGGCGCGGCGACATTCATGGCGACGAAGCGTCGGGCACGCAGGTAGAAATATTAGGGAAATTTAATCAAAGGCAAAGCCAGTTCTGATACATGCAAAATGATACAGCTGCAGGGGCGAACTCCGACAGCTTGAGGATAATGCAGCCCGAGGGGCGCCCTCAACTGAACAAACCAAAAAGTCACCTGGCACCGGCGTCGTAGCAGCGTCGAGGTAGCTGAAGATGCGTGCCGTGGAGATTGGTCCTCATGAGCCGGGCGGCTCCGGAGGCCTGAGGGACCCGCGAGGCCCAGGGGGCTCACGAGGGTCCGAGACCTCCTGAGACGCGACCGGCGAGCGCCTGATCTCGTGAGACGCCATAGTACGCTGCGCCAGGCGCTGGTACGAGGCGCCCATGTTCAGTAGGTCGAACGGCATGCAGACGTAATTGCGGGGGTAGCCCCCACTCCGGCTGACGCGTGACGGTCAGAAGAGGTCCTACGAAGCGGCCCTATTGAGGCCCAGGATGTTGACGCAGACACGCAGCTCACCACCCACGTTGGGGGTAGCATCTGCACTGGCAGGCCGTGCGGGGCGACGCCCGCCACGCATGGATTGCGCCTCCTGAAGCTCCTAGATCGCCTTGGTCATGAATTCTCGTGCCCCTGGCGCCTCGCGCCGTGCTCCTTGCTTGTGGGGGCGCGCATCAAAGCACGCCTCCAAGTGGTGCCTGAACACCTTCCTCGTCGCGCTGGTTAGGTTAGAAGCTCTTCAGATGGAAGCCTCCGAGCCCATCCCAAGGGAGGCGTCGGGCGCGCCTTCCTATGCTAGACGAAGAGGCGCCCCAGCAGCGAGCGCGGAGCCTGAGGCAACGCCAGTGGGTTTCTTGGTCTCGGGACGGCTCTTGGGGAGAAGCTGCTTCTTCTTCGCGGGGGTAGCCTCGGGAGGCAGGACGCCGCCCTCGTCATCAGAGTTATCGGCCGCGGCGGCACGGTAGGCATGCTCAAGAGAACAGACGGCATCCTTCTCGTCACAGGTGACCGTGATGACGCTGTTGCACCCTAGCATCTTGAGGACATTGTAGCAATGGTGGGTCACCGCCATGAACTTGGCGAGAGCAGTGTACCCGAGGATGGCATTGTACGGGAGGCCGATGTGGGCGACATCGAAGTCGATGAGCTCAGTGTGGTAGTTGTCGCGCTTGCCAAAGGTGACAGGGAGGCGCACCTGCCCCAGGGGGGCGGTGGAGCTGTCGGTCACCCCAGAGAATGGCCTGGTGAGTAGGAGCTGGTCATAGGGCACCTGAAGCGTCTTTAAGGTCTCGACAGAGAGAACATTGAGACCAGCGCTGCCATCGATGAGGGTCTTGGTGACAGAGACGTTGCTGATGGTGGGCGTGCAGAGCATGGGGAGCGCGCCAGCAGTGGCCGCGTACTTGAGGTGATCCTTGGAGTCGAAGATGATGGCGTACTACGACCACCTGAGGGGGCACGCGGCCTCAAGCCTCGGGAGGGCCGCGTTCACCTCGCCGGTGAACTGCTTGAAGATGTGGTTCGAGGTGGGTGCCTGGGCACCGCAGAGGATGCAGGAAACCACGAGAGGTTCTTGAAATCCCCCAACTCCATCGTCCTGATGGTTGTCGTCGTTCCTTCTTGGTGGTTGCAGCAGCGGAGGGAGGCCGACGTTGCCCCGAGGATGGGCCTCACGAGGCTGATCGCGCGAGGGGCCATCGCGAGGCTGATCACGCCAGCGATCCTTGTGAGGCTGGTCGTGCTAGTCCTGACAAGGGTTGCGGTTGTCCCAGCGGCCTCCGCCGCGGCCTCCTCCACGGCCGTAGCCGCGATCGCTGCGCTCTGGGCGGCGACCCAGGCGCTCGTCCCGGATCGCCCTGAGCTCCTGGCAGTCGTTGGTGTTGTGGGTGTGAACATTGTGGAAGATGTAGAAAGGGAGGTTATCCTTGGCTGGGTCGTCACGGTCGCGGCCACGCTTCAACTCAGGCTCAGCCGCTAGCACGGTGGGGCCCTTGCGCTTCGCCTCCTTGGCCTTGGCCTTTTTTTCTTTTGGATTGACGCCAGGGAGCTTGAGAAGGGAGAGGTGGCCCTCTTCTGCCCTAGTGCACCTGTCCGCCAGGTTGAACATCTCCAGCGCCGTGCACAGGTCATCGTGGATGGCGAGCTCCTCGCTCATCTTGACGTACGTGACACCCTCAGTGAACGCCGAGATGATGGCTTCGTCCGAGGCCTTCGGGATCTTGAGGCGAACGTTGGTGAAGCGTTAAATGTACTTGTGGAGGGTTTCGCTCGGTTGCTGCTTCACGCGCCGCAGGCCGTTGACGGTGAGAGCGCGGTCATGGGTGCCCTCGAAGTTGGAGATGAAATGCTCGTGAAGCTCATCCCAAGAGGAGATTGACCCCTCAGGGAGGTGCAAGAGCCAGGAACGCACGCCGTCATTGAGAGCCATGGGGAACCAGTTCACCATGACCTTGTCATCACCATTCGCCGCCTCGATGCTCAGCGAGTAGAGCTGGAGGAACTCTGCGGGGTTGGGGGTGCCATCATAGCACAGGGGCAGGTCTGGCTTGAACTTGCTGGCCCAAACGACATGGCACAGCTCCGGCGTGAAGGCGCGGCAACCTGCCACGCTTACGAGCACCACCCGCGCGAGGGGAGCATGATCCTGACGCCCATGCGCCGCAGCCCCCAGAGCTGCCCTGTCTTGGTGCTGGTCGCGATAGTGCAGAGAGCACACGCACATCGTAATGCGGCTGCTACACCACCTGGCAGCTGGCCTCGTCCCGCGCTGGCACAAGCGCCCCGTGCGACGGGTCACGCGGACGCACATCACGCCTGGGCTCGGCGTCTGCGCCGTGCACAGGAGGAGGCGGAGGAGTGCTGTGGGCCACGTCGCCCGCATGAGAGGGCGGGGGACGGAGCGAGTGGGATGGAGCCGGGGCCTCGCCTGCGGCATTGACGAGCTCGGTGATGCGGCCCAGCCAGGTGTCGGTGCAACAAACCTTCATGTATGTTGAACAAACTGTACACAGGCGCAATGGCGAGGATACAACAACACCAAGCTCCAAAGCCAAGACCAAGCCAGAGAGATAGCTCTTTGAGGAATCAAAGGGCGGATCAAGAAGACCAAGACAAGCCAAGGGAACAAGATGTCACTAAGAAAAGACCTCCCTTACCAGGCAAGCGAGCCTGTTCAGGTCGAGGCCTCACCAAGAACAAGTCCTGAGATTTCCCCGACAGGCTTGCCGGGGCCGCCAAGGGCAAATCTCCCCGCCAAGACTCCACCGCAAAGCGACAAAAGTCACTTATCGATGTGGTGCCGAGCCCCAAAGTGATTAAGTGGCTGTCATTTGGCACATGGCAGCCATTTGCAAGGGAGATTCCCCTTATATGACACCCATCCAGAGGCGTGTCATGCAGATAGGTAGAAGATGATTAAGCGGCGCGGCAAGCCTGCCGGGCTGCGTCCTCAGCGTGACACCTAGTAGTGCATTTAATGCACTTTGTCCTAACTGCCAGAGTTAGGTATGATAGCACTGTTGGCTATCCAATTAGTAGATAATGACTGTTTTGCCACTGTGGTAACCCCTTAGCCTATAAAAGGAGGGCCATGGCAACCTGAAAAAGGATTCGGACCCTTGTACACTCATAAGCGCGTAGCTGCTCTCCTTGAGGCGACCTTGCCGGGCTTGACCGCTGCGTTTCCACTACGGTCCTCCCTTCAAACCACCAAATTAGGAGTAGGGTTTTACGCTTCCCAGCGGCCCGAACCTGGGTAAAAACCACCAGCGTCATTTCTGCCGTGTTGTTCCATGGCTTCTGCTCTTTGTGCTACGTGATCTCCCCCCCCCCCCCGCTGAACCACAAGGGGCTGATGGCCCCATAGGTGATCGTGTTCCACCATGACATCTTTGGCGCACCAGGTAGGGGGAAGCACTTGCGCGAACCCGAGGTGATGAATAGTGCGTCAATCTTCATCATCATTAGCTTCATCATCCATGGCGCCCAAGAAAAAGTCCGGCGCAACAGCTCACCCTTCCACCTCGAAGGCCCCCTCGCATGCAGCCACGGATACTATGGGTGCTGCGGCGGCGTGGGGGGATGCGGGTGCCGTGGGGGACATGACCGGCGCAGGCGGCGCTGTCGTCATTCCCCCTGCGGCCGAAGCGGGAGCAGAAGATGCCGGGGGAGGGCGGCATCAACAGCATCCCGGTGGCCATGTTCCACAAGGCACGGGCGAGGAGAATGTTCAGTCTCCACCTCCCCGCCACGGTGGAGGGCGCAGCCGCAGCGACAACGCCCGCTCTGGTGCGAATCGCGACCCCCCAGTTGTCCCTGCTACAGGCGCAACTACGGGGCATGCACCTTCTCCAGGACAGGGTAACCAAGACAAAGCGCCAAACGGGGTCATCAACCCCCAGGAGCACCCTTCTCGCCACCGTACCGCCATGGCGGCTGGCTCGCGGCAACGAGAACACGACGCCGCCACTACTGGTACTGTCAGGAGTCGAGCGATGTCGCGGTCTGCGTCATCATCTATGCCAAGCACTGCTTCGGAAGCCAAGGCGCGAGCCCAACTGCTGCTGAGATTCCTGCCAGCGGCCGATCAAATGGATGAGTGGAGAGCCACCATTCAGAGTTTGATCGATTTTGCCGAAGCGGAAGGATCACAGCGGGCAGGCCCGCCATGGTGCCCGCAAGCAACAACCACGGTCCGAGCTGCTGGCTGTGTCGATGGGGCCACTCCAATGATGCAATCCCCTCCATGACAGCCAGCATGGAGGCTGCAGCCCGAACCACGCGGCCAGGAGCCCGACGAGCCATCAATGGCTTCATATGATCCTCGAGCCCGTCGGGATCAGCGGCAGGTCCTGGAAGATCGGCAGAGGGAAGACGCGCGCGTCACTGTTGAACGACGCTGCAATATCCGCCACCAATCTGACAGGCACAATGGGCCAGACGTCGACGAACCCGCGCCCAGTGAAGGCGGATACTTGCCTTTCGAGGTTGGGTGCCCTGCCTTCACTCGGGAGCTGCAGCAAGTCCGTTGGCCATCTACCCGTGTTTTCAAACCAGAGATACCAGAAAAGTATGATGGAAGGCTGAACCCGACAGAGTTCTTGAGCATCTACACCATCGCTGTTCAAGCCGCCGGAGGAAGAGATGAGAAGGTGTTCACCAACTACTTTCCTTTGGCACTCAAGCCAAACATGAGGTCATGGCTGATGCACCTGCCGAAGAATTTCATTTCGTCCTGGGCTGACCTGTGCAATGAGTTTGTTGGTGTCTTCACGGGCGGCCATCAAGAACCAGGACGGCCCAGCGATTTGCAGCACCTTCCACAAAAGGAAGGGGAGAGTTTGCGGAAGTACATGCAGAGGTTTTGCCGTGTTCCAGTCCAACGTGCGCAATAGGAGGATACGTTCCAAGATGAACGTCCGGTTGCCCAAAACTGTGAATGCGCTGTACACCTTGGCGGATAAGTGTGCCCGCACAGAGGAAGGGAGGCGACTCCCCAGAGAAGAGGACGGCATCGAAGTTGACTCAGAGGATGACGATGATGCCACTAACCCTAAGAGGAAGAATAAAAAGCGCAACAAGAAGCGCAAGGAAAAGGCAGTACTGGCTATTGAGTGTTCTGGCACTCCCAGTACCGGCAAGAAGGCCAAGACCGAAGCCCCCGGCAAGGAAGTTGCCGCGTGCACTGATTGCCAGGAGGCTGCGGCGGCCGAAAAGGCTGGGAAGGCTGACGGACCGTAGTGCAAGATCCACCGTACCAAGGGCCATGACCTCTAAGAGTGTCACCAAGTTGAGCAACTTGCCAAGAAGCAGAAAGCTGAGTACAAGAAGCGTGACAAGGAAAGACACCAAGAAGGTACTGGCGGGAAGGGCCGAGGCAACAGAGTAGGCCACCATGGCAAGATTCCCCAGCATCAAGAAAAACCTGCTAGGGGCCGTGAGAAGAAGGAAGGTGATGATGAAAGTGATGAAGGGGATGAAGAGGAAATCATTGAGCAAGAGTTCTAGAAAGCCACCGAGGCCCTGTGCATTGACGGAGGCGTGTGTTTGCACTCCTCTCACCGCCAGCTTAAACAATGGGCGCGTGAGGTCAATGCTGTAGAGCCAGCGGAAGATTTTCGGAAACCTCTCAAATGGTCCCGTACGCCCATCATCTTTGATGAAGAGGATCACCCTTACGGCACCACTGCGGTAGGGTGCTTGCCGTTGTTGGTTTCACCAACGATCCGCAACCTCAAGGTCACAAAGATGTTGGTTGACGGCGGGGCAGGGTTGAATCTGATTTCCCCCAAGGTAATCAGCAAGTTGCAAATATCAGATGAAGAGCTCAAGGTTACTGGCACGTTTCAAGGAATCAACCCCGGCAGGAGCCATCCTAAGGGAAAGATCACACTGCCGGTGACGTTCGGAGGAGAATTGAACTACCGGACTGAGAAGATTGTGTTCGACGTGGTCAAGCTTCCTTTGTCGTATAATGGGATTCTCGGTCGTCCAGCTCTGGCGAAATTCATGGCGGCATCCCACTATGCCTATAATACTCTGAAGATGCCAGGACCAATGGGCGTCATCTCCATCCCGTCAGACAAGAAGGATGCAATCATATGCGTGGATAAGATGTACCGGGATGTAGTCGCTACCGAGGCCGCAGAAGCCGCAGTTCCCGCCAAGGAAAACAAGAAAGGAAATAAAGCTAATGGGGATGCCGACAAAGAATCCAGGAAGCGCGCCTCTCCGGAGTGTGCTGCACCCGTCGATGATTTGCCAGAGAGTTCCACTAGGAAGAGATCCAAAGTTGCTTCGCCTGCTGTGAAGTGTGTCCTGGCAGGGCTGGTTGGCGCTGATGGTACGTTCACCATCAGCTCCACCCTTGACGACAAATAGGAAAGCACGCACGTTGCCTTCCTGCGGGCGAATGTCGATGTGTTTGCTTGGCAACCATCTGACATCCCCGGCATTCCCAGGAAGGTAATCGAGCACCACCTTGCTGTCTACCCTCATGCTCGGCCCGTCAAGCAGAAGGTTAGAAAACAAGCTTTGGAGCGGCAGCAATTCATTGCCGAAGAGATCAAGAAACTTGAAGCAGCTGGTTTGGTCAGAGGAGTGTTGCATCCAACATGGTTGGCGAACCCGGTGGTGGTGTGCAAGGCGAATGGGAAAATGGAGGCTTTGCATATACTTCACAGATCTGAACAAGGCATGCCCGAAGGACCCTTTCCCCTTGCTGCGTATCGACCAGATTGTGGATTCCACTTCCGGGTGCGATCTGCATTCCTTCTTGGATGCATACTCCGGATACCATCAGATATTCATGTCTAAGGAAGACGAGGAGAAGACCACGTTCATAACCCCATGTGGCACGTACTGCTTTGTGCGGATGCCCTTCGGGTTAAAGAGAATTGTGTCCACTTTTGCAAGAGCAGTGCAAATTGGGTTTGAGCCTTAGTTGCATAGGAATGTTGAAGCCTACATGGATGACATAGTGGTCAAAACCAAGGACAAATCAACGCTCATTCAGGACTTGGAAGAGACCTTTGCAAACCTGCGCAAGATCAACTTGAAGTTGAACCCTAAGAAGTGTGTGTTTGGCGTGCCCTCCGGCAAGCTACTTGGTTTCTTTGTGTCCCACCGGGGGATAGAGGCCAACCCCGACAAAATCAGAGCAATCGAGCAGATTCAAGCACCCAAGACAGTCAAGGACGTGAGGCGTTTAACTGGATGTGTTGCCGCGCTGAGTAGGTTCATTTCCAAGTCTGCCGAGCGCACCCTGCCGTTCTTCAAAATTCTAAAGAAGGCAGGGCCCATGAAGTGGACCCCGGAGGCAGAAGCAGCGCTGCGGGACTTAAAAGCCTATATTTCCTCTGCTCCAACCTTGGTCGCTCCTAAACCACAAGAGTCATTGCTGCTATATTTGGCGGCAACCAATCAAGTGGTTAGTGCGGCGCTGGTGGCGCAGCGGGAAGTAGATGAAGGAGCAGCTGCAACTACTGTCCTCCCCGGAGAAGGAAGTGAACCAATTGCGGCAAGGTTGGGTACGGATCAGGAGAAAGAAGAGCAGGGTGGTGAAGGCAATCCCATGGCCACGACAAAGAAGAGGGTGGTGCAGCGACCAGTTTACTTTGTTAGCTCCCTATTGCAGGGGGCTAGGTCAAGGTACTCTGGAGTGCAGAAATTGATCTTCGGCCTCATCATGGCCTCAAGGAAACTGCGCCACTACTTTCAAGCCCACGAGATCACAGTTGTCACCCGTTTCCCTTTGCAACGCATACTGAGGAACCCCGAGGCCACCAGCAGAATAGTTGAATGGGCATTAGAGTTGTCATGTTTTGGTCTGAAGTATGGAAGTACCTCAACCATTCAGAGCAGGGCACTGGCGGAGTTCATTGCAGAATGGACACCTACTCCAGACGAAGAGACGCCAGAAACAGTTATCCCCGGCAAGGAGGCACCCCAAGAGTGGATCTTGTATTTTGATGGTGCCTTCTCATTGCAAGGTGCAGGGGCTAGCATGCTCTTTGTCACGCCCACCGGAGAGCACCTCAAGTATGTGGTCCAAATGCATTTTCCTTGGGAGAAAGCTACCAACAACACTGCAGAATATGAAGGGCTCCTTGCCGGACTCAGGATTGCAGTAGAGTTGGGGATCAAGAAGTTGATCATCCATGGAGATTCGCAGCTTGTGGTGAGACAGGTTAACAAGGATTACCAGAGTCCATTGATGGAGGCATACGTCAAAGAAGTGAGAAGGTTGGAGGAACACTTTGATGGATTACAAACAGAGCATGTGCCGCGTGCGGAAAACAGCACTGTTGATTATTTGTCAAAGTGTGCCTCACAAAAGCTTCCTGTGGAACCAGGGACCTTTGTCCTTCATCTGACACAACCATTAGTATCTCCGTTGATGATTGTGTAGGATCGAAAGTAGGTCTAGAGGGGGGGGGGGTGATTAGACTACTTGACCAAATAATAATCTAGCCTTTTCCCAATTTTATGTCTTGGCAGATTTTAGCAACTTAGCACAAGTCAAGCAATCAACCTACACATGCAATTCTAAGAGTGTAGCAGCGGAAAGTAAAACATTGCATATGAAGGTAAAGGGAAGGGTTTGGAAAAGGCAAATGCAATGTAGACACAAAGATTTTTGGCGTGGTTCCGATAGGCGGTGCTATCGTACATCCACGTTGATGGAGACTTCAACCCACGAAGGGTAACGGTTGCGCGAGTCCACGGAGGGCTCCACCCATGAAGGGTCCATGAAGAAGCAACCTTGTCTATCCCACCATGGCCATCGCCCACGAAGGACTTGCCTCACTCGGGTAGATCTTCACGAAGTAGGCGATCTCCTTGCCCTTACAAACTCCTTGGTTCAACTCTACAATCTTGACGGAGGCTCCCAAGTGACACCTAACCAATCTAGGAGACACCACTCTCCAAAAGATAATAGATGGTGTGTTGATGATGAACTCCTTGCTCTTGTGCTTCAAATGATAGTCTCCCCAATGCTCAACTCTCTCTCACAGATTTGGCTATGGTGGAAAGATGATTTGAGTGGAAAGCAACTTGGGGAAGGCTAGAGATCAAGATTCTTGTGGTTGGATTGGAATGTCTTGGTCTCAACACATGAGTAAGTGGTTCTCTCTCAGAAAATGAGTAGTGGAAGTGTAGGCACGTTCTGATGGCTCTCTCTTGAATAGAGAAGGGGGTGGAGGGGTATATATAGCCTCCACACAAAATCTAACCGTTACACACATTTGACCCAACTCGGTCAGACCGAATAGAAGAACTCGGTGAGACCGATTCAGTTCAAAATGTGAACGTTAGGATTTTCGGTGGGACCGACATGATCAACTCGGTGGGACCGATGCGCTAGGGTTAGGGCAAAACCTCATCTCAGTGTGACCGATTGCATGAACTCGGTGAGACCAATTTCAGCAATGAGCAAACAGAGAATTGGTCAGGCAAACTCAGTGGGACCGATCGCTCCTTTCGGTGATACCGAAACGTTACGAAAGGCAAACAGAGAGTTTGCATTGCGAACTCAGTGGGACCGATCGCTCATTTCGCTGAGACCGAAATGTTACGAAGGGAAACAGAGAGTTTGCAATCCCATCTCGGTGAGACCGAAATCCCTATCGGTGAGACCGAACTGATTAGGGTTTCTGGCTATGGCTATGTCAAAAGAACTCGGTGGTGCCGGCTAGATCAAATCGGTGGGACCGAGTTTGACTTTAGGTTTAGGACATATTTGGAATTGAGAAAGTGGTTGAGGGCTTTGGAGCATATCACTAAGCATTTTGAGCAAGTAGACCATTAAGCAACACCTCATCCCCTTTTAATAGTATTGGCTTTTCCTATGGACTCAATGTGATCTTGGATCACTAAAATAGAAATTAAGAGTCTTGAGCTTTTGCCAATATTTGTCCTTAGCATTTTGAGGGGTCCACATCTCTAGTCCATGTGCCATGCCAATCATTGAACTACCTGAAATATTTAACTTGAATGGATATTAGTTCAATGAGCTATATGTTGTTATGAATTACCAAAACCACCCAGGGATTAGTTGCACTTTCAGATTGCTAGGAAAAGGAGGAAGCTGGACTCTGGCAAGCCTTTACCGGTAGGGCCTCCAGAGGTCCCTGGTAGAGAAGCTGCCGGGAATAACCCTACCTTGCTTGGTGAGCTGCACTCTTCCGCAGGACCATAAGTCCTTGCGGTCGAGGTAGGCGCTCCCACGAGTGAGGAGGTGCCGTTGGTCCTAGTTGTCGAGCCACGAGCTCCAACTTGGGCGCGGCACATCGTCCGCTACCTCCAAACTGGAGAACTTCCCGAAGAGCAAGAAGAAGCTGAAAGAGTAGCCCGGAGGGCCAGTATGTATCAGTTTGTCGATGACACGTTATACAGAAGGAGGCCCAACAGAGTGAAATTGAAGTGCATTTGCCAGGAAGTGGGGAAGGAACTGTTAGCAGAGATACACAAAGGCATGTGCGGCTCCCATATTGGATCAAAATCCTTGGTTGGAAAAGCTTTCCGGCAAGGTTTCTACTGGCCCACGGCCCTCCAAGATGAAATTGAGCTAGTCACCAGATGTGAAGCCTGCCAGTTCCACTCCAAGAATATCCATCAACCTGCTCAAGCTCTCCATACGATCCCTTTGTCATGGCTATTTTCGGTCTGGGGGCTTGACATCTTTGGCCCCTTCCCCCATGCTACCGGGGGCTTTGAATTCTTGTACGTTGCAATCGACAAGTTTACAAAGTGGCCGGAAGTGGAGCCTGTGAGGAAGGTAACCACACAATCAACTATCAAGTTCTTGAAGGGATTGGTGTGCTGTTTCGGAGTACTTGCCAGAGTCATCACTGACAACGGCACCCAATTCACAAGCCGCGCCTTCATGCAATACATTCAAACCCTTGGAAGCAAGGTTTCATTCACCTCTGTTGCTCATCCCAGGAGCAATGGACAAGCTGAGAGGATGAACGCTGAAGTGCTCCGTGGGATCAAGACAAGGACTTTTGATAAGCTGCAAAAGTGCGGCAGACGCTGGATCGACGAGCTGCCGGTGGTTCTTTGGTCCCTCCGTACGACACCAAATCGAGCTACCGGCCAGACTCCCTTCTCCCTAGTCTATGGGGCAGAAGCAGTGCTCCCCACAGAACTCATATACGGGTCACCTCGAGCATTTGCCTACGATGAAGTAGAGCAAGAGCAGCACCAGCATGACGATGCCGTGCTCCTTGAGGAGAACCGTCTTCGGGCTGCTGTGCGTGCTGCACGTTACCAGCAAGCCCTGCGCCGCTATCACAACCACATGGTCCATGCCCAGAGCCTTGAGGAAGGCGACCTTGTCCATAGGCGTGTTTAGTCAGCCAAGGGTACCAACAAGTTGACACCGAAGTGGGAAGGCCCTTACCGGGTAGTACGAGTCACCAGACCTGGCGCAGTCCATCTAGAGACCGAAGATGGCATCAAAATGCAAAACTCATGGAACATTGAGCATCTTCGCAAGTTCTAACCGTAAGGCGCGGTAGCCGGGCCCTGCTCCGGCAGCCACCCTTTTGTACAAGCCTTGCCGATGCGCATGTGACCCTTTGTACAAAGCCAGGCGCAGACCCTGAGCACAGATAATAAAACGAAGCGCTGGCGCCCTAAAAACATGCATGCATGATTAGCTTAGCATAAACTTGCCATGATTATTTAGATTGGATCATATGCTGCTATGTTTTCTTCTGTGCTAACTACATGGTTCTTACCGCGGACTTGATCCCGGGAAGGAGGGATGGAAACAAGCTTGCATATCGATGTCCGACAGACCAAATAGATAAGTTCCCTTTTATCCATAACATGTCTCTGTAAGAAGAAAACTTGTGCATAGAGAAACCTTGTCACCTTCAAAACATTTGTGCTCCCATCCTTTGATCCGAATGTTGTTTCGGTCAAGATAGTTGTAGTGGCATTTGACAGAGAAGGATCGACAAGGAGCCGGTTCCCTTCTGTAGTTTTAAGCCCGGAAGGCCAAGCCCCAAGGCAACAACGGAGGGCACCGGCAAGATAGCTTGCCGGGAAAACTTGTTTACTTAAAAGTATAGAGGCGTTCCTCCTCTACATGGATAAGATACATGCACAAGTACCCGGCAAGGCTTGTCTTTTTTCATTAATATGCGGATAAACAAGTACAAACCTTACAGAGCACAAACATGGCTAAAAGAGATTACATATTTAAGACTAAAATTTGGCGAGCGCCTACATCCTTTGAAATATAAAAAGGGCAGATGCCTCGTAATGCCTTTATTGCCCTCCTTCTCCCAGGGTTCGTCTTGAGTGCGAAAAGGGTAAAAGGAGCGCCTAGTCGAGGTGCACGCGGCAGAAGGCACCAAGAGAGCTTCCCCCGGCAGCCGTCCAGAAGAGGCTCGTGATGATGGTGCCGGGGCGGGGAAGAATCGAAGAACGGAGCAACAAGAAGGTGGTGCGAGATGAAGGCGTCGGTGCCATCGTACTCCGACCTGACGGCCTGCCACCCGCCTTCCTCGTCTTAGCCAGTTTCCAACTCGTCACCATCGCTCCGGGAAGACGCCGGGCCCCTGGCCCGTTACTTCCCCCAGAGAGGCTGCTGATGATGGTGGCGGCGCCCAAGGTGCGTTGAGGACACCGCCCCCCACCTTGGCAGGCAGGAGGGCGTCACCATCTTCAGCATCGCCCCCAACCTCGCCAGAGAGGGCGGTGCTGGGATCACTAAAGATCCCAAGCACAGCACCACAGGCGGGCACCAGAAGCCCTGAAGACTCCACCAACGGGTCTTTGAACTCCAACAGCTTGCAGCAGAGGCGACACCCCTGCCCCGGCTGGATAGCTCATATGTAGGGTGCAAGCGCTCTGCCATTAAGGAGAGGCGCGGCGCCTTCCATACCGGAGTCGACGCGGTAGCCATGGGTGCGCTGCCACCAACTGTGACTGCCCCAACCACAGCCACCGCGTCTCCCGCGGCCGCGGACCAGACTCACTCCCCGAGTATCAGCACGAGCCTCCGGGATCATCACTCCCAAGCCGAGGCCCGGAGCCAGGCCCCGGCCTCTTTCCCTCGGCATAAAGAAGAAGAAGGCAAGCAAGAAGAAGGAGAAGATGCGACGATGAATGCCTCCGTTCCCCCTCGTGCTCCCTTTTATAGACGAGTTGGGACCGAGGGCTGGTTCTCCACCTTCCCCCCCTCCTGGAGGCTCCTTCAAATCCGACCCATTTATGCCGCTGACGGCGGCCGGACTTGTCGACCGCCCTCTTGCACCAGTCCGGGTTGATTGGATTTCTGCCCCAGCACTCTTTCCTGTGCCATACGCATCCGTTACCTACCCCGCGTGATGCATGCGGCGTACGTGGAGGAAAGAAGGAGCACAGTGGGAAGAGTGAGATGGCAGTTACCTCCCCGTGAATAAAAGTCATTCACGGGCCATTACAGAGATGGCCCCACCGTGTTTGGCGTCGCGCAAAGCACAGGAAAACCGGAAACTGACTCAAGCACAGGTTAATGAAGAAGCAAGGAAAATATCAAGAAGAGAGCCACCGCAAGCGCCCTGCCTGTGTACCTGATAGGGCCTACCCCAACGGTGCTCAGCAGCACGTTCGGGCCAGGCCCGGGGGCTCCTGTCGGTGCAACAAACCTTCACGTATGTTGCCCAGACTTTACACAGGCGCAGTGGCGAGGATACAACAGCACCAAGCTCCAAAGCCGAGACCAAGCCAGAGAGATAGCTCTTTGAGGAATCAAAGGGCAGATCAAGAAGACCAAGACAAGCCAAGGGAACAAGATGTCACTAAGAAAAGACCTCCCTTACCGGGCAGGCGAGCCTGGTCAGGTCGAGGCCTCACCAAGAACAAGTCCTGAGATTTCCCCGGCAGGCTTGCCGGGGCCGCCAAGACTCCACCGCTCCACCGCACAGCGACACAAGTCACTTATCAGTGAGGTGTCGAGCCCCCAAGTGATCAAGTGGCTGTCATTTGGCACGTGGCAGCCATTTGGAAGGGAGATTCTCCCTATATGACACCCGTCCAGAGGTGTGTCATGCAGACAGGTAGAAGATGATTAAGCGGCGCGGCAGGCCTGCCGGGCTGCATCCTCAGCGTGACTCCTAGCAGTGCATTTAATGCACTTTGTCCTAATTGCTAGAGTTAGGTATGATAGCACTGTTGGCTATCTAATCAGTAGATAATGACTGTTTTGCCACTGTGGTGACCACTTAGCCTATAAAAGGAGGGCCATGGGAACTTGAAAAAGGATTCGGACCCTTGTACACTCATACGCGCGTAGCTGCTCTCCCTGAGGCGACCTTGCCGGGCTTGAGCGCTGCGTTTCTACTACGGTCCTCCCTTCAATCCACCAAAGCAGGAGTAGGGTTTTACGCTTCTAAGTGACCCGAACCTGGGTAAAAACCACCATCATCATCTCTGCCGTGCTGTTCCATGGCTTCTGCACTTTGTGCTATGTGATATCCCCCCTGCCGAACCACAAGGGGTTGATGGCCCCATAGGTGATAGTGTTCCACCACGACACTAGGCATCGTAGCCCTCGTCCGCGGGGATATAACGCAGCAGCTCACGCGCCATAAGCAACGCAGCCTGCGCGTTTGGCGCTCGCGACGAGCGTGGGAAGATGATGCCGTGACGGGGGTGAGGGAAGGAGTGGCGGTGCGGCCATCACACTGCACGGAGGGTGGCAAGAAAGAGTCCTGCCACTCATGAGCAGCAGGGTCGGTGGCAGCGTTAGCTGCAGGAAAAGTGGAGCGGCGTGGAACACCACGACCCATAGGCGCCGTCTGGGCAACGCGAGTGGCCCGGTGCTCAGCACGAACTCGGCAGGCGTCAGCCATGGAAGCGACGAAGCAGAGACAAAGCGAAGCAGAAGGGAGTTTCGACACGGCCCTACCCGGCGCGCCAAATGTCGGAATCGGTGCTCCGCAGACCCAATAAGGTTCAAACTGTGGGGCGTGTGCGAAGATCTGGCCTAGCTGCAGCCTCAAGCTCATCACTCCATGGCTTGGCCTCGTCCAGTTCGTGCGAGCGGGGGAAGGAAGAACACGGTAGTTTACCCAGGTTCGGGCCACCTTGCGATGTAAGATACTACTCCTGCTTTGTGGTGGATTAGCCTCACGAGGAGGTTGAGGATGAACTAGTATAGTGGGTGAGCTGCCTCGCGAGGGCTTGGTGGATGGGGATGAGTCTATCCGGGATCCCCCTCTATGGTGGAGACTAGCCTATATTTATACTAGGCCTCGGTCCTCTTCCCTCATAGCTTGGGCGGGAAGGGATTCCACAATGGCCAATTTGAAAGGGGACAAGAGGCACATCTTATCCTGAAGAAAGGTGGTCTTCGCCTGCAAAGCTTCTAGCCATGACGCTGTGGTGGGCTCGGTGATGACACCCATCCTGCCAAGCTCGTAGTCTTGGTCTTGTTGCACCGGAATGGAAACCTTTGGGGGATCCCTTGGGAACCCGCGCTGGTCCTTGCCTCCTTAGCACCAAAGAGGAAACTGTCCTCCTCTGCGCCCTCTGACGCCCGCCTGGCCTTGGTCGTCATGGCTCACGTCACTGCGAGCCTCGTGAGGCGGGGTACCTACATAGAAATCTTTGCTCTTCGGGAGGCAGGCTCAGGGAACTACTCCTCGAGAGGTCTTGGTGTCGCTCGCCTCGCGAGGGTCTTGCTCGCAGAGTCTTGTTGGTGGACCGCACCGGGCCATCGACGGGGCCACGCGCTGGGCCGTAGGCAGGCAAGTCTGTGTACCCCCGATCCCAGAACGCCGAAAACATGATGTAGACAAAGTAAACTCAAACAATATGAATAAACTCCATCATTTTATCCTTAATGGCAACAATACAAATACGTGTCTTGTCCCCTTCTGTCACCGGGATATAGATCACCGCAAGATTGAACCCATCACAAAGCACCTCTCCCATTGCAAGATAAATCTATCTAGTTGGCCAAACCAAATCAATAGATTGGAGAGAAATACAAAGCTATAATAATCATGCATAAAAGAGTTCAGAGAAGACTCAAATAATATTCATGAATAATCTGATCATAAACTCACAATTGATCAGATCTCAACAAACACACCGCAACAAGGATTACATCGAATAGATCTCCAAGAACATCGAGGAGAACATTGTATTGAAGATCAAAGAGAGAGAAGAAGCAATCTAGCTACTAGCTATGGACCCATAGGTCTGTGGTAAACTACTCACATATCATCGAAGGGGCAGCAAGGTTGATGTAGAAGCCCTCCGTGATCAATTCCCCCTCCGACAAAGTGCCGGAAAAGGCCTCCAGATGGGATCTCGCGAGAGTAGAAACTTACGGCGGCGGAAAAAGTGTTTTGGGTGGCTCTCTGTTGGTTTTCTGATTTTTAGAGAATTTACAGAGGCGGAATAAGGTCAAACGGAGAAAAGGTAGGCCAACGAGGCACCAGGGCGCGCCTACCACCCTGGGCGCGCGCCCTGGTGCCTCGTGGCCACCTCCTTTGCCTTCTGACTTCCTCCCGAAGCTTCTAGGGTCTCTTATGTCCAGAAAAATATCGTCAAAAAGCTTCATGGCATTTGGACTTCGTTTGGTACTGATTTCCTGGAAAACCAAAACAGGCAAAAAACAGCAACTGGCACTTCCCACTAAGTTAATAGGTTAGTCCCAAAAAATGATATATAATTGCATTTAAGACATTCCAAATTTATACTATATTAGCATGGAACAATAAAAAATTATAGATATGTTGGAGACATATCAAGCATCCCCAAGCTTAAATCCTGCTCGTCCTTGAGTAGGTAAATGATAAAAATAGAATTTTTGATGTGGAATGCTACCTAACATGGTCATCATGTAATCTCTTTTTTGTGGCATGAATAATAAGATCCGAATGATTCAAAACAATAGTCTATAGTTTGATATAGAAACAAGAATAATTAGACATACCAACAAACAATCATGCCTTTCAAAATATCAATGCTAAAGAACGTTATCCCTACAAAATCATATAGCCTTGTCATGCTCCATATTCTTGACATAAAGTACAAATCATGCACTACCCCGATGTTAGCCAAGCAATTGGTTCATACTTTTTAACGCGCTTCAGCATTTTCAACTCTCACGCAATACATGAGCGCAAGCCATGGATATAGCACTATGGGTGGAATAGAGTACGGTGGTAGAGATTGATATGGAGAAGACAAAAAAAGGAGAAAGTCTCACATTGACGAGGCTAATCAACGGCTATGGAGATGCCCATCAATTGATGTCAATGCAAGGAGTAGGGATTGCCATGCAACGGATGCACTAAGAGCTATAAGTGTATGAAGGCTCAAAAAAACTAAGTGGGTGTGCATGTAACTTGCTTGCTCATGAAGACCTCGGGCATTTGAGGAAGCCCATCATTGGAATATACAAGTCAACTTCTATAATTAAAAATTCCCACTAATTATATGAAAGTGAAAGCATAGGAGACTCTATATATGAAAAACTATTGGGGAACGTAGTATTTCAAAAAATTTCCTACGATCACGCAAGATCTATCTAGGAGATGCATAGCAACGAGACGGGAGAGTGTGTCCACGTATCCTCGTAGACCGAAAGAGGAAGCGTTTAGTAACGCGGTTGATGTACTATTGGGGTGCCCCCTAGCCACGTATATAAAGGAGGGGAGGGAAGAGGTGGCCGACCCAAGAGGGGCGCGCCAGGTGTGGGGAATCCTACTAGGACTCCGCAGTCCAAGTAGGATTCCCCTCCTCTTTCCTATTCCTAGTAGGAGAAGGAGGGAAGGAGGAAGAGGGGAGAAGGAAGGAGGGGGGCGCCGCCCCCTCCTAGTCCAATTCGGACCAGCCCATGGGGGAGCGCGCGGCCACCCCTTGAGGCCCTTCTCTCCTTTCCCGTATGGCCCATTAAGGCCCACTACTTCCCCCGGCGAATTCCCGTAACTCTCCGGTACTCCGAAAAATACCCGAATCACTCGGAACCTTTCCGATGTCCGAATATAGCCTTCCAATATATCGATCTTTACCTCTCGACCATTTCGAGACTCCTCGTCATGTCCGTGATCTCATCCGGGACTCCGAACTATCTTCGGTCATCAAATCACATAACTCATAATACAAATCGTCATCGAATGTTAAGCGTGCGGACCCTATGGGTTCGAGAACTATGTAGACATGACCGAGACATATATCCGGTCAATAACAAATAGCGGAACCTGGATGCTCATATTGGCTCCTACATATTCTACGAAGATCTTTATCTGTCAAACCGCGTAACAACATACGTTATTCCCTTTGTCATCGGTATGTTACTTGCCCGAGATTCGATCGTCGGTATCTTCATACCTAGTTCAATCTCGTTACCGGCAAGTCTCTTTACTCGTTCCATAATGCATCATCCTACAACTAACTCATTAGTCACATTGCTTGCAAGGCTTATAGTGATGTGCATTACCGAGAGGGCCCAGAGATACCTCTCCGATACACGGAGTGACAAATCCTAATCTCGATCTATGCCAACTCAACAAACACCATCGGAGACACCTGTAGAGCATCTTTATAATCACCCAGTTACGTTGTGACGTTTGATAGCACACTAAGTGTTCCTCCGGTATTCGGGAGTTGCATAATCTCATAGTCATAGGAACATGTATAAGTCATGAAGAAAGCAATAGCAACAAACTAAACGATCATAGTGCTAAGCTAACGGATGGGTCTTGTCCATCACATCATTCTCTAATGATGTGATCCCGTTCATCAAATGACAACACATGTCTATGGCTAGGAAACTTAACCATCTTTGATTAACGAGCTAGTCAAGTAGAGGCATACTAGGGACATTCTGTTTGTCTATGTATTCACACATGTACTAAGTTTCCGGTTAATACAATTCTAGCATGAATAATAAACATTTATCATGATATAAGGAAATATAAATAACAACTTTATTATTGCCTCTAGGGCATATTTCCTTCAGCCTCCCACTTGCACTAGAGTCAATAATCTAGTTCACATCGTCATGTGATTTAACACCAATAGTTCACATCACCATGTGATTAACACCCATAGTTCACATCGCCATGTGACCAACATCCAAAGGGTTTACTAGAGTCAATAATCGCCATGTGATTTAACACCAAAGGGTACTAAGGTGTGATCATGTTTTGCTTGTGAGAGAAGTTTAGTCAACGGGTTTGCCACATTCAGATCCGTATGTATTTTGCAAATTTCTATGTCTACAATGCTCTGCATTGAGCTACTCTAGCTAATTGCTCCCACTTTCAATATGTATCCAGATTGAGACTCAGAGTCATCCAGATCGGTGTTAAAGTTTGCATCGACGTAACTCTTTACGATGAACTCTTTATCACCTCCATAACCGAGAAATATTTCCTTAGTCCTCTTAGGTAACTAAGGATAACTTTGACCGCTATCCAGTGATCCACTCCTGGATCACTATCGTACCTCCTTGCTAAACTCATAGCAAGGCACACAACTGGTCTGGTACATAGCATGGCATACTTTATAGAACCTATGACTAAGGCATAGGGAATGACTTTCATTCTCTTTCTATCTTCTGCCGTGGTCGGGTTTTGAGTCTTACTCAATTTTACACCTTGTAACACAGGCAAGAACTCCTTCTTTGACTGTTCCATTTTGAACTACTTCAAAATCTTGTCAAGGCATGTAATCATTGAAAAATCTTATCAAGCGTCTTGATCTATCTCTATAGATCTTGATGCCCAATCTGTAAGTAGCTTCACCGAGGTCTTTCTTTGAAAAAACTCCTTTCAAACACTCCTTTATGCTTTCCAGAAAAAATTCTACATCATTTTCGATCAACAATATGTCATTCACATATACTTATCAGAAAGACTGTAGTGCTCCCACTCACTTTCTTGTAAATACAGGCTTCATCGCAAGTCTGTATAAAACTATATGCTTTGAACAACTTATCAAAGCGTATATTCCAACTCCGAGATGCTTGCACCAGTCCATAGATGGATCGCTGGAGCTTGCACACTTTGTTAGCACCTTTAGGATTGATAAAACCTTCTGGTTGTATCATATACAACTCTTCTTTTAATAAATCCATCAAGGATTGCAGTTTTGACATCCATTTGCCAGCTTTCATAAAATGCGGCAATTGCTAACATGATTCAGACAGACTTAAGCATCGATACGAGTGAGAAAATCTCATCATAGTCAACACCTTGAACTTGTCGAAAACCTTTTGCGACAATTCGAGCTTTGTAGATAGAAACACTACTATCAGCGTTCGTCTTCCTCTTGAAGATCCATTTATTCTCAATGGCTTGCTGATCATCGAGCAAGTCAACCAAAGTCCATATTTTGTTCTCATACATGGATCCCATCTCAGATTTCATGGCCTCAAGCCATTTTGCGGAATCTGGGCTCATCATCGCTTCCTCATAGTTCGTAGGTTCATCATAGTCTAGTAACATGACTTCCAGAACTGGATTACCTTACCACTCTGGTGCAGAACGTACTCTGGTTGACCTACGAGGTTCTGTAGTAACTTGATCTGAAGTTTCATGATCATCATCATTAGCTTCCTCACTAATTGGTGTAGGCATCACTGGAACTGATTTCTGTGATGAACTACTTTCCAATTCAAGAGAAGGTACCACTACCTCATCAAGTTCTACTTTCCTCCCATTCACTTCTTTTGAGAGAAACTCCTTCTCTAGAAAGGATCCATTCTTAGCAACGAATATCTTGCCTTCGGATCTGTGATAGAAGGTGTACCCAACAGTCTCCTTTGGGTATCCTATGAAGACACTTTTCTCTGATTTGGGTTCGAGCTTATCAGGTTGAAGCTTTTCCACATAAGCATCGCAGCTCCAAACTTTAAGAAACGACAGCTTAGGTTTCCTGCTAAACCACAGTTCATACGGTGTCGTCTCAACGGATTTAGACGGTGCCCTATTTAACGTGAATGCAGCTGTCTCTAATGCATAACCCCAAAACGATAGTGGTAAATCGGTAAGAGACATCATAGATTGCACTATATCCAATAAAGTACGGTTATGACGTTCGGACACACCATTATGCTGTGGTGTTCCAGGTGGCATGAGTTTGTGAAACTATTCCACATTGTTTTAATTGAAGGCCAAACTCGTAACTCAAATATTCGCCTCTGCGATCAGATCGTAGAAACTTTATTTTCTTGTTACGATGATTCTCTACTTCACTCTGAAATTCTTTTGAACTTTTCAAATATTTCAGACTTATGTTTCATCAAGTAGATATACCCATATCTGCTCAAATCATCTGTGAAGGTCAGAAAATAACGATACCCGCCGTGAGCCTCAACACTCATCGGACCGCATACATCGATATGTATTATTTCCAATAAGTCATTAGCTCACTCCATTGTTCCGGAGAACGGAGTCTTAGTCATCTTGCCCATGAGGCATGGTTCGCAAGCATCAAATGATTCATAATCAAGTGATTCCAAAAGTCCATCCGAATGGAGTTTCTTCATGCGCTTTACACCAATATGACCTAAACGGCAGTGCCACAAAATATGTTGCATTATCATTATCAACTTTGCATCTTTTGGCATCAATATTATGAATATGTGTATCACTACGATCGAGATTTAATAAACCATTTATATTGAGTGTATGACCATAGAATGTTTTATTCATTTAAACAAAACAACAATTATTCTCTGACTTAAATGAATAACCGTATCGCAATAAACATGATCCAATCATATTCATGCTCAACGCAAATACCAAATAACATTTATTTAGGTCCAACACTAATCCCGAAGGTAGAGGGAGTGTGCGATGGTGATCTTATCAACCTTGGAATCACTTCCAACACACATCGTCACCTCGTTATTAACTAGTCTCTGTTCATTTTGCAACTCCTGTTTCGAGTTACTAATGTTAGCAACTGAACCAGTATCAAATACCCAGGGGCTACTATGAAAACTAGTAAAATACACATCAATAACATGTATATCAAATATACTTTTGTTCACTTTGCCATCCTTCTTATCCGCCAAATACTTGGGGCAGTTCTGCTTCCAGTGACCAGTCCCTTTGCAGTAGAAGCACTCAGTTTCAGGCTTAGCTCCAGACTTGGGCTTCTTCCCGGGAGTAGCAACTTTCTTGCTATTCTTCTTGAAGTTCCCCTTCTTCCCTTTGCCCTTTTCTTGAAACTAGTGGTCTTGTTAACCATCAACACTTGATGCTCTTTCTTGATTTCTACCTTTGTTGATTTCAGCATCACGAAGAGCTCGGGAATCGTTTTTGTCATCCCTTGCATATTATAGTTCATCACGAAGTTCCAGTAACTTGGTGATAGTGACTAGGGAATTCTGTCAATTACTATCTTATCCGGAAGATTAACTCCCACTTGATTCAAGCAACTGTAGTACTCAGACATTCTGAGCACATGCTCACTGGTTGAGCTATTCTCCTCCTTCTTGTAGGCAAAGTACTTGTCAGAGGTATCATACCTCTCGACACGAGCATGAGTCTGAAATACCAATTTCATCTCTTTGGAACATCTCATATGCTCCGTGGTGTTCAAAATGTTTTTGAAGTCCCGATTCTAAGTCGTAAAGCATGGTGCACTAAACTATCAAGTAGTCATCATATCGAGCTTGCCAAACGTTCATAACATCTGCTCCTGCTCCTGCAATAGGTCTGTCATTTAGCGGTGCATCAAGGACATAATTCTTCTGTGCAGCAATGAGGATAATCCTCAGATCACGGAACCAGTCCGCATCATTGCTACTATCATCTTTCAACTTAGTTTTCTCTAGGAACATATCAAAAATAAAATAGGGGAGCTATACGCGAGCTATTGATCTACAACATAATTTGCAAATACTACCAGGACTAAGTTTATGATAAATTAAAGTTCAATTAATCATATTACTTAAGAACTCCCACTTAGATAGACGTCCCTCTAGTCATCTAAATGATCACGTGATCCAAATCAACTAAACCATGTCCGATCATCACGTGAGATGGAGTAGTTTTCAATGGTGAACATCACTATGTTGATCATATCTTCTATATGATTCACGCTCGACCTTTCGGTCTCAGTGTTCCTAGGCCATATCTACATATGCTAGGCTCGTCAAGTTTAACCCGAGTATTCTACATGTGCAAAACTGGCTTGCACCCGTTGTATGTGAATGTAGAGCTTATCACACCCGATCATCATGTGGTGTCTCGGCACGATGAACTGTAGCAACGGTGCATACTCAGGGAGAACACTTGTACCTTGAAATTTAGTGAGGGATCATCTTATAATGCTACCGCCGTACTAAGCAAAATAAGATGCATAAAAGGATTAACATCACATGCAATTCAATATGTGACATGATATGGCCATCATCATCTTGTGCTCTTGATCTCCATCATCGAAGCACCGTCATGATCTCCATTGTCACCGGCGCCCCAGCTTGATCTCCATCGTAGCATCGTTGTCGTCTCGCCAACTTATTGCTTCTACGACTATCGCTAACGCTTAGTGATAAAGTAAAACAATTACATGGCGATTGCATTTCATACAATAAAGCGACAACCATAAGGCTCCTGCCAGTTGCCGATAACTTTTACAAAACATGATCATCTCATACAACAACGTATATCACATATCATGTCTTGACCATATCATATCACAAGCACACCTTGCAAAAACAAGTTAGACGTCCTCTATTTTGTTGTTGCAAGTTTTACGTGGCTGCTATGGGTTTGGAAGAACCGATTCTTACTTACGCAAAACCACAACGTGGTGTAGTGATTGCCTTTTGATCTTCTAAAAGAACCCTCTTCATTGAAACCGGTTCAACTAAAGTGAGAGAGACAGACACCCGCCAGTCACCTTTAAGCAACGAGTGCTCGTAGCGGTGAAACCAGTCTCGCGTAAGCGTACGCGTAATGTCGGTCCGGGCCGCTTCATCTCACAATACCGCTGAACCAAGTAACAACTAGTAACGGCAAGCAATATGTATACACCCACGCCCACAACTCCTTTATGTTCTACTCGTGCAAATCATCTACGCATAGACCTGGCTCTGATGCCACTGTTGGGGAACGTAGTATTTCAAAAAATTTCCTACGATCACGCAAGATCTATCTAGGAGATGCATAGCAACGAGATGGGAGAGTGTGTCCACGTACCCTCGTAGACCGAAAGCGGAAGCGTTTAGTAACGCGGTTTATGTAGTCGAACTTCTTCGCGATCCAACCGATCCAAGTACCGAACGTACGGCACCTCCGTGTTCAGCACACGTTCAGCTCGATGACGTCCCTCGTACTCTTGATCTAGTTGAGGCCGAGGGAGACTTCCGTCAGCACGACGGCGTGGCGATGGTGATAATGAAGTTACCGGCGCAGGGCTTCACCTAAGTACTACGACGATATGACCGAGGTGTGTAACTGTGGAGGGGGGCACCGCACACGGCTAAGAGAAACTTTGATGTGCTATTGGGGTGCCCCCTGGCCACGTATATAAAGGAGGGGAGGGAAGAGGTGGCTGGCCCAAGAGGGGCGCGCCAGGTGTGGGGAATCCTACTAGGACTCCGCAGTCCAAGTAGGATTCCCCTCCTCTTTCCTATTCCTAGTAGGAGAAGGAGGGAAGGAGGAAGAGGGGAGAAGGAAGGAGGGGGGCGCCGCCCCCTCCTAGTCCAATTCGGACCAGCCCATGGGGGGGCATGCGGCCACCCCTTGAGGCCCTTCTCTCCATTCCCGTATGGCCCATTAAGGCCCACTACTTCCCCCGGCGAATTCCCGTAACTCTCCGGTAATCCGAAAAATACCCGAATCACTCGGAACCTTTCCGATGTCCGAATATAGCCTTCCAATATATCGATATTTACCTCTCGACCATTTCAAGACTCCTCATCATGTCCATGATCTCATCTGGGACTCCAAACTATCTTCGGTCATCAAATCACATAACTCATAATACAAATCGTCATCGAACGTTAAGCGTGCGGACCCTACGGGTTCGAGAACTATGTAGACATGACCGAGACATATCTCCGGTCAATAACCAATAGCAGAACCTGGATGCTCATATTGGCTCCTACATATTCTATGAAGATCTTTATCGGTCAAACCATATAACAACATACGTTATTCCCTTTGTCATCGGTATGTTACTTGCCCGAGATTCGATCGTCGGTATCTTCATACCTAGTTCAATCTTGTTACCGGCAAGTCTCTTTACTCGTTCCGTAAAGCATCATCCCGCAACTAACTCATTAGTCACATTGCTTGCAAGGCTTATAGTGATGTGCATTACCGAGAGGGCCCAGAGATACCTCTCCGATACACGGAGTGACAAATCCTAATCTCGATCTATGCCAACTCAACAAACACCATCGGAGACACCTGTAGAGCATCTTTATAATCACCCAGTTATGTTGTGACGTTTGATAGCACACTAAGTGTTCCTCCGGTATTCGAGAGTTGCATAATCTCATAGTCATAGGAACATGTATAAGTCATGAAGAAAGCAATAGCAACAAACTAAACAATCATAGTGCTAAGCTAACGGATGGGTCTTTTCCATCACATCATTCTCTAATGATGTGATCCCGTTCATCAAATGACAACACATGTCTATGGCTAGGAAACTTAACCATCTTTGATTAACGAGCTAGTCAAGTAGAGGCATACTAGGGACATTTTGTTTGTCTATGTATTCACACATGTATTAAGTTTCCGGTTAATACAATTCTAGCATGAATAATAAACATTTATCATGATATAAGGAAATATAAATAACAACTTTATTATTGCCTCTAGGGCATATTTCCTTCAAAAACATGGTGCTACTTTGAACCACAAGTGTGGAAAGGATAGTAACATTGCCCCTTCTCTCTTTTTTTTTCTTTTTTTCTTGGGCTCCTTTGGCCTTTTTTTTCATCCAGAGTCTCATCCCAACTTGTGGGGGAATCATAGTCTCCATCATCCATTCCTCACTTGGGACAAACCTCTAATAATGAATATGATGATCATCACACTTCTATTTACTTACAACTCGGAATTACAACTCGATACTAGAGCAAAATATGACTATATGAATGCCTATGGTGGTGTACTAGGATGTGCAATGATCTAGAGTAACATGTATAGAAAATGATAACCAGTGGCTGAGCTACAAATACTATGTCAGCTATATGATGATGCAAAGCAATATGACAATGATGATGTGTGTCGTAAAAACAGAACGGTGGAAGTTACATGGCAATATATCTCAGAATGGCTATGGAAATGCCATAATAGGTAGGTATGGTGGCTGTTTTGAGGAAGATATAAGGAGGCTTATATGTGATAGAGCGTATCATATCATGGGATTTGGATGCACCGGCGAAGTTTGCACCACATCTCAAGGTGAGAAAGGGCAATGCACAGTACCGAATAGGCTAGCAAATTGTGGAAAGGTGAGAGTGTGTATAATCCATGGACTCACATTAGTCATAAAGAACTCACATACTTATTGAAAAAGTTTATTAGCCCTCGAAGCAAAGTACTACTATGCATGCTCTTAGGGGGGGGGGGTTGGTAGGAGTTAACCATCGCGCGCCCCCGACCTTCACACAAAGGAAGACACTCAATAATAAATCATGCTCCAACTTTATAGCATAACAAGAGATTATACGTGCATGCTTCAGGAATCACAAACCTTAACACCAATATTCTTACTAAACCACAATTACTCACTAGCACAACTTGCATGTTACTAGCTTTATATCGCAAAACTATTGCAAGGAATCAAACTTAACATATTCAGTGATCTACATGAAAGATTTTATTATATCCCCCTTGAATACCTATCATATTAGGACCAAAGTCATAACTTGTACTAATTGCCATTACTATTATCAACTCTCAAAATGATATAAGTGAAGCATGAGAGTGCAACTATTTCTTTAAATTATAACCACCGTCGTGCTCTAAAAGCTAAGTGAAGCACTAGAGCAACTGCCTAGCTCAAAAGATATAAGTGAAGCACATAGATTATTCTAACAAATCACGAATAATGTGTGTCCCTCTCAAAAAGGTGTGTTCAGCAAAGATGATTGTGGCAAACTAAAAAGCAAACAAAGCAAAGACTCATATAATACACGACGCTCCAAGAAAAACTCATATCATGTGATGAATATAAATATAGCTCCAAGTAATATTATCGACAGTTGGTAGAAGAAAGAGGGGATGCCTTTCGGGGCATCCCCAAGCTTAGATGCTTAGGAGTCCTTGAATATTACCTTGGGACGCCTCAGACATCCCCAATCTAGGCTCTTGCCACTCCTTATTCCTTTATCCATCTTGATCTCACTCAAAACTTGAAAACTTCAGCACACAAAACTCAATAGAAAACTCGTGAGATCAATTAGTATAACAAAGCAAATCACCACTTTAGGTACTGTTGTAAACCCATTCATATATTATTATTGAATTATACCAACTACATTCTAACTTCACCATGGCTTATACCCCCTATACAATCCATAGATTCATCAAAACAAGCAAACAATGTAACAAAATTAGAATGTGTCAAAAACAGAATAGTCTGTAATGATTCGAACAATGACCATACTTTTGGAACACCAAAAATTCTGAAAAATTAGGACAACGTGATAAATTGGTATATAATTCTTGTGTAAAAAATTTAGAATTTTATCACTGTCCAGTGAATTTTAATAATTCTGCTACAGTGTGCAAAAGTTTTTGTTTTCCCACAGAATCAAAGCAGCTATCACCCAAATCATCCCAAAGGCTTTACTTGGCACAAAAACTAATTTAAACACAAAAACACAACCATAATAGTAGAATAATTGTGTGCACACCAAAAAACATAAAAATAACTAAAAAAATTAAGATAGCTATTGGGTTGCCTCCCAACAAGCACTATTGTTTTACGCCCCTATCTAGGCGTAATGCATAGTTTCAAGTGTTTTCATCCTTGAAATTTATTCCATAGTTGGCCCACATAATAGATTCATATGATGGATTAATTCTCTTTATAGGGAAGTGTTCCATACCCTTCTTCAACGGAAATTGAAGTTTATATTCCCTTCTTTCATATCAATAATAGCACCTATGGTTCGGAAGAAAGGTCTACCAAGTATTATGGGACAAGATGGATTGCAATCAATATCAAGCACAATGAAATCAATGGGAACATAATTACTTTTTTGCAATAATAAGAACATCATTTATTCTATCCAAATGTTTCTTAATAGTGGAATCCGCTAAGTGCAAATTAAGAGAACATTCATCCATATTGGTAAAACCTAGCACATCACAAAACGATTTTGCTATTATGGAAATGCTAGCACGCAAATCACATAAAGCATTGCACTCATAATTTTAATTTGAACTTTAATGGTGGGTTCCCACCCATCATATAATTTCCTAGATATTGAAACCTCCAATTCTAGCTTTTCTTCTAAAGCTTTCATCATCGCTTCTATAATATGTTTAGTAAAAGCCTTATTTTGTTCATAAGCATTGGGTGAATTTAGCATGGATTGTAACAAGGAAATACACTCAATTAAAGAACAACTATGATAATTAAAATCCTTGAAATCCAAAGAAGTGGGCACATCCCTATTTAAAGTTTTTACCTCTCCAACCCACTTTTATCAATTTTTTCATTAAGATTTCCACCCTCTGAACAATTGGGACGCCTTCTAGCTAAAATTGACTCTTCTACAGTCCCCTTTTCGTCAAGTTTAATATCACTAAATGAAGATTCAATGGGTGTAACATCAAATCATTTTAACATCTTCATCAAGATTGCGATAAAAACCGGGCGGAATCGCTTTTTCTAAGAATTCTCGCTTAGCCCTCAACGTAACGGTTCTTTCTGTACTTTCATCCATAGAGACATAAGGAGATTTAATGGATTCATTAATATCAAGCTTGGGTGGCAAAATCTTAGATTTAAGATTTTCCACATCATGAACAACTCTATCTATGCTCCTAGACATATCCTCAAGTTTACTCAATTTTTCTTCTATCGTAGTGTTGAAAACCTTTTGAGCATTAATAAATTCCTTCATATTACTTTCAAGGTCAGAGGGCATCCTATTATTATTATTATTATTATTATTATTATTATTATTATTATTACTATTATTATTATTATTATTATAAGAATTACCATAGGAATTGCCATAATTATTAGAGGAAATTTCCAAAAAATGGCCTAGGATTAAAATTACCTCTATAAGCATTACTATTGAAATTGTTTTGTGAGAAAAAAATTCACATCTACGGGATCATTATTTTGCTCAATCAAAGTAGACAATGGCACATCATTAGGATCAATATGAGCACTTTTACTAGCAACCATTTTCATAAGCGCATCCACTTTATCACTCAAAGTACTAATTTCTTCAACAGAATTCACCTTGTTACTAGTAGGAGTTCTTTCAGTATGCCATTGTGAATAATTTACCATAATATTATCAAGCAATTTTGTAGCTTCTCCTAATTCGATATCCATAAAGGTACCACCCACGATGTAATATAAAATATTTCTAGAAACGAAGTTTAATCCCGCATAAATTTTTTGTATGCTCATCCACAAACTTAAGCCATGAGTAGGGCAATTTCTTATCATTAATTTCACCCTCTCCCAAGATTGGGCAACATGTTCATGCTCAAGTTGCTTAAAATTTGTAATTTGATTTCTAAGAGAAATAATTGGCAATAAAAGCATCCTTACACTTAGTGGCAAGAATCAATACTATTTCATGGCTAGGATGAAAACCAAGTTTTAGCACGATCTCGTAGTGAGAATAGAAATAATTTTAATTTGAAAATATCATTATCCACATATTTTTTCTTTTACATATCACACAATTCAACGGAAGTGTTAAGATGGGATGCAACATCTTCATTAGGACTACTAGAAAATTATTCTTTCATAACAAGATTTAGCAAAGCGGCATTAATATCACAAGACTCCGCACTAGTGGCGGGAGGAGCAATCGGAGTACTAATAAAATCATTATTATTAGTATTGGAAAAATCACACAATTTTGTATTTTCTTGAGACACCGCGACAAAGCAAGCAGACAAGCACACAAGCAAAAAGGCAAACGGAAAATATTTCTGTGTTTTTGTGAAAACGTTTTAGAAGTGAGGGAAATGAAAATAAGAGGCAAATGGAAAACAATGTAAATGCAAGGAGATGAAAGTTTATGTCATGGTACTTGATAGATGTTGATGATGTCTCCGCGGCAACGGCGCCAGAAATTCTACCTGCTACTTGAGAGCTGCGTTGGGATTTCCCCGAAGAGGAGAGGATGATGTAGTACAGTAGAGCTAAGTATTTCCCTCAGTTAAGAACTGAGGTTATCTATCTAGTAGGAAAACCATGCAACACCTCATTAGCAGTACCTACAAACAAAATAACAAATACTTACACCCAACGCAAACAAGGGGTTGTCAATCCCTCAACAGTTAATTGCAAGGATCAAATCTCGTAGTGATAGATAGATAAACAAAAACACAAAATAAAATGAAGTAAATAAAATTGCAGCAAGTTATTTTTGGATTTTAGTATATGATAAAAATAGACCCGGTGGCCATTGTTTTCACTAGAGGCTTCTCTCTTGAAAATAGCATACGGTGGGTGAACAAATTACTGTTGGGCAATTGATAGAAAAGCGAATAATCATGATGATATCCAAGGCAACAATCATGTATGTTGGCATCACGTCCAAGACAAGTAGACTGACTCATGCCTGTATCTACTACTATTACTCCACACATCGACTGCTATCCAGCATGCATCTAGAGTATTAAGTTCATAAAGAACGAAGTAACGCCTTAAGCAAGATGACATGATGTAGACAAAGTAAACTCAAGCAATATGAATAAACCCCATCATTTTATCCTTAATGGCAACAATACAAATACGTGTCTTGTCCCCATCTGTCACTGGGATATAGATCATCGCAAAGATTGAACCCTCACAAACCACCTCTCCCATTGCAAGATAAATCAATCTAGTTGGCCAAAACAAATCAATAGATCGGAGAGAAATATAAAGCTATAATAATCATGCATAAAAGAGTTCAGAGAAGACTCAAATAATATTTATGGATAATCTTATCATAAACTCACAATTCATCGGATCCCAACAAACATCCCGCAAAAAGGATTACATCGAATAGATCTCCAAGAACATCAAGGAGAACATTGTATCGAAGATCAAAGAGAGAGAAGAAGCCATCTAGCTACTAGCTATGGACCCGTAGGTCTATGGTAAACTACTCACACATCATGGAAGGTGCAACAAGGTTGATGTAGACGCCCTCTGTGATTGATTCCCCCTCCAACAGAGTGCCGGAAAAGGCCTCCAGATGAGATCTCGAGAGAACAGAAACTTGCGGCGGCGGAAAAAGTGTTTGGGTGGCTCTCTGTTGGTTTCCCGATTTTAGAGAATTTATAGAGGTGAAATCAGGTCAAACAAAGCAAAGGTGGGCCCATGAGGCACCAGGGCGCACTTACACCCCCGGGAGCGCCCTGGTAGCTCGTGGCCACCTCCTTTACCTTCTGACTTCCTCTCGAAGCTTCTACGGTCACTTATGTCAAGAAAAAATTGTCAAAAAGTTTCATGGCATTTGGAATTCGTTTGGTACTAATTTCCTGGAAAACCAAAAAGAGGCCAAAAAATAGCAACTGGCACATGGAAATAATTAATAGGTTAGTCCCAAAAAATGATATATAATTGCATATAAAACATCCAAGATTGATATTATAATAGCATGGAACAATAAAAAATTATAGATACGTTGGAGACGTATCATGGGCCACTGGTGGCTCCCCTCCTATGGGTCTTTGCTCCAGTATTTTGTATTTATGCCATAAATTTTTTCCAAAAAGTTTTGTCCAATTCTGAGAACTTTTATTTCTGCACAAAAACAACACCATGGTAGTTTTGCTGAAAACATAGTCAATGATGTTTAGTTTCATTCAAATCATGCGAATTAGAGTCGAAAACAAGAGCAGAAGTGTTTGGAATAGTAGATACGATGGAGTCGTATCTACTCCCCCAAGCTTAACTCATTGCTTGTCCTCAAGCAATTCAGTTGACAAACTGAAAGTGATAAAGAAATTTTTTTTACGAACTCTTTTGTTCTTGTATCCGTATATAAGCTTAAATAGTACCCAGGTTTTCAGCAAAGATCATAACTAACCATGCAAATGATAACTCTTCGAAATTATATTCACTCATATCAATGGTATAATCAACTAGCGAGCAATAATAACATATCTCAAATGCCAACACTTCGTCAAAACAATCATGATATAATAGGACAACATGTTATCTCGCAAGCCCTTTCTGAGACCACAAAACATAAATGTAGAGCACCTCCAAAATTCAAGCAGCGACTAATCATTGTAATTCATGGTAGAAGAGATCCAGTCATGATGCACCCAATATTAATGTCGTGGGAAACCATGGCCACCTATGGGGCCATCAGCCCCTTGTGGTTTGGCAGGGGGGATGAGCACATTGCACAAAGAGCGGAGAACGTAGCGTTACACGGCAGAGATCACACGGGTAGTTTTTACCCAGGTTCGGGCCACCGCGAGGCGTAAAACCCTACTCCTCCTTTGGTGGATTGATGGTGGTTGTGGTGGAAATGAAACGCTCTTGCCCGGTAGGGTTGCCTCAGGGCGAGAGAAGCTACGTGCATACGAGTGTACAAGGGTCCGAATCCTTTCTCTGGTTGCCATGGCCCTCCTTTTATAGATCAAGGGGTCACCACAGTGGCAAATCAGTCATTGCGTACTGATTAGATAGTGAACAGTGCTATCATACCTAACTCTGCAGTCAGAGCAGGGCACATGCAATGCGCCGCTTAGTGTCACATCGTGGCGTGCCCGGCAAGCCTTGCCGGGCTGCTGGGCCACCTTTTCGCCTGTCTGCTTGACACGTCTCTAGACGGGTGTCATTTGGAGGTGATTTCCATAGGAAGTGGCTGCCACGTGCCAAATAACAGCCACTTAGTCACTTGGGGGCTTGATACCGCACCGATCGATGACTTGCGTCACTATGAGGTGGAGCGGTGGAACCTTGGCGGGGTGGTTTGCCTTTGTCGCGCCCAGCAGGCCTGCCGGGTCGGTCTTGAGGCTTGACTTCAGGGCCATCTCGTCCTCACCTGGCTCGCCTGCCCGGCAAGGGAGGCTTTCCCTTAGTGGTGTCGTGCTCATTTAGCTTGTCTTGGTCTTCTTGTTCTGCCCTTTGATTCCTCAAAGAGCTGATCTCTTCTTACTTGGTCTGGACTTGGACGTTTTGAGCTTGCCTCCAAGCCTGTGTACAGTCTGGGCAACATACCTGGGGTTTGTTGCATCGATAGGAGCCACTGGGCCTGGCCTGACTGCACTGCCGAGCGTCGTCGGGGTAGGCCCTGTCAAGTACATGGGCGAGGAGGCTTGCGGTGGTTTGTCCTTTGAGGTCTTCTTTGCTTCCTTATTAACCTGAGCTTGGATCAGTTTCTAGTTTTCCCGCGTGTCGCGTAATGCCAATTGTAGTGGGAGAGATAATGGGCCACGATCCATGGGGTACCCACGTCCACGTTCATGGGGCGGAAACCGCCACCCCATTATCCTTCCCGCCCCAAGCGCCTCCGCCACGTGTATTGCATGCACTGCACAAAGTTGGTGGCGGATGCGGAGGGTGCGGGAATGAGCGCTGTGGCAGAAAGCCAGGCGTCGTGGGTTGGTGCAGGGGGTCGGCCTTGATTCCTCGAGCCGTTAATGGCGAGGAGGAGCCGGACTGGGCAAACGGGGCGGCTACCTTCACGGAAAAATCTAGCCCCCTGCCCCGCTCGCCTATAAAAAGGGAACTTGGGGCAAGGCGTTTTTCCACACATCCTTCTCCTTCCATTCTTGCAGCAGTCCTCGCCCACCATGGTGAGAGGTCGAGGGCATGGCATTGCTCCAGTGGCGGCGACGAGAACCTCTGCTCGACAGCGTATCCCTCCTCCCTCCGAAGATGCGGGGGCAGAGCCCGCCGTGAGAGGAAGTTGGAGGGGGCGAGGTCGTGGTCGTCGTGGCACCCGGGGCCGAGGAGGACGGGGTGGCACTCTGATTGCGCCACCACTGGCCGCCCCTTCCCCGATGGAAGGCCATGTCGGAGACCAACCCCTGGAGTTCATCATCAGATTGTACAAGCCTCTGCGCGGCCGCCTCCGTCTCCCCACTCCATTCGCGAGGGCGATGGAGCTTGAACAGCCGCACACATTGAAGCTTCACATGAGGGGTTGCGGGAACGGCGGCATGCGGGTGGATGTGGATTTTCCCGCCCCTCATTTCATGTTCTTTCGATGTGGATGGAAGACCTTTGCTCGCGCCCATAGCTTGTCGGAGGGTCACGTCCTCCATTTTAAATTAATGGAGGACGACCTGCTCTCCGTCAAGGTCTTCGGGTGCTCGGGTGCTCGCCTAGGGTGCTGCGCGGAGAGCTCGACCGATGACGAAAGCTCCTCCTCGAGCGACAGCGACGAGGAGGACAGTGACGACGATGACGACGGGGAGGGTGATAGCTCTGACTCCGGCTGATTGTCAGCCGCACCGTTACCGTCAGGCGGCAGCACCACCATCTGCACCTGCACCCCGTTCCTAGCAAGGTGATTTGCCGGGGAGTTGGATGCAGAGGTGTGGATGGTGTTCCGGGCTCCTCTAGCAGCCTTCCAGCTGGCCCCCGGCAGGCTTCCTCGCGGGCTGCAGCTCCGTTAGCCCTGCCGCGTCCTGCTGGCCCTGGTGGTGGCGGCTGGTGGGCTGTCCCTGCCGCTCTCTTCACCATCACCTTCGCCCGCGCCCTCCCGCTCTTGTTAGGCCCCTCGCCAAGGGGCCTGACGGGGTCAGGCTGGGCTTCTGCCCAGGCGCCCCTTTTGCCTTCTTCACCTTCCACCGCAGTGCCTGGGAGGAGAAGGACAAGAAAGGGCATCACGGGGCCCTTATCTTTTTTCAATCTAAAATATGTAGGCACTTGCCAAACTTTAGTCTAAATAATGTAATCTTCTTTATCCATGTTGGTGTTCTGTAAGATCTATACTTGTTCATCAGCATATTAATGAAAAAGACAAGCTTTGCCGTGCACTTGTGCATGCATCATGCTCATGCACAGGTGAAATGCCTCTATACGTCCAAGTAAACAAGTTATCTCCGGCAAGCTATCCTGCCGGTACCCTCGAATTGTTGCCGTGGGGCTAAGCCTGCCGAACACAAATCGCAAAGAGGGACCAGCCCTCCGCCAAAGGCCACTGCGACCATCCTGACGGAAGCAACATTCGAGTCAAAGGATGGGAGCACCTAAGTTTCGAAGGTGACGGGGTTTTCATATGCGCAAGTTTCTACTTACAGAACACATAAGGATAAGAAGAGAACTTATCTGTTTGGCTTGTCGAGGATCGTCACGTAGGCTCGTCTTCATTTCTTCTTTTTGGGACCGAGTCCACGGCAAGAACCCTGCAACTTAATGCAAATGAAAACAATGCCTCATGCGACCTCACCTACATGATCATGCTATGCTCATGATATGCTTATGCATGCATGCAAGTTTTGGGGGCCCCCCAGCGCTTCGTTTATTTCTGTTGCTCAGGGTCTGCACCTGGCTTTGTACAAGGGGTTACATGCAACATCGAGAAGGCCTGTACAAAAGGGTGGCTGCCGGGCAGGGCCCGACAGCCGCGCCTTACAGGTAGAACTTACGGAGATGCTCAATGTTCCATGAGTTTTACAACTGAATGCCATCTCCAGTCTCCAGACGGACTGCGCCAGGTCTGGTGACTCGTACTACCCGGTAAGGGCCTTCCCACTTCGGCGTCAACTTGTTTGTACCCTTGGCAGACTAAACACGCCTAAGGACAAGGTCGCCTTCCTCAAAACCCCGGGCACGAACCCTGCGACTGTGATAGCGACACAGGGTTTGCTGGTAGCGTGCAACACACATAGCGGCCCAGAGACGGTTCTCCTCAAGTAGCACAACGTCGTCACGCCTGTGCCGTTCCTGCGCTACTTCATCATAGGCAAGCACTCGAGGAGATCCGAATATGAGTTCCATCGGGATAACTGCTTCTGCCCCATAGACTAGGGAGAAGGGAGTCTGCCTGGTAGCTCAATTTGGTGTCATTCTGAGGGACCAAAGAACCACCGGTAGCTCGTCGATCCATCGCCTGCCACACTTCTGCAGTCTATCAAAGGTTCTTGTCTTGAGACCTCGCAGCACTTCAGCGTTCGCCCTCTCAGCTTGTCCGTTGCTTCTGGGATGGGCGACAGAGGCAAATGAGATCTTGCTTCTGAGGGCATGAACATATTGCATGAAGGCGCGGCTCATAAATTGGGTGCCATTGTCGGTGATGATTCGGGTAGGCACCCCGAAGTGGCACACCAATCCTTTCAAGAACTTGATAGCTGACTGTGCGGTCACCTTTCTCACGGGCTCCACCTCTGGCCACTTTGTGAACTTGTCGATAGCGATGAACAAGAACTCAAAGCCCCCGGTAGCACGGGGGAAGGGGCCCAAGATATCGAGCCCCCAGACCGAGAAGGGCCATGACAAAGGGATCGTCTGAAGAGCTTGGGCAGGCTGATGGATGTTTTTGGAGTGGAACTGGCAGGCTTCACATTTGGTGACGAGCTCAACTGCATCTTGGAGGGTTGTGGGCCAATAGAAACCTTGCTGGAAGGCTTTTCCAACCAGAGCCCTTGATCCAATGTGTGAGCCGCACATACCTTTGTGTACCTCTGCCAATAGTTCCTTTCCTTCCTCCCGACAAATGCACTTCAATTTCACACCGTTGGGCCTCCTTCTGTACAGCGTGTCGTCAACGAGCTGATACATACTGGCCCTCTGGGCTACTCTTTCAGCTTCTTCTTGCTCTTCGGGGAGTTCTCCAGTTTGGAGGAAATGGACTATGTGCCGTGCCCAGGTTGGGGCCAGGGGCTCGGCAACAAGGACCAGCGGCACCTCCTCATTTGCAGGAGCGCACTTCTCGACCACAGGGACCGGTGGTCTAGCGGGATGGTGCAGCTCACTGATCGAAGGGGAGTTGTTCCCGTCAAGCTCCCTGCCGGGAGCCTCTGGAGGCTCTGTCGGGTGAGGCTTGCCGGAGTCCAGTTTCCTCCTCTTTCTGGCCATTGTTGCCAGGGATACGGAGGGCTAAGTCAGATGGAGAACAAAAGTCCCTGGTTCCACGGGGAGTTTTTGCGCAGCGCAATTTGACAGATGATTAGCAATGCTGTTTTCCGCACGGGGCACGTGCTTTGTTTGCAATCCATCAAAGCTCTCCGCCAACTTTCTCACTTCCTCGACGTATGCCTCCATCAATGGGCTTTGGTAATCCTTGTTGACTTGTCTCACCACAAATTGTGAATCTCCGCGGATGATCAGCTTCTTGATTCCTAGTTCTGTTGCAATCCTGAGCCCGGCAAGGAGCCCTTCATACTCTGCAGTATTGTTGGCAACCTTTTCCCGGGGAAAGTGCATTTGGATGACGTACTTAAGGTGCTCCCTAGTGGGGGCAACAAGAAGCACGCCAGCCCCTACACCTTGTAAGGATAAGGCACCATCGAAAT
This sequence comes from Thinopyrum elongatum, assembly GCA_011799875.1. Classification (NCBI taxonomy): domain Eukaryota; kingdom Viridiplantae; phylum Streptophyta; class Magnoliopsida; order Poales; family Poaceae; genus Thinopyrum; species Thinopyrum elongatum. Next base: position 231,663,162 of record CM022300.1, read on the forward strand.
ACATAACCCATTCTTGGGGCGCTTCCTTGCCGGGGATAACTGTCTCCAACACTTCTTCATCAGGAGTTGGTGTCCACTCTGTGATGAACTCTGCTAGTGCTCTGCTCTGAATAGTTAACGTGCTTTCAAACTTCAAACCAAAGCTGGACAACTCCAAAGCCCATTCCACAATCCTACCGGTGGCCTCGGGGTTTCGGTGTATGCGTTGCAAGGGGAAGCGGGTGACAACTGTGATCTCGTGGGCTTGGAAGTAGTGGCGCAGTTTCCTTGAGGCCATGATGAGGCCAAAAATCAACTTTTGCATGCCAGAGTACCTCGATCTAGCTCCCTGTAACAGGGAGCTGACGAAGTACACTGGGCGCTGCACCACCTTCTTCTTTGCCGCAACCATAGAACTGCTTCCGCTGCCCTGCCTTTCTTCACTCTGGACTGACTCTTGTCTTGCCGGGGCTGGTTCGCTTTCCTCTTCAGAGGGGACAGTGGTTGTGGCTGCCGCGTCATCCACTTCCCACTGCGCCACCAGTGCCGCACTAACCACTTGATTGGTTGCCGCTAAGTATAGCAGCAACGGCTCTTGTGGTTTGGGAGCGACCAAGGTGGGCACAGAGGAAAGATAGGTCTTCAAATCTTGCAGAGCAGCGTCTGCCTCTGGAGTCCACTTCACGGGTCCTGCCTTCTTCAAGATTTTGAAGAACAGTAGGGTGCGCTCGGCAGACTTGGAAATGAACCTGCTCAGTGCAGCCACGCATCCAGTCAAACGCCTTACGTCCTTGACTGTATTGGGTGCTTGAATTTGCTCAATAGCCTTGATCTTGTCGGGGTTGGCCTCTATCCCTCGATGAGACACAAAGAAGCCAAGTAGCTTGCCGGAGGGAACTCCAAACACACACTTCTCTAGGTTCAGCTTCAAGTTGATCCTGCGCAGGTTAGCAAAGGTTTCTTCCAAATCCTGGATGAGGGTTGATCTGTCCTTGGTCTTGACCACAATATCATCCATGTAAGCTTCAATGTTTCTGTGCAGCTGGGATTCAAAGCCAATCTGTACTGCTCTTGCAAAAGTGGATCCAGTGCTCTTTAACCCGAAGGGCATCTGTACAAAGCAGTACATGCCACATGGGGTTATGAATGCGGTCTTCTCTTCGTCTTCCTTGGACATGAAAATCTGGTGGTATCCAGAGTAGGCATCCAGAAAGGACACCTGCTACTTCTTGAGCTTGCGTTGGTTTTTCCCTTGAAGAGGAAAGGGTGATGCAGCAAAGTAGAGATAAGTATTTCCCTCAGTTTGAGAACCAAGGTATCAATCCAGTAGGAGACAACACACAAATCACCGAATACCTGCACAAACAATCAAACAACTTGCACCCAACGCGATAAAGGGGTTGTCAATCCCTTCACGGTTACTTGCAAAAGTGAGATCTGATAGATATAGATGAAACTAAATAAAAGATAAAGTAAATATTTTTGGTATTTTTGGTTTATAGATCTGAAAGTAAAAGATTGCAAAATAGTAGATCAGAAACTAATATGATGGAAAATAGTAGATCGGAAACTTATATGATGGAAAATAGACCGGGGGCCATAGGTTTCTCTAGAGGCTTCTCTCAAGATAGCAAATAATACGGTGGGTGAACAAATTACTGCCGAGCAATTGATAGAAAAGCGCAAAGTTATGACGATATCTAAGGCAATGATCATGAATATAGGCATCACGTCCGTGTCAAGTAGACCGAAACGATTCTGCATCTACTACTATTACTTCACACATCGACCGACTCCTGCCTGCATCTAGAGTATTAAGTTCATGAAGAACAGAGTAACGCATTAAGTAAGATGACATGATGTAGAGGAATAAACTCAAGCAATATGATGTTAACCCCATCTTTTTATCCTTGATGGCAACAATACAATACGTGCCTTGCTGCCCCTACTGTCACTGGCAAAGGACACCGCAATATTGAACCCAAAGCTAAGCACTTCTCCCATTGCAAGAAAAAACCAATCTAGTTGGCCAAACCAAACCGATAGTTCGAATAGAATTACAAAGATATCAAATCATGCATAAAATAATTCAGAGAAGATTCAAATAATATTCATAGATAAGCTGATCATAAATCCACAATTCATCGAATCTCGGCAAACACACCGCAAAAAAGTATTACATCGAATAGATCGCCATGAACATCGAGGAGAACATGGTATTGAGAATCAAAGAGAGAGAAGAAGCCATCTAGCTACTAGCTATGGACCCGTAGGTCTGAGATAAACTACTCACGCTTCATTGGAAGGGTAATAGGGTTGATGTAGAAGCCCTCCGTGATCGAATCCCCCTCCGGCAGGGTGCTGGAAAAGGTCCCTAGATGGGATCTCATGGGTACAGAACATTGCGGCGGTGGAAAAGTATTTTCGTGAACGCTTCTGGTGGTTTGGAAATATATGTGAATATATAGGCGAAAGAATTAGGTCAGGAGGGTCACGGGGGTCCCACAAGGCAGGGGGCGCGCCCTACCCCCTTGGGCGCGCCCTCCACCCTTGTGGCCGCCTCGTGGCTCCTCTGACTTTATCTCCAAGTCTCCTGGGTGTCTTCTGGTCCAAGAAAAATCATCGCGAAGATTTTATTCCGTTTGGACTCCGTTTGGTATTCCTTCTCCACGAAGCTAAAAAACAAGGAAAAACAGAAAACTGGCACTGGGCTCTAGGTTAGTCCCAAAAATAATATAAAATAGCATATTAATGCATATAAAACATCGAAAACAGATAATATAATAGCATGGAACAATAAAAAATTATAGATATGTTGGAGACGTATCAAGCATCCCCAAGCTTAATTCCTGCTCGTCCTCGAGTAGGTAAATGATAAAAACAGAATTTTTGATGTGGGATGCTACCTAATATACTTATCCATGTAATTTTCTTTATTGTGGCATGAATGTTCAGATCCATAAGATTCAAAACAAAAGTTTAATATTGACATAAAAACAATAATACTTCAAGCATACTAACAAGGCAATTATGTCTTCTCAAAATAACATGGCCAAAGAAAGCTTATCCCTACAAAATCATATAGTCTGGCTATGCTCCATCTTCATCACACAAAATATTCAAATCATGCACAACCCCGATGACAAGCCAAGCAATTGTTTCATACTTTTGATGTTCTCAAACTTTTTCAACTTTCACGCAATACATGAGCGTGAGCCATGGACATAGCACTATAGGTGGAATAGAATATGGTGGTTGTGGAGAAGACAAAAAGAAGGAGATAGTCTCACATCAACTAGGCGTATCAACGGGCTATGGAGATGCCCATCAATAGATATCAATGTGAGTGAGTAGGGATTGCCATGCAACAGATGCACTAGAGCTATAAGTTTATGAAAGCTCAAAAGAAAACTAAGTGGGTGTGCATCCAACTCGCTTGCTCACGAAGACCTAGGGCAATTTGAGGAAGCCCATCATTGGAATATACAAACCAAGTTCTATGATGAAAAATTCCCACTAGTATATGAAAGTGACAACATAGGAGACTCTCTATCATGAAGATCATGGTGCTACTTTGAAGCACAAGTGTGGTAAAAGGATAGTAACATTGTCCCTTCTCTCTTTTCTCTCATTTTTTTTTTCTCATTTTTTGGCCTCTTTTTTATTTATTTTTCGTCCGGAGTCTCATCCCGACTTGTGGGGGAATCATAGTCTCCATCATCCTTTCCTCGCATGGGACAATGCTCAAATAATGATGATCATCACACTTTTATTTACTTACAACTCAAAAATTACAACTTGATACCTAGAACAAAATATGACTCTATATGAATGCCTCCAGTGGTGTACCGGGATGTGCAATGAATCAAGAGTGACATGTATGAAAGAATTATGAATGGTGTCTTTGCCACAAATACGATGTCAACTACATGATCATGCAAAGCAATATGATAATGATGAAGCGTGTCATAATAAACGGAACGGTGGAAGGTTGCATGGCAATATATCTCGGAATGGCTATGGAAATGCCATAATAGGTAGGTATGGTGGCTGTTTTGAGGAAGGTATATGGTGGGTGTATGGTACCGGCGAAAGTTGCGCGGCACTAGAGAGGCTAGCAATGGTGGAAGGGTGAGACTGCGTATAATCCATGGACTAAACATTAGTCATAAAGAACTCACATACTTATTGCAAAAATCTATTAGTTATCGAAACGAAGTACTACACGCATGCTCCTAGGGGGATAGATTGGTAGGAAAAGACCATCGCTTGTCCCCGACCGCCACTCATAAGGAAGACAATCAATAAATAAATCATGCTCCGACTTCATCACATAACGGTTCACCATACGTGCATGCTACAGGAATCACAAACTTTAACACCAGTATTTCTCAAATTCACAATTACTCACTAGCATGACTCTAATATTACCATCTCTATATCTCAAAACAATCATAAGGAATCAAACTTCTCATAGTATTCAGTGCACTTTATATGAAAGTTTTTATTATATCCCTCTTGGATGCCTATCATATTAGGACTAAATTTATAACCAAAGCAAATTACCATGCTGTTTAAAGACTCTCAAAATAATATAAGTGAAGAATGAGAGTTCAACAATTTCTATAAAATAAAACCACCATCGTGCTCTAAAAAGATATAAGTGAAGCACTAGAGCAAAATTGCCTAGCTCAAAAGATATAAGTGAAGCACATAAAGTATTCTAATAAATCACGATTCATGCGTGTCCCTCTCAAAAGGTGTGTACAGAAAGGATGATTGTGCCAAACTAAAAAGCAAAGACTCAAATCATACAAGACGCTCCAAGCAAAACACATATCATGTGGTGAATAAAAATATAGCCTCAAGTAAAGTTACCGATAGACGAAGACGAAAGAGGGGATGCCTTCCGGGGCATCCCCAAGCTTAGGCTCTTGGTTGTCCTTGAATATTACCTTGGTATGCCTTGGGCATCCCCAAGCTTAGGCTATTGCCACTCCTTATTCCATAGTCCATCAAATCCTTACCCAAAACTTGAAAACTTCACAACACAAAACTCAACAGAAAATCTCATAAGCTCCGTTAGTAAAAGAAAATAAATCACCACTTTTGGTACTGTTGTGAACTCATTATTTATTTATATTGGTGTAATATCTACTGTATTACAAGTTTTCCATGGTTCATACCCCCCGATACTACCCATAGATTCATCAAAATAAGCAAACAACACAAAGAAAACAGAATCTGTCAAAAATAGAACAGTCTGTGAAGATCCAAATTGTTCTAATACTTCTGTAACTAAAAAGATTCTGAAAAATCAGGAAAACAGAGGCAATTTGTATATAAATATCTTATAAAAAATTCAAGGTTTTTGAACGCTCCAGTGAATTATTAAAATTCTGTGACTGGAAGCAAAAGTTTCTGTTTTTCAGCAAGATCAAATCAACTATCACCGTAAGCCATCCCAAAGGTTTTACTTGGCACAAACACTAATTAAAACACCAAAACACATCTAACAAGAGGCTAGATGAAAAATTTATTGAAAAACAGCAAGGAAAAATATTGGGTTGTCTCCGAACAAGCGCTTTTCTTTAAAGCCTTTTAGCTAGGCATTAATAATTTCAATGATGCTCACATAAAAGAGAAGAATTGAAGCACAAAGAGAGCATGGTAAAACATGTGACAAAACACATCTAAGTCTAACATACTTCCTATGCATAGGAATTTTATAAGCAAACAAATTATCAAGGCAAGCAAAAACTAGCATATGCAAGGAAGAAGAAAGAGACGATAGCAATCTCAACATGAAGAGAGGTAATTTAGTAACATGAAAATTTCTACAACCATATTTTCTTCTCTCATAATAATTACATGTAGGATCAAAGCAAATTCAACAAAATAGCTATCACATAACATATTCTCAACATGATCCACATGCATGCGAAGTTGAAACTCTTCCAAAATAGTGGGATTAACATTAACTAAAGTCATGACCTCTCCAAACCCACTTTTATCAAAAATTTCATAAGATTGAACATTCTCCAAATATGTGGGATCTAAAGTTGACACTCTTCCAAACCCACTTTCAGTATTATTGCAAACATTATTATCAATCTCATATTCATCATGGGGCTTAAATAAATTTTCAAGATCATAAGAAAAATCACCCCAATCATGATCATTGCAACAAGTAGTGGACCTAGCAAAACTAGCATCCCCAAGCTTAGGGTTTTGCATATCATTAGAACAACTGACATTAATAGAATTTATAGTAGAACCATTGCAATCATGCTTTTTATTCAAGGAGCTATCATGAATCACTTCATAAATTTCTTCATCACAATTTTCAGATTCACGAATTTCAAGCAAAACTTCATAAAGATAATCTAGTGCACAAAACTCACTAGCAATTGGTTCATCAAAATTGGATCTCTTAAAACTATTAGCACGTGGATGAGGATCCATAAACTTTTAGCAAGCGAAGATGCAAGCAAAAAGAAGGCACATGGTAACACAAGCAAACAAATGATCGAACGGAAGAAGGGCGAATAAAAAGGCAAATCTTTTCGAAAATCGTTTTAGAAGTGGGGGAGAGGAAAACGAGAGGCAAATGGCGAATAATGTAATGCAAGAGATGAGAGTTTTATGATGGGTACTTGGTATGTCTTGACTTGGTGTAGATCTCCCTGGCAACGGTGCCAGAAATTCTTCCTGCTACTTCTTGAGCTTGCGTTGGTTTTTCCATTGAAGAGGAAAGGGTGATGCAGCAAAGTAGAGATAAGTATTTCCCTCAGTTTGAGAACCAAGGTATCAATCCAGTAGGAGACAACGCACAAATCACCGAATACCTGCACAAACGATCAAACAACTTGCACCCAACGCGATAAAGGGGTTGTCAATCCCTTCACGGTTACTTGCAAAAGTGAGACCTGATAGATATAGATGAAACTAAATAAAAGATAAAGTATATATTTTTGGTATTTTTGGTTTATAGATCTGAAAGTAAAAGATTACAAAATAGTAGATCGGAAACTAATATGATGGAAAATAGTAGATCGGAAACTTATATGATGGAAAATAGACCCGGGGGCCATAGGTTTCACTAGAGGCTTCTCTCAAGATAGCAAATAATATGGTGGGTGAACAAATTACTGTCGAGCAATTGATAGAAAAGCGCAAAGTTATGACGATATCTAAGGCAATGATCATGAATATAGGCATCACGTCCGTGTCAAGTAGACCAAAATGATTCTGCATCTACTACTATTACTCCACACATCGACCGACTCCTGCCTGCATCTAGAGTATTAAGTTCATGAAGAACAGAGTAACGCATTAAGTAAAATGACATGATGTAGAGGAATAAACTCAAGCAATATGATGTAAACCCCATCTTTTTATCCTCGATGGCAACAATACAATACGTGCCTTGCTGCCCCTACTGTCACTGGCAAAGGACACCGCAAGATTGAACCCAAAGCTAAGCACTTCTCCCATTGCAAGAAAAACCAATCTAGTTGGCCAAACCAAACCGATAGTTCAAAGAGAATTACAAAGATATCAAATCATGCATAAAAGAATTCAGAGAAGATTCAAAAAATATTCATAGATAAGCTGATCATAAATCCACAATTCATCGGATCTCGGCAAACACACCGCAAAAAAGTATTACATCGAATAGATCTCCAAGAACATCGAGGAGAACATGGTATTGAGAATCAAAGAGAGAGAAGAAGCCATCTAGCTACTAGCTATGGACCCGTAGGTCTGAGATAAACTACTCACGCTTCATCGGAAGGGCAATAGGGTTGATGTAGAAGCCCTCCGTGATCGAATCCCCCTCCGGCAGGGTGCCGAAAATGGTCCCTAGATGGGATCTCACGGGTACAGAAGGTTGCGGCGGTGGAAAAGTATTTTCGTGGATGCTTCTGGTGGTTTGGAAATATATGTGAATATATAGGCGAAAGAATTAGGTCAGGAAGGTCACGGGAGGCCCACAAGGCAGGGGGCGCGCCCTACCCCCCTGGGCGCGCCCTCCACCCTTGTGGCCGCCTCATGGCTCCTCCGACTTCATCTCCAAGTCTCCTGGGTGTCTTCTGGTCCAAGAAAAATCATCGCGAAGATTTTATTCAGTTTGGTATTCCTTCTCCACGAAGCTAAAAAACAAGGAAAAAACAGAAACTGGCATTGGGCTCTAGGTTAATAGGTTAGTCCCAAAAATAATATAAAATAGCATATTAATGCATATAAAACATCCAAAACAGATAATATAATTGCATGGAACAATAAAAAAATTATAGATATGTTGGAGATGTATCAACAGCAGGTCACACCCGGAAGTGGAATCCACAATCTGGTCGATGCGCGGCAAGGGAAATGGGTCCTTCGGGCATGCCTTGTTCAGATCCATAAAATCTATGCAAAGCCTGCATTTCCCATTAGCCTTGCGTACCACCACAGGATTTGCCAACCATGTTGGATGCAGTACTCCTCTGACCAGACCAGCTGCCTCAAGTTTCTTGATCTCCTCGGCAATAAACTGTTGCCGCTCCAAAGCTTGCTTCCGGACCTTCTGCTTGACGGGCTGGGCATGCGGGCAAACAGCAAGGTGGTGCTTGATTACCTCCCTGGGAACACCGGGGATATCAGATGGTTGCCAGGCAAACACATCGATATTCACCCGCAGGAAGGCAACAAGCGCACTTTCCTATGTGTCATCAAGGGTGGCACTGATAGTGAAGGTACCATCAGCGCCAGCCAGCCCTGCCGGGACCTTCTTCACAGCAGGTGCAACAGCTTTGGATCTCTTGCTATTGGAACTCTTTGGCAAGTCATCAACAGGCACAACACACTCTGGAGAGGCACGCTTCCCGGATTCCTTGCTGGCATCCTTGCTAGCTCTCTTCATTTTCTTACTTTCCTTGGCAGGAGCAGTGGTTTCTGCAGCCTCAGCAGCGACCGCCTCCAGGTACATCTTGTCCATGCATATGACTGCGTCCTTCTGATCTGACGGAATGGAAACGACTCCTATCGGCCCTGGCATCTTCAAGGTGTTGTAGGCATAGTGGGACGCTACCATGAACTTGGCCAGAGCTAGGCGACCAAGGATTCCGTTGTACTGCAAGGGGAGGTCAACCACGTCATACACGATCTTCTCAGTCCGGTAGTTTGACTCCCCTCCTAACGTCACCGGCAGCGTGATCTTTCCCTTAGGACGACTCCTGCCAGGGTTGATTCCTTGGAATGTGCCAGTAACCTTGAGCTTCTCATCTGCTATCTGAAGTTTGTTGATGATCTTTGGAGATATCAGCTTCAACTCGGCCCCGCTGTCAACCAACATCTTTGTGACTTTGAGGTTGCGTATTGTTGGTGAGACCAACAACGGCAAGCACCCTACCGCGGTGGTGTGGTCAGGGTGATCCTCTTCATCAAAGATGATGGGCCTGCAAGACCACTTGAGCGGCTTCCAAGAATCTGCCGCTGGCTCCATGGCATTGACTTCACGCGCCCACTGTTTAAGTTGGTGGTGAGAGGAGTGCAGAGATGCACCCTCGTCAATGCACAAGGCGTCAGTGGCTTTTTGGAACTCCTGCTCGCTGGTTTCCTCTTCATCTCTTTCATCGGTCTCACCATCGCAATCCTTCTTCTCACGGCCTCTGGCGGGTTTCCCTTGGGATTGAGCAGCCTTGCCGGGGCGACTTACTCCGCCGCCTCGGCCCTTCCCGCCAGAACCATCCTGGTTTTTCTCCTTATCACGCTTCTCATACTCAGCCCTCTGCTTCTTGATGAGCTGCTCAACCTGATGACACTCCTGAAGGTCGTGGCCCTTGGTCCTATGGATCTTGCAGTATGGCCCATCACCCTTCCCAGCCTTCTCGGCAGCCGCGGCCGCCCGACAGTCAGTGCACGCGGCAACCTCCTTACCGGGGGCCTCGGCCTTGGCCTTCTTGCCGGTACTAGGTGTGCTTGATCCTTCGACGGCCATCACAACTTTCTCCTTGTGCTTCTTATTGCGTTTCTTGTTCTTCTTCTGGTTGGTGGCGTAATCGTCATCGTCTGAATCGATGTCGACGCCATCCTCTTCACCGGGAAGTCGCCTTCCCTCCTCTATGCGAGCACACTTATCCACCAGAGTGTATAACTCATTCACAGTCTTGGGCAGCCATACGTTCATTTTGGAACGTATCCTGCGGTTGCGCACATTGGACTGGAATACGGCTATCACAACTGTTGGGTGGATATCTGGGATGTTCCTGTGCACTCGACTGAACCTTTGCATGTACTTCCGCAGACTTTCTCCTTCCTTCTGTGAGAGGAGCTGCAAATCGCTGGGCCATCCTGGTTCTTGATGGCCGCCCGTAAAGGCGCCAACAAACTAATGGCATAGGTCAGCCCAAGTTGAGATGGAGTTCTCCGGCAGGTGCATTAGCCAAGACCTCACATTTGGCTTGAGTGCCAAAGGGAAGTAGTTGGCAAACACCTTCTCATCTCTTCCCCCGAAGTAGTTGGCAAACACCTTCTCATCTCTTCCCCCGGCAGCCTGAACAGCGATGGTGTAGATACTTAGGAACTCTGTCGGGTTCAATCTCCCATCGTACTTCTCTGGTATCTCTGGCTTGAATGTGCGGGAAGATGGCCAACGGACTTGCCGCAGTTCACGAGTGAAGGCGGGGCACCCAACCTCGAAAGGTAGGTACCCACCCTCACTGGGTGTAGGCTCGTCGATGTCGGGGCTGTTGCGCCTATCAGACTGGCGGTGGGTGTCGCGGCTGCTCGATGGTGACGCGCGCGCCTTCCCCTCGCCTGTCTTCCTGGGCCTGCCGCTGGTCTCGACGTGCTCGAGGGCCGGACGAAGCCATCAAGACATCGTCAGGCTCTTGATCGCGTGGCTCCGGCCGTGGCCCCTGCGCAGGCTGCCGCGGAGGGCACTGCACCGTGGGGGTGGCCCCTTCGGCACGGCTAGCAGCGCGGGCTGTTGTCGTCGCCTGGGGAGGCCGTGGTAGGCCAGCTCGCTGTGATCCTCCCGCCTCGACGAAACCAATCAGGCTTTGAATGGTAGCTCTCCCCTCATCCATCTGATTGGCTGCCGGCAGAAATATCAACAGTAGCTGGGCCCGCGCCATAGCCTCCGAAGTGGTGCTTGGCATGGATGACGACGTAGACTGTAGCGTCGCCTTGCTCCTCATGGTGCCAGTAGTAGCTGCGCCGTGTTCTCGTCGTCGTGAGCCCATCGCCAGGGTGGCGTGGTGACGAGGTGGAGGCGCTTGAGGGCCAGTGGCTATGTTTGGCGCATCGGCTGGGGCAGCTTGTTCCGGGAGTGGCGCACGCCCTGTGGCCGCGCCCGTAGCGGGAGCGGCCGGAGAGTTGCGATTCGTCCCAGAGCAAGTGCCACCGCTGCGGCTGTGCCCTTCGGCCGGGCAGAGAGGTGCAGACGGAATGATTTCTCCACCCGTACCTTGTGGAGTGTGGCCGCTGGGATGCTATTGGTGCTGTCCTTCCCCGGTGCCTTCTGCCCTTGTTTCAGCCGCAGGGGAGGTGGTGACGACGCCGCCTGCGCCGGCCATGTCCCCTGCAACGTCCATGTCTCTGTGCATCCCCGTAGCCCCCGCGGCGTCGGTGGCCGCGTGCAACGGGGCCTTCGAAGTGGATGGATGCGCTGCAGCACCGGGCTTCTTCTTGGGCGCCATTGACGATGGAGCCGTCGATGAAGAAGATGATGAAGATGACGTGCTGCGTACGCTTCTCGGGTTCGTGCAAGCGCAGCCCCCTACCTAGCGCGCCAAAGATGTCGTGGGAAACCACGGCCACCTATGGGGCCATCAGCCCCTTGTGGTTCGGCAGGGGGGATAAGCACACTGCACAAAGAGCGAAGAACATAGCGCAGCACGGCAGAGATCACACGAGTAGTTTTTACCCAGGTTTGGGCCACCGCGAGGCATAAAACCCTACTCCTGCTTTGGTGGATTGATGGTGGTTGTGGTGGAAATGCAGCGCTCTTGCCCGGCAGGGTTGCCTCGGGGCGAGAGCAGCTACGCGCGTACGAGTGTACAAGGGTCCGAATCCATTCTCTAGTTGCCATGGCCCTCCTTTTATAGATCAAGGGGTCACCACAGTGGCAAATCAGTCATTGCATACTGGTTAGATAGCAAACAGTGCTATCATACCTAACTCTGCAGTCAGAGCAGGGCGCATTAAATGCGCCGCTTAGTGTCACATTGTGGCGTGCCCGGCAAGCCTTGCTGGGCTGCTCGGCCACCTTTTCGCCTGTCTGCTTGACACATCTCTGGACGGGTGTCATTTGGAGGTGATTTCCATAGGAAGTGGCAGCCACGTGCCAAATAACAGCCACTTAGTCACTTGGGGGCTTGACACCACACCGATCGATGACTTGCGTCGCTGTGAGGTGGAGCGGTGGAGCCTTGGCGGGGTGGTTTGCCTTGGCCGTGCCCGGCAGGCCTACCGGATCGGTCTTGAGGCTTGACTTCAGGGCCATCTCATCCTCGCCAGGCTCACCTGGCCGGCAAGGGAGGCTTTCCCTTAGTGGTGTCTTGCTCATTTAGCTTGTCTTGGTCTTCTTGTTCTGCACTTTGATTCCTCAAAGATCTAATCTCTCCTTGCTTGGTCTGGACTTGGACATTGCGAGCTTGCCTCCAAGCCTGTGTACAGTTTGGGCAACATACCTGGGGTTTGTTGCACCGACAATTAACTATACACAATGCATAAGAATGACAATAGTGCTCTCAGGAATGGTGCTTGTTTGAGAAGGTGATGACTCAACAACAAAAGTAAAATAACATAAAAGTAAATGGATAGGCCCTTCACAGAGGGAAGCAGGGATTTACAGAGGTGCCAGAGCTCGAAGCTTAAATCAGACATAAATATAATTTTGAGAGGCATGCCTTTCCTCTCAATGTCATGACCGAGATTTTTCAATATCTTCCGTGCTAAACACATTAGTGGTGGTTCCCAAGCGGAAAGGTAAAGTTTACTCCCCTCAGCCGACAAACACAAGCCATGGCTAACCGAATCCTCGGGTACCCTCCATACCAGCAACTTTCTGGGGGAGTTTGTTTCATTATTTTTGTGATTTGTTCATGGCACTGGGCATCCCAATTACCAGCCCCTCTCATGTAAGGACAAGTGAATAAACACTTATCATGAGAATAACCTGCTTAGCATGGAAGATACTAACCGCCCCCTGTCGCTCCATGAGTGGTACATGCACACAAAACAAGGGGTTATTTGAATGTTTAGAGGTGGCACATGCAAATTTACTTGGAACGACAGAGTAATACCGCATATAGGTAGATATAGTGGACTCATCCGGAACAACTTTGGTTTAGGGATTTGTATGCACAAGCAGTATTCCCGCTTAGTACAGGCGAAGTCTAGCAAATAGATGAGAAGAGACCAACTAGAGAGGAGCAACGGACATAAACATGCGTTGTGAATAATTAACATTGAATACTAGCATGAGTAAGATATAAACACAATGAACAGAAATTTCATGGAGGCTATGTTGGTTTTGAATCAACTACATGCGTGAACATGTGCCAAGTCAAGCCACTTGAAACATTCAGACGAGGATACCATGCTATCATACTACATCATAACCATTTTAATGCATGTTAACACCCAAGATAAATCATTATCCACTCCTAGCTAGTTAAACATGGCATGAGCAACTATAATCTCTATTGTCATGATACACATGTTTAATCATAATATGCTGAATCATGGATACTGAGTTAGACATATTTACAAAAACAAAAACAAGTTGAGTTCATACCCGCTTTTCCTTGCCACAATCACTTCATCAAATTATTGTCATTATTGCCTTTCACTTGCATGACCAAATGATATGAAAATAATAATAGTGCAAGAGTGTCGTGGACTAAGCTGGAATCTGCAAACATTTTATTCGAAGGAGATGACAAATAATATGGGCTCCTTGTTAGATCAACAATAATGCATACGAGAGCCACTCAACATTTTCATCGTGGTCTTCTCCTTACGATGACTCAACAAAAGAAAATAATTTCAAAGAAACACACTGAAATATTTTTGGAGTTTTAGTTTTTTTCTTGAAGGAATCAAATTAACGAAGGAAAAACAAAAACAAGAAGAACTATTAAACTAGAAAGAAAAACAGAAAAGAAGCGAAAAATATTTTTGGATTTTCTAAAAGTTTTTCAAACACACAAGAAGAATGCGATAAATAGAAACTGACATGGATTATACAATGAAAGAGGATGAACACCAACAACTGGAATAAAATGTGTGAACATGAATATAATGTAGGTGAGAAAACATACTCCCCCAAGCTCAGGCTTTTTCCTAGCTTGGTAACCACCATCGCTGGTCTGGGTAATAATCGAAGTGGTAGCTCATGGAGGCTCTCCGTGCAGCCCCCTCAGCTAGACGAGTAGCTTCTGCTGCTGCGTTGTGCTCACATGCCTTGCTCTAATAGATGTAATATATTTATCTCCTCTGAAAATCAAAGAGAGTAGGTGCAGGCAAAATAACAGAGACAATACAATTTTTATCGAATATTAAGTTATAGTCGTAGTTCTGAGCTCCATCCTGAATAAAATCATGGTGTCGCATTGCCTCAAAGTCTAAGTATTTATCAAGTAGTATAGGATCATTGGGTCTAGGCAATACCCCTAGCCTTGCAGCTATGTGAGAGGCATAAATTCCCCCATATAAATGACACTGTCCGAGTTGCGTTGCAGCCTCCGTGCAACAATGCCCCAAGATTATATGGTTTGAGGTCCATTAGAGTGGTACGAATAATGCTCAAGTCAGGGGCACATAGTGCACTATAATCTTGTTTACCAGTGATGCATTTACCATTAAACAGTGCAACATAACAAACAGAGGGAAATTGAATACTTTTTATTCTAGCCTGAGAGACTCCTCTATCCACACCACTGCAAAGACTATTAAGGAACATATGATAATCAGATTTTTTTGGTTCATCAAGCGAACCCCAAAATGGAATTTTGCATGCATCATAGAATTCTTCTAGAGGCATACCATAGGCTCTATCATAAAGATTGAATAAGACTCTAGAATCTTGAGAATGGTACTCAAACTTTTTGGTGAATGAGTGAGTGAGATAATAGTGCTGAGTACACTTATCTGCTAGGAAGTCGATGATCTCAGTGTTCTGAATATACTGATCAAATTCCACCTTAATACCAGCACCTATCATGAACTCATCGCATGACAACCGACATGATTTGATTTCAGTAACCCATGCTGAAGTTTCCCTTGGTTCAATATACACCTGCCGTACCGAGCTCTCGCTCGACGACCCCTCTGAGGAACTCCTCCTAAAGAAGTTCATTTTCCCTACGAACAAATTTCTGAATTTTTTGGGCCACAAAATGATGTCAATACAACTTCACAAGATTGATAGCAACTACTCATATGGATATCTAGAGGCTATATCAAGCATTCAAACTACTTGGAACTCATAGAATTCAACATGCAAGCTCATTTTCAGTAGCAGCAAGAGCAACTAATTATGCAAATTATAATCCACTAAAGCAAAAAATAATTGGAGCAATGGAGGAGTCACATACCAAGGAGCAATTCCTCAAAATAGTTTCAGAGATGGAGCTCTGAGCAAAGAGATCGAAAATCTCAAGTTTGGGAGCAAGAAAACGAGAGAGAGAGAGCTACCAAGAATTTTTTCTAGAGGTAAGAGATGAAGTGGGCTAAAGGGATAAGTGAGGCGGTCCCTGTGGGGACCACAAGCCACTAGGGGGCGCCTAGGAAGGTGGCCGCACCTTGGTGCCCCGTGGGCAGCAGCAGCAGCCCCTAGTGCTGTGTTTTCACATCATTTTGAGCACTTCCATTTTTGGGCTTTTTTTTGCACGGATAATTCAGGAAACTGGACAATCATGGTATTTTATTATATTTAACTAAAAATAACAGAGAACAAAAGGTACTCCATCCTTAAAAGAATAATTTGCAAGCATGGTGGAGATTTCAGCTTCAGGTATCTTTCTTTTATTAGTGAAAATATCTTTCATATATTTAGCATAAGGGGCCATCTTCAAAATATCAGTCAAACGAGTACGCAAAAAGACTGGACTAAGCATTTTAGCAAAGTGTTCAAATTCTTCCTCATCCTTATTCTTAGGTGGCTTAGGAGGAAAGGGCATGGGTTTCTGAACCCATGGTTCTCTTTCTTTACCATGTTTTCTAGCAATGAAATCTCTTTTATCATAATGTTTATTTTTAGGAGGTGGGTTATCAAGACCAACAGCTGGTTCTATTTCAACATCATTATCAGGTTCTTTATCATTGTCTGGTTGAGCATCTACATGAACATCATCATTATCATTATCGTTACTACTAGGTGGATGTTCGTTACCAAATTGTGTCTCAGCATCAGAAATAGAAACATCATTACTATTCTCAGATGGTTTTTCTACCTCAGGTTCACGAGAAGCATGCAAAGTCCTATCATTCTTCTATTTCCTTTTCTTTTTAGATGGACCAGGTGCATCAATGCTAATTCTCTAAGAATCTTGTTCAACTATTTTAAGGTGACCTTCAGGATAAAGTGGCTCCTGAGTCATTCTACCTCCTCTAGTCATCACTCTAACATCATGATCATTCATATTATTATTCATCTCATTGAGCAAATCATTTTGAGATTTAGCAACTTGTTCTAACTGAGTTTGGACCATGGATGCATGTTTACCTAAACCTTTAATATCATTAGCAATTCTAAACATTAAGTCACTCAAACGATCAATCATGAAGGAATTACGTTAAGAAATAGAAAGAGGTTTATTTAGAAGCTTGAACATTTGACTAGCGTAAGAAAAGGTATTTGCAAACTATTGGATACATTTTTCGGAAATAACGGATTTCGGTGTGTTACAGGAGAAATGATCTCGTGCTGCAAAGGTAGTTCCCTCTTGAACAGGTTCCCTGGTTTAGTTTTCCATAATGCGAGCACACTGCAAATGAAGATGAATTTTGACAACATCAATTATTGAACCAGATATGAATGCAAATTAATTTCAACATTATAGAATTCAATACCTATCCATGAATTGCTGAAGATGCATCAGATCCTGAGCGTTTGTTGATTCTCTAAGAGAATCCACGTAGTAAACTATGTTCTTGTTTGGAACAATGAATACCAATATCCAGTGATTGCTACATATTAAGAAAGCCATGAACTTACGAATTATGTCGAAATCTGAAAGACAATCAGTGTATGTGTGGTTGTTTACTTGACTTACCGTTCATGATATGGCCAGAGAAATGATTCTGCATGGGACGTGTTTTCGAAGATACGGACAACCGTGTTAATGGCCCACTCCCGTGCATCCTTACCATCTAGTGTTGTTCCATTTGCTAATGCAGGATCTATGAAATACACACTCTCCCTTTTTCTTCTCTGCGCGTTCAATCCCCTGAGAGGAATAAAATGCAGTTAGTTGTTTATCATTACAGCCTTGTATGGAGAAGTTGATCAGAGTTTGTTAAGTACTTACAAAATCAGGCATCTAACAAGAGTGGCATCGAGCTCGTTGAAGTTGAAGAAGAGATGTAAGTCCTCGAAACTCACACTAATGGAACCAGCATCGTGTCGGAAATGATCTCTGTTGTAGTGGACTAGCAGAACATGATGACCTGCTAACATTTGATCCATGCAATATTTATGTAACTCGCGGCAACTGGAGCTGCACTCATCAAAGTATTCGCCAACAAGAAATGGCTGGCCATGGACGTAATTGCGTGCTTCAATTACGTGTGCTTTATTTTTAGCAAGCAGCAAAGTTATTTCTTCATCATCCATGCCGTCAGAAATAATATTACTCCCCGATTCAAACAACTTGCTGTTAATTTGGTTCTGGGCGATGAGTGCTTTAAGTAAGAGGCAATCATTCTCTTTCCTTTTCGCTCTCATCGCGCACTTCCTCACGGGTGCAGCCTTTTTGCCCGCTTCCTTCTTGGTACTAGAAGCACTTCTGGTACAATGTCTGGTTGGCTGAAAGGTAGACTGCCGAGCAGACGGTGAAGCTTTGACGAGCTGCTTAGCAGACGGTGAAGCTTCGACGGACTACTTAGCAGATGGTTTGGCTATGCCGGATCGCTGAGCTGGCGGTGCTGCTGTGACAGACTACTGGGCTGAAGGAGCAGAGGCATCAGACTGCTGACGATGCATTGAAGCTATGTCGGGTTTCTGCGCAGGTGGTGCCAACTTGTCGGTGTGCTGAGGAGGCCGTGCCAATGCGTTGGTTTGCTGAGCAGGAAGTGCTGACGCATTGGTATGCTGATCACGTGGCTGCGGACCGACGGACTGATGAGCAGTTGGTTCTAGACCTATAGACTACTTAGAAGGCGGTTTCGAAGCATCAGACTGCTTAGCAGTCCATTCCACCAGGTTGGTCTGCTGAGCATGTGCTGCAGCTGGGTCTCCCCCCGCCGCTTCAGCGGCCGGCATCTGAACCGGTGGTGCATCTTCAGCAGTTGTAGGCCTTTCCACTGGCGAACGATGACATGGCCTGTACGGCACAAAGTCGGGCCGACTGATCACACGTTGATGCATCAGCCGTCGTATTACGAGTATTAGGTTCTTTTGGGGAAGCACGCAAGAGCTGCTGTGGCAAGGAGAGCGTCACCGGTTGAGGGGCGACATTGGTTGCTCTTGGCGGGGCTTCAGGGATCTCATCGATGAACTCTATTTCCTTTCGTGGCCACTTGATGTGATGTAACAGTGTTTCTCCCAAGGTCCTTTGCTCATCAAAGTCTCCTAGGACATTCTTCAGGGCAAATTCATTGAATCCAAGCTTTACTTCAGCCACTTAGCACTTCACACAGCCCGGCTTCAATGGCACATTGTCCAACAAGAGGCCCTCTTCCAAGAAGGGTGGGAAAACCCAGGCTGTTGCACATTTTAATGTACCTTCATAATGTGTAAGCACGCCCTTCAGTCTGTCTTTATTCCAGATATATCAGATATAACATCATCCTGAGCAGCTGCAGTCTCAGTGTCGCTGGGGTCAGCTGATGCATAGCTACTCTTGTGCGGTGTTGTCGTGCAATAGCCAGCATCCTCCATGCCTGCCTCCCCTCCCATCTGCTGGCTATCTGTCAGTGTTAGAGTCTTCTGCATCATCATTGACTCCTCAATATCCTTTCGAACAGCCGAATACATGTCCTTCCTCAACCTTTCATACAATTCATTCTGCTTCATTTCACTCCTCGCTTTTTTCATGCTGAGCCCCTCTTCTTTGCTGAGTGTGAAAGCCCTCTTGTGTGGGACATTAACACCTATACACCTTGCACAGCCAGGGGGCTCTCTTGTTTCCAGAGCATTGGACAAAATGTCACATGGCCCTGAGTTCCTGTAGAACCTTCCAGGGATCTTGGAAGCCTTTAAACACACGATACAGTTCTTCGTCATGTGAGTTTTCAAAGTAATAAGTTGCATCATCACGCCTCCTTGCACGTGCCCGCAATTAGTCTCTAGCGCGTTCGCCCCTGATTTCACTAAAGGCCGGTTTCCCCCCCGCAGCTACAGCTTCTTTGTCCTCCTGGTCCCATATTGGTTTCATGTCGTAGTATCCTGCCACACCCATATTGTGGGGGTGTGTGTTCCTCTTCTGAAGTTCCGATTGCTTGGCACTCTTCTCAGCAAACTCTGTAGTTGCCCTGACCCTTTTGAATTCTGCCCAGTCTGCCTTTGTAATTTGGGGGTATGCGGGGATTGGGTCCTTGCCTTCACTCAAGTACTTCTTGTACAACACGTGCTTCTAGTTTCTCCAAGCATCCCTAGCCTTCTTCAGTGCAGCGTGTTCCACCTGCATTCTCCACTGCTCTGGAACATTGAAGTGATCCATGATCTCCCGGACTATCCTTTGCCGTGTTTCTGTGTCAGCCTTCCGAAACCCCGGCAGATTAATGTTGAGCCTTGCCCTGCCAACAAATCCACACACACTCCTGAACCTCGTGCGTGCTTTATCTGGTTTAGTTGGAGCCCAAGACTTTAAATCGATCTTGGTTACTTCATATACACCTTTAGGCTGGTGTGTGGGCTTCCTTGGAGCGTTCCTCCGTGTCCTGATCGAAAGGGTAATTGCTGTAGCTCTATCCCGTTCAAGATTACTTGATTCCTTACCATCTGTTGAAGACCTAGGGTTGTCGGAATCAGATGAAGATACATCGCCTGAAGCATGAGTGCTATCGCTGCTACTCGGCATCTACAGAGAACACATGCGAAACTCAGGAAAGGAGGATTAGCATAAAACTAACAACTTGGTATCAAGCTGTCTAAACATGTCATGCAATAATTTAGAAAATGTACGGCTTATTTGTTAAGTTTGTGTGACTCTGGCGCCCACGATCTGTAAATCGGCAGTAACTTATTGGAACAAATACAGCTTATATGTACTAGTTAGGAAGGTAGATAATGAACATATATATGCTCTCCGTTATTTTATAGCCAATTTGGGAACATACGGAACGAAATAGGAAGAGGGATTGCGAGGAAATATGCCTCACCGCGATGGAGAGCAGTAACTAACAGGTTTCTTAATGCAAACTCGGCAGGACCACAGGAGAGGCGAGGGTTACAGGATCGATATGCTCGAGGGCGGCTGGCGAGCAAACGAAGATGGCGAGGCGTGGGCAGCCGCGTGTTGGGAACAGCAGTGGAGGTAGGGTTGACGCCGAAGAGCGGGCACACGGCCCGGGTGAGCACGCCGGTGCCGGAGAGGGTTCTGCTGTGGATCTGGGGGAGGGGGGAGCTGGCAATGGAGATTGGGTGTACTAATTGAGTGAAAAGAATATCCTCGGTCGCCGCGCGGAAAGGCCCATACAAACGGTAGCCTCTAAGTGCTCATGTGCACAAAGAGCATAATTTCGTTTGAAATGAAGACGTGCTAATTTTGAAATGAAGATGTGAGTTCATCGTTTCGCCTCTAATTTTTTCCCACGGTAAGCAATCACCATTATACCACAGCTTTGATTTGCTGGCGCATTTCAGGTCTCGTGTGCTATATTTAAGACATTTTTTGGCATTTACCGTGCATTTTGGCATATAAATCAAATCCTAGCCGGACTGCATTTGCTATCGAAAGGGATGAGGAATGACGTTTGATCTGGGAGCATCCAACGGTGCAGACGTACCATCCGTGGGGTTAGGGTTCTGGCCAATCAGAACGCACGACCCAGATCGCGTGCGCAGTAGGGGGGCATCGGCCACGGTTTGGTAGGCACACGGCTTTCGTGAGTGAACCGTGTGCTATTTGAAAACATTTACATGAACTAACAACATATTTTAGTTTGAATGAAAACATGAGTTCATTGTTTCGCTTCCAAATTGTTTTCCACGGTAAGAAATCACCATTGTACCCTATGGTTCGATTTTCTGGTGCCTTTGAGGTATCGTTTGCTATATTTGAGTCGTTTGCTATAGTCGCAACTACACGTGGGTGCTAGCAAGATCATTTGTGTGTCGCTTTGGGAGTTTTCATTCATTGTTCGAGAAACGGGAAAAAAATTCAAACAGTTCGGCCGCAGGGTGCGGCCAGAGGCGTAGGCCTTGTTGGTATTTTAATTACAGGAAATGCATATAGAGTCCGGAAATAACAAAAATCGGTGTGTCACCGTGGCGTGCTCTCAGGATCCCATGGAAATTTTTTGGTAAAGTTTGGCACAAGTTTTGATGCTCACACCTTCCAAATCGGAGCATCTCACAAGAAGGATCATAGTTTCCAAAAGGAGACGCGACACTTCGGACTCCAATCGTCGGTGACTACAACGTTCCGCCTCGAATTTTTTTCACGGTAAACAACCACGTATATACCCTAGGTTTGATTTTCTGGCCCATTTCAGGTCTCGTCTGTTATATTTAAGTCATTTTTTTGCACTTACCTTGCATTTAGTGCATATAAAATCAAAACCGTACTACAACTACATCTGGGTGTTAGTTAGTAGAGAAGGTGTACAAATCATTTGTGTGTCGCTTTGCGAGTTTTCATCCATTGTCTGAGAAATGGGGAGAAGTTTCAAACATTTCGGCCGCGAGGTGCAGCCACCGGTGTAGGCCTAGTTGGTATTTTAATTACAGGGAATTCAGTTGTTGTCCAGACATCATCAAAATCGGCGTTGTCGGTGCAACAAACCCTGGTGTATGTTGCCCTAACTGTACACAGGCTCAAGGGAAAGGTTCCAGCATCCAAGCTTCACCAAGGCCAACCAGGAGAGATAGCTCTTTGAAGAATCAAAGGGCGGATCAAAAAGACCAAGACAAGCCTAGGCAGCAAGATATCACCAAGGGAAGAAAGCCTCCCTTGCCGGGCACGCGAGCCTGGTCAGGTCGAGGCAACCCTAAGAGCAAGTCCCAAGACCTCCCCGGCAAGGGTTGCCGGGTTGCTCGCAGCCTGCTATCCCACCAAGGCTCCACCGCTCCACCTCACAGTGATGCAAGTCGCTTATCGGTGCGGTGTCAAGCCCTCAAGTGAATAAGTGGCAGTCATTCAGCACGTGGCAGCCATTCCAGAGGAAGATCACCCCTAAATGACACCTGTCCATGGGCATGTCATGCAGACAGGCGAGAAGATGGTTGAATGGCATGGCAAGGGTTGCCGGGCTGCATCCACGACGTGACACTAAGCGGTGCATTTAATGCGCCTTGTCCTGTCTGCAGGGTTAGGTATGATAGCACTGTGGCTATCTAATCACAAGATAATGACTGTTTTGCCACTGTGGTAACCCCTTTACCTATAAAAGGAGGGCCGAGGCAACCTTAGAAAGGATTCGGACCCTTGTACACTCATAGGCGCGTAGCTGCTCTCCCCGAGGCGACCTTGCCGGGCTTGAGCACTGCGTGTTCGCCACGGTCTACCACTCAATCCACCATAGCAGGAGTAGGGTTTTACGCCTTGCGGCGGCCCGAACCTGGATAAAAACCACCCGCGTCACCATTGCCGTGCTATTCTACGACCTCCGCTCTTTGTGCAACGTGCCCTTCCCCCTTGCCGAACAACAAAGGGGCCGATGGCCCCATAGGTGATCATGTCGAACCACGACATCTTTGGCGCGCCAGGTAGGGGGAAGCGCTTGTGCGAACCCGAGGAGGTAAACAGCGCGTCGATCTTCATCACCATCTCCTTCGACGACTGCGTCATCACGCATGGCGCCCAAGAAAAAGTCCGGTGCAGCAGCCCGTCCTTCCACTTTGAAGGCCCCCTCGCACGCAGCCACCGATCCCATGGGGGTTGCGGTGGCGTCGGGGGACGCAAGTGCTGCGGGGGACGTGACCAGCACAGGCGGCGCCGTCGTTGTTCCTCTCACGGCTGAGGTGGGAGCGAGAGGCGCTGGAGGAGGACAGCGTCAACAACATCCTAGCAGCCACGCTCCACAAGATGCGGGAGGGGAGAACATCCAATTCCTGCCTGTCCACCTCACTGGAGAATGCAGTCGCAGCGATGGCACCCGATCCAGCGCGAACCGCAACCTCCTAGCTGCCCCAGCTACGGGTGCAGCTACGAGACACACGCCTTCCCCAGGACAAGGCAATCAAGACGAAGCACCGAACGGAGCCGTCAACCCCCAAGCACGTCCTTCTCGTCGTCACGCCGCCCTCACGACTGGCTTGCAATGACGAGAGCACGACGCCACCACGGCCGGTACCGTCAAGAGTTGGGCGACGTCGTGATCTGCATCATCGTCCATGCCAAGCACTGCTTCGGAGGGCATGGCTCGAGCCCAGCTCCTGTTGAGATTCCCACCAGCTGCTGACCAAATGGATGAATGGAGAGCCACCATTCAAAGTTTGATTGGTTTTGCTGAGGCAGGGGATCGCAACGGGCGGGCTCGCCACGGCATCCGCAGGCAGTGGCAACGGCCCGAGCCGCTGGTCGTGCTGAAGGGGCCAATCTCACAGTGCAGTCCCCCCCCCCCCGCGATAGCCAGCGTAGGGGCCGCAGCCAGAGCTGCGTGACCAGGAACACGGCGAGGTGTCAATGGCTTCATCTGATCCTCGAGCCCATCGAGATCAGCGGCAGGTCCTGGAGGACAAGCAGAGGGAAGACGCGCACGTCACCATAGAACGGCGCCGCGAAACCCACCGCCAGTCCGACAGGCGCAATGGCCCCAACATCGACGAACCTGTGCCCGATGGAGATGGATACCTACCCTTCGAGGTTGGTTGTCCTGCCTTCACTCATGAACTACGGCAAGTCCGTTGGCCATCTGCCCGTACGTTCAAGCCAGAGATACCAGAAAAATACGATGGAAGACTGAACCCGGCAGAGTTCTTAAGCATCTATACCATTGCTGTTCAAGCTACCGGGGGAAGAGATGAAAAGATATTCGCCAACTACTTCCCTTTGGCACTCAAGCCAAATGTGAGGTCATGGCTGATGCACTTGCCGGAGAACCCCATCTCGACATGGGCTGATCTGTGCCACAAGTTTGTTGGTGCCTTCACGGGCGGTCATCAAGAACCAGGGCGGCCCAGCGATTTGCAGCTCCTTCCACAAAAGGAAGGGGAGAGTTTGCGGAAGCACATACAGAGGTTCAGCCGGGTGCACAGGAACATTCCAGATATCCACCCGACAGTTGTGATTGCCGCGTTCCAGTCCAATGTGCGCAACCACAGGATATGTTCCAAAATGAACGTCCGGTTGCCCAAGACTGTGAACGAGCTTTACACCTTGGCGGATAAGTGTGCCCGTACGGAAGAGGGGAGGCATCTCCCCGGAGAAGAGGACGGCGTTGACATCGACTCAGAAGATGACGACAATGCTGCCAGCCAGAAAAGAAGAACAGGAAACACAACAAGAAGCGCAAGGACAAAGCAGTGCTGGCTGTTGAAGGATCAAGCACTCCTAGTACCAGCAAGAAGGCCAAGACCGAGGCTCCCGACAAGGAAGTTGCCGCATGCACTGATTGTCGGGAAGCTGCAGCTGCCGAGAAGGCTGGGAAGGCAGACAGACCATACTGCAAGATCCATCGGACCAAGGGCCATGATCTCCAAGAGTGTCATCAAGTTGAGCAACTCGTCAAGAAGCAAAAAGCTGAGTACGAGAAGCGCGACAAGGAGAGAGACCAAGATGGCGTTGGCAGGAAGGGCTGAGGAGGTCACCCCGGCAAGGTTCCCCAACATCAAGAGAAACCTGCTAGAGGTCATGAGAAGAAGGAATGTGGTGACGAAAGCGATGAGGGGGATGAAAAGGAAACCAGCGAGCCAGAGTTCCAGAAAGCCACTAACGCCCTGTGCATTGACAGGGGTGCATCCTTGCACTCCTCTCACCGCCAGCTGAAACAATGGGCGCGTGAGGTCAATGCTGTGGAGCCAATGGCAGATTCGCGGAAACAGCTCAAATGGTCTCGCATGCCCATCATCTTTGACGAAGAGGACCACCCTGACTGCACCACTGTGGTAGGATGCTTGCCGTTGTTGGTTTCACCAACGATGCGCAACCTCAAGGTCACGAAGATGTTGGTTGACGGCGGGGCCGGGTTGAATCTGATTTCCCCCAAGGTGCTCAGCAAGCTACAGATAACAAATGAAGAGCTCAAGGTTACTTGCATGTTTCAAGGAATCAACCCCGGCAGGAGTCGTCCAAAGGGGAAGATCATGCTGCCAGTGACATTTGGAGGGGAATTAAACTACCAGATTGAGAAAATTGTGTTCGATGTTGTTGAGCTTCCGTTGCCGTACAATGGGATACTTGGACGACCTGCCCTGGCAAAATTCATGGCGGCATCCCACTATGCCTACAATACCTTGAAAATGCTAGGACCAATGGGTGTTATTTCTATCCCATCAGACAAGAAGGATGCAATCATATGCGTGGACAAGATGTACCGGGATGCAGTCGCTGCCGAGGCCGCGGAGGCCGCAGTCCCCGCCAAGGAAAACAAACAAGGGAGAGAAGATAGCAAGGATGCCAGCAAGGAATCCGCGAAGCGCGCCTCTCCGGAGTACGCTGCACCCGTTGATGATTTACTGGAGAGTTCTACAAGCAAGAGGTCCAAGGTTGCTGCACCCGCTGTGAAGAAGGTCCTGGCAGGGCTGGTTGGCGCTGATGGTACATTCACTATCAGCTCCACCCTTGATGA
This sequence comes from Thinopyrum elongatum, assembly GCA_011799875.1. NCBI lineage: Eukaryota > Viridiplantae > Streptophyta > Magnoliopsida > Poales > Poaceae > Thinopyrum > Thinopyrum elongatum. Next base: position 231,689,250 of record CM022300.1, read on the forward strand.
CAAATAGGAAAGCGCGCTCGTTGCCTTCCTGTGGGCGAATGTCGATGTGTTTGCTTGGCAACCATCTGACATCCCCGGTGTTCCCAGGAAGGTAATCGAGCACTAGCTTGCTGTTTGCCCTCATGCCCGGCCCGTCAAGAAGAAGGTCCAGAAGCAAGCCTTGGAGCGGCAGTAGTTCATTGCCGAGGAGATCAAGAAACTTGAGGCAGCTGGTTTGGTCAGAGGAGTATTGCACCCAACATGGCTACCTACCTCTCCGGAGGGGAAGGTGAACTCGTCCCGGCAAGGTCAGATGCAGACCAACACAAAGGGGAGCGAAGTAACGGAGACAATTCCAGGATCACGGCAAGGAAGAAGGTGGTGCAGCGGCCAGTGTACTTTGTCAGCTCTCTACTGCAGGGGGCTAGGTCAAGGTACTCTGCATGCAAAAGTTGATTTTTGGCCTCATCATGGCCTCAAGGAAACTGCGCCACTACTTCCAAGCCCACGCGATCACAGTCGTCACCCGATTCCCTTTGCAACACATACTGAGGAACCTTGAAGCCACCGGCAGAATAGTGGAATGGGCTTTGGAGTTGTCAAGCTTTGGTTTGAAGTTTGAGAGCACATCAACCATTCAGAGCAGAGCAATGGCAAAATTTATTGCGGAGTGGACACCTACCGCAGACAAAGAGGCACTGGAAACGGTTATCCCCGGCAAGGAAGCACCCCAAGAATGGATCATGTACTTTGATGGTGCCTTCTCACTACAAGGTGCAGGAGCTGGCGTGCTCCTCATCGCGCCCACTGGAGAGCACCTCAAGTATGTGGTCCAGATGCATTTCCCTCGGGAAAAGGCAACCACCAACACTGCAGAATATGAGGGACTCCTTGTCGGGCTCAGGATTGCGACATAGTTGGGAGATTAAGAAGATGATCATACGAGGAGACTCGCAGCTTGTGGTGAGGCAAGTGAACAAGGATTATCAGATTCCATTGATGGAGGCATACGTGGAGGAAGTGAGAAAGCTGGAGGAGCGCTTTGACGGATTGCAAACAGAGCACATACCCCGTGCGAAAAACAACATTGCTGATCATCTGTCAAAGTGCGCTGCGCGAAAGTTTCCTGCAGAACAAGGGACTTTCGTTCTCCACCTGACTCAGCCCTCCGTATCCCTGACAACAATGGCCAGAAAGAGGAGGAAAGTGGACTCTGGCAAGCCTCTCCCGGCAGAGCTTCCGGAAGCCCCTAGCAGAGAGGTTGGCGGGAACAACTCCACTTCGGTTGGCGAGCAGCACCCTCCCACCGAACTACCAATCCTCGCGGTTGAGGCATGCGCTACCACGAACGAGGAGGTGCTGCTAATCCTTGTTGTCAAGCCTCAGGCTCTGACTTGGGTGCGACACATAGTCTGTTACCTCCAAACAGGAGAACTTTCTGAAGAGCAAGAAGAAGCTGAAAGAGTAGCCCGAAGGGCCAGTATGTATCAGTTCGTCGATGACACACTATACAGAAGGAGGCCCAACGGTGTGAAATTAATGTGCATTTGCCGGGAAGAGGGGAAGGAACTGTTGGCAGAGATACACGCAAGCATGTGCGGCTGGCATATTGGATCAAGGGCCTTGGCTGGAAAATCTTTCCGGCAAGGTTTCTACTGGCCCACGGCCCTCCAAGATGCAATCGAGCTAGTCACCAAATGTGAAGCCTGCCAGTTCCACTCCAAGAATATCCATCAACCTGCTCAAGCTCTCTAGACGATCCCTTTGTCATGGCCCTTTTCGGTCTGGGGGCTCAACATCTTGGGCCCCTTCCCCCGTGCTACCGGGGGCTTTGAGTTCTTGTACGTCGCCATCGACAAGTTCACAAAGTGGCCAGAAGTGGTGCCCGTGAGGAAGGTGACTGCACAGTCAGCTATCAAGTTCCTGAAAGGACTGGTGTGCCACTTCGGAGTACTCGCCAGGGTCATCACTGACAACGGCACCCAGTTCACGAGTTGCGCCTTCATGCAATACGTTCAATCCCTCGGAAGCAAGGTTTCATTTGCATTTGTTGCTCATCCCAGAAGCAATGGACAAGCTGAGCGGGCGAACGCTGAAGTGCTGCGAGGACTCAAGACAAGAACATTTGATAGGCTGCAAAAATGCGGCAGGCGCTGGATTGATGAGCTGCCGGTGGTTCTTTGGTCCCTCCGTACGACACCAAATCGAGCTACCGGCCGGACTCCCTTCTCCCTAGTCTATGGGGTAGAAGCAGTGATCTCCACGGAACTCATATACGGGTCACCTCGAGTACTTGCCTACGATGAAGTAGAGCAAGAGCAGCACCAACATGACGATGCCGTGCTCCTCGAGGAGAACCATCTCCGGGCTGTTACGCGTGCTGCACGCTATCAGCAAGCCCTGCGCCGCTATCACAGCCACAGGGTTCATCCCCGGAGCCTTGAGGAAGGCGACCTTGTCCTGAGGCGCGTTCAGTCCGCCAAGGGTACAAACAAGTTGACACCGAAGTGGGAAGGCCCTTACCGGGTGGTACGAGTCACAAAACCTGGCGCAGTCCGTCTGGAGACCGGAGATGGCATTCAATTGCAAAACTCATGGAATATTGAGCATCTCCGTAAGTTCTACCCGTAAGGCGCGGCTGTCGGGCCCTGCTCCGGTAGCCACCCTTTTGTAAAAGCTTTGCCGATGCTGCATGTAACCCTTTGTACAAAGCCAGACACAGACCCTGAGCAGCAGATAAATAAATGAAGTGCTGAGGCCCCCAAAAATTTGCATGCATGCATAGCATAACATGAGCATGGCATGATCATGTAGATAAGAGCATATGTAGCATTGTTTTCCTCTGCATTTAACCACAGGGCTCTTGCCGTGGACTCGGTCACAAAGAGAAGAAATGAAGACAAGCCTACATATCGGTCCCCGACAAGCCAAACAGATAAGTTCCTTCTTGTCCATAAATGTTCTGTAAGATGAAAACTTGTGCATATGAAAACCTTGTCGCCTTCGAAGCATAGGTGCTCGCATCCTTTATCCCGAACGTTGCTTCGGTCAAGGTGGTTGTGGTGGCCTTTTGACGAAGGAGGTTCGACATGGGGCTGGTCCCTTTCCATAGTTTTGAGCACGGTAGGCTAGGCCCCGCGGCAACAAACGGAAGGAACCGACAGGATAGCTTGCTGGAGATAACTTGTTTACTTAAATGTATAGAGGCATCTCACCTCTGCATGAACGTAATACATGCACAAGTACACGGCAAAGCTTGTCTTTTTCATTAATATGCGGATAAACAAGTACAGATCTTACAGAACACAAACATGGATAAGGAAGATTACATATTTGAGACTAAAATTTGGCAGATGCCTACATATCTTAGACTGAAAAAAGATAAGTGCCCCGTAATCCCTTTCTTGTCCCTCTCCTCCTAGGAACTACCATGGGAGGCAAAGAGGGCGAAAGGAGTGCCTGGGCAGAAGCCCAGCCTAACCTCGTCATAACCCGCAAGACGGAGTCTGACAAGATCGAGAGGGCGCGGGCGAAGGTGATGGATGGGGGGAGTGACTAGGCGACACCCTGATCACCGCCACTAGGGCCAGCAGGACGCGGCAGGGCGAACAAAGCCGGAGCCACGAGGAAGCCTGTCGGGGTCCAGCTGGAAGACTGCTGGAGGAGGCAAGGGTGCCACCCGCACCCAACACCCCGGCAAATAGCCTTGCCGGGGAAGAGATGCAGGTGCAGATGGCGGTGCTGCCGGCTAACGGTGACGGTGCGGCTGGTGTTCAGCCGGAGTTGGAGCCGTCATCCTCCCCACCAGCTCCGTCGTCATTGCCGTCACTGTCCTCCTCGTCGCTGTCGCTCGAGGAGGAGCATTTGTCGTCTGTCGAGCTCTCCGCGCAGCACCCTAAGCGAGCACCCGAGCGTCCGAAGACCTTGACGGAGGGCAGGGTGGCGTCCATTAATTTGAAAAGCAGTATGTGCCCGGCCGCCAAGCTATGGGCACGGGCAAATGTCTTCCAGCCACGCCGGAGAAGCATGACATGAGGGGCACGGAACTCCTCGTCCGCCCGCATGCTGCCGTTACAGCAGCCCCTCATGTGAAGCCTCAACCCCGGTGGCTGCTCAATGTCCATCACCCTTGCAAATGGAGTAGGAAGCCGAAGACGGCTGCGCGGGGGCCCTCGCAGCTTGACAATGAACTCCAGCGGCTGGTTCCCGACGTGGCCTTCATTAGGGTCTTGAGTAGCTGGAGGATGTGCGATCAAAGCACCGCCTCGTCCTCCTCGACCCCGAGCGCCGCGGCGACCACGACCTCGCCCTCTCCCGCCTCCCCTCACAACGGGCTCTGCTTCCGCGTCCCTAACAGGAGGAGGGAGGCGCTGTCGAGCAGAAGCCCTCGTCGCCGCCACTGGAGTGCCGCCACGACCTCTCCCCCTCACCATGATGGAAAAGCGATGCTAGGAGAGGGGAGGAGGAGCCGGATGTGAGCCAGCACCTTGACCACGTTCCCTCTTTATAGGCGAACATGGCCAGGGGCTGGCCCCTCACCAAGGGGCCAACCGCCCCGCTCTGCCAATCCGACTCCTCCGAACCTCCAACGGCTCGTGGAATCAGGACCGACCCTGTGCGCCAATCCAAGGCACCTGGCTTTCTGCCATGGTGCACATTTCCATGCTCCTTGCATCCGCAACCAACCCTGCGCAATGCGTGCATCATACATGGCGGAAACGCCAGAAGCGAGAAGCTAGTGGAATGGCAGTTTCCACTCTGTGAACGTGGGACATGGGTAGCCACGGATCGTGGCTTAAAACTCCCCCCATAACATCTTGCACGATGCACGAACATACCAAAAACTGACTCAAGCACTGATTGATGAAGAGGCAAAGAAAATACCGAAGGATGAGCTACCACAAACTCTTCGCCTTAGTACTAGATAGGGCCTACCCCGGCGACGCTCAGCAGCGCGTTCGCGCTAGGCTCGGGGGCTCCTGTCGGTGCAACAAACCCTAGTGTATGTTGCCCTGACTGTACACAGGCTCAAGGGAAAGGTTCCAGCATCCAAGCTTCACCAAGGCCAAGCAGGAGAGATAGTTCTTTGAAGAATCAAAGGGCGGATCAAGAAGACCAAGACAAGTCTAGACAGCAAGATATCACCAAGGGAAGAAAGCCTCCCTTGCCGGGCAGGCGAGCCTGGTCAGGTCGAGGCCACCCTAAGAGCAAGTCCCAAGACCTCCCCGGCAAGGGTTGCCGGATCGCTCGCGGCCTGTTATCCCGCCAAGGCTCCACCGCTCCACCTCACAGTGACACAAGTCGCTTATCGGTGTGGTGTCGAGCCCTCAAGTGAATAAGTGGCAGTCATTCAGCACGTGGCAGCCATTCCAGAGGAAGATCACCCCTAAATGACACCCGTCCATGGGCGTGTCATGCAGACAGGCGAGAAGATTGTTGAATGGCACGGCAAGGCTTGCCGGGCTGCATCCACGACGTGGCACTAAGCGGTGCATTTAATGCGCCTTGTCCTGTCTACAGAGTTAGGTATGATATCAATGTGGCTATCTAATCACTAGATAATGACTGTTTTGCCACTGTGGTAACCCCTTTACCTATAAAAGGAGGGCCAAGGCAAGCTTAGAAAGGATTCGGACCCTTGTACACTCATACGCGCATAGCTGCTCTCCACAAGGCCTTGCCGGGCTTGAGCAGTGCGCGTTCGCGACGGTCTACCACTCCATCCACCAAAGCAGGAGTAGGGTTTTACTCCTCGTGGTGGCCCAAACCTGGGTAAAAACCACCCGCGTCACCATTGACATGCTCTTCTATGACCTCCGTTCTTTGTGCAACATGCCCTTCCCCCTTGCCGAACCACAAAGGGGCCGATGGCCCCATAGGTGATCGTGTCGAACCACGACAGGCGTGTGCCCGTGGCGTGCTCTCACGACCCCTTGGAAAAAATTGGTGAAGTTTGGCACAAGTTTTGATGATCGCTCCCTGCAAACCGGAGCATCTCACCAGAAGTGTCATGGGTTCCAAAAGGAGACGTGTCAATTCAAACTCCAGTGGACGGTGACTTCATCGTTTGGCCTAAAAAAAAAATCACGGTACGCAATCACCATTATACCACGGGTTTGATTTTCTAACGCATTTCAGGTATCATTCGCTATATTTAAGACATTTCTTGAATTTAACGTGCAATTTGTGGATATAAATAAAATCACAACCGAAACTGCATGTGCTGTCGAAAGGGATGAGGATTGCCGTTCGATCAAGGAGAATCCAATGGTGCAGACGTACGATCCATGGGGTTGGGGTTCTGGCCAATCAGAACGCATGACTCAGATCATGTGCGCGGCAGGGGGGGCATCGCCCACGGTTTAGTAGGCACACGACTTTTGTGAGTGAACCATGTGCTATTTGAAAACATTTACATGAACTAACATCATATTTTCGTTTGAATGAAAACATGAGTTCATTGTTTCGCCCCGAATTTTTTTCCATAGTAAGAAATCACGATTGTACCCTATGGTTCGATTTTCTGGTGCATTTGAGATCTTGTTTGCTATATTTGAGTCATTTTTTGCACACACACACACACACATATATATAGTCGCAACTACACGTGGGTGTTATCAAGATCATTTGTGTGTCGCTTTGCGAGTTTTCATTCATTGTCCGAGAAACAGGAAAAAACTTCAAATAGTTCGGCTGCAGGGTGCGGCCAGAGGCGTAGGCCTTGTTGGTATTTTAATTATAGGAAATGCATATAGAGTCCGGAAATAACGAAAACCATTGTGTCACCGTGGCGTGCTCTCACGATCGCATGGAAAATTTTTGGTAAAGTTTGGCACAAGTTTTGGTGCTCACACCTTCCACACCGGAGCATCTCACAAGAAGGATCATAGTTTCCAAAAGGAGACACGACACTTCGGACTCCAAATCGTCAGTGACTACATTGTTCTGCCTCGAAAAAAAATCATGGTAAACAATCACGGATATACCCTTGGTTTGATTTTCTGGTCCATTTCAGGTCTCGTCTGCTATATTTAAGTCATTTTTTGCACTTACCTTGCATTTAGTGCATATAAAGTCAAAACCCTACTACAACTACATGTGGGTGTTAGTTAGGCTACTTATAGTGGGGAGTATCATATACTAGTATCATGCATATGATACTAGTGTTTGATACTACCTTCATAGAATCATAGTGCATAGTATCATAGAGTAGTATCATAGATGACCGTATTAATGGCCATGCATGACACAAAGTAGTATATCATTTATTATGTTACGGTATCTACCTATGTTACTCTAACCCACTCTCCCTTCTTTAATTCTTTGCCACATCATCTTATTTGCTATTCCCGAGTGCATGATACCGGCTATGATACCCCCACTATGGCCAGCCTTAGCAAAGAAGGTGTACAAATCATTTGTGCATCACTTTGCGAGTTTTCATCCATTTGTCCGAGAAGCGGGGAGAAGTTTCAAACATTTCAGCCGCGAGGTGCAGCCACTGGCATAGGCCTAGTTGGTATTTTCATTACAAGAAATTCAGATGGAGTCCGGACATCATCAAAATCGATGTGTGCCCGTGGCGTGCTCTCACGACCCCGTGGAAAAAATTTGGTAAAGTTTGGCACAAGTTTTGATGATCGCTCCTTCCAAACCGGAGCATCTCACAAGAAGGATCATGGTTTCCAAAAGGAGACATGTCAATTCAAACTCCAGTGGCCGGTGACTTCATCGTTTGGCCTCATAAAAATTTCCACGGTACGCAATCACCATTATACCACGGGTTTGATTTTCTGGACCATTTCAGGTATCATTAGCTATATTTAAGACATTTTTTGAGTTTAACATGCATTTTGTACATATAAATAAAATTACAACTGGAACTGCATTTGCTGTCGAAAGGGATGAGGATTTCCGTTCGATCTGGGAGCATCCAACGATGCAGACGTATGATCCGTGGGGTTTGGTCGGCACACGGCTTTCATGAACGAACCGTGTGCTATTCGCAAACCAGATTGCATATCTTCTGTTCATACATGAGTGAGATCAATTGAGTGTGCTACCTCTATGGTATAATAATAATAATAATAATAATAATAATAATAATAATAAATAGTTCATATTCATTGTCTGAGCTGACAGCATATCATGGTCAACATATATAACGGTTCTTACATTAACAGAAAATCGGGTATAACTCACAAATTCAGTACACGCGACAATTCTAAATTAAACGAATTAAGTTGCAGGGTAAGCACAATGACTAGTCTTACGGCTTAATTCCCATGTACATGGGGGAACTGGGATCATTACATTGACCCCGAATGAACTTGGGTTTTCTGATGATTTTACGCTTCTCTGTTAGAGGGGTGCGTGATCCCTTGGCTGGCAACTCAGCAAATTCATCGTACTCGTCCTCATCGGCAACATCCTCGACACCCAGTACCCTCCTTTTCCCATGCATCACTACATGGCAGTTCTTATGCAAGGGGTCTTCTGCATAGAAAATCTGGGTAGCATCGCTGGCAAGAATGAACGGGTCCGCGTTGTCACATCCCTAGCTTCTGGTACTGCCTGGTGTTTTGCATCTTGTTGCATCATGTTTAAATTCTATTTAAGTTGAAATGGGGATTGACCAAACCCTAGCATCAGAAAGAATTCAACTAGGTTCAAATAAAAATATTTTCAATGAACCCAAAATGCCTTCCCAAAAATGTTCATCATCTTTGGATTGGTCTTGAACCTCTGCCAAAAATATTGCACATTTTTCTAGGTCAATTGGGGGTCACTGAATTAAATCATATAGTATTTGCATTTGGGCATTTAAATCCTATAAGTATGTTAAATGCCCAAATAATCACAAACTGAAATGTTTACTGTTGGAAATATTCCAAACAGTGGCCACAGTCAGTTGCATGATTTTTGGAAATGCTCTGGCATTTTTTTAATAAAGCCAAACACAACTACAGAAAATAGAAAAAACAAAAATAAAAGAGAGAGAGAGTTACCTGGCCTTACCTGGCTGGCCCAGGTCCTGTGCAGCCCAGCTGGCGGCCCAGCCCACCTGGCCACCTCCTCCTGTCGTCTTCCTCCTTGCCAGGAGGACGGGCACGTGCCCGACGCGCGCGCACCGCCGTGCGGCCACCTCCTCCCTCCCTGCCTGCCTGGCTCCTCCCCGACGCGGCTGACGACGCCACGTACATCGCCCCGACCCCCTGGATCTCTCTCACTCTCCCTGGACCCCTTCCCCCTCCTCTGCTCTCTCTCCCGCGCAGCCCGAGCGGAGCTCGTCGCCAGCGCTCGCCGTTGCCGCACCCAGAGCCTCCCCCTCGGCCGCTCGACGTGCCCAGAGCTCCGCCACGACCTCTTCTTCGTCCCCAGAACTCGCCCTCTAGCGCTAGTGCTGCCGCACCCGAGAGCTCGCTGCCGCCGTCCATGGCGCCGCCGCGGCCACAGCTACTGCCACCCGCGTCCGAGCTCATCAGCGCGTTCGTTGCAGCCCCTGCCGTGCCCCGTAGCGTCAAACCCGCACGCCACCGAACTCCGGCCGCCGCCGCGAGCTCTACTCCGGCGAGCTCAGGCCACCCCGTCCTCCCGTCACCTCCCCTGGATGCGGGCAAGCAAGGGCTATGCCCTGGTGCCCTCAGCGCGCTAAGCCGACGCCTCTAGCGCAAATCCGGCGCGCCCCGCCGTGTTCTGTGGTCGCCGCCGGCTGAACTCCGGCGAGGTCGACGTGGCCCCATCATTAGCAGCTAATGACATCGCTAATTAACCCTAGAGCCAATTACAGACGGGCCCCACTGCCTAATTAACCCCGGGTTTTATTTCCTGTTTAGTTTAGATTAACCCAGCGGGACCCACGCGTCAGAGTTGACCCTGCTGACGTGGCCGTTGACCGGTCCCACCTGTCTGTGACACGAGCCAGCACTGTGAGACTGACCAGTGGGTCCCACTGGTCAGGTTTGACCTGGGCGGCCTGTTGACCCTGCTGACATCACAGTGACGTAGTTAATTATTTTCTGGATTTATTCTTATTCAGAAAATTCCAGAAAATAGTGCAAACTTAAAAAATTCATAGAAATTAATCTGTAACTCCAAATGCAAAGTTTTATATATGTTTTTGGATGAGAAAAATCCAATCTTTCCATCTGTACCATTTGCATGGATGTTTGAACAACCTAAGGTTGCTGTATATGGCAGTTTGCATAATTGGCATTTAACTAAGCACATATGGAGTTTGAATTTGAACCCTTGGTTCAAACCAACTTCATTCAATCTGGTTTCTAGTTGCATTAGCTCAAACCACGACATATTGCCATGTCATGATCATGCATCATATTGTTGCATTGCATTGATTGTGTTCTTCCTTGTTTGCCGGTAATTGTCCCCTCTCAGTAGATGACCTACCGATGATGTGATCGATGACACCGATGAAGAACTATACTATCTTCAGAAGTGCCAGGCAAGCAAAACCCCCTTGTTCATTCCGATACAAACCCACTCTCTCGCTTCTGCTCTCTTTTACTGCATTAGGACAACAATGATTCAACTGTTACATGCTGCGGTAGTTGAACCCCTTTCCTCTGCATGACCTGTCATTGCCACAGTAAATAGATGAAACCCACTAGCATGAGTAGGAGTTGTTTGAGCCCTGATGTGCCTACTCATTCATGCTTGTTTGTCATGCCTGCTATTGCTTAGAGTTGTGTCATGTCTGATTCATCGGGGATGAATTGGAAAGTTGTGAACATGTCCTACTGCTGAGAGCTAAGTGTGTGAACACGATTTGGTAAAGGTATCGATGAGAGGCCATGTAGGAGTACATGGTGGGTGGTTTCATTGAGGCCGTCCTTAAGAACTGAGATCTGTATGCGTGATTTAAGATTCAGCTACTACCACACAATGGGATCCTTAATTGACTCTCTCGACTTATTAACCACCCCCGTCCTCTGTCCAGGAGTTGCAAGTAGTTTCTGGTGTTCGTAGTTGCTGGAGGCCGTGCGCAGCGCTGACCTTAGGGGTGGGCTGTGATGCGGTAGGCACGTGGCACGGTGTACCGGGTCGCCCGTTTGGTGTCTCGGGAACCCTGCACACATCGTTTGGGGCCGTTGAGGACACCCCAGCCGGATTTCCTTGCGGATGAAACCCGAATAGGCGATAAACCTGGACTAGAGATTCGTGTGTTTAGTCAGGTCGTGGCCGACACCCTCGCTGGGCTTCCGCTTGAAGGTTGCCACGTACATGTCGTGTAGCGGCGATAAGTGGTGAAAGCGTGTGTGAAGAAGTACACCCCTGCAGGGTATAAAACTATTCGATTAGCCGCGTCCGCGGTAAAGGACTACTTGGTTGCCTGTATAGTTCATAGAGAAGTGAAAGTGGATACCCTAAAATGCGCAAGATAAGCGTGAGTGCTATGGATGGCGTTCTCGTAGGGAGACGGGAACGGATCCATAGTGGTGTATTGATATGGTGAATATGTGGACTCGTGTGCGCCACCTCAAAAGAGTTACTTGCAGTCGTAGTTCAGGATAGCCACCGAGTCAAAGCTGGCTTGCTGTAGTTAAACCCCACCATCCCTTTGTTGATAATGATGCATATGTAGTTAGATCTGATGTAAGTCTTGCTGGGTACATTTGTACTCACGTTTGCCTATTTTATGTTTTGCAGAGAGACTTCAGTCTCGCTAGTAGTTCCGCGTGGACTTCGACGTTTAGCTTGTTACCTCAGCTACGATCTTGTGCCCTCGGCAGGATCTGGTAGATAGTCGGGCTTCTCAGCCTTTTTCATTTGTAGATGTCTGTACTCAGACATGATAGGCTTCCGCATGTGCTTTGACTTGTATGCTCTGAATGTTGGGTCATGAGACCCATGTTTGTAATACTTGGCTCCTCGGAGCCTAATGAATAAATACTCTGAGTCGTAGAGTCTTGTTGTGATGCCATGTTGTATTTGCCCATATCCAGCATATTGTGTGTATGATTGAAATGGTTGGTATGTGTGGGATCCGACAACCTAGTTGTTTATCCTTGGTAGCCTCTCTTATGGGGAAATGTAGTCTAGTGCTTCCACTGAGCCTTGGTAGTCCGCTACAGCCCGGTTTACCGGAGTCCTGTTAGCTTGCTACTGCTCCGGAACACTTAGACTGGCCGGCATGTGTCCTTCCTCGATCCTGTGTCTGTCCCTTCGGGGAAACGTCACGCGGTGTCTTTCGGAGTCCTGTTAGCCTGCTACAGCCCGGATTCCTGGAGTCCTGCTAGCCCAGTTGCTACAGCCCGAATTCACTCGCTGATGACCGACACGTTCGTTGCTGGGTCATGTATGCCTGTCCCCGTAAGTTAGTGCCACTTTGGGTTCACGACTAGTCATGTCGGCCCGGGTTCTCTGTCATATGGATGCTAGCGACACTATCATATACGTGAGCCAAAAGGCGCAAACGGTCCCGGGCCATGGTAAGGCGACACCCGTGGTAATACCATGCGTGAGGCCGCAAAGTGATATGAGGTGTTACCGGCTAGATCGATGTGACTTGGAATCGGGGTCCTGACAGCGTTGGTATAACCCGAATAGGCGATAAACCTGGACTAGAGACACGTGTGTTTAGTCAGGTCGTGGCCGACAGCCTCGCTGGGCTTCCGCTTGAAGGTTGCCACGTACATGTCGTGTAGCGGCGATAAGTGGTGAAAGCGTGTGTGAAGAAGTACACCCCTGCAGGGTATAAAACTATTCGAATAGCCGCGTCCGCGGTAAAGGACTACTTGGTTGCCTGTACAGTTCATAGACAAGTGAAAGTGGATACCCTAAAATGCACAAGATAAGCGTGAGTGCTATGGATGGCATTCTCGTAGGGAGACGGGAACGGATCCATAGTGGTGTATTGATATGGTGAATATGTGGACTCGTGTGCGCCACCTCAAAAGAGTTACTTGCAGTCGTAGTTCAGGATAGCCACCGAGTCAAAGCTGGCTTGCTGCAGTTAAACCCCACCATCCCTTTGTTGATAATGATGCATATGTAGTTAGATCTGATGTAAGTCTTGTTGGGTACATTTGTACTCACGTTTGCCTATTTTATGTTTTGCAGAGAGACTTCAGTCTCGCTAGTAGTTCCGCGTGGACTTCGACGTTTAGCTTGTTACCTCAGCTACGATCTTGTGCCCTCGGCAGGATCTGGTAGATAGTCGGGCTTCTCAGCCTTTTTCATTTGTAGATGTCTGTACTCAGACATGATAGGCTTCCGCATGTGCTTTGACTTGTATGCTCTGAATGTTGGGTCATGAGACCCATGTTTGTAATACTTGGCTCCTCGGAGCCTAATGAATAAATACTCTGAGTCGTAGAGTCTTGTTGTGATGCCATGTTGTATTTGCCCATATCCAGCATATTGTGTGTATGATTGAAATGCTTGGTATGTGTGGGATCCGACAACCTAGTTGTTTATCCTTGGTAGCCTCTCTTATGGGGAAATGTAGTCTGGTGCTTCCACTGAGCCTTGGTAGTCCGCTACAACCCGGTTTACCGGAGTCCTGTTAGCTTGCTACTGCTCCGGAACACTTAGACTGGCCGGCATGTGTCCTTCCTCGATCCTGTGTCTGTCCCTTCGGGGAAATGTCATGTCGGTGTACTAAGTATTGGGCCACTAGTACCCCTTACTTGTGCACGGGCAGTTGTAGCCGTCCTCGCGGCAAGGCTTGCCGGGATCAGCTCGAGGTCGATTCAAGTCATCAAGGAAATCGTCAAGTCAGAGATCTAAGGATCAGCAGATAAGCAAAGCTGGAAATCGAAGGCCAGCTTCCCCGGCAAGATCCTTGCCGGGATGGCCATGGAGCCCGGCAAGGCTCGGCGCCCGGCAAGCCTCGGTGTCTTTCGGAGTCCTGTTAGCCTGCTACAGCCCGGATTCCCGGAGTCCTGCTAGCCTAGTTGCTACAGCCCGAATTCACTCGCTGATGACCGACACGTTCGTTGCTGGGTCATGTATGCATGTCCCTGTAAGTTAGTGCCACTTTGGGTTCACGACTAGTCATGTCGGCCCGGGTTCTCTGTCATATGGATGCTAGCGACACTATCATATACGTGAGCCAAAAGGCGTAAACGGTCCCGGGCCATGGTAAGGCGACACCCGTGGGAATACCGTGCGTGAGGCCGCAAAGTGATATGAGGTGTTACCGGCTAGATCGATGTGACTTGGAATCGGGGTCCTGACAGCGTTGGTATCAGAGCCTGACTGCCTGTAGGATTACCAAGCCAAACTGGTCGAAGTCGAGTCTAGAAATGCTTTAGTTATATAAGGGAATTGACTGTGGAAGGGAACGTATGGCTCTTTTTACTCCTTTACCTTATGCCCTTCTGATCTGAGTCATCATCTTCTTTCCTACGTGGGTTAAGGAACTAGGCTTTCTCTTCTTTCTATCAGGATCACGTGTTACTAATCCGTAGACTTATAAGATTGCTGGATTCAAGTCTCAGTTTAGTTTCTACTACTTCCGTATGTTCATAGCTAGCCTCAGAACCTTGATATTGTGATGTTAAGTGGTTATGCCACCAATTGCAGGATGTCTCAAATCTTTTGAGCATTTACAGCCGTTATGCTGTCCGAGTCATCCCAGGTTTCTAAATAGTCTGATGCATTTGCAAATCGCTTCTTTCCGTTCTCGATGTTTCTTTGGGCCAGTTTAACCACACCAATCAGTGAGTTGAGGTACTCTGTTGCCTCGACATATATGTTGGAGCTATTGTTATGACCCTAGGTGTCTTAGAGAACCACTCAGTAATCTAGCAATGCTTTGTATCCTCCGTGTGATGATTCTGGCCATTATTCCCGAAAGCATCCCGTGATGCCATTTAGTTAGTAGGCATTCTATTTCTAGGTTCTTGAGCCCAAGATTCACTCTACTTACTTCCTGTTGTTAGTGTTCGCTAGTTCCTTTAGGATATTAGTAACCTTGCGACAGTCCTCGAGGTCCGTGGTATTTCGTTCTTCCAAATACCATGAACCATTAAGGCAGAAGTTCTTTGAACCAAAAAATCACAACCAGAGTGCTCTTGATGAGTTCTCCATTCTACATTGTGAATCTGCCAGTCCTACCTTTCTGCATGGATTATCTGGAAGAAATATGTTGAACTTGTTTGACATACTAAATCTATGCATCCGCAACTCAGAAAACCATATGTTCCTTTGAGTTGTCTCTCTTTAGTTGTATTCTGACCTCTGTCTATCAATTGATAGTCAGGACTAACTGTGCATTCGTGTTATCGATGCTTATTATTCTTGTGGTCCGTCAAGCCATTCTATTACGGAATGACTAGGAGAAACAAACTCCAGTACCTCATCCATATCTAGGATTGGGTCAAAGCGGTTGTATTCCGCAGATCAAAATGCCAATCCAGCTTTTGTTCTGTTCTACCCCGGAGTATTACCATCTTTATATCAAGAATATCATGGGAATTGCACACCATCCTATGAACTCTTGGTACAATGATACTTCTCGCCATCATTATTCATTCCTCGGTCTCCATGTTAGTTGTAACCGGAATGCTGACAAGTGAACTGTGATGTGTCAAATCAATACTCCTAGCAACTCTGTTGCTTGGTAGTTAATGGACATTAATATCATTCTTAGCGTGTTGGTTATCGAATCACTATTCTAGGATTGATCGTGCTATCTTGTCCTTATTTCTGGTGCACTCTTCGATCTTTGAGTTAGGATTGAATCCCTTGCTCTTCTGATCATGTCGTCTTGCCTTGAAAAGCAAGGATGTTCTCGAGCTTAATAACATATCGGTGGTTCGTAATTTTCCGAATATCTTCTCGGAAGTATTACCAGGTTGTCACCTGACCGCTATGTTGAGTTCGTGATCAAGTTGGTTTTTCCATAAACCACCCTTTCTCCAAGAATCTTTGTCGGATACCCTGAGCTAGTTGGTTAAGCTAAACAACAACTTGGAGAGTTGGAAGATAAAAGCTTGCCTAACTTAGTTCATTTAAAGGGATGTCTTGTGTTGTGTGTGTGTGTTGAAGAAAGATGATATCTTCATCAATTGGTCCTCGTATCAGTTGTTGGATCTATTGTCTTGTCAAACTTTGATTTGAGTGTGGGTTATCGTCAAATCAAATCAGAACCAACGATGCTCATAATGTTGTCTTACTCGTGGTTGATCCCTCGAGCATACACCATTATATCTTTTGGTCTGATCAATGCTATCACCTTGTTCACATAGTTGTGGAATTCCATCTTCATGGGAACCTGGATGAATTGTTGTTGAGCCCATCGACAACATCCTTATCTTGTCCATGATTCATGTCGAACATCTAAGTAGTGTTGGAAACTTTATAAGCATTGCCTTCATGTCCCGTTCATGAAGCATATGTTTGGATGAAAGAAGTGACTTCCTCTAGTTCATGTGCATTTGAAGCAAGTTGCCGCCGTGAATTCGAGAAAGCTTGTATTTTGCTTCCTTTGGAATCATCCCAAGTTAGCCATGCATGTGCGAAGCATTCTATGGTCTGATAGACTGATCATCTCCATTCCATATGTAATCCCTAGCACACCAAGCCACTGATTGATTTGTTCAAGGAGAAGAAGTTCCTTCATAAGAGCTAATCATATGACTTATGTATGGGTTTCACTCTCCGCAATGATGGTTCCCACCTGAACCCGGTAGTATTTTTATTGTAAGACTACCATGTGGACATGCTTGTCTGGGACAACGTGTTCACATGTGTGTAGCAGAACAAGCTCATGTTTTGGAGCTTGCTATCGTAGTTCATTTCCCGAGAATCCGCAATGTCATCTCGTCGGTTTGTGTTACAAATTTTCTTTCCAGAAATGACGTCTGAAATATCCCGTTACCAACCAGATTTGAATCTCAGGCAGATATGATGGTTGGAACATCCCCAGCATTTGCATTTTGTTCCCAGCTTGCACCGTCTTTGTGCCAATCTCCCATGGGCTGCCCTTCTCAGCAGTTGCTGTTCGGGATCATCTTCAAAAGTGGTCCTACCATGGGTCCCATCCATTTCCGATGATAAGCAAAAATCATCCATTGTGTTGCCTTCAACAAGGTAGTCCACATCATCCATCCTAGTCCGAGTATGTCATTCTTTCGAACTCCTTCAAATGATCGTTTGTGAATGCCTTAGGCTGGTATAAAGAGTTTCAATGATCTCTGTATCAAAAGTAATCCTTTTTGCCACCTAAGGGAATAATTCTACGAGTCACCTCCTCGAAGGTGCCCTATGATGAAATCGTGGTAACTATCTCCTCGCTACTTTGAAACTGTTCATCATCTTATCTAAGCGTGGAATTGTTGCCTACCAAATTGAAACCCTTGTCTTCTACTTCCCTCCATCACCCGGATGTATGTGTTGTGTCTCAGCTCAAGAGATGCTCCAACATCTCATTCCATGAGTTGGTCATGACTCGCTTGATCTTTATGAAGATCAAATCCTATAGAGTTTTCCTCTCTTCCATCGTCATAGCTGGATGAAGATCTCGAAGGCAAAGATGCCAAGATCAACATGATGCAATGGACCATGAAGACTATGCTAGTTCCATGTCCCCTCTGTCTTCTTACCTCACGTCTTGAATCTTGGGACGAGATTCTTGTTTAGTGGGGGTGAGTTGTCACATCCCTAGCTTCTAGTACTGCCTAGTGTTTTGCATCTTGTTGCATCATGTTTAAATTCTATTTAAGTTGAAATGGGGATTGACCAAACCCTAGCATCAGAAAGAATTCAACTAGGTTCAAATAAAAATATTTTCAATGAACCCAAAATGCCTTCCCAAAAATGTTCATCATCTTTGGATTGGTCTTGAACCTCTGCCAAAAATATTTCACATTTTTCTAGGTCAATTAGGGGTCACTGAATTAAATCATATAGTATTTGCATTTGGGCATTTAAATCCTATAAATATGTTAAATGCCCAAATAATCACAAACTGAAATGTTTACTGTTGGAAATATTCCAAACAGTGGCCACAGTCAGTTGCATGATTTTTGGAAATGCTCTGGCATTTTTTTAATAAAGCCAACCACAACTACAGAAAATGGAAAAACCAGAAATAAAAGAGAGAGAGAGTTACCTGGCCTTACCTGGCTGGCCCAGGTCCTGTGCAGCCCAGCTGGCGGCCCAGCCCACCTAGCCACCTCCTCCTGTCGTCTTCCTCCTTGCCAGGAGGACGGGCGCGTGCCTGACGCGCGCGCACCGCCGTGCGGCCACCTACTCCCTCCCTGCCTGCCTGGCTTCTCCCCGACGCGGCTGACGACGCCACGTACATCGCCCCGACCCCCTGGATCTCTCTCACTCTCCCTGGACCCCTTCCCCCTCCTCTGCTCTCTCTCCCGCGCAGCCCGAGCGGAGCTCGTCGCCACCGCTCGCCGTTGCCGCACCCAGAGCCTCCCCCTCGGCCGCTCGACGTGCCCAGAGCTCCGCCACGACCTCTTCTTCGTCCCCATCCAGCTACACGTCGCCGGGCGCCCTGCGTCGCCGTCACCACCGTCTTCTTCCTCCTCGGGTCGCCGATATCGCCATCGCCCGTTCGTCGTCGCCAGCGCTTCCCAGAGCCACCCAGCTGCACCAGAAGAACCACCGTGAGCACCTGCGCCTTTCCCCTCTCTCCCCGCAGTCTAACTCGGCCTCTACCGCTAGCGCTGCCGCGCCCGAGAGCTCGCTGCCGCCGTCCATGGCGCCGCCGCGGCCACAGCTACTGCCACCCGCGTCCGAGCTCATCAGTGCGTTCGTTGCAGCCCCAGGAGCCGAACGCACCTGCCTGCAGCCCCTGCCGTGCCCCGTAGTGTCAAACCCGCACGCCACCGAACTCCGGCCGCCGCCGCGAGCTCTGCTCCGGCGAGCTCAGGCCACCCCGCGTCCTCCCGTCACCTCCCCTGGATGCGGGCAAGCAAGGGCTATGCCCTGGTGCCCTCAGTGCGCTAAGCCGACGCCTCTAGCGCAAATCCGGCGCGCCCCGCCGTGTTCTGTGGTCGCCGCCGGCTGAACTCCGGCGAGGTCGACATGGCCCCATCATTAGCAGCTAATGACATCGCTAATTAACCCTAGAGCCACTTACAGACGGGCCCCACTGCCTAATTAACCCCGGGTTTTATTTCCTGTTTAGTTTAGATTAACCCAGCGGGACCCACGCGTCAGAGTTGACCCTGCTGACGTGGCCGTTGACCGGTCCCACCTGTCTGTGACACGAGCCAGCACTGTGAGACTGACCAGTGGGTCCCACTGGTCAGGTTTGACCTGGGCGGCCTGTTGACCCTGCTGACGTCACAGTGATGTAGTTAATTATTTTCTGGATTTATTCTTATTCAGAAAATTCCAGAAAATAGTGCATACTTCAAAAATTCATAGAAATTAATCTGTAACTCCAAATGCAAAGTTTTATATATGTTTTTGGATGAGAAAAATCCAATCTTTCCATCTATACCATTTGCATGCATGTTTGAACAACCTAAGGTTTCTGTATATGGCAATTTGCATAATTGGCATTTAACTAAGCACATATGGAGTTTGAATTTGAACCCTTGGTTCAAACCAACTTCATTCAATCTAGTTTCTAGTTGCATTAGCTCAAACCACAACATATTGCCATGTCATGATCATGCATCATATTGTTGCATTGCATTGATTGTGTTCTTCCTTGTTTGCCGGTAATTGTCCCCTCTCAGTAGACGACCTACCGATGATGTGATCGATGACACCAATGAAGAACTATACTATCTTCAGAAGTGCCAGGCAAGCAAAACCCCCTTGTTCATTCCGATACAAACCCACTCTCTCGCTTCTGCTCTCTTTTACTGCATTAGGACAACAACGATTCAACTGTTACATGCTGCGGTAGTTGAACCCCTTTCCTCTGCATGACCTGTCATTGCCACAGTAAATAGATGAAACCCACTAGCATGAGTAGGAGTTGTTTGAGCCCTGATGTGCCTACTCATTCATGCTTGTTTGTCATGCCTGCTATTGCTTAGAGTTGTGTCAGGTCTGATTCATCGGGGATGAATTGGAAAGTTGTGAACATGTCCTACTGCTGAGAGCTAAGTGTGCGAACACGATTTGGTAAAGGTATCGATGAGAGGCCATGTAGGAGTACATGGTGGGTGGTTTCATTGAGGCCGTCCTTAAGAACTAAGATCTGTATGCGTGATTTAAGATTCAGCTACTACCACACATTGGGATCCTTAATTGACTCTCTCGACTTATTAACCACCCCGTCCTCTGTCCAGGAGTTGCAAGTAGTTTCTGGTGTTCGTCGTTGCTGGAGGCCGTGCGCAGCGCTGACCTTAGGGGTGGGCAGTGATGCGGTAGGCACGTGGCACGGTGTACCGGGTCGCCCGTTTGGTGTCTCGGGAACCCTGCACACATCGTTTGGGGCCGTTGAGGACACCCCGGCCGGATTTCCTTGCGGATGGAACCCGAATAGGCGATAAACCTGGACTAGAGATTCGTGTGTTTAGTCAGGTCATGGCCGACACCCTCGCCGGGCTTCCGCTTGAAGGTTGCCACGTACATGTCGTGTAGCGGCGATAAGTGGTGAAAGCGTGTGTGAAGAAGTACACCCCTGCAGGGTATAAAACTATTCGAATAGCCGCGTCCGCGGTAAAGGACTACTTGGTTGCCTATACAGTTCATAGACAAGTGAAAGTGGATACCCTAAAATGCGCAAGATAAGCGTGAGTGCTATGGATGGCGTTCTCGTAGGGAGACGGGAACGGATCCATAGTGGTGTATTGATATGGTGAATATGTGGACTCGTGTGCGCCACCTCAAAAGAGTTACTTGCAGTCGTAGTTCAGGATAGCCACCGAGTCAAAGCTGGCTTGCTGTAGTTAAACCCAACCATCCCTTTGTTGATAATGATGCATATGTAGTTAGATCTGATGTAAGTCTTGCTGGGTACATTTGTACTCACGTTTGCCTATTTTATGTTTTGCAGAGAGACTTCAGTCTCACTAGTAGTTCCGCGTGGACTTCGACGTTTAGCTTGTTACCTCAGCTACGATCTTGTGCCCTCGGCAGGATCTGGTAGATAGTCGGGCTTCTCAGCCTTTTTCATTTGTAGATGTCTATACTCAGACATGATAGGCTTCCGCATGTACTTTGACTTGTATGCTCTGAATGTTGGGTCATGAGACCCATGTTTGTAATACTTGGCTCTTTGGAGCCTAATGAATAAATACTCTGAGTCGTAGAGTCTTGTTGTGATGCCATGTTGTATTTGCCCATATCCAGCATATTGTGTGTATGATTGAAATGCTTGGTATGTGTGGGATCCGACAACCTAGTTGTTTATCCTTGGTAGCCTCTCTTATGGGGAAATGTAGTCTGGTGCTTCCACTGAGCCTTGGTAGTCCGCTACAGCCCGGTTTACCGGAGTCCTGTTAGCTTGCTACTGCTCCGGAACACTTAGACTGGCCGGCATGTGTCCTTCCTCGATCCTGTGTCTGTCCCTTCGGGGAAACGTCACGCGGTGTCTTTCGGAGTCCTGTTAGCCTGCTACAGCCCGGATTCCCGGAGTCCTGCTAGCCCAGTTGCTATAGCCTGAATTCACTCGCTGATGATCGACACGTTCGTTGCTGGGTCATGTATGCCTGTCCCCGTAAGTTAGTGCCACTTTGGGTTCACGACTAGTCATGTCGGCCCGGGTTCTCTGTCATATGGATGCTAGCGACACTATCATATACGTGAGCCAAAAGGCGCAAACGGTCCCGGGCCATGGTAAGGCGACACCCGTGGGAATACCGTGCGTGAGGCCGCAAAGTGATATGAGGTGTTACCGGCTAGATCGATGTGACTTGGAATCGGGGTCCTGACACGCGTGATGTGCCATCGTTGTCCTGTTAACACAGGTCTTCCTGTAATCATCAACCTTTACCTGACCAAGAGGGATCCATGTGCACCTGAATAATTCCACCTTAACTTTCACATAGTTAAGAACCGAAATCTATTTGATGGTTCCATAGTATACCCTTTTATCAGCTTCATCTACAGTCATGCATTCAATTCGAACATAGCTGTTCTGTTATGAGGTATTCTCATCATGTCCCTCATTGTAGAACGTGTAGCCATTTATGTCATATGCTAGGAATGTCAGCACCGTAGGTGATGGCTTTTGAGCCAACCATGTAGCAATGTCATCGATGGATCCTTATGCCAAACAATTCTTCAGCCATTCGGCGTAGTTCTTAGTGTGCTCCTTCATCTCCACATCTAATGAAGGCACCATTGGTAAGAAGCTTTGGCGTATCTCTGCCAAGTGTTCTTCGGCATAAGCGCTGAGAACTGGGCTGTTAAGCAGTACCGTCAAATGGGCTTTCTCTGCCAATTCTCCGGGTGCATCCTTTTGCGTGCCAGCAAGGACCGGCTTACCTTTCAGCCTTCCCTCGTGGTGAGAGAGGGGCAAACCTATAGGTCTTTGTTTCATGTATTCGGTGCAAAACTCAACCACCTCCTCTGCGGTATAACCTTGTAGGATGCTTGCCTCTGGATGGTTTCAGTTTCGACAATAGTGCTTCAGTATTCCCATGAACCGCTCGAAGGGATACATGTTGTGAAGAAACACATGACCAAAATACTTTATCTCGTCGACAAGGTGCACAGTGAGATGGACCATGACATCAAAGAATGACGGTGGGAAAAACATCTCTAGGTTGGACAATATTCTTGCAATATCATCTTGCATATGATCCAACTCTTCAGGATCTACAACTTTCTGCCATAGTTGGTTGAAGAAATCACAGAACTCAATGAGTGTGTTTCTTATATCTTTGTCCATCAGATTCCTGATGGCCACCGGGAGGATTTGTGTCAACATTACGTGGCAATCATGTGACTTCATGTGTCCCAACTTCATTTTACCCGAGCTCACATCCATGAGACTTCTGATGTTTGCGGAGTAGGAAGAGGGTGTCTTAACTGACAACAAATAGGTCAAGAACTCTGTTGCTTCTTCTGTACTGAAATTGTAACTCTGGCGAGCATGGATGAATTTGTTATCATCTTCTACTTCACTCTTGCATTTTGATTGATCATCAAGCATATCGAGCCGTGCACCATCACCATCCTTTGTTTTACCTTTAATCTTGAGCAGAGTACCAAGGATGCTTTCACATACGTTGTTCTCTACGTGCATGACATCGATGCAGTGACGTACACGTAGAATCTCCTAGTAAAGTAATTTCCAGAACACCGATTTCTTCTTAAACACTTGATCCTTGGGTGTTTGTTTCACCGTCAAAGTGTGCTTCTTGCCAAGGACAACATTAATTTGTTTAGCCATGTTGTGGACCACCTCCCCAGCATAGGGTCTTGTTCCCACATCTACCTCTACCGTACCATCAAATTCAGCTTTCATCTTTCGGTATGGGTGATTTCTTCGTAAGAACCTACGATGACGAAAATACACGGTTTTGCGCGAGTTGGGAAGAAATCTGCTAGCTGTCCTATCCATGCATGTGACACACCCTACATCTCCCTTTGTTTTCTGCCCCGATGTGTTGCCTAATGCCGGCATATCTTGAATGGTGTGCAGCAGCATCGCATGTAGATCGAAAATCTCCTTTTTGTAAGCATCATAACATTTTACAGCAGGCGCATCTATCCACACTGTCAGCAGTTCTTCTACCAGTAGCTGAAAGTAAATATCGATGTGATTTCCAGGTTGCTTCGGGCCTTGGATAATCATTGACATCATAATGTATTTTTTCTTCATACACAACCAAGGAGCTAGGTTATATATGCACAGAAGCACCAGCCATGTGCTGTGATTGGTGCTCATATCGCCAAAAGGATTCATCCCGTCAGTACACTCCATGAGCCTTATACTTCTAGGATCCTTGGCAAAGTCTTCAAACTTCTTGTCGATTAATTCCCACTGAGCCCCATCTTCGCGTGCCTCATATATTTATCCACAGTTCGCTCATCATGATGCCACCGCAACCTCTTTGCCTCTCTAGGGTTTGCAAACAAACACCTCAACCTTGGAATTAAAGGCAAGTACCAAACAACCTTGAATGGCATTCCTATCTTGATCTCATCGTCCAATTTGTACTTGTCCTTTGCTCTTCTGCGCTTGTATCGTGCATGCTTGCAGGTGGGACGTACACACAAATCTTTGTACTCACCACGGTACAATATACAATCATTCACACAAGCGTGTATCTTCTGTACTTCAAGTTCCAATGGGCAAACAATTTTCTTCGCTTCGTTCGTGCTTCTGGGGAGCACATTATCTTCTGGAAGAATTTCTTTGAAAAGACCTAACATCTCTGTGAAGCCCTTGTTTGATAGACCGTTTGCTGCTTTAAATCTAAGAAGGGCCAGGGTGGCACTCAACTGGGAGTATTTCTTTTTGCATCCTGGATACAATTCTTTCTTGGAGTCCGCATCAATGGTTGGCAGATCCTTATACCCAATCATATCCTTTTTTGGGCCCTTGAAATCCGCAACCATAGCAGGAAAATCTGGCATATCAAGATCGTCGTCATCTGCGTCGCCATCTTGGTTTTCCAGTGGGCGTTTCGGCTTTTTGGTGTTCCATTGGTAGCTTGATGCCACTGCCCCGATGATAGATTCAACATCCATGTGACACTAACCGGGGTTTGGCATCTCGTAGCCCTGGGTATATTCAGCCATGACCTGCTCTTCACCATGTCTGGTCCAACGTGTATATCCATCCATGAATCCCCGAGAGAGTAAGTGCCACTGGACATATGCAATTTGACGTGACTCTGTATTGGCACAATGAGTACATGGACACAAGATGTAATCCGCATCACCAAGTCTCCTCTTTGTACTTTCAGCCAAATTCGTGAACTCTGTCACGCCACTGATAAAATCTGTGGTTCTCCGATTCTTCATCCATTGAGATCATTCCATCTGCACCACACGAATGGTAATTAAAAACAAAACAACAACATTAATACACGGATTAACTGATGCCCAAAGATGCGTGCATAAATCACAAGGTTTTATTTTCATAATTACCGAGGGCGCTCCATATTGTTATCCAGATGTGCAAGGAGAAAAATTAATGGCCAGTCAATTTACACGCAGAGTACTACAATACTACCCTTAGGAATTGAATACCTTAATTAAGCCACTCACGAAAAGAATACCTTAATTAATTAGCCGAGCGACGACCTCCACCCAGCAGACAGAGAAGCGCCATACGGCGGCACACTGAGATAGCAGGGTCGAGGAGCAAAGCTTAGTGCGGCTGCCGCCTGAAGTTTGACCGCCACTATGCCGCCATCGTCCGCGATGGATGTGCTCCAATCACGCCGCCACTGACCTCGATGGTTGAGCTCCTCCTATCTCCCGCCGCAGACCGAGGATTGACCTCCTATGATGCCGCCACCGCCCACCGACCGAGGATTGACCTCTTATCTAGTAGCCGCTGCCTAGGCCGCCGCCGCCGCCATCTCTATCCGCATAGCGGCTGTTTTATTTTTTGACGGATATCCACAGAGCGACTGTTTACACGTTATCACTGTAACTCAATTATATGTACAGGGTAGTACATCACATACGGTTATGTCACGGAAACCATGTCTCACCTACGTTGTCTTCTCACACGGTTTGGCGCAGAAATCGTGTGTGAAGTTGTAATACCTAACACAAATGACATGTATAAACAGTGTGCCGTATACAACATATAGTGCCATAAGTAGTTCCCGACCGTTAGCTTATCCCCATAGTTTCCCCATTTCCCCCAAATCCCTAGATAGCCTCCAAATTCCCTCGGGTGGCGCTGACATTGGTGGAATGCGTATGAGTGGTGCTGATGGTTTCGGTGCGGCTGCTCCTGCTCGTATCACCGCTATCGGCAGCGCCGCCACGACGGCCGTCGCCGCCGAGCACTTGCCTAAGGTCATCAGAAGGCAGGTGTACTACGGATCCAAATCGTCCTATCAGGTTCCAATCTATCCCGATCTTTTTTAGCATGTCCAAAGTAGCTCCTTGCTGAATCCATCCTGAATGACACCCCCCAGGAAAGCGATCTGCCGCCGGATCCGGAGCATGACCCCAGACTCCCAAAACACGAGTTCGACTCCGAGTTTTGCGCCACCGAGAAGTACCAAAAGCTGAGTTGTATGCACGGACACACTCCCGCTCGACGTTTATGCACAGTGAGATTTGACATTGGCAGGCGGTTTCTCAGTTGCCCCTTATAGGTTAGTGCTAAGTTCATCATTTTACTTGAGTTAATGCCATCGCTCATCCTGAATAGTATTTAACATTGGCAGGGATATGAGGCTTGTGCCTTTGTTAACTGGCTGGATGAAGAATGGCATGGTAGGGCTCATAGTGTTATCACCAAGCTCGCAGAAGATAACGTAAAGCTGAAGAAGAAACTAGCTGATCTGGAATGTACAATCAGTATGATGAAGCAAGAAAGAATCAATCACAGGCAACAGATGAAAGCAAGAGACAAGAAGGAACTAGCATGTGTAGTAGTGGTTGTCACATTAGCCATGTTCTATGCGCTGTTTGCAATGA
Source organism: Thinopyrum elongatum (assembly GCA_011799875.1). Lineage (NCBI taxonomy): Eukaryota > Viridiplantae > Streptophyta > Magnoliopsida > Poales > Poaceae > Thinopyrum > Thinopyrum elongatum. The sequence continues at coordinate 231,715,734 of CM022300.1, forward strand.
TGATTAGGGGTTTTGTTTGACAGTATAGCTAAAGCACATCTAGATGTGCTCTAAGTAATGCACATCTAGGTCCTATGCCATTGATGTTACGCAAAGATTCGTGCAGATATTTTCCTTTGTCTTTTTTCTTTTCCTTTGTAGTTTGATTATTACTGGCTTCATCAATAAGAAGAGCTCAATGTATTTCTTGCCAACTGTCCTACTCCATTCGTACCGATAACGGTGCATAATCCCAAAACTCGTTCCTTGTTTTTATCCTGAAAAAAGAAATCAGCCAATAGGAGTCCTGCGGCTAGTATGCATTCAATGACATCAGACTACTTAGCATAACATGCATCCAATGGTCAATTCTCTGCACGCAATGGTATTTATTACCAAATACTCCCTCCGTCCCAAAATAAGTGACTCAACTTTGTACTAAAGTTAGTGCAATGTTGAGTCACTTATTTTGGGACAGAGGGAGTAATCATCAAGTTCTCTCGTTTTTCCCCCACCTAGGTCGCTGGTACGGAGGGAGTAGAATTACTACGAAAAATGCTTGTTTCATATTTGGACGCTCCAACGCGTGTGCGTAATTAATTATCACATTGAGAAGTGCACAGCCCCGGGAATTTGGAGCGACTGGGTACAAATAATTGCGGTTGATTATATCAGCGGTTAGATAAGACGTCAACCCCCGCTTCAATTGGTATTCCTCTTCTCTGCATGCCCCGCTTAAGTGTCCACCATCTTCATCGTCCCCAGCAGGCCGCACTACACACTTGCACACACTCTGCAATCTTGCTTTCTCGCGGTTTTTATATTACCGCAGCCATGTCGAGCGACAGCGAGGACGACCGTTCGGCAAGCAGTCTAGCGCCCGATGATAGGTCAACATCGGAATCATCCCGCTCGTCTTCCATGAGTCCGACGTTGATCCCAGACCTCGATTATATCCAGATCATGGAAGGGACGCCGCCTCTGGAGTCATCAGCTGACAACCAAATGGATGAGGATCCGTCGGAGGACGAAGAAGAGGACGACGATGATGATGAGGAGGAATGGTCAAACGAGGAGGAGGAGGACGACGACAGCAACAACGATGACGATGGCGGTGGCGATGAAAAGCCAACGGTCAACGGCAAGAAGCGTCCTCGCCAAGACGATGTCGCGGGGCCATCCAACAACAACAAGAAGAAGAAGAAGAAGGACTAAATTAAGTAGACTGTATATATCTCTGTTTCTGTTTTCGCTCATATTAATTCATTATCTCTGTTTATCCTATCAATCTCATCGCAGACGGTTAGTAATATGTATTCGACAGAGATCTTCTACATTATCACCCACAGGTTGGTTTCTTGAACTGTGTGCCCTGCCGAGCACACAATTCACAAAAAAAGACCGTATGGGCTGTCTATAATGATCGCACACAATTCTGATCACCTACCTATTTGCCGGGTATCACACACATCTTGTTACACCGAATCATTTGTGTTAAACTCGATCATCGCAAACGGTTCATCGGAGCGAACAGAATGTCGTATATCGCACACACCTTGATCTGGCTGCCCCTTTCTATTGTTCCGTCTCATCGCAAACAGTTCGTATGGATCAACCGTAAGCCCCACATCGCACACGCAACTAAAATCGGAACCGTGTTTGATGTATCCTTCATCGCAAACGTTTTGCATCTTTTTTGACGGTTTTTTTACATCACGGTTTGCGATTAATGCATCGCACATAGTTTCGTCAAAGGGTCTCTGATCGTAGTGTCGCGTCAGCAGCATCCTGCAGTAGTGATTGCACTAAATATACTTCGTACCTTCCTGTATGTTGTATGTTGACGCAATGAGTCAGTGGGAGTTCGATTAATTAGTATGTAACACGCCGAGAATCATGCTACAGTAATCTCCCCCTAATGGTGGCCCTGTCATCGTGATTACTATGCAGCTTGCCACTTGTCCAAAAATCAAAGCCTTTTTCAAATTTAAAATAAGTCGAATAAATTATTTCTTCGAGCAGTAAAACTAAAATGTTCACAATATTATATAAATTCCCCTAATCATTGTCATGTTGAATACAACATTAATTGAGACTCCAAAAACTCCTCTAGCTATTTTTTGAATGACCCAACAACACCCTTCCATCACTTTTAAATTCAACCCAAAAGTCAAATGTTTTCAAATGGGGTTCAAACTTTTTGAGGCAGTGCCATTTAATGTAATTTGAATTATGTGGCAAGTTACACTTCTTACAAAAATCAATTGTTGGCTCTACTTAATGCAAAGCAGTGTAAGAAAAACTAAACAAGAAGAAAAGAAAAGAAAAAACCCCCCTGTTGGACTGGGCCGCAAGTGCACAGTGCGGCCCAGCCCAACACCCCCTCTGTTTCTCCTTCCTACTACTCACAGGAGCACGTTGGACGCCTGTGCGCTGTCCATGGCGCAGCTAGTGCATGCGTCCGTCATCGGGCGACCCTCCGCGCGAGTTAAGAGCATCCCCGACCCCCCCGGACAAACCCTAGACCATCCTCCCCTTCCCCTTGTCCGTCGCTCTCCCTCGCCCTTCCCCACCTCACTTGAGCGCCGCCATGCCCGCTGTCTCGTGAAGCTCAAGGCCACTCTCCTCACCGCGCCTCACCGACATGCCCCCGGAGTTGCGCATCGACGCCCTCTTCCCCTCCATCGACGCACGCAAGCTCGGAAGCACCGGAACGCCGCCTACATCACCGTCTTCAACCTCGGGAGCCGACCAGTGCCGCCTTCGATTCGCGACCAACAGAGCCTCCCCAAGCAAGCTGACCTCCTCTTCGCGATGCCAGTGAGCTCCTCCTCCGTCTCCCACTCGCCTCGCTGTTGATCTGTCGCTGTAGAATCGTGCCCCGCCCGAGGCCGCCATGGACGGGATGGGTGCTTCGCTCCCGTGTGTGCCCACGCCCCCGCTCGCTCGGCCTTCAGCCGTGTGCGCCCGCGCAATGCTGCTGCTCACCATGCCCCCCTGAGCGACCTCCCTACCCTGGCTGCCCCGCCCGTGCCTTGCTTCCCGCGTGCAGCCTCGCCCCGGCTCGCCGCCCTCTGCTCCGCGCCCGTGTCGCCCACTCGCCGTGCCCCGCCTCCCCCTGCTGCTTCTATTGCCGCCTGCTGCCGCTGCTAGCTGGTACTACTGCTGCCTCCCGGCCTCCCGGCCGAGGCCTGCCATGGCACCGGGCGAGTAGCCCCTTCCCCCTCCGTGCGGCTGTGCCTATGATAGAACGAGCCGGCCTTGCTTAGTGGGGATTAGCTTAGGCCTAATCCCCACGGTTATCAGATAATCCCCCCTCTTATTACTTTAATTAGCTATTAACAAAAAAACAGTTAGGTTACTAGTCACTGACAGGTAGACCCCACCTCTAATTATCTATTTAAAAAAGAAAATACTAAAGCTATGTGAATGACACCTGGGCCCCACTACCCAGGTTTGACCAGTCAACAGTTGACTAGTCAACTGGGTCAGCCTTGCCCCCTGGCCCACATGTCATTGACTGTGGCTAGCCCATGCTGAGTATAAAAAGTGTATTATGTTTTTAATTTGGTTTAATAATGAATCTAGTAATTTCAGCAATTCCTTTAATCTTTGAAAAATCATATAAATTAATCTATAAGTCAGATGAAAATAATTTATATATGAAAGTTTCTCAGAAAAATCCAACGAATCCGAATACGTGGTCCGTTCATCTGTCACATGCCCCTAGCATGCTGAACATAGAACCGTCCCCTCTCTTTTGTCTGTCCGGAAAATACAAAACGCCGGGAAAACCTCTCCGGATGTTTTCCCTTTCCGTCTGCAACGTGTAGCACGGCGATATGTCACCCCTAGCACACCGTATTGCTAAGTCATTCATTGTGATGCTTTGTTTGCTTTATATTTATTGTTTCTTCCCCCTCTTCTCTCCGGTAGACCCCGAGACCGATGCTGCCCCTATGATCGACTACGTCACCGACGACCGTTCCTTTGCAGCAGAGCTTCCAGGCAAGCAAACCCCCCTTGTTCATTCCGATATCACCCATTTATTTCCCTCTCATGCTTGAATTAGAACTGCTACTGCTTTTCTATGATCCTATTCTGATGCATAGCCTGTTTTTGTTACCTGCTTTCATACCTTACCTGTTTATCCTAAAATGCTTAGTATAGGTTGGTTAGAGATCCATCAGTGACCCCCACCTTGTCCCAGTTGCCCCGCTTTATGTTCGATGACTCGATCAACGTGATCGACGTCCAGGCCCGACACCGCACATCACCCCCCCCCCCCTTAGTTATACGACTCTGCAGAGTTACTATCGAGTGCCGAGGGTGATACCTCGTCAGCACTTCTGATGGTAACCCTGTAGTGTAGATATTCGGTCATGGTCATCGAGGGTGATTCCTCCTTCACCACTCCCGATAACGACTCTGTCGTGTAACCTCTCAAGTGTGGACCATCGTGGGTGATTCCTCCAAGTCCACCTTGATGGTTACATCGAGTGGGAATCCATCGAGGGTGATTCCTCGGGTTACCCCCTTGCTGTTTTGGACACACGGTTACTTTGACTTACCACAGAACCATGATGACATCGGGTCGGCCCCGAGGGGTACCCACGAGTGATGTGAAGCTGGGTTGACCTGGACGGTACCCGAGAGATAATTACGTGGCACGACCGAGCATTCTTAGCCCTTGCCGTAATTCCACGAGACGGGGCGACGGGGTCACATGATCATGAGTCTCTGCTCGTTACCGCGCACTACCAAGACACTAATGGTTTGGATATTTGATCCGAGTAGGCCTTTGGCCTTTTCGCACTGACCACCACACGGGAATAAGTATGGGCACTCTGCGTCATATGTATCAGCCGAAAGCTCAACGGGCGTCAGCGATGGAGCGACGCGTGCCGGGTTGGACTGGAACTCCTCGCTTGTATAAGGGGGGCTAGGTCTGCTCATCGGCCGCGTACGCAATATGCAGGAGTGCAAAGGGCAATGGGCCCAAGACCCCTGCGCGCTTAGGATGTAGACCGGCGTGCTAGCCTCTCTATTGAGCCTAGGTAGGACTGCGGTGTGTTGATCGGCCGAGGCCGGTCATGACCTGATGGTGTGTCCGACCAGAGTTGATCAAGCGTGTTGGGTAAGTTGGTGCACCCCTGCAGGGAAGTATTATCTATTCGAATAGCCGTTTCCACAGTAACGGACGCTCGGAGTTGTATCCCGATCGATACAACTAGAACTGGATGCTGAGGCATGTAAAGGATATGATGGCTCCGGGATTGCTTTCTCGCAAGGAGTCGAGAAAGGTTCTCTGGGCGCAAATGTTACAACATACTTGTGAAATATAATATGTTATTCCGTACTCTTCTAAATGCTGCAAGATGGTGGCTTTAAGAAGATGTTAGTCTTCGATAGGCTAGGCTTTCCCTCTATTCTGAAATTCTGCAGTTTAGTCCACAGATACTACCCATTTCTTTGATACCGATGCATATGTAGTGTAGATCCTTGCTTGCGAGTACTTTGGATGAGTACTCACGGTTGCTTTGCTCCCCCTTTTTTCACCTCTTTCCATTCTTCTCGGATGCTGCAACCATATGGTGGAGCCCAGGAGCCAGATGCTATCGCCGACAACTACTACCCCAACGGAGCCTACTACTACGTGGAGACCGCCGACGACCAGTAGTAGTTTAGGAGGCTCCCAGGCAGGAGGCCTTGCCTTTTCGATTGTTGATGTTTGTGCTAGCCTTCTTAAGGCAGATGTTATTTAACTTATGTCTGTACTCAGATAATGTTGCTTCCGCTGACTCATTTGTATTCGAGCTTATGTATTCGAGCCCTTGAGGCCCCTGGCTTGTAATATAAAGCTTGTATTATTTTAATTTGTGTCTAGAGTTGTGTTGTGATATCTTCCCGTGAGTCCTAGATCTTGATCGTACACATTTGCGTGTATGGTTAGTGTACGATTGAATCAGGGGCGTCACAAGTTGGTATCAGAGCCGACTCCCTGTAGGAACCCCCCTTTCCAACTCCTTGGCCGAAGTTGAGTCTAGTCATTGAAAAGTTTTTACTAACATGGCTGTGTGGCTTACGGGCCCACGTTGCCATTGGGTGGTATTAGGATCTTTTATTCCTCGTCTTTACTCTGGGATTCTGATCTCTCTTCTATTCGGGTTAAAGATTTTACTAACTCTGACTCTAGGTTCTCGTAACTACTTCCTCCCAGAGAGCCCCTCATTCCAGATGATCGCCTGCTTCACCAGAAGATTCCGAAGATACTATTCGATGTTTTTCCGAGACCCTTGTGCCCATCGCTTTTGCAATTCCCTTCCATCGATAAACCCCTATGGATAACTACATACACTTGTTGTTCATACAATCATTCCCAGTTGCTCCATTTATTACAAGATACATCGAATTATTCTCTGACTTTTTAAGAATCCTTTGAGCTACTGCCTTGCAGCTCTTTTCCACATGCATACACCTACGAGTAATTCCTCACACTTATCGAGGATTCGATCATCCCTAGTTGTTCTTGTGTTTCACAAAATTATTCGAAATACTATTCGATCTCCTGAAATCCTCAGTAGCTTATTGCTCTTGTTCTTCACTACCTGCTTGCATTATGGTTAATTCCATATGTCTAGCAATATCCATTGAAATCCGTTGTGGTTGACTTTTTGATCCTATTGATTCAACATGTGTGTGAATGCATGCAATCATCAGTTGATCCTTATGAAATTCGTCCTTTTGGCTCAGACATCACTTCAAACATGAGCTGGTTCTCGGCAAATCAAACCTTGATTGATTGTCGATCTATGTCGATTCAACTCAATTATCTTTTGATCAGAGCCTCTGCTTTTGATCCCCCGATTTGGAAATCATAATTCCTTTGTATTTAAGCTTTGAAATTATCCAGATATTTCTATAATCTGATGCCTTTGCACTATTTCTTCTTCTGGTTGAGCATCGATACTCACATCAGATTCTTTGTGGTCCGCCATATCCTTTGGTGGATTATTATCTGCCCGTTCCTGCCTATTCTCAAATCATTGAGTTCTTCCCCTGATACATAATGCCTTTGGTAAATTGTATCCCCTGCTTTTTGCTAGCCATGCTCTACTTCCGAGCTTGAGTTATTTACTCTTGAAGTTTGTGGAATAGGTTCCTAAGATGCCCCTATGGGTTGAACCTATGCCTTCCCTAATCCGTTTGAACCCGAGAATTTTAGCGAGTCTTGCTCTTCTGGTGTTTTGCCAGATAACATTTCAACACTACAACTTCATCGAAAGCGAGAAGTAAATGAAATGATATGCATAGAAGAAGTGGGAGTCGACCTTGAACTTTGTCTTCATGCCCATGGACACGATGTAGATCTTATCATGGAAGCTTCTCTTAAAATTAGTTATCCCCTTAGTATAAGTTCATCTTATATCTGGGCTTTGGTCTTTTGCAATCGTGGTTCCGATCATATTGTTCTTCTTTGATTCCATTTCTCAGACAAGTTAAAGCGCTTGTCTTCTACAGATCAATACGCCTGCCCAACCTCAATTTTGCTCTACCTTCGAGTATTACCCTCTGGTATCTCGAAAATATCACGGGACTACATAACTTCTTTTGAGTTCTTCCTCAACTATTATTTCTCGCCGATTCCAATTTTCCACAGGTTCTGGGTTATTAGTCACTTGAGAACACCGATAAGTGAATCGATTCCGCACTATGATTCTATAACTCTAAGTAATTTTCGTTGCTTACGAGTTTAATAATCCTTCAAGTCATTCCTAGCCTGATTAGCTATATAGTTATCGTCCTAAATTTTAACTGTGCTACCTGGTCCTTCTTCCCAGAGCACAATTTCCAACAATGAGCTAAGCTTACATCGACCTTCCTCGTCTTATCATTTTTCGCCTTGAACAGCAAGCTTGATTTCGAGTTTGTGTTGTACCCGTGGTTCCAATAACCTTTCGCTTCATCATTCCTTTGACTTGATGCCATCGCCGATCGATTACATCTTCATGAAATCTCTCGACAAATGTGTCGTGATCATCATCAATATTCTGAGCTGTTCTAGGATATCAATCGAATTCATGATGAGAAATACCATCCTTGCCCCTAGATGATTTGTGTTATCATCGACAACATTCTTGTCTCCCCCCTCCCAACACAAAACTTGTTCATATAAATTTTGGAAATACATCCTTTTTGACAAGTTGATGGATTGCTGTTGAACCCATCTGCCACCTCCTCATCTTTTCCGTGATAAAATTGCATGATATGTTCTAAAAAATCCCGATGGATCCTTTGTGTTCCCAAGGTCTGACTTTTCCCTGATGACCATGTCAATGCTATCCAAAAGCATGACTTTGTTACTCCGAACATCATTAAGAACATTGGAGGCGCAAAGCTGAATGTTTCTTGATGACTTATCCAAACACTATTGTATGGGTAACGTCATGAATTTCCTCTCCCCTTTACCTAATTGGTAATCTACCTACTATCCTGTCATGGATATCATCCTCTACTTTTCCTTGGGAAGGATATAATCTTGATATTTGTGTTTAAACACATTTTCTTTCCATTGTTCTGATTAAATTAATAATCACAATTTTCCTTTCCATTATTTTGTTTAACCTTTCTCGTGATCTAACTTATCTGAGCAGAGGTAATTCCCTGCTTAGGTCAACACCTCGGTGTACAACCCTGTCAAGTATAACCTTGTTAATATTGTTGATGACATTCCGGTAACCACAGGTGGACGAGAACTATGCCTATTGGTCCGCCTCGTTTCAACGAGCAGGAAAATGGTTCTCTTCGTCCCTCGCCCTTGGTACCAACGTTGTTGCCAACATAACTGACAGGCTATCCACTGACATGCCTTGCTTTCATGATCGTGAAAGAGGTCAGTGCCCTTCCTACTTTTAACCCACATGGTGGGCCGATAACCCACAATTACACAGGATCGAAACCTGACTCGCCTGTACAACCTTGATTCTGGAGTATCCTTTGCACTTAGCTTTGTATGTAATTCACAAGCTAATTCCCTTACCATGTTTCATTCCGGTATCAGATGCAACATTATTCTTCATTTTCCTTGAACCCCTTTGACCTTCTGATTAGGCATCGAACGATTGCCTGGCCATTCGAAACTTCTCATGGTACCTTCTTACTTTGCTCTCGATGTGTATCATTTGTTCAACTCGAGAGATACTCATGTGTTCATTCATGGGATAACCCCAGATGATTACCCCTTATAGCATCCTATCGTTGTCAAGCTGCCCCATACCTATTCGTAAGTACGATGGAATTCTCGAAGAAAGGATGACGACTTCATCATGATGACCGGGAGCAGAGAAATGAAGATATCAACATAATTGATCAAATTTTTCTTCGAGAAGAATAACCAAGACCGAGAAGACTCGTTAGAATTATGTAACCAATTCTTCCCCCCTTACTCCACCTCTTAAATCTTGGGACGAGATTTCTTGTAGTGGAGGAGATTTGTAACACCCCGAGAATCATGCTACAGTAATCTCCCCCTAATGGTGGCCATGTCATCGTGATTACTATGCAGCTTGCCACTTGTCCAAAAATCAAAGCCTTTTTCAAATTTAAAATAAGTCAAATAAATTATTTCTTCGAGCAGTAAAACTAAAATGTTCACAATATTATATAAATTCCCCTAATCATTGTCATGTTGAATACAACATTAATTGAGACTCCAAAAATTCCTCTAGCTATTTTTTGAATGACCCAACAACACCCTTCCATCACTTTTAAATTCAACCCAAAAGTCAAATGTTTTCAAATGGGGTTCAAACTTTTTGAGGCAGTGCCATTTAATGTAATTTGAATTATGTGGCAAGTTACACTTTTTACAAAAATCAATTGGTGGCTTTACTTAATACAAAGCAGTGTAAGAAAAACTAAACAAAAAGAAAAGAAAAGAGAAAACTCCACTGTTGGACTGGGCCGCAAGTGCACAGTGCGGCCCAGCCCAACACCCCCCTCTGTTTCTCCTTCCTACTGTTCACAGGAGCACGTTGGTCGCCTGTGCGCCATCCATGGCGCGGCTAGCACACGCGTCCGTCATCGGGCGACCCTCCTCGCGGGTTAAGAGCATCCCCGACCCCCCCGGACAAACCCTAGACCATCTTCCCCCTTCCACTTGTCTGTCGCTCTCCCTCGCCCTTCACTACCTCGCCCGAGCGCCGCCATGCCCGCTGTCTCATGAAGCTCACAGCCACTCTCCTCACCGCGCCTCACTGACATGCCCCCGGAGTTGCGCATCGACGCCCTCTTCCCCTCCATCGACGCACGCAAGCTTGGAAGCACCGGAACGCCGCCTACATCGCCGTCCTCAACCTCAGGAGCCGACCACTGCCGCCTTCGATTCGCGACCAACAAAGCCTCCCCGAGCAAGCTGACCTCCTCTTCGCAATCCCAGTGAGCTCCTCCTTCGTCTCCCACTCACCTCGCTATCGATCTGTCGCTGTAGAATCATGCCCCGCCTGAGGTCGCCACGGACGAGATGGGTGCTTCGCACCCGTGTGCGCCCGCCTGAGTGACCTCCCTACCCAGGCTGCCCCGCCCGCGCCTTGCCTCCCGCATGCGGCCTCGCCCCGGCCCGCCGCCCTCTGCTCCGCGCCCGCGTCGCCCACTCGTGTTCGCGCCGTGCCCCGACACTACCGGCTGCCCTGCCTCCCCCTGCTGCTTCTTTTGCCGCCTGCTGCCGGTGCTAGCTGGTACTGCTGCTGCCTCACAGCCTTCCGGCCGAGGCCTGCCATGGAGCCGGGCGAGCAGCCCCTTCCCCCTTCGTGCGGCTGTGCGTATGGTAGAACGAGCCGGCCTTGCTAAGTGGGGATTAGCTTAGGCCTAATGCCCACGGTTATCCTATAATCCCCCCTCTTATTAGTTTAATTAGCTATTACCAAAAAAACAGTTAGGTTACTAGTCACTGACAGGTAGACCCCACCTCTAATTATCTATTTAAAAAAGAAAATACTAAAGCTATGTGAATGACACCTGGGCCCCACTACCTAGGTTTGACCAGTCAACAGTTGACTAGTCAACTGCTGATTGGACTAATTGCCTAGGTCAGCCCTGCCCCCTGGCCCCACATGTCATTGACTGTGGCTATCCCATGCTGAGTATAAAAAGTGTATTATGTTTTTAATTCTAATTAATAATGAATCTAGTAATTTCAGTAATTTGTTTAATCTTTGAAAAATCATATAAATTAATCTATAAGTCAGATGAAAATAATTTATATATGAAAGTTGCTCAGAAAAATCCAACGAATCCGAATACGTGGTCCGTTCATCTGTCACATGCCCCTAGCATGCTGAACATGGAACCGTCCCCTCTCTTTTGTCTGTCCAGAAAATACCAAACACCGGGAAAACCTCTCCGGCTGTTTTCCCTTTCCGTCTGCAATGTGTAGCACGGCGATATGTCACCCCTAGCACGACGTATTGCTAAGTCATTCATTGTGATGCTTTGTTTGCCTTATATTTATTGTTACTTCCCCCTCTTCTCTCTGGTAGACCCCGAGACCGATGCTGCCCCTGTGATCGACTACGTCACCGACGACAGTTCCTTTGCAGTAGAGCTTACAGGCAAGCAAACCCCCCTTGTTCATTCCGATATCACCCATTTCTTTCCCTCTCATGCTTGCATTAGAACTGCTACTGCTTTTGTATGATCCTATTCTGATGCATAGCCTGTTTTTGTTACCTGCTTTCATACCTTACCTGTTTATCCTAAACTGCTTAGTATAGGTTGGTTAGAGATCCATCAGTGACCCCCACCTTGTCCCAGTTGCCCCGCTTTATGTTCGATGACTCGATCAACGTGATCGATGTCCAGGCCCGACACCGCACATCACCCCTCCTTAGTTATACGACTCTGTAGAGTTACTATCGATTGCCGAGGGTGATACCTCGTCAGCACTTCTGATGTTAACCCACTCACGATAACGACTCTGTTGTGCAACCTCTCAAGTGTGGACCATCGAGGGTGATTCCTCCAAGTCCACCTTGATGGTTACATCGAGTGGGAATCCATCGAGGGTGATTCCTCGGGTTACCCCCTTGCTGTTTTGGACACACGGTTACTTTGACTTACCACAGAACCATGATGACATCGGGTCGGCCCCGAGGGGTACCCGCGAGTGATGTGAAGTCGGGTTGACCTGGAGGGTACCCGAGAGATAATTACGTGGCACGGCCGGGCATTCTTAGCCCTTGCCGTAAGTCCACGAGACGGGGCGACGGGGTCACATGATCGTGAGTCTCTGCTCGTTACCGCGCACTACCAAGACACTAATGGTTTGGATATTTGATCCGAGTAGGCCTCTGGCCTTTTCGCATGTATTAGCCGAAAGCTCAATGGATGTCAGCGATCGAGCGGCGCGCGCCGGGTTGGACTGGAACGCCTCGCTTGTATAAGGGGGGCTAGGTCTGCTCACCGGTCGCGTACGCAATGTGCAGGAGTGCAAAGGGCGATGGGCGCAAGACCCCTGCGCGCTTAGGATGTAGACCGGCGTGCTGGCCTCTTTATTGAGCCTAGGTAGGACCGCGGTGTGTTGATAGGCCGAGGCCGGTCATGACCTAATGGTGTGTCCGGCCATAGTTGATCGAGCGTGTTGGGTAAGTTGGTGCACCCCTGCAGGGAAGTATTACCTATTCTAATAGCCATTTCCATGGTAACGGACGCTCGGAGTTGTATCCCGATCGATACAACTAGAACTGGATGCTGAGGCATGTAAAGGATATGATGGCTCCGGGATTGCTTTCTCGCAGAGAGTCGAGAAAGGATCTCTGGGCGCTAATGTTACAACATACTTGTGAAATATAATATGCTATTCTGTACTCTTCTAAATGCTGCAAGATGGTGGCTTCAAGAAGATGCTAGTCTTCGATAGGCTAGGCTTTCCCTCTATTCTGGCATTCTGCAGTTTAGTCCACAGATACTACCCATTTCTTTGATACCGATGCATATGTAGTGTAGATCCTTGCTTGCGAGTACTTTGGATGAGTACTCACGGTTGCTTTGCTCCCCTTTTTTCTCACCTCTTTCCATTCTTCTCGGATGCTGCAACCAGATGGTGGAGCCCAGGAGCCAGATGCTATCGCCGACGACTACTACTACCCCAACGGAGCCTACTACTACGTGGAGACCGCCGACGACCAGGAGTAGTTTAGGAGCCTCCCAGGCAGGAGGCCTTGCCTTTTCGATCGTTGATGTTTGTGCTAGCCTTCTTAAGGCAGATGTTGTTTAACTTATGTTTGTACTCAGATAATGTTGCTTCCGCTGACTCGTTTGTATTCGAGCTTATGTATTCGAGCCCTCGAGGCCCCTGGCTTGTAATATAAATCTTGTATTATTTTAATTTGTGTCTAGAGTTGTGTTGTGATATCTTCCCGTGAGTCCCTGATCTTGATCGTACACATTTGCGTGTATGGTTAGTGTACGGTTGAATCGGGGGGTCACATAGTACCTACATCCTGACTCCGAACTCTAGTTTCAATTACTTAATTTGTCTGGAGGAAGCGACAACAAAATTCATGCTACAACATAGAAAGAAAGAAACATCACACTACTACTATGAGCCATGCGAGGTTGATGAAGGGCAATACTCACATCTTTTCCATTGTTGACTGGCTAAGCACAAATTTGAGTGGAAAACTAGAGGCTTATATTGCACTAATGAAAGTCCATGAGCAAACTTGTCAGGGGAATTACCCGCGGCTAGACCCAACAGCCCAAGGCATGACCCAGCTAGACCAGAAGACTCATGATTGGGTTATCCAAGAAGCAACTTGGGCCGGCTCACTATGGGCTAGGAGCCTGGAAGTAACCTGGCTAGGAAAATCAAGACCCGGTGATCGCTCGTGTCCGCGTCAGTATTTCCCCGAAAAGGAACGGATGATGCAGCACAACTATGGTAGGTATTTCCATCAGTTATGAAACCAAGGTTATCGAACCAGTAGAAGAACCAAGCAACACTATGTAAACGGTACCTACACACAAAGAACAAATACTTTCAACCCGACACGAAAGAGGTCCCTCTCGAGTAAAAGATAGATTGGTTTGTATGATTTTGGACAAATAGAGCTCGCGATAAAACAAAATAAAATAAATAAAGAAAAAGTGGAGCAAGGTATTTTTGGGTTTTTGGAATAATAGATCGGAAAAACAAAAGCAAATAAAAATAAATATCAAAGCAAATATGATAAAGAGTAGACCCGGGGGCCGTAGATTTCACTAGTGGCTTCTCGCGAGAAAAATAGCATACGGCGGGTAAACAAATTACTGTTGGGCAATTGATAGAACTTCAAATAATTATGACGATATCCAGTCAATGATCATTATATAGGCATCACGTCCAACATTAGTAGACCGACTCCTGCCTGCCTCTACTACTATTACTCCACACTTCGACCGCTATCCAACATGCATCTAGTGTATTAAGTTCATGGAGAAATAGAGTAATGCAATAAGAACGATGGCATGATGTAGACAAGATATATTCATGTAGGAATAGACCCCATCTTGTTATCCTTAATAGCAACGATACATGCGTGTCTTGCTGCCCCTTCTATCATTGGGAAAGAACACCACACGACCGAACCCATCACAAAGCACCTCTTGCCATGGCAAGAAAAATCGATCTAGTTGGCCTAACTAAACCAAAGATTCGAAGAAGAAATATGAGGCCATAATGCATATAAGAGATCAAAGAAACTCAAATAACTTTCATCGATAAATAGATCTGATCATAAACTGAAAGTTCATCGGATCCCAACAAACACACCGCAAAAAGAGTTACATCAAATAGATCTCCAAGGCACCATTGTATTGAGAATCAAAAGAGAGAGAGGAAGCCATCTAGCTACTAACTACGGACCCGTAGGTCTACAATGAACTACTCACGCATCATCAGAGAGGCACCAATGAGGATGATGAACCCCTCCGTGATGGTGTCGAGATTGGATCTGGTTGTTCTGGAACTTGCGGCGGCTGGAATTGTGTTTCATCGACTCCCCTAGGGTTTTTGTATTTTTGGGGTATTTATAGAGCAAAGAGGCGGTGCGGGAGGCGGCCGAGGTGGGCACAACTCACCAGGGCACGCCTGGGCCCCCAGGCGTGCCCATGTGGGTTGTGCTCCCCTCGGAGCCCCCCTCTGGTACTTCTTTGGCCCAACAGGTGTCTTCTGGCCCAAAAAAATTCTCCAAAAAATTTCGCTGCGTTTGGACTCCATTTGGTACTGATATTCTACGAAGTAAAAAACAAGCAAAAAACAACAACTGGGACTGGGCACTATGTCAATAGGTTAGTCCCAAAAAATGATATAAAGTTGCTATAAAATGATTGTAAAACATCCCAGAATGATAATATAAAAGCATGGAACAAGCAAAATTTATAGATACGTTGGAGACGTATCAGCATCCCCAAGCTTAATTCCTACTCGTCCTTGAGTAGGTAAATGATAAAAACAAATTTTTTGATGTGGAATGCTGCCTGACATGTTCATCACGTATTCTTTTCTTTTGTAGCATGGACATTTGGACTTTTATATGATTCAAAGAAATATATAGTGTAGTTTTGACATGAAGATTTCAATACTCAAGCATATCAACAAGCAACCATGTCTTTCAAAATATCAACACTAAGGCAAGTTATCCCTAGCCCATCATGCTCAATCATTGATCCATTCATGAAACACACTCGGATATTAGCTACATCCAATGCTCAAGTATGATCATAGTGCCCCTTAGTTGGTGCTTTATAAGAGAAGATGGAGACTCAAGATAAAAATAAAAATTGCATAAAGTAAATAGAAAGGCCCTTCAAAGAGGGAAGTAGGGATTTGTAGAGGTGCTAGAGCTCAAAGCGAAAAAATAGAGATAAAACATTTTGGGTGGCATGCTTTTCCTGTCAACGAAAATGATCGAGTAGTTCCCAATACTTTTCATGCTAGATATATCATAGACGGTTCCCAAACAGAAAATAAAGTTTATTTCTTTTTCCACCATACTTTCACATTCCACGGCTAGCCGTATCCACAGGTGCCGTCCATACCAACACTTTCCAAGGAATTTATTATTTGACAACATAAAGTAAATTCATTTTTCATTTTGGGACTGGGCATCCCTAATACCTTTGCCGTACTCTCGTGCAATGACAAGTGAATAAACACTCATCTTGAGAATAACACATCTAGCATGGAAAAGTATCAGCCACCCCCTACCGTTTCATGAGCGGTACGAGCACACAAAAAGGAAATTATTTTGAAAATTAGAGATGGCACATACAAATTTGCTTAGAATGGCATGGGAATAGCACATATAGGTAGGTATGATGGACTCATATGACAAAACTGGGTTTAAGGATTTTGGATGCACAAGTAGTATTCCTACTTAGTACAAGTGAAGGCTAGCAAAAAGATTGAGAAGCATCCAACCAAGAAACAAAAAATCACATAAGCGAGCATTAAGCACAACTAACACTGAATAATGCACCACAAGTAGGATTTAATTTCATTGCATAACTATTGACTTTCGTTCTTGCATAGGGAATCACAAACCTTAACACCATTATTCTTACTAAAGCACAATTACTCACCAACCCGACTCACATATCACTATCATCATATCTCAAAACTATTAAAAGAATCAAGTTTATTTTGTCCAATGATCTTCATGAATTTTTTTATTATATCCCTCTTGAATATCTATCACTTTGGGACTAGTTTCATATATTGCAATGTCTTTTGGCAAGGTCAAACCAATTTAAGTGAAGAACATGAGCATAAAATTTTCATCTCTCAAAATAATATAAGTGAAGCATGAGAGAATTTATTCAAAATTACTAACTCTCAAATAAATCTAAGTGAAGCATGATATCATTTCTTCAAAAAATATTAACGCACACCATGCTCAAAAAGATATAAGTGAAGCACTAGAGCAATTCCATAGCTCAAAAAAAATTAAGTGAAGCATAAAGAGCAATTCTAACAAATCATAGCATAATTTTGGATCTCTCAAATAGGTGTGTCCAGCAAGGATACTTGTGACAAACTAAAAATCAAAACAAGCAAAGACTCATATAATTCAAGACGCTCCAAGCAAAACTCATGATATGTGACGAATAAAAATATAGCTCCAAGTAAAATACCGATGGTCATTAGAAGAAAGAGGGGATGCCACTCAGGGCATCCCCAAGCTTAGTTGCTTGTTTCTCCTTGAATATTGCCTTGGGGTGCCATGGGGCATCCCCAAGCTTAGGCTCTTCTTACTCCTTATTCCTTCATCCATCGTCATCTCACCCAAAACTAGCAAACTTCAATCACACAAAACTTAACAAAACCATCGTGAGATCCGTTAGTATAAGAAAACTAATCTTTACTTTAAGTATTGTAGAAAACCCATTCAAATTTTGTTATTGCATTATATCTACTGTATTCTAACTTTGCCATGGCTTACACCTCCCGATACAATCCATAGATTCATCAAAATAAGCACAAAATGCAAAGAAAACAGAATCTGTCAAAAAACAGAACAGTCTGTAAAGATGCAAATTGTTCTCATACTTATGTAACTCCAAAAATTCGGACAAACTAGAACATTAGAGGAAATTTGTATATGAATCTTGTGTAAAAAATTCAGAATTTTTTGTCACTTCTGTGAATTTAGAAAATTATTTTAAACAACACAAAAGTTTCTGTTTTTAAACAGGATCAAATCAACTATCACCAAAGCTATCCTAAAGGCTTTACTTGGCACAAACACTAATTAAAACATAAAAAACACAATCATAACAGAGGCATAATTGTGCAAACACTCAAGAATAGAAAGAAAAATGCAAAAATAAATTTTATTCATTGGGTTGCCTCCCAACAAGCGCTATCGTTTTACTCCCCTAGCTAGGTATAAAGCATAGATTCATGTATTGTCATCTTTAGTTCTAGATCCATAGGATGCCCTCATGATTGATTCATATGGTGGATTAATTCTTGTTCTAGGGAAGTGTTCCATACCCTTTCTTAGTGGAAACTCAAATTTAATATTGCCTTCTTTCATATCAATCACGGCACCAATAGTACGTAAAAATGGTCTACAAAGTATAATTGGACAAGACGGATTGCAATCAATATCAAGAACAATAAAATATATGGGCACATAATTCCTATTTGCAAGAATAAGAATATCATTAATTCTTCCCAAAGGCTTTTTAATAGTAGAATCTGCCAAGTGCAAATTTAAAGAACACTCTTCTATATTGGTAAGACGAAGCACATCACATAAAGATTTTGGAATTGTGGAAACACTAGCACCCAAGTCACATAAAGCAAAACATTCATAATTTTTTATCTTGACTTTAATGGTGGGTTCCCATTCATCACGTAATTTTCTAGGAATTGAGATCTCTAATTCCAACTTTTCTTCAAAAGCTTTCATCATAGCATCAACAATATGTTTAGTAAAAGATTTATTTTGTTCATATGCATGGGGTGAATTTATCATGGATTGCAACAAAGAAATATCATAATTAAAGAGCAAATATCATAATTAAAGTCTTTGTAATCCAAAAGAGTGGGCACATCACTAGTTAAAGTTTTGACCTCTCCAAACCCACTTTTATCAATTTTTTCATCAAGATTTTCACCCTCCGAATTATTGGGACACCTTCTAGCTAAAGTTGGCTCTTCTTTAGTCCCTTTATCATTAATTTTAACTCTACTAAACAAGGAATCAATAGAAGATACACCAATCACTTAAGATCTTCATCATTTTTATGAAAGCAATCACTAGAAAACGCTCTTTCTAAAAATTCTCTTTTAGCTCTAAGCATAGCGGTTATTTTCTTACTTTCATCCATAGAAACATATAAAGCTTTAATTGATTCCTCAACCTTGGGTACAAAAATTTTCAACTTGAGATTTTCTACATCATGAGAGATTCTATTAATGCTTCTAGATATATCATCAATCTTATTCAACTTTTCTTCTATCGTATTATTGAAAACTTTTTGAGCATTGATAAATTCTTTAATATTATCCTCAAGATCAGAGGTATTCCTATTATTATTATAAGAAGGATTACCATAGGAACCACCATAATTATTAGAGGAATTTCCAGGAAAAGGCCTAGCATTAAAATTACCTCTATAAGCATTGTTATTAAAATTGTTTCGCGAGACAAAATTCACATCTACGGGATCACTATTTTTCTCAATCAAAGTAGACAAAGGCACATTATTAAGATCAATAGGAGCACTTTTATTAGCAACCAATTTCATAAGAGCATCAACTTTTTCACTCAACGAATTAATTTCTTCAACCTTATTAAATTTTTTACTAGTAGGTGCTCCTTCGGAATGCCATTGTGAATAATTTGCCATAATATTATCAAGCAATTTAGTAGCTTCACCCAAAGTAATTTCCATAAAAGTACCACCCGCGGCGGAATCTAAAAGATTTCTAGAAACAAAATTCAATCCCGCATAATTTTTTTATGATCATCTATAGATTTAAACCATGAGTAGGACAATTTCTTAGCATCAATTTCATTCTTTCCCAAGATTGTGCAACATGTTCATGCTCAATTTGCTTAAAATTCATTATTTTAGTTCTAAGGGAAATAATTTTTGCGGGCGGAAAATACTTAGTAATGAAAGCATCTTTGCAGTTATCCCAAGAATCGATACTATTGCGAGGCAAAGAAGAAAACCAAATTTTTGCATGATCTTGCAAAGAAAACGAAAATAATTTCAACTTCACAATATCATTGTCCACATCTTTTTTCTTTTGCATATCACACAATTTTACGAATGTGTTAAGATGGGATGCGGCATTCTCATTAGGAGTACCGGAAAATTGATCTTTCATAACAAGATTCAACAAAGCGACATTAAAATCACAAGATTCCGCACTAGTGGCAGGAGGAGCAATCGGAGTGCTAATAAAATCATTATTATTGGTATTGGAAAAATCACACAACTTGGTGTTTTCTTGAGTCATCGTGACTATGCAAACAAGATTGCACACAAAAACAGATCTGACGAGAAAACAGCGAACGAAAAAGAGGGCGAATAAAACAACAAATTTTTGTGAAGTGGGGGAGATGAAAATGAGAGGAAAATGGCAAATAATGTAAATTACAAGGAGATGAGATTTGTGATTAGGAACCTGATAGATGTTGATAATGTCTCCCCGGCAATGGCGCCAGAAATCCTTTCTTGATGGCTCGTGTCCGCGACAGTATTTCCCCGAAGAGGAAGGGATGATGCAGCACAGCTACGGTAGGTATTTCCCTCAGTTATGAAACCAAGGTGATCGAACCAGTAGGAGAACCAAGCAACACTATGTAAACGGTACCTACACACAAAGAACAAATACTTGCAACCCGACGCGTAAGAGGGGTTGTCAATCCCTCTCGGGTAAAAGATAGATTGGTTTGTATGATTTTGGATAAATAGATCTCATGATAAAACAAAATAAAATAAATAAATAAAAAGTGCAGCAAGGTATTTTTAGGTTTCTCGAATAATAGATCTGAAAACAAAAGCAAATAAAAATAGATCTCAAAGCAAATATGATAAAGAATAGACCCAGGGGCCGTAGATTTCACTAGTGGCTTCTCTCGAGAAAAATAGCATAGAGAGGGTAAACAAATTACTGTTGGGCAATTGATAGAACTTCAAATAATTATGACAATATCCAGGCAATGATCATTATATAGGCATCATGTCCAAGATTAGTAGACCGACTCCTACCTGCATCTACTACTATTACTCCACACATCGACCGCTATCCAGCATGCATCTAGTGTATTAAGTTCATGGAGAAACGGAGTAATGCAATAAAAACGATGACACGATATAGACAATGTCTATTCATGTAGGAATAGACCCCATCTTGTTATCCTTAATAGCAACAATACATGCGTGTCTAGCTGCCCCTTCTGTCACTGGGAAAGAACATCGCACAACCGAACCCATCACAAAGCACCTCTTCCCATGGCAAGAAAAACCGATCTAGTTGGCCTAACTAAACCAAAGATTCGAAGAAGAAATACGAGGCTATAAGTAATCATGCATATAAGAGATCGAAGAAACTCAAATAACTTTTATGTATAAATAGATATGATCATAAACTCAAAGTTCATCGGATCCCAACAAACACACCGCAAAAAGAGTTACATCAAATAGATCTGCAAGAGACCATTGTATTGAGAATCAAAAGAGAGAGAGGAAGCCATCTAGCTACTAACTACGGACCCGTAGGTCTACAATGAACTACTCACACATCATCGGAGAGGCAGCAATGAGGATGATGAACCCCTCCGTGATGGTGTCTAGATTGGATCTGGTGGTTCTGGAAATTGCGGCAGCTGGAATTGTGTTTCGTCGACTCCCCTAGGTTTTTTGAATTTTCGGGGTATTTATAGAGCAAAGAGGTGGTGCGGGAGGCGGCCGAGGTGGGCACAACCCACCAAGGCACGCTTGGGCCCCCAGGCACGCCCTGGTGGGTTATGCTCCCCTCGGAGCCCCCCTCTGGTACTTCTTTGGCCCAACAGGTGTCTTCTGGTGCAGAAAAATTCTCGAAAAAGTTTCACTGCGTTTGGACTCCGTTTGGTACTGATATTCTGCAAAGTAAAAAACAGCAACTAGCACTGGCACTATGACAATAGGTTAGTCCCAAAAAATGATATAAAGTTGCTATAAATTGATTGTAAAACATCCAAGAATGATAGTATAACAACATGGAACAAGCAAAAATTATAGATACGTTGGAGACGTATCACCCGGCCAGTGGAGAGTTGACACGGTAAGACCCGGCGTCCCATCACAAGAAGGAGTCCACCTAACTTGGAAGACACGAAAGGTTTACAATACTTAGAGTAGGACTCTGACTATGGGTAGAACCAGGAAACTTATTGTAACCCCCAGGGACCCGGCTATTATATAAAGTGGGTTCCTGGGTCATCCAAAGGACAAGTTTGAGACACACAAAATAGTGGCTCTCGAGATAGAGGTAGCGAAAGGCCACCCTAGTAATCGAGATATCATCATCAATAGCAATCAAGCAGGAGTAGGCTTTTACCTCCACCATGAGGGGACGAACCTGGGTAAACTCGCGTCTCTCGATTCCGACCAACCCCGTTCAAGCAATCACCTAACAGCGATGGCCTCACAACTTACTTCTCCCATGAGGACATCTGCCTGACGAAACAATGACAGTTGGCACCCACTATGGGGCCAGCGCACGGTGGTGTTATGTTCTTGGAGGGAGCTCTTTAGGGATCGAGAAGCTCTCGATTGGTCGGATAAAGAAGAGCCGACACGAAATGATCCCGCGGGATAACCCGGCATGAGAAAACCTTGGGCAGAGCCGACAAATTCATCGTTTTGTGATTATAATCGTGATTAACTTTAGAGATGGCATATATCAGATTGAGATCGAGAGAAATTAGGGTCACGTAGGGTGCACCGCCGCTGTAAAGTGATCCGTCAAATCGCAGGTTTCATCGAGATCGTTGGCAATTTTCCGCTACAGCATATTCGATCTGTACGGTCACCAAAGCCGAGACAAACTTTATGCATGAGTCGCTGGTCATGCGTTCATGGATGTTGCTATTCCCAAGAAGAAGAAAAGCCATAGCAGCCCACGCCTGATCGATCTGCCGAGACCAACAGGATTTGACTGCGCGTCTCCGTATATAGATCAACATGACTTGCAAGGCTACAACACCAAGGCGAACTCTGCTCGTTGCACAGTGCAGACAAGATCAATGGGCGCTCATGGATGAAACAGTAAAAAATCCCGTGATGAGATCTACTATCGAACTCGATGTCCATATCAGGGGATATATGGCGATCTTCAATCCTCTGCTGCATGTGAACTCGGTGTCCATATAAGAGGCCAGACCTCCAGGAGGAGCGAAGAGCAACAGGGCTCTTCTCATCTAAAAGATGCAAAAAAGAGCATTCATCGTGATCATAGGAAGACCACAATAAGGACGGGTACTACACTGACAGCAATCGTCATGACCAGTCTGCTACACTGATCGTCCGAGCAAAAATATCATTAAATACAAAAATGATGTTCAGCGGCATTGGCAGTGATACATCTCCAACGTATCTATAATTTATGAAGTATTCATGCCATGTTTACAAAAAATTTATATGGTTTTGGTATGATTTGAATGGAACTAACCCGGACTAATGTTGTTTTCTGCAGAACTACCATGGTGTTGTTTTTTTTTGTGCAGAAATAAAAGTTCTCAGAATGGGCTAAAAATTTACGGTGATTTTTATGGACCAAAAAAGACCCACGGAGCACTGGAGCTGGACCAGGGGATGGCTGAGGGAGCCACAAGCCTGGGGGTGCGCCCCCGAGCTTGTGGGCCCCTCGGGCACCCCCCCCCCCCGGCGTGAAACTAGTGTCGAAAATCCTATATATTCCAAAAAATCCCCAGAACATGACCTTGATGAGAAGTTCCGCCGTCGCAAGCCTCTTTACCCACGAAAACTCAATCGGGACCCTTTTTTCTCACCCTGCCGGAGGGGGAAATCATCACCGGAGGCCATCTTCGTCATCCCGGTGGCCACCATGATGAGGAGGGAGTAGTTCACCCTCGGGGCTGAGGGTATGTACCAGTAGCTATGTGTTTGATCTCTCTCTCTCTCTCTCTTTCGTGTTCTTGATTTGGCACGTTCTTGATGTACCGCGAGCTTTGTTAACATAGTTGGATCATATGGTGTTTCTCCCTGCCTATCTTGATGTCACTACTGCAGGATGCTGCTAACGTGGAACTACAATCAGAGACCCTTTGATGAAACTGTGTACGATGCATTAATCGCAAACGGTGATGTAAAAAAAGGGTCAAAAAAGATGCAAAACATTTGCGATGAAGGATACATCAAACACGGTTCCAATTTTAGTTGCGTGTGTGATGCGGGGCATATGGTTGATCCATACTAACTGTTTGCGATGAGATAGAACAACAGAAGCGGGCAGCCAGATCAAGGTGTGTGCGATATATGGCATACAGTTCACTCCGATGAACCGTTTGCGATGATCGAGTTGAACACAAACGGTTCGGCGTAACAAGATGTGTGTGATACACGGCAAATAGGTTGGTAATCAGAATTGTGTGCGATCATTATAGACAGCCCATACGGTCTTTTTTGTGAATTGTGTGCTCGTCAGGGCACACAGTTCAAGAAACCAACCTGTGGGCGATAATGTAGAAGATCTCTGTCGAATACATATTACTAACCGTCTGCGATGAGATTCACAGGATAAACAGAGATAACGAATTAATATGAGTGAACGGAAACAAAGATATATACAGTCTGCTTAATTTAGTCCTTCTTCTTCTTGTTGTTCTTGTTGGATGGCCCCGCGACATCGTCTTGGCGAGGACGCTTCTTGCCGCTGACCGTTGGCTTTTCATCGCCGCCGCCATCGTCATCATCATTGCAGTCGTCGTCGTCCTCCTCCTCGTTCGACCATTCCTCCTCATTATCATCGTCGTCCTCTTCTTCGTCCTCCAACGGCTCCTCGTCCGTCTGGTTGTCATCTGATGACTCCGGAGGCGGCGTCCCTTCCATGATCCAGATATAATCGAGGTCTGGGCTCGACGCCGGACTCATGGAAGATGAGAGTGACGATTCCGATGTTGACCAATCATCGGGCGCCAGACTGCTGGCTGAACTATCATCCTCGCTGTCGCTCGACATGGCTACGGTCGTATAAAAACCATGAGAAAGCGAGATTGCAGAGTGTGTGCAAGTGTGTAGCGCGGCCTGCCGGGGACGATGAAGATGGTGGACACTTAAGCGGGGTATGCAGAGAAGAGGAATGCCAATTGAAGCAGGGGTTGACGTATTATCTAACCGCCGATATAATCAACCGCAATTATTTGTACTCAGTCGCTCCAATTCCTGGGCTTGCGCAGTTCTCAATGTGATAATTAATTACGCACATGCGTTGGAGCATCCAAATATGAAACAAGCATTTTTTTAGTAGTACTTCTACTCCCTACGTACCGGCGACCTAGGTGGGGAAAAAACGAGAGAACTTGATGGTTACTCCCTCCGTCCCAAAATAAGTGACTCAACATTGCACTAACTTTAGTACAAAGTTGAGTCACTTATTTTGGGACAGAGGGAGTATTTGGTAATTAATACCATTGCGTGCAGAGAATTGACCATTGCATGCATGTTATGCTAAGTAGTCTGAAGTCATTGAATGCATACGAGCCGCAGGACTCCTATTGGCTGATTTCTTTTTTCAGGACAAAAACAAGGAACGAGTTTTGGGATTATGCACCGGTACCGATACGAACGGAGTAGGACAGTTGGAAAGCAATACATTGAGCTCTTCTTATTGATGAAGCCAGTAATATTCAAACAACAAAGGAAAAGTAAAAAAGACAAAGGAAAATATCTGCACGAATCTTCGCGTAACATCAATGGCATAGGACCTAGATGTACATTACTTAGAGCACATCTAGAAGTGCTTTAGCAATACTGTCAAACAAAACCCCTAATCATCATTGCAAACAGCGCATAGAACATGGCTAATGCGATAACCACAACTACACATGCTAGTTCCTTCTTGTCTCTTGCTATCATCTGTTGCCTGTGATTGATTCTTTCTTGCTTCATCGTACTGATTGTACATTCCAGATCAGCCAGTTTCTTCTTCAGCTTTACGTTATCTTCTGCGAGCTTGGTGATAACACTCCGAGCCCTACCATGCCATTCTTCATCCAGCCAGTTAACAAAGGCACAAGCCTCATATCCCTGCCAATGTTAAATACTATTCAGGATGAGCGGTGGCATTAACTCAAGTAAAATGATGAACTTAGCACTAACCTATAAGGGGCAACTGAGAAACCGCCTGCCAATGTCGAATCTCACCGTGCATACACATCGAGCGGGAGTGTGTCCGTGCATACAACTCAGCTTTTGGTACTTCTCGGTGGTGCAAAACTCGGAGTCGAACTCGTGTTACGGGAGTCTAGAGTCATCCTCCGGATCCGGTGGCAGATCGCTTTCATGGGGGGGGGGGGGTC
This sequence comes from Thinopyrum elongatum, assembly GCA_011799875.1. Lineage (NCBI taxonomy): Eukaryota > Viridiplantae > Streptophyta > Magnoliopsida > Poales > Poaceae > Thinopyrum > Thinopyrum elongatum. Next base: position 231,741,797 of record CM022300.1, read on the forward strand.
ATTCAGGACGGATTCAGCAAGGTGCTACTTTGCACATGCTAAAAAAGATCGGGATAGATTGGAACCTGATAGGACGATTCGGATCCATAGTACACCTGCCTTCTGATGACCTTAGGCAAGTGCTTGGCGGCGATCGCCGTCGTGGCGGCGCTGCCGATAGTGGCGATACGAGCAGGAGCAGCCGCACCGAAACCATCAGCACCACTCATCCGCATTCCCCCAATGTCAGCGCCATGCGAGGGAATTTGGAGGCTATCTAGGGATTTGGGGAAAATGGGGAAACTGTGGGGATAATCTAACGGTCGGGAACTACTTATGGCACTATATGTTGTATATGGCACACTATTTATACATGTCATTTGTGTTAGGTATTACAACTTCACACACGATTTCCGCACCAAACCGTGTGAGAAGACAACGTAGGTGAGACACGGTTGCCGTGACATAACCGTATGTGATGTACTACCCTGTACATATAATTGAGTTACAGTGATACCGTGTAAACAGCCGCTCTGCGGATATCCGTCAAAAAATAAAATAGACGCTCCGCGGATAGAGATGGCGGTGGCGGCGGCCTAGGCAGCGGCTACCAGATAAGAGGTCAATCCTTGGTCGGTGGGCGGTGGTGGCGTCATAGGAGGTCAATCCTCGGTCTGCGATGGGAGATAGGAGGAGCTCAACCATCGAGGTCGGTGGCGGCGTGGTTGGAGCACATCCATCGCGGTCGATGGCAGGATAGTGGAGGTCGAACTTCAGGCGGCAGCCGCAGTAAGCTTTGCTCCTCGACCCTGCTATCTCGGCGTGCCACCGCATGGCGCTTCTCTGTCTGCTTGGTGGAGGTCGCCACGCGGCTAATTAATTAAGGTATTCTTTTCATGAGTGGCTTAATTAAGGTATTCAATTCGTAAGGGTAGTGATGTAGTACTCTGCGTGTAAATTGACTGGCCATTAACTTTTCTCATTGCACATCTGGATAATAATATGGAGCACCCTCAGTAATTATGAAAATAAAACCTTGTGATTTATGCACGCATCTTTGGGCATTAGTTAATCCGTGTATTAATGTTGTTGTTTTTTTTAATTACCATTCGTGTGGTGCAGATGGAACGATCTCAATGGATGAAGAATCGGAGAACCACATATTTTATCAGTGGCGTGACAGGGTTCATGAATTTGGCTGAAAGTACAAAGAGGAGAATTGGTGATGCGGATTACATCCTGTGTCCATGTACTCACTGTGCCAATACAGAGTCACGTCAAATTGCATATGTCCAGTGGCACTTACTCTCTCGGGGATTCATGGATGGATATACACGTTGGACCAGACACGGTGAATAGCATGTCATGGATGAATATACCCAGGGCTGCGAGATGCCAAACCCTAGTCAGTGTCACATGGATGTTGAATCTAACATCGGGGCAGAGGTGTCAAGCTACCAATGGAACACCGGAAAGCCGAAACACCCACTGGAAAACCAAGACGGTGACGCAGATGACGATGATCTTGATATGCCAGAGTGCTGCTATGATTGCAGATTTCAAGGGCCCAAAAAAGGATATGATTGGGTACAGGGATCTGCCAACCATTGATGCGGATTCCAAGAAAGAATTGTATCCAGGTTGCAAAAAGAAATATTCCAAGTTGAGTGCCACCCTGGCGCTTCTCAGATTTAAAGCAGCAAACAGTCTATCAAACAAGGGCTTCACAGAGATGTTATGTCTTTTTAAAGAAATTCTTCTGGAAGATAATGTGCTCCCCAGAAGCACGAACGAAGCGAAGAAAATTGTTTGCCCATTGGAACTTGAAGTACAGAAGATACACGCTTGTGTGAATGATTGTATATTGTACCGTGGTGAGTACAAAGATTTGCGTGCATGTCCCACATGCAAGCATGCACAATACAAGGGTAGGAGAGCAAAGGACAAGTACAAATTGGACGACAAGATCAAGACAGGAATCCCGTTCAAGGTTGTTCGGTACTTGCCTTTAATTCCAAGGTTGAGGCGTTTGTTTGCAAACCCTAGAGAGGCAAACAGGTTGTGGTGGCATCATGATGAGGGAACTGCGGATAAATATATGAGGCACCCGAAAGATGGGGCTCAGTGGGAATTAATCGACAACAAGTTTGAAGACTTTGCCAAGGATCCTAGAAGTATAAGGCTCGGGAAGTGTACTGACGGGATGAATCCTCTTGACGATATGAGCACCAATCACAGCACATGGCCGGTGCTTCTGTGCACATATAACCTAGCTCCTTGGTTGTGTATGAAGAAAAAATACATTATGATGTCAATGATTATCCAAGGCCCGAAGCAACCTGGAAATCACATCGACATTTACTTTCAGCTACTGGTAGAAGAACTGCTGACAGTGTGGATAGATGCGCCTGCTGTAAAATGTTATGATGCTTACAAAAAGGAGATTTTCGATCTACATGTGATGCTGCTGCACACCATTCAAGGTATGCCGGCATTAGGCAACACATCGAGGCAGAAAACAAAGGGAGATGTAGGGTGTGTCACATGCATGGGTAGGACAGCTAGCAGATTTCTTCCCAACTCGTGCAAAACCGTGTATTTGCATGATCGTAGGTTCTTACGGAGAAATCACCCATACCGAAAGATGAAAGCTGAATTTGATGGTACGGTAGAGGTAGATGTGGGCCCAAGACCCTATGATGGGGAGGTGGTCCACAACATGGCTAAACAAATTAATGTTGTGCTTGGCAGGAAGCACGCTTTGATGGTGAAACAAACACCCAAGGAACAAGTGTTTAAGAAGAAATCGGTGTTCTGGAAATTACCTTACTGGGAGATTCTACGTGTACGTCACTTCATCGATGTCATGCACGTAGACAAGAACGTATGTGAAAGCATCCTTGGTACTCTGCTCAAGATTAAAGGTAAAACAAAGGATGGTGACAGTGCACGGCTCGATATGCTTGCTGATCAATCAAAACACAAGAGTGAAGCAGAAGATGATAACAAATTCATCAACGCTCGCCAGAGTTACAATTTAAGTACAGAAGAAGCAACAGAGTTCTTGACCTATTTGTTGTCAGTTAAGACACTCTCTTCCTACTCCGCAAACATCAGAAGTCTCGTGGATGTGAGCTCAGGTAAAATGAAGTTGGGACACATGAAGTCACATGATTGCCACCTGGTGGCCATCAGGAATCTGATGGACAAAGATATAAGAAACACACTCATTGAGCTCTATGATTTCTTCAACCAACTATGGCAGAAAGTTGTAGATCCTGAAGAGTTGGATCATATGCAAGATGATATTGCAAGAATATTGTCCAACCTAGAGATGCTTTTCCCACCATCATTCTTTGATGTCATGGTCCATCTCACTGTGCACCTTGTCGATGAGATAAAGTTTTGTGGTCCTGTGTTTCTTCGCAACATGTATCCCTTCGAGCGGTTCATGGGAATACTGAAGCGCTATTGTCGGAACCAAAACCATCCAGAGGCAAGCATCCTACAAGGTTATACCGCAGAAGAGGTGGTTGAGTTTTGCACCGAATACATGAAACAAAGACCTATAGGTTTGCCCCTCTCTCGCCACGAGGGAAGGCTGAAAGGTAAGCTGGTCCTTGCTGGCACGCAGAAGGCTACACCCGGAGAATTGGCAGAGAAAGCCCATTTGATGGTACTGCTTAACAGCCAAGTTCTCAGCGCTTATGCCGAAGAACACTTGGCGGAGATACGCCAAAGCTTCTTACCAATGGTGCCTTCATCAGATGTGGAGATGAAGGAGCACACTAAGAACTATGCCGAATGGCTGAAGATCCATTTGGCACAAGGATCCATCAATGACATTGCTACGTGGTTGGCACAAAAGCCATCACCTACGGCGCTGACGTACCAAGCATATGACATAAATGGCTACACGTTCTACACTAATGAACGTGATGAGAAGACCTCATAACAGAACAGCTATGTTCGAATTGAATGCATGACTGTAGATGAAGCTGATAAAAGGGTATACTATGGAACCATCAAAGAGATTTAGGTGATTAACTATGTGAAAGTTAAGGTGGCATTATTCAGGTGCACATGGATCCCTCTTGGTCAGGTAAAGGTTGATGATTACAGGAAGACCTGTGTTAACAGGACAACAATGGCATATCACGCGGACCCGTTCATTCTTGCCAGCGATGCTACCCAGTTTTTCTATGCGGAAGACCCCTTGCATAAGAACTGCCATGTAGTGATGCATGGGAAGAGGAGGGTACTAGTGACGAGGATGTTGCCGATGAGGACAAGTACGATGAATTTGTTGAGTTGCCAGCCAAGGGATCACGCACCCCTCTAACAGAGAAGCGTAAAATCATCAGAAAACCCAAGTTCATTCGGGGTCAACGTAATGATCCCAGTTACCCCATGTACATGGGAACTAAGCCGTAAGACTAGTCTTTATGCCTACCCTACAACTTAATTAGTTTAATTTAGAACTGTCGCGTGTACTGAATTTGTGAGTTATACCCGGTTTTTTGTTGATGTAAGAACCATTATATATGTTGACCATGATATGCTGTCAGCTCAGACAATGAATATGAACTGTTTATTATTATTATTATTATTATTATTATTATTATACCATAGAGGTAGCACACTCAATTGATCTCACTCATGCATGAACAGATGATATGCAATCTGGTTTGCGAATAGCACACGGTTCGTTCATGAAAGCCGTGTGCCGACCAAACCGCGCGCGCTATCTGAGTCGTGCGTTCTGATTGGCCAGAACCAAAACCCCACGGATCGTACGTCTGCAATGTTGGATGCTCCTAGATCGAACGGCAATCCTCATCCCTTTCGACAGCAAATGCAGTTCCGGTTGTAATTTTATTTATATGCACAGAATGCACGTTAAACTCAAAAAATGTCTTAAATATAGCTAACGATACCTGAAATGCGCCAGAAAATCAAACCCGTGGTATAATGGTGATTGCGTACCATGGAAATTTTTATGAGGCCAAACGATGAAGTTACCGGCCACTGGAGTTTGACTTGACACGTCTCCTTTTGGAAACCATGATCCTTCTTGTGAGATGCTCCGGTTTGGAAGGGGCGATCATCAAAACTTGTGCCAAACTTAACCAATTTTTTTCCACGGGGTCGTGAGAGCACGCCACGAGCACACATCGATTTTGATGATGTCCGGACTCCATCTGAATTTCCTGTAATTAAAATACCAACTAGGCCTACGCCGGTGGCCGCACCTCGTGGTTGAAATGTTTGAAACTTCTCCCCGCTTCTCGGACAAACGGATGAAAACTCACAAAGCGACGCACAAATGATTTGTACACCTTCTTTGCTAAGGCTGGCCATAGTGGGGGTATCATAGCCGGTATCATGCACTCGGGAATAGCAAATAAGATGATGTGGCAAAGAATTAAAGAAGGGAGAGTGGGTTAGAGTAACATAGGTAGATACCGTAACATAATAAATGCTATACTACTTTGTGTCATGCATGGCCATTAATACGGTCATCTATGATACTATGCACTATGGCTAGTCATAGTGGGGAGTAAATTAGAGTAGTAACATGTACATGTTACTAGTCTATGTTACTACCTTCATAGTGGGTAGTAACATAAGTGTGATAACATATAGATCTTCATTTATTGCTTTGTAGACTCATTTTGCATTGGGAAGCGCTATGTGATGGTAACATACTATGTTACTCTATTTGCCTCTCTCCTCATTAATTACTTGACACATCATCTTCTTTGCTTAGGTGGCATGTATGTTACTACCTATGTTACTCCCACTATAACCAGCTATGAAGGTAGTATCATACACTAGTATCATATGCATGATACTAGTATATGATACTCCCCACTATAAGTAGCCTAACTAACACCCACATGTAGTTGTATTAGGGTTTTGACTTTATATGCACTAAATGCAAGGTAAGTGCAAAAAAATGACTTAAATATAGCAGACGAGACCTGAAATGGGCCAGAAAATCAAACCAAGGGTATATCCGTGATTGTTTACCATGATTTTTTTTAGGCGGAACAATGTAGTCACTGACGATTTGGAGTCCGAAGTGCCGCGTCTCCTTTTGGAAACTATGATCCTTCTTGTGAGATGCTCCGGTATGGAAGGTGCGAGCACCAAAACTTGTGCCGAACTTTACCAATTTTTTTCCATGCGATCGTGAGAGCACGCCACGGTGACACAATGGTTTTCGTTATTTCCGGACTCTATATGCATTTCCTGTAATTAAAATACCAACAAGGCCTACGCCTCTGGCCGCACCCTGCGACCAAACTATTTGAAGTTTTTTCCCATTTCTCGGACAATGAATGAAAACTCGCAAATCCTTCTTGTGAGATGCTCCGGTTTGGAAGGGGCGATCATCAAAACTTGTGCCAAACTTAACCAATTTTTTTCCACGGGGTCGTGAGAGCACGCCACGAGCACACATCGATTTTGATGATGTCCGGACTCCATCTGAATTTCCTGTAATTAAAATACCAACTAGGCCTACGCCGGTGGCCGCACCTCGTGGCTGAAATGTTTGAAACTTCTCCCCGCTTCTCGGACAAACGGATGAAAACTCACAAAGCGACGCACAAATGATTTGTACACCTTCTTTGCTAAGGCTGGCCATAGTGGGGGTATCATAGCCGGTATCATGCACTCGGGAATAGCAAATAAGATGATGTGGCAAAGAATTAAAGAAGGGAGAGTGGGTTAGAGTAACATAGGTAGATACCGTAACATAATAAATGCTATACTACTTTGTGCCATGCATGGCCATTAATACGGTCATCTATGATACTATGCACTATGGCTAGTCATAGTGGGGAGTAAATTAGAGTAGTAACATGTACATGTTACTAGTCTATGTTACTACCTTCATAGTGGGTAGTAACATAAGTGTGATAACATATAGATCTTCATTTATTGCTTTGTAGACTCATTTTGCATTGGGAAGCGCTATGTGATGGTAACATACTATGTTACTCTATTTGCCTCTCTCCTCATTAATTACTTGACACATCATCTTCTTTGCTTAGGTGGCATGTATGTTACTACCTATGTTACTCCCACTATAACCAGCTATGAAGGTAGTATCATACACTAGTATCATATGCATGATACTAGTATATGATACTCCCCACTATAAGTAGCCTAACTAACACCCACATGTAGTTGTATTAGGGTTTTGACTTTATATGCACTAAATGCAAGGTAAGTGCAAAAAAATGACTTAAATATAGCAGACGAGACCTGAAATGGGCCAGAAAATCAAACCAAGGGTATATCCGTGATTGTTTACCATGATTTTTTTTAGGCGGAACAATGTAGTCACTGACGATTTGGAGTCCGAAGTGCCGCGTCTCCTTTTGGAAACTATGATCCTTCTTGTGAGATGTTCCGGTATGGAAGGTGCGAGCACCAAAACTTGTGCCGAACTTTACCAATTTTTTTCCATGCGATCGTGAGAGCACGCCACGGTGACACAATGGTTTTCGTTATTTCCGGACTCTATATGCATTTCCTGTAATTAAAATACCAACAAGGCCTACGCCTCTGGCCGCACCCTGCGACCAAACTATTTGAAGTTTTTTCCCATTTCTCGGACAATGAATGAAAACTCGCAAATCCTTCTTGTGAGATGCTCCGGTTTGGAAGGGGCGATTATCAAAACTTGTGCCAAACTTAACCAATTTTTTTCCACGGGGTCGTGAGAGCACGCCACGAGCACACATCGATTTTGATGATGTCCGGACTCCATCTGAATTTCCTGTAATTAAAATACCAACTAGGCCTACGCCGGTGGCCGCACCTCGTGGTTGAAATGTTTGAAACTTCTCCCCGCTTCTCGGACAAACGGATGAAAACTCACAAAGCGACGCACAAATGATTTGTACACCTTCTTTGCTAAGGCTGGCCATAGTGGGGGTATCATAGCCGGTATCATGCACTCGGGAATAGCAAATAAGATGATGTGGCAAAGAATTAAAGAAGGGAGAGTGGGTTAGAGTAACATAGGTAGATACCGTAACATAATAAATGCTATACTACTTTGTGTCATGCATGGCCATTAATACGGTCATCTATGATACTATGCACTATGGCTAGTCATAGTGGGGAGTAAATTAGAGTAGTAACATGTACATGTTACTAGTCTATGTTACTACCTTCATAGTGGGTAGTAACATAAGTGTGATAACATATAGATCTTCATTTATTGCTTTGTAGACTCATTTTGCATTGGGAAGCGCTATGTGATGGTAACATACTATGTTACTCTATTTGCCTCTCTCCTCATTACTTACTTGACACATCATCTTCTTTGCTTAGGTGGCATGTATGTTACTACCTATGTTACTCCCACTATAACCAGCTATGAAGGTAGTATCATACACTAGTATCATATGCATGATACTAGTATATGATACTCCCCACTATAAGTAGCCTAACTAACACCCACATGTAGTTGTATTAGGGTTTTGACTTTATATGCACTAAATGCAAGGTAAGTGCAAAAAAATGACTTAAATATAGCAGACGAGACCTGAAATGGGCCAGAAAATCAAACCAAGGGTATATCCGTGATTGTTTACCATGATTTTTTTTAGGCGGAACAATGTAGTCACTGACGATTTGGAGTCCGAAGTGCCGCGTCTCCTTTTGGAAACTATGATCCTTCTTGTGAGATGCTCCGGTATGGAAGGTGCGAGCACCAAAACTTGTGCCGAACTTTACCAATTTTTTTCCATGCGATCGTGAGAGCACGCCACGGTGACACAATGGTTTTCGTTATTTCCGGACTCTATATGCATTTCCTGTAATTAAAATACCAACAAGGCCTACGCCTCTGGCCGCACCCTGCGACCAAACTATTTGAAGTTTTTTCCCATTTCTCGGACAATGAATGAAAACTCGCAAATCCTTCTTGTGAGATGCTCCGGTTTGGAAGGGGCGATCATCAAAACTTGTGCCAAACTTAACCAATTTTTTTCCACGGGGTCGTGAGAGCACGCCACGAGCACACATCGATTTTGATGATGTCCGGACTCCATCTGAATTTCCTGTAATTAAAATACCAACTAGGCCTACGCCGGTGGCCGCACCTCGTGGCTGAAATGTTTGAAACTTCTCCCCGCTTCTCGGACAAACGGATGAAAACTCACAAAGCGACGCACAAATGATTTGTACACCTTCTTTGCTAAGGCTGGCCATAGTGGGGGTATCATAGCCGGTATCATGCACTCGGGAATAGCAAATAAGATGATGTGGCAAAGAATTAAAGAAGGGAGAGTGGGTTAGAGTAACATAGGTAGATACCGTAACATAATAAATGCTATACTACTTTGTGCCATGCATGGCCATTAATACGGTCATCTATGATACTATGCACTATGGCTAGTCATAGTGGGGAGTAAATTAGAGTAGTAACATGTACATGTTACTAGTCTATGTTACTACCTTCATAGTGGGTAGTAACATAAGTGTGATAACATATAGATCTTCATTTATTGCTTTGTAGACTCATTTTGCATTGGGAAGCGCTATGTGATGGTAACATACTATGTTACTCTATTTGCCTCTCTCCTCATTAATTACTTGACACATCATCTTCTTTGCTTAGGTGGCATGTATGTTACTACCTATGTTACTCCCACTATAACCAGCTATGAAGGTAGTATCATACACTAGTATCATATGCATGATACTAGTATATGATACTCCCCACTATAAGTAGCCTAACTAACACCCACATGTAGTTGTATTAGGGTTTTGACTTTATATGCACTAAATGCAAGGTAAGTGCAAAAAAATGACTTAAATATAGCAGACGAGACCTGAAATGGGCCAGAAAATCAAACCAAGGGTATATCCGTGATTGTTTACCATGATTTTTTTAGGCGGAACAATGTAGTCACTGACGATTTGGAGTCCGAAGTGCCGCGTCTCCTTTTGGAAACTATGATCCTTCTTGTGAGATGCTCCGGTATGGAAGGTGCGAGCACCAAAACTTGTGCCGAACTTTACCAATTTTTTTCCATGCGATCGTGAGAGCATGCCACGGTGACACAATGGTTTTCGTTATTTCCGTACTCTATATGCATTTCCTGTAATTAAAATACCAACAAGGCCTACGCCTCTGGCCGCACCCTGCGACCAAACTATTTGATGTTTTTTCCCATTTCTCGGACAATGAATTAAAACTCGCAAAGTGACACACAAATGATCTTGCTAACACCCACGTGTAGTTGCGACTATATATATATATATGTGCAAAAAATGACTCAAATATAGCAAACGAGATCTCAAATGCACTAGAAAATTGAACCATAGGGTACAATGGTGATTTCTTACCGTGGAAAAAAATTCGAGGCGAAACGATGAACTCATTTTTTCATTCAAATGAAAATATGCTGTTAGTTCATGTAAATGTTTTCAAATAGCACACGGTTCACTCACGAAAGCCATGTGCCTACTAAACTATGGCCGATGCCCCCCTACCGCGCGTGCAATCTGAGTCATGCGTTCTGATTGGCCAGAACCCCAACCCCACGGGTTGTACGTCTGCATCGTTGGATTCTCCTTGATCGAACGGCAATCCTCATCCCTTTCGACAGCACATGCAGTTCCGGTTGTGATTTTATTTATATCCACTAATTGCACGTTAAATTCAAGAAATGTCTTAAATATAGCAAACGATACCTGAAATGCGTTAGAAAATCAAACGCGTGGTATAATGGTGATTGCGTATCGTGAATTTTTTTATGAGGCCAAACGATGTAGTCACCGGACACTAGAGTTTGAATTGACACGTCTCCTTTTGGAACCCATGATCATTCTTGTGAGATGCTCCTGTTTGCAAGGAGCGATCATCAAAACTTGTGCCAAACTTCACCAATTTTTTTCCACGGGGTTGTGAGAGCACGCCATGGGCACACGCCAATTTTGATGATGTCTGGACTCCATCTGAATTCCTTGTAATTAAAATACGAACTAGGCCTACGCCGGTGGCCGCACCTCATGGCCGAAATGTTTAAAACTTCTCCTTGTTTCTTGAACAATGGATGAAAACTCGCAAAGTGACACACAAATGATTTGTACACCTTCTCTGCTAACTAACACCCAGATGTAGTTGTAGTACGGTTGTGATTTTATGTGCACTAAATGCAAGGTAAGTGCAAAAAACTGACTTAAATATAGCACACGAGACCTGAAATGGGCCAGAAAATCAAACCTAGGGTATATACGTGATTGTTTAGCGTGAAAAAAAGTCGAGGCGGAACAATGTAGTCACTGACGATTGGAGTCCGAAGTGCCGCGTCTCCTTTTGGAAACTATGATCCTTCTTGTGAGATGCTCTGATTTGGAGGGTGTGAGCATCAAAACTTGTGCCAAACTTTACCAAAAGTTTTCCATGGGATCCTGAGAGCACGCCACGGTGATACACCGATTTTCGTTATTTCTGGACTCTATATGCATTCCCTGTAATTAAAATACCAACAAGGCCTACGCCTCTGGCCGCACCGTGCGGCCGAACTGTTTGAATTTTTTTTCCCGTTTCTTGAACAATGAATGAAAACTCCCAAAGCGACACACAAATGATCTTGCTAGAACCCACGTGTAGTTGCGACTATAGCAAATGACTCAAATATAGCAAACGATACCTCAAAGGCACCAGAAAATCGAACCATAGGGTACAATAGTGATTTCTTACCGTGGAAAAAAATTTGAGGCGAAACAATGAACTCATGTTTTCACTCAAACGAAAATATGTTGTTAGTTCATGTAAATGTTTTCAAATAGCACACGGTTCACTCACGAAAGTCATGTGCCTACCAAACCGTGGCCGATGCCCCCCTGCTGCGCGCGTGATCTGGGTTGTGCGTTCTGATTGGCCAGAACCCAAACCCCACGGATTGTACGTCTACACCGTTGGATGCTCCCAGATCGAACGACAATCCTCATTCCTTTCGACAGCAAATGCAGTCTGGCTAGGATTTGATTTATATGCCAAAATACACGGTAAATGCCAAAAAATGTCTTAAATATAGCACACAAGACCTGAAATGCACTAGCAAATCAAACCTATCGTATAATGGTGATTGCTTATCGTGGAAAAAAAATTAGAGACGAAACGATGAACTCACGTCTTCATTTTTAAAATTAGCACGTCTTCATTTCAAACGAAATTATGCTCTTTGTGCACATGAGCGCTTAGAGGCAACCGTTTGCATAGGCTTTCCGTGCGGCGACCGGGGATATTTTTTCACCCTTTTCACCTAGGCCGCCAACACCCCCCACCGCCCGCTGGTGTTTCACTCAATTGGTTCACCCAATCTCCATCGCCAGCTCCCCCTCCCCCAGATCCACAGCAGAACCCTCTCCGGCGCCGGCGTGCTCACCGGTGTGTGCCCGCTCTTCGGCGTCAACCCTACCTCCACTGCTGTTCCCAACACGCGGCTGCCCACACCTCGCCGTATTCGTTTGCTCGCCAGCCACCCTCGAGCATATCGATCCTATAACCCTCACCTATCCTGTGGTCCTGCCGGGTTTGCATTAAGAAACCTGTTAGTTACTGCTCTCCATCGCGGTGAGGCATATTTCCTCGCAATCCCTCTTCCTATTTTGTTCCGTATGTTCCCAAATTGGCTATAAAATAACGGAGAGCGTATATATGTTCATTATATACCTTCCTAACTCGTACATATAAGATGTATTTGTTCCAATAAGTTACTGCTAATTTACAGATCGTGGGCGCCCGAGTCACACAAACTTAACAAATAAGCCATACATTTTCTAAATTATTGCATGACATGTTTAGACAGCTTGATACCAAGTTGTTAGTTTTATGCTTATCCTCCTTTCCTGAGTTTCGCATGTGTTCTCTGTAGATGCCGAGTAGCAGCGACATCACTCATGCTTCAGGCGATGTATCTTCATCTGATTCCGACAACCCTAGGTCTTCAGCAGATGGTGAGGGATCAAGTAATCTTGAACGGGATAGAGCTGCAGCAATTACCCTTTCGGTCAGGACACGAAGGAACGCTCCAAGGAAGCCCACACACCAGTCTAAAGGTGTATATGAAGTAACCGAGACCGATTTAAAGTCTTGGGCTCCAACTAAACCAGATAAAGCACGCACGAGGTTCAAGAGTGGGTGTGGATTTGTTGGCAGGGCAAGGCTCAACATTAATTTGCCGAGGTTTCGGAAGGCTGACATAAAAACATGGCAAAGGATAGTCCGGGAGATCATGGATCACTTCAATGTTCCAGAGCAGTGGAGAATGCAGGTGGAACACGCTGCACTGAAGAAGGCTAGGGATGCTTGGATAAACTAGAAGCACGTGTTGTACAAGAAGTACTTGAGTGAAGGCAAGGACCCAATCCCCGCATACCCCCAAATTACAAAGGCAGACTGGGCAGAATTCAAAAGGGTCAGGGCAACTACAGAGTTTGCTGAGAAGAGTGCCAAGCAATCGGAACTTAGAAAAGGAACACACACCCCCACCGTATGGGTGTGGCAGGATACTACGGCATGAAACCAATATGGGACCAGGAGGACAAAGAAGCAGTAGCTGTGGGTGGGAAACTGGCCTTTAGTGAAATCAGGGGCGAACACGCTAGAGACTACTTGCGGGCACATGCAAGGAGGCGTGATGACGGAACTTATTACTTTGAAAACTCACATGACGAAGAACTGTATCGCGTGATGTTAAAGGCTTCCAAGATCCATGGAAGGTTCTACAGGAACTCAGGGCCATGTGACATTCTGTTCGATGCTCTGGAAACAAGAGAGCCCCCTGGCCGTGCAAGGGGTATAGGTGTTAATGTCCCGCACAAGAGGGCTTTCACACTCAGCAAAGAAGAGAGGCTCAGCATGAAAAAAGTGAGGAGTGAAATGAAGCAGAATGAATTGTATGAAAGGTTGAGGAAGGACATATATCCGGCTGTTCGAAAGGATATTGAGGACTCAATGATGATGCAGAAGACTCTAACACTGACAGATAGCCAGCAGATGTGAGGGGAGGCGGGCATGGAGGATGCTGGTTATTGTGTGACAACACCGCACAAGAGTAGATGTGCATCAGCTGACCCCAGCGACACTGAGACTGCACCTGCTCATGATGATGCTATATCTATCTATCTGGAATGAAAGATAGACTGAAGGGCGTGCTTACATATTATGTAGGTACATAAAATGTGCAACTGCCTGGGTTTGCCCACCCTTCTTGGAAGAGGGCCTCTTGTTGGAGAATGTGCCATTGAAGACGGGCTGTGTGAAGTGCTACGTGACTAAAGTAATGCCTGGATTCAATGAATTTGCCCTGAAGAATGTCCTAGGAGACTTTGATGAGCAAAGGACCTTGGGAGAAACACCGTTACATCACATCTAGTGGCCACGAAAGGAAATAGAGTTCATGGATGAGATCCCTGAAGGCCCACCAAGAGCAACCAATGTCGCCCCTCAACCGGTGATGCTCTCCTTGCCACAGCAGCTCTCGCATGCTTCCCCAAAGAACATAATACTCGTAATCCGACGGCTGATGCATCAACCTGTGATCAGCCGGCCCGACTTTGTGCCGTACAGGCCATGTCATCGTCCGCCCTAGAGAAGCTAGTGGCAAGGCCTACAACTGCTGAAGATGCACCACCGGTTCAGATGCCGGCCGCTGAAGCAGCGGGGGGAGACCCAGCTGCAGCACATGCTCAGCAGACCAACCCTGGTGGAATGGACTGCTAAGCAGTCTGATGCTTCAGAACCGCCTGCTAAGCAGTCTCTAGGTCCAGAACTGACTGCTCATCAGTCCGTCGGTCTCCAGCCACATGATCAGCATACCAATGCGTCAGCACTTCCTGCTCAACAAACCAATGCGTTCGCACGGCCTCCCCAGCACACCGACAAGTTGGCACCACTTGCGCAGAAACCCGACATAGCTTCAACGCATCATCAGCAGTCCGATGCCTCTGCTCCTACAGCCCAGCAGTCCATCACAGCAGCACCGCCAGCTCAGCGGTCCGGCATAGCTAAACCATCTGCTAAGAAGTCCGTCGAAGCTTCACCGTCTGCTAAGCAGTTCGTCAAAGCTTCACCGTCTGCTAAGCAGTCCGTCGAAGCTTCACCGTCAGCTCGGCAGCCTGCCTTTCAGCCAACCAGACGTTGTACCAGAAGTGCTTCAACTAGCAAGAAGGAAGTGGGCAAAAAGGCTGCACCCGTGAGGAAGCGCGCCGTGAGAGCGAAGAAGAAAGAGAACGATTGCCTCTTACTTAAAGCACTCATCGCCTAGAACCAAATTAACAGCAAGTTGTTTGAATTGGGGAGTAATATTATTTCTGACGGCATGGATGATGAAGAAATAACTTTGCTGCTTGCTAAAAATAAACCAGACGTACTTGAAGCACGCAATTACGTCCATGGCCAGCCATTTCTTGTTGGCGAATACTTTGATGAGTGCAGCTCCAGTTGTCGTGAGTTACATAAATATTGCATGGATCAAATGTCAGCAGGTCATCATGTTCTGCTAGTCCACTACAACAGAGATCATTTCCGACACGATGCTGGTTCCATTAGTGTGAGTTTCGAGGACTTAAATCTCTTCTTCAACTTCAACGAGCTCAATGCCACTCTTGTTAGATGCTTGATTTTGTAAGTACTTAACAAACTCTGATCAACTTCTCCATACAAGGCTGTAAATGATAAACAGCTAACTGCATTTTATTCCTCTGAGGGGATTGAATGCGCAGAGAAGAAAAAGGGATAGTGTGTATTTCATAGATCCTGCATTAGCAAATGGCACAACATTAGATGGTAAGGATGCACGAGAGTGGGCCATTAACACGGTCGTCCGTATCTTTGAAAACACATCCCATGCAGAATCATTTCTCTGGCCATATCATGAACGGTAAGTCAAGTAAACAACCACGCATACACTGATTGTCTTTCAGATTTTGACATATTTCATAAGTTCATGGCTTTCTTAATATGTAGCAATCATTGGATATTGGTATCCATTGTTCCAAACAAGAACACAGTTTACTACATGGATTCTCTTAGAGAGTCAACAAACTCTCAGGATCTGACGCATCTTCAGCAATTCATGGATAGGTATTGAATTCTATGATGTTGAAATTAATTTGCATTCATATCTGGTTCAATAATTGATGTTGTGAAAATTCATCTTCATTTGCAGTGTGTTCGCATTGTGGAAAACTAAATCAGGGAACCTGTTCAAGAGGGAACTACCTCTGCAGCACGAGATCATTTCTCTGGTAACACACCAAAATCCGTTATTTTTAGAAAATGTATCCAATAGTCTGCAAATACCTTTTCTTACGCTAGTCAAATGTTCAAGCGTCTAAACAAACCTCTTTCTATTTCTGTCCAAAGAAAAAAAAATACATCTAACACCGGTTAGGTTGTTCCTAACAGGACAAATACATGACTAATTCTGTACAAAAAATTTCAGTGCCCTCAGCAACAAGCAGGGACCAACCTTTGTGGATAGTATGTTTGCAGACACATGATCTCTATCTGCAAATCTACTGATAGTTGTGAAGATGCTCGCGAATTAGTACCAGTAAGTCTATCTTGATTAATATCTTCTACTCCACTCATATGGCACATTCTGATAGTAAAAAGACTGCAGCTCATCTTAGAACCGAGGACCCCTGAACCGCTCCCCGCTAGTGAATTGCTGATGGTTCAGAGATTTATCAGCGATTTCTTCCTGAATCACTACATCAATCCCACTGGTGATAAAGAAGATTTCAGCATGCGTTCTCCTGAAACATTGAGTAAGAGTTAGCCACTAAACATATACGCATGGATCCATTGTTTTCCATCAGATGAGGTCTTCGTATATCGTACACTATGATTAATTATGTAATGCATATATATGTCGACAAATCGTTGGAATTTAGCTACCATTTGTTCAATTGTAATTGTTGCAAAATCTGATGAAAGTTATTCCTGTGGACACTATTTGTTCTATTGAATATTGTGGTGAATTTTCTTTTTGCATGCCGATTCAAATGGGATATTTTTGTTTTAACCTAGCAATTGCTCCGCACACGGTTCAACTAAATGAGTGTGTGCAATCCACATCGGAAAGCATACGTCAATCGTAGCTGAACCGTCGGTGATACATAGCAGATCACAAACGATTGTAGCAGTACTACATGCTCGTAGGGGCTCCGGAACCATTTGTGATATCACATTATCGCACACGAGAGCTTGGAGTAAACCATGCCCAATGTAAAATACAATCTCAGTCGTAAATTTTTCAGGAAACGTGTGGGATCCCAAAGGAAAAGCACATGTCACTCTTGCCACAACCGTCGGTGATACACAATAAATCACAAACGGTCTGCAGCACTTGTATGTGTGCGAAGGGGCTCCTGAACCATTTGTGATAGAATATTATCACAGACGGTAATTATTGGGAAACATGTGCGATGGAGTCTTGCATGGCAGACGGGTTCCGCAGAAAACTCGTGTGTGATGGGGCACATATCGCACACAGTTCATATGTTGGCCCGTGTGCCTTACATACTATTTCCCAAACGGTTCATTACGACACACCGTTTGGTTTCACTGCGTCATTAGAAACATTTAATCACCGATCCCGCACGTGCGAAAGAATTTAGTGTGCTGCATCGCATACGATACATTTGGCAAGGCCTCTGCATCATGGCTCCCTATCCCCAATGGTTTCTGGGTCGTGTGGGAAGGACCCCCCTATCACAGTCACTCACTTGGCGATGGTTCAAAATGCCGTCGCGGAAAAGGGTTAAAAACCGTGTGTATAGCACCTCGTTGTACTAGTGTGTGATGAATTGAGTTTTTACCTTTGAGGTTTCACTATTATCAGATTGAATACTTTTTGGATTTGAGAACACTTGATGTATGTCTTGCATATGAATACCCGTGGTGACAATTTGGTATTATGTTGATTCACTTGATATATTTTTTGGCACTCAACTCGCGGATTCCCGAGGTGACATTGGGTAATCTATGCATAGGTGTTGATGCACGTTTTCGTCCTACTTTCTCCGGTAAAAATCTTGGGGCACTCTTTGAAGTTCTTTGTGTTGGATTGAATATTATGAATCCGAAGTTGTTTGATGCATATCGAATAATCAACTCACGGATACCTGTGGTGACATTGGAGTACATAGGTGACATTAGAGTTGGTTGATGTGTGTCATATGGTGTTATTTTAGTACGAACTCTAAGGCTGTTTGTTACACTTATAGGGATGGCTAAATAGATTGATCGGAAAACATAACTTTGAGGTGGTTTCGTACCCTACAACAATTTCATCTTATGTTCTCCACTAGATAAGAACTTTGGACTGATTCTTTGTCACATGTTGAGGGATTTTTATATGATTCAATTATGTTAGCACTGTTAAGAGATTGCACTAGTGAAAGTATGAATCCTAGGCCTTGTTTCTAAGCATTGCAATACCATTTGTGCTCACTTTTATCACTTGCTACCTTGCTGTTTTTATATTTTGAGATTAAAAAAACCTATATCTACTATCCATACTACACTTGTATCACCATCTCTTCACTGAACTAGTGCACCTATACAATTTGCCATTGTATTGGGTGTGTTGGGGACACAAGAGATTTCTTGTATTTGATTGCAAGGTTGTTTGAGAGAGACCATCTTCATCCTGCGCTTCCCATGGATTGATAAACCTTAGGTCATCCACTTGAGGAAAAATTGCCACTGTCCTACAAAACTCTACGCTTGGAGGCCCAACACGAGTCTACAAGAATAAGTTATATAGTAGTGATCAAGCTCTTTTCAGGTGCCGTTGCCGGGGAGGTGAGTGCTTGAAGGTATATCTTTAGATATTGCAATTGAATCTTTTAGCTTCTTGTTTATCACTAGTTTGGTTTATAAAACAAAACTACAGAAATATGGAATTGAGGTTGCCTCATATGCTTCATCTTTATAATATCTTTCGTGAAAATGATGGATCAGAAAATTATGCCAAAGTGTTAGAAGAAGAATTCAATAAAATATTTGACATAAAATCTTTGAATGATGAGCATGATTGCAATGTTGTTAGTATGAATTCTTTGAATATCCATGATGCTAATGATATGCAAAGCCATAAGCTTAGAGATGCTATGTTTGATGAACATGATATTTTTTGCCACCCCAAGTTTTAATGTGCAAATTTGTTATGATGATTGCATGCATCCTATTTATGATGATTGCAATATTTATGAAAGTGGATTAGGAGAGGTCATGACTTTATTTAGTAATGATTCCACTATTCCGGAAGAGGTTTCAATTGATTATTGTGACAACAAAGTTGCTATCTATGGTGATTATGGTGATGACATGTTGTCGGTGTACTAAGTATTGGGCCACTAGTACCCCGTACTTGTGCACGGGCAGTTGTAGCCATCCTCACGGCAAGGCTTGCCGGGAACAGTTCGAGGTCGGTTCAAGCCACCAAAGAAATCATCAAGTCAGAGATCTAAGGATCAGCAGATAAGAAGAGCCGGAATCCAAAGGCCAGCCTCCCCGGCAAGATCTTGCCGGGGTGGCCTGCGGAGCCCGGCAAGACTTGGCATCCGGCAAGACTTGGCGCCCGGCAAGGCTTGGTGCCCGGCAAGTTTCGGCGCCTGGCGAGATTCTGCCACTGTACCACCGCTTCGGCACAGTAACAAGCCTGACATTCCGGGTCCTT
Organism: Thinopyrum elongatum; assembly: GCA_011799875.1. Classification (NCBI taxonomy): domain Eukaryota; kingdom Viridiplantae; phylum Streptophyta; class Magnoliopsida; order Poales; family Poaceae; genus Thinopyrum; species Thinopyrum elongatum. The sequence goes on from CM022300.1 coordinate 231,761,506, forward strand.
CTCTAGATGCGTGGCAATGCGCCAGTGGAGGAGAGCTTAAGCGGTGTTGATGGGATGGCCCCTTTTTCCATCCCCAAGAAAGTGAGGACACCTAAACGGACACCTCACGGTGCATTAAATGCGTTTGTCCTAATCCGTCAGGGGTTAGGTATGGTATCCTGTAGCTACGTTACACCTCAATGTATGTACATTTTGCCACTGTGGTGACCCCTTTGAGCGTATAAAAGGAGGCCCAAGGCAGCTGCTACAGAGGAGGAGGACTTCTGGCCCATTCTGCATGCGTAGCTGCTCTTTGAACGTACTGTTCATAGTGAGCGCTCCTGAAGGCCGGGCTCAAGAACATTAATAAGAACACAAAGCAGGAGTAGGGTTTTACGCTGATCAGCGGCCCGTACCCCGACATCTCGCCAAAGAACAGTAAACTTACGCTGGGGGCTGCGCTGGGGGCTGTGCTGGGGGCTGCGTCGAGGACTGGGCTCCGGGCTGACGACGATGGTTTCTGGCACACTCGTGGAGCCTGCCGGGGGCTCGTCGCCCGTGGAAGTCTTTGACCTCTTCGCCATCCTCTCCAGCAAGGTTTCTGCATCACTGCAGAGACAATACGAGCAAGTTAGTAAGATCGATTCAAGATTGGAATATAAAAGTTGTCGTGAAGTACTCACTCTTCTTCCTCTCTCTCCGGACTAAAGCCGGAGATGTCGAAATCGACCTCCGCTGCAATGTCTGAGTGGGGAGGCGGAGGAGGGGTCCTAGGCCACTTGGCTGTGGCAGGCGCTGGGGCAGCTTCCGGTGCGGTAGTACGAGCCACCCCTGCCGCCCCAGCAGTGGCCGCTGGTGTGGGTCTCACGCGCCGCGCAGGTTGTTGACGAGCCCCTTGCAGCGGTCCAGTCTTGCCGGCCACTTTCTTGCCGGGAGCCTCGCCGCTCGAAGAAGGCTGGCTTGCCGGGATGCCAGACGCAGCCTTCCGAAGAACACGCTTCATCTTCTTCGGGGCTGGGAGCTCTTCTTGGGTTTCTTCTTTGGCCGTGTCCTCGCCGGACGAGCTCTCAGCGGCTATGCCGCTCTGTTCCCCGGCAGCTCTCTCCTTCCCGGCAGGTTTTATTTCCACTACTACCTCTGCGTCGTTGGCTTCCCATTCTGTGAAACCAACGCTGCCAGCCTCCGCGGCAAGATTTGCCTCCTCCACCCTAGTAGCAATGTAAGCTACTTCTTGGTCGGTGGTGGCTTGGATGAAATCTGCCTCTTGCCGGACGGGTCTCTCCGTCAAGTTGTCAAAAAACTTCTGTGCTTCCTCCTCGGTTGGCTCGGCCCAGGTCGGGTCAAGACCGTGGGCGTTGAACATCGGCATGAAGGCGATGATTGACCCTAGGGCGGAGTTGTTGCACAAAGGGACGATCCTTGCCGGCAGCCGATGCTTGTCTTCGCGCTGGAATAGTTTCTGACGGAGAGTGCCAAGCTGCATAGTGGTCAGATTATTATTCAGCCCGGGGCGCAGTCTCATGATATCTGCCACGTTTCTGTATTCCCAAGCTGGCCTTCCCCTGTTCTACAAGGGGGCGATGCGGCGGCGGAGAAAGTCAAAGCCGATCATCTCCATTGTCAACCCGGCAGCCTTCAGGAGAAGGATTCTGGTGGTGGCAATTGTGAGCCTCTCGTCCTCCGTGGCGAGATCGCTCCAGTCCTTACCGCGGACCACCTTCTGTTGCCGGGGAAGACAAAACGGATGGGGATCTGCTTCCTTGACCCAGCACCATTCAGCCCGCCATTCGTCCCACTTTTTGCGGTAAACTCCTTCTGGATATATCTCCTTATTACAAGCCCTTGGAATCCAGGCGATAGAACCAGAGAGGGCCTCTCCTTTTTGGATGCGGGGGAAGAAGTAATGGCGAAAAAGAGTGGAATTGGGAATCACGCCGGCAAAATTTTCACAGAGATGGGCAAAGATGGACATGCACAGAACGGCATTCGGCGTGAAATCGAGAAGGTGAAAGCCGTATGTGTACATGATATCATTGAAGAAATCGGAAAAGGGGGGACAGAGCCCGCAATAGAAATATGCAGCGAAGAAAGGGTATCTGTCCGATCCACTTTTGGAACAAGCACCTGGAATCACGCATGTGGCGGGGTGAGCTTGCATCTCCTTTGCCCACATGCACTGGTACCGCCCCTTCAGAGCTTCAGCATCGAGCGATGGGGGGAAGACAACATACTTCTTCCGCATCTTCACCAGTTCGCTCTTCGGGACATCGGCTTTCGCTTCCTTGCCCTTGCCTTTGCTGGCCTTGGGCGGCATGGCAGCTGTGAGGGCGGAAGCCGGGGGTGGAGCGAGCGTGGTAGCGGCGTGCGGAAGAGGAAAAAGCTTCGCTCTGAGCTTGAGAAGCGGAAGGCGATGGTGACGGCCAGATTGAGAAGAAGAGGGGGGTAAATAGGCTTGTGCCTCTGCGGCTTCTCCTTTTTATGGGGAAGGAGCAGGGCCGCCTCTTTTATTCCCCAAAGTGAATGCGCCTCTATGGGCGCGTTGCAGTTGCAGCCTTTGGGGCACGCTTCCCATGTCACGCGCTCGGTGCGTGTAGTGGGGGGCACAGTAAAACGAGATATTTACGAGCAGTTAATCCCCTGCCACGCGTGCCCGTGCACTATTTGGGCCTAGCCCAACAACGCCTCGCACTCGTGTATGGCCTAGGCCCGGGGGCTCCTGTCGGTGTACTAAGTATTGGGCCACTAGTACCCCGTACTTGTGCACGGGCAGTTGTAGCCATCCTCGCGGCAAGGCTTGCCGGGAACAGTTCGAGGTCGGTTCAAGCCACCAAAGAAATCATCAAGTCAGAGATCTGAAGATCAGCAGATAAGAAGAGCTGGAATCCGAAGGCCAGCTTCCCCGGTAAGATCCTTGCCGGGGTGACCTGCGGAGCCCGGCAAGGCTTGGCGCCCGGCAAGGCTTGGCGCCTGGCAAGGCTTGGCGCCCGGCAAGGCTTGGTGCCCGGCAAGCTTCGGCGCCCGGCAAGGTTTTGTCGCTTTGCCACCGCTCCAGCACAGCGACAAAACCTGACATTCTGGGTCCTTCTTTGGACGCGTGGCGACGCGCCAGTGGAGTAGAGCTTAAGCGGTGCTGATGGGATGGCCCCTTTTTCCATCCCCAAGAAAGTGAGGACACCTAAACGGACACCTCACGGTGCATTAAATGCGCTTGTCCTAATCCGTCAGGGGTTAGGTATGATACCCTGTAGCTACTTTACACCTCAATGTATGTACATTTTGCCACTGTGGAGACCCCTTCCTCGAAGAGCGCTGTAATGGCGCAACCGTCCATGTCCGTTTTGCCTACGCCTTCTCATACGGGCGACGGCGTGGGTGCAGAAGGAAGAGGATTAGAACCCCCGCGGCGTTCTGGTGATCCGAGCCAGGCGAGCGGCATTGTTCGCAGTGGCAGTGGTAACCTGCACGCCGCTAGATCTAGAGACGACGTTGTGCTGCCTACGGGCGACACGACGAACTCCAGAGATCGGAGGGCGCCTGCTGGAGCTCCCGCGCCGGCGCAAGCCTCACGACCTACCCAGGTCGTGCATGACGAGCGACGTCATGGCGCTGGTGGTTCAGGGCGTCCCCATGAAAAGATTTCCGCGCATCGATCCCAAGATGCGCGGGACCAGCATGCACACCGAGCTGCTGGCGGAGGTGGCGCGCGGTCGCGTGACCGTGGTGGTGCTCCTTCTAATATGGTTAGGATTCAGAGCACCTCCCGTACCTCGCACCTGTCGCCGCCGCCTACGCCAGCGGAAGCCTTGGCACGTGCGCAGCTACTCCTCGATTTTCCTCCTGCCCCGGAGATGATGGAGGAGTGGCGAGCTACTATCCAGAGCCTTATCGGCTTCGCCAATAAAGATGGACCGCAAGAGGCAGGGCCCTCGCAGCGGAGGCCCATCGATCCGGCGCGAGCCGATGTGGAGAAAACCGGAGGTGGTGCAACCACGGTGCACTCCCCTCCGCGGCACCAGCGGCGGCCGACAACTCAGCAGGTCGACCGCCGTGAAGAAGTTTCCACGGCGTCATCCGATCCACGGATGCGCCGCGATCAGCGTCAAGTTCTCCAGGAACAAGGCAAGGAGGACGCTCGAACTACCATCGAGCGGTGACGAGAAGCGCGCTATCAGTCTGATAAGCGCGCGGGGCCAGCTGTCGACGAGCCTGCGCCAGGGGACGTAGGAGACTTGCCTTATGAGGTAGGGACTCCAGCGTTTACCCGTGAGCTGCGGCAAGTCCGGTGGCCCAATTCCCGAACCTTCAAGCCGGAGGTCCCGGAGAAATATGACGGTAAGACCCATCCCTCGGAGTTCCTGAGCATCTACACCATTGCGGTGCAGGCTGCCGGGGGCCGAGATGACAAGATACTTGCCAACTACTTCCCGTTGGTGCTCAAACCCAACGTCAGGTCGTGGTTGATGCATCTGCCGGAGAATTCTATTTCTTCCTGGTCAGATCTGTGCCATCAGTTTGTTGGCGCCTTTGTTGGAGGCCACCAAGCTCCTGGCCAAGAGAGTGATTTGCATATTATCCCTCAGAAGGAGGGCGAGTCCCTGCGCAAGTTTATCCAGAGATTTCGCCGGGTGCAGTACAATATTCCTGATGTTCACCCTGCCGCTGTCATTAGCGCGTTCCACCAGAACGTCCGTAACCGCAAAATGCGGGAAGAGCTGGCAATGAACAAAGTCAGGAGTATTGCCAAGCTTTACGCTCTAGCCGATAAATGCGCTCGAGCTGAAGAGGGGAGGAAACTCCCTGGCGAGGCTGTTGGCGCGGGGGGCGAATCAGAAGATGAAGATGCCGCGGCCCTGTCAAGGAAAGGCCGGCGGCGGAACAGGAAACGCGGAGGCAAGGCCGTGCTTGCTGTCGAGGAATCCGACAACCCCAGCGCCGCCAAGAAGGCCAAGGTTGGTGACCCCGGCAAGGATCTTGCCGGGTGCCCTTCCTGTCAGGCCTTGGCGGCTGCCGACAAGTCGGAGAACTCCGGCAAGCAGTATTGCAAGATCCATCGCACCAAGGGCCACGATCTCCAGAACTACCGGCAAGTTGAGCAGCTTGCTGAGAAACAGAGAGCCGAATACGAGAGGCGAGATAAGGAGAAGGCCCAAGATGGTGCTGACGGATTCGGCAAAAAGCGCGGTGGCCGAGGGGGTCGCTGCGGCAAGGCCAAGCAACAGAAAGATAGGCCCGCTCGGGGCCGAGACAAAGAAGAAGATGATGAATCCAGTGAGCAAGAATTCCAGAAGGCTACGGAGGCCATGTGTATCGATGGAGGTGCCTCGCTGCATTCTTCCCACCGTCAACTTAAATAGTGGCTGCGGGAAGTCAATGCAGCAGAGCCATCCCCAGATGCATGTAGGCCCCTGAAGTGGTCTAGCACGCCTATCATTTTCGACGCCGAGGATCACCCCGATCGCACAACTGCGGTCGGGTGCTTGCCATTGTTGGTCTCGCCAACGATTCGCAACCTCAAGGTGACGAAAATGTTAGTTGACGGTGGGGCGGCCTAAACTTAATCTCACCAGATGTGCTCAAAAAGCTTCAAATTCCCGACGAGGACCTCGAAGAAACGGGTACGTTTCAAGGGGTCAATCCGAGAAGAACCCAGCTTAAGGGCAAGATTATGCTACCGGTGACATTTGGTAGTGAGCTTAACTTCAGGACCGAGAAGGTGGTGTTTGATGTCGCCAAGATCCCCATGTCATACAATGGGATCCTTGGTCGGCCAGCGCTGGCTAAGTTCATGGCGGCATCACACTACGCGTACAACGTTCTGAAGATGCCTGGGCCGTTGGGCGTCATCACTATCCATTCCGATAAGAAGGATGCGCTCATCTGTGCCGACCAACTTTACCGGGAAGCAGTTGCAGCACCGACCATCAAGGCACCTGCTCCTGCTGTTGGAACTCCCGGGGGGGAGAAGAAGACCGGCAAGAACCTTGGCGCAAACTCCGGCAAGCGCACCTCCTCGGAGTGCTGTGCTTCCGTCGAGGACGCACCAGAGAGTTCCACCGGCAAGAACAAGAAGTCCAAGGCTGCTTCGCCGGAGACCAAGAAGGTGCCCGTTAGAGAGGACGGAACGGGGGGAACTTTCACCATAAGTTCCACCCTAGATGACAAAATAGGAAAGCGCGCTCATTGCTTTCCTGCGGGCGAATGTCGACGTGTTTGCATGGCAACCGTCTGACATCCCCGGTGTTCCCAGGAAGGTAATTGAGCACCATCTTGCTGTCTGTCCTCATGCGCGGCCCGTCAAGCAAAAGGTCAGGAAGCAAGTCTTGGAGTGGCAAGAATTCATTGCCGAAGAAATCAGAAAGCTGGAGGCGGCAGGATTGGTCAAGGGAGTGCTTCATCCAACCTGGTTGGCCAATCCGGTTGTAGTGCGGAAAGCGAATGGGAAATGGAGGCTTTGTATCGATTATACAGATATCAATAAAGCTTGTCCAAAAGATCCCTTTCCCTTGCCGCGCATCGACCAGATTGTGGATGCCACCGCTGGTTGTGATCTTCTGTCCTTCCTTGATGCCTATTCAGGGTATCATCAGATTTTTATGGCAAAAGAAGATGAAGAGAAGACCGCATTTATCACCCCATGTGGTACGTATTGTTTTATACGAATGCCTTTCGGGTTGAAAAGTGCCGGTTCGACATTTGCGAGAGCAATCCAAATTGGTTTTGAGCCTCAACTCCATAGAAATATGGAGGCGTATATGGATGATATAGTGGTCAAAACCAAAGACAAAGCGACACTCATTCAAGATTTAGAAGAAACATTTGCAAATCTGCACAAGATCAACTTGAAGCTCAATCCTGAGAAGTGCGTGTTCGGTGTTCCTTCCGGCAAGCTCCTCGGATTTTTTGTATCTTGCCGGGGAATCGAAGCGAACCCCGACAAGATCAAAGCTATTGAGCAAATTGGAGCGCCGAGACGCGTCAAAGATGTGCGTCGTCTTGCCGGCTGTGTTGCTGCTCTAAGCAGGTTTATTTCCAAATCTGCTGACCGCGCCCTCCCCTTTTTCAAAATTTTGAAGAAGGCAGGTCCAATGAAATGGACTCCAGAGGCGGAGGCTGCGCTGCAAGATTTGAAGAAATACCTTTCCTCTCCGCCGACGCTAGTCGCGCCTAAACCACAAGAGCCGTTGCTACTGTATCTGGCAGCAACAAATCAAGTTGCTACTGTATCTGGCAGCACTTCAGCATTGGCCCTCTCCGCTTGGCCATTGCTTCTCGGGTGAGCAATAGAGGCAAAACAAATCTTGCCGCCAAGGTCTTGGACGTACTGCATGAAGGTGCGACTTGTGAACTGCGTGCCGTTGTCGGTGATGATCCTGCTGGGCACACCGAAACGGCAAACAATTCCCTTAAAGAACTTGACGGCTGATTGTGCTGTCACCTTCCTCACTGCTTCCACCTCCGGCCACTTTGTGAACTTGTCGATAGCAACATACAAGTACTCAAAGCCCCCGGTAGCATGGGGGAAAGGGCCCAGTATGTCGAGCCCCCAGACCGAAAATGGCCAGGAGAGAGGGATCGTCTAAAGAGCTTGAGCTGGCTGATGTGATTTCTTCGAATGAAACTAGCACGCTTCACACTTGGTGACTAGTGCAGTTGCATCCTGGAGAGCGGTGGGCCAAAAGAAACCTTGCCGGAATGCTTTCCCGGCAAGCGCTCTTGACCCTATGTGAGAGCCACATATGCCTCCATGTATCTCTGCCAACAGCTCTAGTCCATCCTCCCGAGGAATACACTTCAATTTCACACCGTTTGGTCTCTTTCTGTACAGGACGTCATCGACGAACTTGTACATAACAGACCGACGGGCTACTCTTTCTGCTTCTTCCTGTTCCTCCGGGAGTTCTCCTGTCTGAAGGAAATGGACAATGTGTTGCGCCCATGCTGGAGCCTGAGGCTCGACAGCTAGGACTAAAGGCATCTCCTCTGCCGGGGGAACGTTTGTCTCGACAGCAAGGGCCTGAGGCCCTACCGGAGCCTGTTGTTCCCCAGCAGGCATGTCGATCCCGGCAACTTCCTTGCCGGCGGCTCCGGGGAGCTCTGCCGGGAAGTACTGGCCAGAGTTCAACTTTCTTCTCTTTTCTTGCCGCATCGATGGCGCCACGGATGGTTGAGTCAATTGGAGCACAAAATTCCTGGTTCCACAGGCAACTTGAGGGCAGCACGCTTTGACAGGTCGTCAGCAACACTGTTCTCGGCACGGGGAACGTGCTCCATTTGCAGACCGTCAAAGCGCTCTTCCATTTTCCTCACTTCATCCACGTAGGCTTGCATCAATGGACTTTGATAACTCTTGTTAACTTGCCTGACGACAAGCTGTGAATCGCCTTTGATGACGAGCTTTTTGATACCAAGGTCTGCCGCGATCCTGAGACCGGCAAGCAAACCCTTGATTTGTTGCTGCCAGATACAGTAGCAACGGCCCGGGGGCTCCTGTCGGTGTACTAAGTATTGGGCCACTAGTACCCCGTACTTGTGCACTGGCAGTTGTAGCCATCCTCGCGGCAAGGCTTGCCGGGAACAATTCGAGGTTGGTTCAAGCCACCAAAGAAATCATCAAGTCAGAGATCTAAGGATCAGCTGATAAGAAGAGCCGGAATCCGAAGGCCAGCCTCCCCGGCAAGATCTTGCCGGGGTGGCCTGCGGAGCCCGGCAAGGATTGGCGCCCGGCAAGACTTGGCGTCTGGCAAGACTTGGCACCCGGCAAGGCTTGGTGCCCGGCAAGTTTCGGCTCCTGGCGAGATTTTGCCACTGTACCACCGCTTCGGCACAGTAACAAGCCTGACATTCCGGGTCCTTCTCTGGATGCGTGGCAACGCGCCAGTGGAGGAGAGCTTAAGCGGTGCTGATGGGATGGCCCCTTTTTCCATCCCCAAGAAAGTGAGGACACCTAAACGGACACCTCACGGTGCATTAAATGCGTTTGTCCTAATCCGTCAGGGGTTAGGTACGATATCCTGTAGCTACTTTACACCTCAATGTATGTACATTTTGCCACCGTGGTGACCCCTTTGAGCGTATAAAAGGAGGCCCAAGGCAGCTGCTACAGAGGAGGAGGACTTCTGGCCCATTCTGCATGCGTAGGTTCTCTTTGAACGTACTGTTCATAGTGAGCGCTCCTGAAGGCTGGGCTCAAGAACATTAATAAGAACACAAAGCAGGAGTAGGGTTTTACGCTGATCAGCGGCCCGAACCTGGGTAAAAACTCCCCGCGTCGATCATTGGTTCTGCTCTTTGCGTATACCTCTCCTCCCGCTGAATCGTAAAGGGGTCTCTCGGGATCCCATAGGTGTCGTACCCCGACACATGTAGGCTATATAGAATAATGATAACCATGAAATTTCTCATCATGATTTTAGTGCTCAAATTGATTATGTAAATCAAGTATCATATGATAGTTATTTCATTGAATTTGCTCCCACTATTATGAATGAGAATAAATTTGTTTATGTGGAGAGTAATAAAAATTATATGATTGTGGATCATGAAAAGAATGCTTTATGTGATAGTTATATTGTTGAATTCATTCATGATGCTAATGAAAATTATTATGAGAGAGGAATATATGCTTCTACATATCTCAATAATATCAAGTTTCCTCTCTATGTGTTGAAAGTTTTGAAGTCATGCTTTGTTTGCTTTCGTATGCTAATTGATTCTTGCTCCCACAAATTTTTTGGTCACAAAATCCCTATGCATAGGAAGTGGGTTAGTCATAAATGTTCGTGTCATGTGATTCATGATGCTCTCTTTATATTTCAATTCTTATCTTTTATGTGAGCATCATTGAAATCATCATGCCTAGCTAAAAAGGCCTTAAAGAAAAGCTCTTGTTGGGAGATAACCCAATACTTATACCTACTGTTTTTGTGTGTTAACATGATTAAGATACTGTAGTAATCATGTTTTATAGCTTTTGTTTCAATAAAGTGCCATGTAAAGCCTTTGGGATGATTTGAATGATAGTTGACTTGATTATGTGAAAAAACAGAAACTTTTGCACCCAGTACCTGAATTACTCTGGCTTACTGGAACGTGATAAAATTCTGATTTTTTTACACATTATTGATATACGAATTTCCTACGCTTTCCTAATTTTTCCGAATTTTTGTAGTTACAAAAGTATAGAAATTATTCAGATCATTATAGAATGTTTTGTTTTTGAGAGATTCTATTTTTCAATGTATAGTTTGCTTGTTTTATAGTTTCTGTGGCTTATATTGGTCAATATAAATCGTGGAGATGATAGATTACAGTAGGCATTATGTGGAAAAATTATGAATCTTGTCTTGACAATACCCAAGTGAATGATTTGTTTTACTATACTAACGCATCTCACGAAGTGTCGTTAAGTTTTGTGTGATTGAAGTTTTCAAGTTTTGGGTGAGATACCGTTATGAGGAGAATAAGGAATGGCAAGATCCTAAGCTTGGGGATGCCCAAGGCACCCCAAGGTAATACTCAAGGAAGACCAAAGTAACTAAGCTTGGGGATGCCACAGAAGGCATCCCCTCTTTCATCTTCAACATTATCGGTAACCTCACTTGGAGCTATATTTTTATTCGTCACATGATATGTGTTTTGCTTGGAGCGTCATTTTATTTTGTTGAGATTTTCTTGTTGTTATTTAGAATAATTTTTTGTATCTTTTATTTCAATAGAAGTTTCAAGTGTAGACTTTACCATGCTTATTTTGCAAGTCTATATGTTGCTGTTTGAAAACAGAAAGTTTTCTATCATTGTCTGAATTCTTCAGAAAAGTAAGAATGTGATAAAATCTTGAATTTTTTACACAGTAAGCTATGATAAATTTTCTACAATGTGGTAATTTTTCAGAATTTTTGGAGTTAAAGAAGTATGAATCTTTCTTCATCCTTTACAGACTGTTCTGTTTAGAGAGATTGCTGTTATGTTTGCATTATTTGCATATGTTTGCTTATTTAATGATTCTATTTGAGGATAGGAGTATTAAATATGCAGGGGAATTTAGTATGCAATGTTAAATATTAATTTTAGTGATTTGTTACAGTAGAGAATGGTAAGATTTTGCATTGATTTATACTAACTTATCTCACGAGTTCTTGTTGAGTTTTGTGTGGATGAAGTTTTTGAGATTTAGGGAAACCATAATATGAGAGGAATTAAGGAGACACAATAGCTCAAGTTTGGGGATGCTAAATGCATCCCAAATTAATATTTCAAGAAGTCTCAAGCACCCTAAGCTTGGGGATGCCCTAGTAGGCATCCCACCTTTCTTCATCAACAATTATCGGTTAGTATCGGTTGAGCGTAAGTTTTTGCTTCTTCGCATGAGATGTGCTATTCTTGAAGTTCCCTTTTACATTTGCTTGCTGTTTGAATAAAATACTTAATATCTGAAATTTCAAATGAGAGAGATTCCTCACATAGCTACTTAATTGTTTGACTACTCATTTGATCTTCACTTATATCTTTTTGTAGTAGTTTGTCATTTACTCTTGTGCTTCACTTATATCCTATGAGTAAATTGTTGAATGAATTGAATATCATAAAGTTGAAATTATATGTGCCTCATATGCTTGTATCATGCCTAGTAGTAGCTTCATATTGGGTTTATAAAGTAAAATCTATTAAAGTTTGACAATCACAATATTAGTCATACAAGCAATTCATGAATGATTAGTATAAGGAAGAGGACTTTCACATATAACTATATTATCTTGGACATCTTTTATAATTGTGAATACCCATTAATTATTTGGACACTTGAGAAAATTAGTTGAAGTTGGACAAGGAAGACAATGTAATGTGTTATGTTTGGGTATATTTGCATAGAAGTTATGGATCCTCCAACATGTGGTGCTTGCTTAGGATCTTTTGCTAGCCAAAAATTCGTACTAAGTAGAGATAGTACTTGTCATCCAAAAACCCTTTAACCCAGTTTCTTGCCATGAGTGTCCACCATATCTACCTATGCATTGAATAAGATCCTTCAAGTAAGTTATCATTGGTGCAAAAAGCAATAAAAATTGCTCCTAAAATATGTATGATCTTTTATTGCAAGGGAAAATAAGCGTTGTACGAACTTGTGATGGTATAGAAATAAAAGCGATGGACTGCATAATAAAGGTTGCTATCACAAGGGGCAATATAATGTGATGTTCCTTTGCATTAAGAGCTTGCACATCCAAAAATTAAAAGCGCATGACAACCTCTGCTTCCCTTGGCGAAGGGCCTATCTTTTAATTTTCAACTTTTATTTTTATACAAGATTCAATAAGTATTCATTCTCATTTCAACCTCAATTATTCTTTAGTTGGCAAGCATCATGTGGTGGTGAAAGATCTAGGCACATATGGCCATTCAAATATATTTGATCATGAATTATTATTGTTGACAATTATCTCAATGATAAATAAGTTGGGAGGCAAAATGTAAAGCCCCTATATTTCTCTGTGTTCGATGGATGCCATTTGTTCTAAAAATATGCTTTGAATACTAGAAATCATAGAAGACTAAATGATAATTGAGTATGTGGAGCTCTTACTTAGACTTTGTTGAAAATAAGTTGAATTGCAATTCCTTGGTGACTAAGAACATAGGTTGTTAAGTTTCAAGAGAATGCTATTTGAACCATAACTTATGAATTGATTGCTACTTTATCATGATGAGTTTTATGAGAAAGAGTTGTTGTTTATGATGCTAGTAAAATTGATTGAAATTATCATTGATCAAACTTATGCACTATGCTAGCATTCACACTTCATAAATTATTTCTTTTATCATTTACTCAAGGACAAGCAGGAATTAAGCTTGGGGATGCTGATACGTCTCCAACGTATCTATAATTGATGAAGTATTCATACCATGTTTACAACAATTTTATATGGTTTTGGTATGATTTGAATGGAACTAACCCGGACTAATGTTGTTTTCTGCAGAACTACCGTGGTGTTGTTTTTTTTTGTGCAGAAATAAAAGTTCTCAGAATGGGCTAAAAATTTACGGTGATTTTTATGGACCAAAAAAGACCCACGGAGCACTGGAGCTGGACCAGGGGATGGCTGAGGGAGCCACAAGCCTGGGGGCACGCCCCCGAGCTTGTGGGCCCCTTGGGCACCCCCCCCCCCCCCCCAACGTGAAACCGACGCTGAAAAATCCTATATATTCCAAAAAAAAACCAGAACTTGACCTAGATGAGAAGTCCTGCCCCTGCAAGCCTCTTTATCCATGAAAACTCAATCGGGACCCTTTTCCGGCACATTATCGGAGGGGGAAATCATCACTGGAGACCATCTTCATCATCCCGGTGGCCACCATGATGAGGAGGGAGTAGTTGTGGCACCCTGGCTCAGAGAGATTGGAACACGCCGTATTCCAGCCAAGAGATCAAGTCTTATGGAACATGGCACTGCTTGGCATAGAACAAATCAGCTCTTTATTACAAATACTCGGTGTACAAGGATTCGAGTATTACAATGGAATATCTCGGCACGGCGACACTACACCTGCGAAGGTAGCTCTATGCTAGTAGCAGGTCAACTCGAAGCAGCAGAACAATGATGGACTCCACTCCACAGGGACTTTGACTGGGACGTGATCCTAGAGCACAAACTCGGACTCCTTGACAAGCAATCAATCCTGGCATGACCTCAATCTGGCATGACACGCCAGGTGAATACTTTGAATGTACTTGCAAGCTCACATCAACCAAAGCAATCAAGACAAACAACATCATGGCATTTACAGGTTAATTATTCATGATTAACATTATACTACAAGAGATAAGCATGGCATGCATGATATGAATGTGATAATACTAGCACTAGCATGCATGGGGGGGGGGTCGATGTTTAAGGTCTCATGGACCAACTTACTCTGCTCGGAGGTTATCTCATAACCACCATAAATATCCATTGTACTTAGCATCGTGATCATCACAAGATCACCTCATCATCATCAAGAATATCATTGTGATCATCACAAGATCAAATTATCATTATCAAGAATACCATCATGATCATCATGAGATCACATTATCATTATCAAGAATACCATCCTGATCATCTCATGACCACATAAAGATCAACCAACTTCTATCCTCATCGAACCAGGGTTGTTTATTAGTCAGGTTATTATTACTGTTGACCCATAGTATGACGTAGTATGAACTGGGCCCATATCCGTGGGTGCGGCTATCGATAGATTATACACTTTCCAGAGGTTAGTACACTGTACCCACACCACGGGACCCAAGGCCTCGTGCTCCCATTCGGGTGGACCAACAACGTTCCGACAAAACCAATCTATTGCATGACACTCTCCCGGCCACTCTGACAAACTCCCCTTTGGGCTAAGTCATGGGTGGCCCTGGATGCCCACTCTGGACATCTGCCACAATCATGGCCGGCCACCATCGTGGCAAAACAAAAACGGTCCAAAACAGGGACAATGGATCCATACAACTCGGGCACACAACATTATCGCCGCCTACCGGGCCAGGGTAGCGCGCGCACATAACCTTCCCTAGTTGGAGGAACCAGCGAGAGGCATGACAACAGAACACATTAGGGCCTCCCCATCCAGGAAAGTGTGGTTGCACTGGTCAGTTCGATTCGATGGCACTATGACTCAGCCAACAGATTTATTCAAGTTCTATTAATGTTCGGTTAAACATGAATGGTGATGAGCTAAGTCATAACAATAAAATAGCATGATGAAAAGACAATGCATATGAGCATGATATCAACATGAGCATGGATGGGAAGCATAACCATTTAACACATCAACAACAATAAATCATTTATGCAAAAGAGCATGGCATAATGACGAGCATGAATATCACAAGTATTATACTTCCTATGAGCATAGCATGACCACTAGCATTAGAAACATTACTAGACTAGAGTATAGCAATAACATTAGCAAGTAAACATTTAACCAACTAAATGTAAATGATCATGGCATAAAGATAAGCATGGATTCACAAGCATATATATAGCATTCACAAAATATTAACATGCACAAAACAATCAAATCTTCAAGTGGAAAACCAAGGCTACTGTAAGATCATCATGCAAGTAGCTGTCATGGCTTGCCTGGGTATGAAGGAACCATCAGGGAGAGGTGCGATGAACTCGCGAAAAAGAAACATGAGGGGAGGAATGGGCAAAATGGTCATTTTCAGAATGTTAGAACATCATGAAAATGGAACCAACGGAACAGGCTCGACGAATAGAGAACGTGGGCTTTTGAATCACCTGATTCAGAGTTACGGTTGAAGAGATACGACCGTTCATTCGTTAGCAGAAAAACAAATAAGAACATGTGCTTTTCTGTTGCTAACGGGCGAACGTTCAAAAATCAAAAGATTCAGCCAGCGGGGTAAAAACAGAAAGCACATTTGGTGAAATACACTTTCCAAAGCAGAAAACGTAATCACGCCCGAAACAGAGCCAGAATGCGCTTTCCAGAGGCGAACACGTATTCTTGGAAACACGCTTCCACTTATCCACGTCAGCAGGCCAGGTCAACTCCCCGTGTGGCTGACAGGTGGGGTCTGCGGGCAGGTGGGGCCCCCTGGCTTGGTCGTCGTCTTCATCCTCCATCGCCCGCGCCTGGCCAGGGGCAGGGCCGGTCCCGACGGCGGTCGCTGACAGCTTCAGCCACCGTTCGAGGCGCCCGACCTACCGACGAGCTCAGCAGGACAAAGCGGTCGCGACCAGGTAAGTCACGGGCACCGAGGAGCTTGGAGATGGGCGAGGCACTGGCCGCGGTAGACGACAGCTACGGCCGGAGTTGGACTCGGGCATAGAGTCATCCCGAAGTGGGTCTGGGGAAATGGGGTGGTCCGTCGGGCTCTGCTAGCTCTAGTGGTGAAGAATGGATGGGAAGATGGGCTCCAGTTCACCGGAATTTGAGCTCGCACCAAATGCCGCTGCACGGGCTTGACCGAAGCTCTAGCAAGGATAAGGGCACTTCTGACCCATGGAGACAACGGGAGAGAACAGAGGAGGTTCACAGAGCAGAGATGGAGCAAGGGAAGAGGCAGAAGGAGACGAACGAGGATAGAGCCGGTCGGTGCACTATGCACCCATGGGCACGCGGCGGCTAGCACCGGTGAGGGAGCTTCTGGAGGGGAGAGGGGACCAGAGAGCAACATGAGGGGAGGAGGACTCAGGTCGGCACCAGCGGACGCGCAGACACTGCCGGAAAGACGCTGCACGACGCGGCCCGATGCGCAGAGCGCAGTCGCAGCGACCAGAGCATGGACACAGGCATGCAAACACGCGGTCACCGCGTCGGCAGGCAAGGATAGGACTCGAGGGGCTGGCAAATGTTGTCTAGCATGTTGTCCTCGCTCACTGGGACTCTCTTGAGGTGATGGATCAGTAGAAGGAGCTCTGAGCTGATGGGAGGCATCAATGGAAGTTTGTTGTAGCAAACTTGGCCACATCTCTGTGATAAACTAAGAAAGGAGATGAGGAAAACTTGATGTCTAGGAGGTTTAGGGTAGGAAGGAATACAGTCCTGGGAAGTTTGAGGGGATTAGGACCAATATTTAATAGGGTTGCTTTGCAACTGAAATTTGGTCCAGAAACTTGATTTAGATGAGGCACTCACATGGAGTGTTGAATTAAGCTGAAACTTGGCAAGGAATTATGATATGGACATAAGAACATGTTGTAAAAATTTCATACAATTGGACATGCCAAAATGGTACTTGCTTCACAGTGATCCTCTCTGTCCAGAAACTTGTGAGAATTATGGAGGAATATTGGGTTGATGGAATGACCCCGAATTTGGTGGAGAGGAGTTATGTAGGTAGGGTCATGCTCCGGTAAATTTTGAGAATTAATGAAGCAACATAAAATGTAGTTGCTTCACAACCTGAAAATATTACCAGAAACAAACATTTGAAGGTGTGATCACATGGATAGTTGGATGGAGATGAAAATTGGTGGAGGGTCATGATTTGGGCATCTTAAGGAGCTTGCAAAATTTCAACTCATTTGGATATTCCTAGCTAGTACTTCCTTCACTAAGGCTTCCATCTGATAGAAACTTTGGAAATTTGCTGAGGAAGATTACTAGGCAAACGGATTTGAATTTTGTCATGTGGCAATGATTTGGATATAATAGAATGCCCAAAAAGTTTGGGAGTAATCAAGAAAATATAGGTGGCACTTCCTTCACAAAAGGCCACTCTGGACAGAATTGAAGAATGAATATTGCTGAATTATTTTTTAAGTGGACAAGGAAAATTTGGACATATTTTGGGAGTATATGCTCCAAACAATTTATGAGAATAATTTGGGAATTTTGTGGAATACAGAAATATAGGTTGCTTCACAACCTAGGCCAAACAGGATTATTCCTTTAATAGAAAAAGGAATATTCCCAAGAAAAGAATATAGGGTTGAGCTAGAATGTAAATGGCAAGATCTTGAGGAAGATTTGAAAATGATGAACCACTTGGGAGAAGAAGAAATGAAGATCTCCCAGGTTTCAAGTCCATAGAACTGCTCCAAAAAGAAAATTAGAGCAAAAACCAAATAAATGAAAAATAAAAAGAAAGGGCCAAAAATCAGGGTGTTACAGTAGTTCACCCTCGGGGCTGAGGTTATGTACCAGTAGCTATGTGTTTGATCTCTCTCTCTCTCTCTATCTCGTGTTCTTGATTTGGCACGATCTAGATGTACCTCGAGATTTGTTAACATAGTTGGATCATATGGTGTTTCTCCCTCTCTATCTTGATGTGATGAATTGAGTTTTTACCATTGAGGTTTCACTTTTATTGGATTAAATACTTTTTGGATTTGAGAACACTTGATGTATGTCTTGTATATGAGTACCCATGGTGACAAGGGGGTATTATATTGATTCACTTGATGTATGTTTTGGCACTCAACTCGTGGATTCCCGAGGTGACATTGGGGTAATCTATGCATATGGGTTGATGCACGTTTTCGTCCTACTTTCTCTGGTAGAAATCTTTGGGCACTCTTTGAAGTTCTTTATGTTGGATTGAATATTATGAATCTGAAGTTGTTTGATGCATATCGAATAATCAACTCACGGATACTTGTGGTGACATTGGAGTATCTAGGTGACATTAGAGTTGGTTGATGTGTGTCATATGGTGTTATTTTAGTACGAACTCTAGAGGGCTGTTTGTGACACTTATAGGGATGGCTAAACAGATTGATTGGAAAAGATACCTTTGAGGTGGTTTAATACCCTACAACAATTTCATCTTATGTTGTCCGCTAGATAAGAACTTTGGAGTGATTCTTTCTCTCATGTTGAGGGAATGTTATATGATTCAATTATGTTAGCACTGTTGAGAGATTGCACTAGTGAAAGTATGAACCCTACGCCATGTTTCTAAGCATTGCAATACCTTTTGTGCTCACTTTTATCACTTGCTACCTTGCTATTTTTATATTTTCATATTACAAAAACCTATATCTACTATCCACACTACACTTGTATCACCATCTCTTCGCTGAACTAGTGCACCCATACAATTTTCCATGGTATTAGGTGTGTTGGGGACACAAGAGATTTATTGTATTCGATTGCAGGGTTGTTTGAGAGAGACCATCTTCATCCTACATCTCCCACGGGTTGATAAATCTTAGGTCATCCACTTGAGGGAATATTACTACTGTCCTACAAAACTCTGCGCTTGGAGGCCCAACATGAGTCTACAAGAATAAGTTGTGTCGTAGACATCAGGCAGCAACACAGTCCACCATGTGCATCAAACCCCTCAACATGGGTCCCAAGACATTCTAAGGCAATCCATCAACACGTGCACTTCTCACATGAAAGCAAAGTGCTCTTTTTTTTTACTTTCTGGTCTGAAGGCCGCATGAACCAAAGATAAGATTGATCCACTAAACTTCTTCGGTCACTGACAAAAAAATACCACGTGGATGCTACTAATACATCAGATCATCCGAGCTAGACGTACATCTGTGCGTGATATCTTTTTCATCCAACTATTACCAGCATTATCCAGCATCAGTGTCCGTGTTCATCTCAGAAAAATACCAGCATTCGTCAGTGCCGCATTGCTTCACGGACAAGTGCGCATGCCGCCGCCCTGTGGTCCGATCTACATCAAAACACCAAGACCGCGCCCCCCGTGACGCACTGCTCAACAGACACGCTCGCAGGCCGTCGCCCCTGCGGTCCGATCTACATCAACACACCGGAGGTCGTGCCAGTGTTCGCCCACACGGCCGGCTCGATGGATGCACACACAGGCATGACTTGGTAGATTTTGCCAGCTTAAGCAAATCCAAGAACCCCGTGTCGTTAAGAAAGACAACCGACGCTTGGTAGCTGTTGTCTTCTTCTAAAATAAATCAGTCAAAGCCGTCTTGGTCTGCGCTGCCTTCGGTTCAGCGGTTTCCGACTCTCGCTGCCGGCTCGAGCCATCAGTTGGGTTACCGACTTGTGAATCCTATGGGATCATCTACAACTTTGCCGCGGCGGCCGACCTCAACCTTTCACTGTTTCACACTACGTCATTGATACGTCTCCAACGTATCTATAATTTTTATTGTTCCATGCTATTATAGTATCAATCTTGGATGTTTTATAAACACTTACAAGCAATTATATATCATTTTTTGGGACTAACCTATTAACATAGAGCCCAGTGCCAGTAGCGTTTTTTTTGCCTACTTTTGGTTTTTCAAAATATAAGTACCAAACGAAGTCCAAATGCCACGAAACTTTTTGGAGATTTTTTTTCTGGACATAAGAGACCCTGGAAGCTTCGGGAGGGGACAAGAAGGTGGAGCAGTGGCCACGAGGCACCAGGACGGGACCAGGGGGTAGGGCGCGCACTAGTGGCTCATGGAGCCCACGTGGCTCTGTTTGACCTAACTCCGCCTCTATAAATTCTCTAAAATTGGGAAACCAACAGAGGAGTCCACGAAATACTTTTTCCGCCGTCGTAAGTTCCTGTTCTCGTGAGATCCCATTTGGAGGCAATTTTCGGCACTCTGCCAGAGGGGGAATCGATCACGGAGGGGCTCTACATCAACCTTGCTGCCCTTCCAATGATGTGTGAGTTGTTTACCACAGACCTACGAGTCCATAGTTAGTAGCTAGATGGCTTCTTCTCTCTATTTGATCTTCAATACAATGTTCTCCTTGATGTTCTTGGAGTTCTATCTGATGTAATTACTTTTTGTGGTGTGTTTGTTGGGATCTGATGAATTGTGAGTTTATGATCAGATTATCGATGAATATTATTTGAGTTTTCTCTGAACTCTTTTATGCATGATTATTATAGCTTCGTATTTCTCTCCGATCTATTGATTTGGTTTGGCTAACTAGATTGATTTGTCTTGCAGTGGGAGAGGTGCTTTGTAATGGGTTCGATCTTACGGTGTTCAATCCCAATGACAGAAGGGTACATGACATGTATGTATCGTTGCTATTAAGGATAAAAAGATGGGGTTTATTCATGTGTGAGTTTACTTTGTCTACATCATGTCATCTTGCTTAAGGCATTACTCCATTCTTTATGAATTTGATACTCTAGATGCATGCTGGATAGCGGTCGATGTGTGGAGTAATAGTAGTAGATGCAGGCAGGAGTCGGTCTACTTGTTTCGGATGTGATGCCTATATACATGATCATTGCCTTGGATATCGTCATGATTATTTGCTTTTCTGTCAATTGCCCAATAGTAATATTTTTATCGACCGTATGCTATTTTCAAGATAGAAGCCTCTAGTGAAAACTATGGCCCCCGTGTCTACTTCTATCATATATTAAAAATCCTAAAAATACCTTGCTACAATTTTACTTTATTTATTTTATTTTTTATTTTTGTTCGATCTATCTATCTATCACCATACAATTTAATATTGCAATTAACCACCAAGGGACTGACAACCCCTCACGTTGGGTGCAAGGATTTGTTATTTTGTGTGCAAGTGCTGTTAACGAGTTGTTGCATGATTCTCCTACTGGATTGATAACCTTGGTTTCATAACTAAGGGAAATACTTATCTCTGTTGTACTGCATCATCCTCTCCTCTTCGGGGAATTCCCAACGCAACTCACAAGTAGTAGGAAGAATTTCTAGCGCCATTGCCGGGTAGAGATCATCAATATCTATCAAGTACCTACGCATAAACTTTCATCAACTTGCATTTATTTTATTTGCCTTTGCCTCTCATTTTCATCTCCCCCGCTTCTAAAAAGTTTTACAAAAATACAAAAATATTTTCTGTTTGCCTTTTTTTAGAGAAAAGGCGAGAGCCCGACTTTATAAATAGAGCCACACGGCAGAGTACCACATAATGCAACCAAGAGTTCACCGAACAGAAACACAAGTTCAGAGGCGCGCAGGCCGAAACAACACATAACTAGCACACAGGCAAACAACCTACTGCTACGGATGGGGTCCAAAACATGACGATCAGGTGGAGGTAGTAGAGGACATCAAGCTTGCCGACGCCCGAACCTTGTTGATCAGCTCCTCCAAACCATCCACATCTGCTGGCTTAGTCAATAATTTCCACTACTGCAAGAAGATAGACATTTAAAAAAAAACTTCAGCCGGCTTGTTAGGGAAGACACCCTCAATGGTGAACTTGTTCGTAATAGTCCAAAGTGATCAGCATTAGGGCCCCCAACCCGATCCAGAAGAGCCTCTTCGTACGACCCTGAATAGTATCGGTTAGGGTCCGAAGATCCAAAAAAGAGGTAGGGTCCCAAGAGACATTGATCCATGATCTGACCCCTCCCCAGGCCAACTTTGCCAAAGGGCAATTGAAAAAAAATTGATTGGTATTCTCCACAGCAGAGCATAAAGCACAAGCGACAGAACCAGGCCCATTCCCCTTACGAATCTGGTCAGCCGAAGTCAAACGACCTCTAATGGCCTGCCAAAGGAAGATCTTAATCGTGGGTGGGATTCTAGCCGCTTGACCGAAAAAATACCCGAGGCGGTATGGGGCCAGGTCACCGAGTCGTCCTCCTCCGAGAGGCTAGGGAACAAGGTAGCAAGCCGATGCCAGTCCTCCAACTCTATAGGAGAGAGGGTTCTCCGGAGACCCAAGTCCCAGCCCTTGCGTGAGAGCTCAGAGATTGAGATCCCAGGCTCCGGACAATAAGAAAACAAAACCGGGAAGGAGGATGCTAAAGGTGCATCCCCAGTCCACCAATCCGACCAGAAGCGAGTCGATGCACCATTCCAGACAATAAACTTGACGTGCTCGTGAAAAACGTCCCTGACCCTAATCAGTTCCCTCCAAAACTGAGACCCATAGGACGCCGAGGCGAACATGGGGCTGACGGAAGGGAAATATTTAGCTTTCAAATATCGAACCAGAGGATCCCAGGGGAAGCATTCATGATCCTCCACCACCACTTTATGATAAGGCACTTGTTCATTACTACCGTATTAAGGATTCCCAGCCGCCCAAGGCTTTTAGGCCTACAAATGGCCTTCCATTTGACAAACCTGTATTTACACTTATTATCCGAAGAATTCCAATAGAAAGCCCCCTTGTGTTTATCAAAGCCCACATGAGTGCCCAGGGAAAGCATGAAAAAACCCATCGTGAACATAGGCAAGGAAGATAGACAAGCATTGATGAGGCACACTTTCCCTGCCTGAGTATTATATCTGCCGTGCCAAGGCATGACTCTATTACCCACTTTAGCCACCAGAGGTTTGAATTCTTTAGCATGCAGATGGTAGGGGGAAATAGGCATGCCCAGGTATTTGAAGGGAAAGGACCTGAGCGAGCAGTTAAGTAATTGGGCAACCCTTAGGGCCTCCGCGTCGTCAACCCCGGTCACGATGACCTCACTTTTGAAAAAAAATGATCTTAAGCCCCGACAAGGCTTCAAAACATAACAGGATGAACTTGAGGTTAGCAAGACAATCCTCATTCATCTCCACCAAGATGATCGTGTCGTCAGCGTACTGGAGATGCGTAATTCCGCGAGGGAGAAGATGGGATACGACAGGGGTAATATGACCAGCCAAAGCCGCACGATCCAACATACATGATAAGGCATCGGCCACAAAATTAAAAAGAATAGGAGAGGCAGGATCTCCTTGCCGTAGGCCACGACTGTTGGCAAAATATTTTGTGGTCATGCCATTCACTGCCACGGCAGTGTGGCCCCCAGAGACCAATTGCATCAGTCTGTGAACCACACCCACATAAAACCCTTTTGCCAATAAGACCTAGCGAAGGAAGTCCCAACTAACAGAGTCATAGGCCTTTTCGAAATCAAGTTTGAGAATCAGGGCATGGGAACCTCTCCTACGCAGATCATGCACAATTTCATGAAGGCAAAGAACTCCATCAAGGATGAACCTACCCTTGATGAAAGCAGTCTGGGTGGGACTAATGGTACGATGTGCCACCGGAGACAGCCTAGTCGCAAACCCTTTGGAAGGAAACTTAGCAAAGTTATTAATCAGGGCAATTGGGCGAAAAAGGGAGATATTGTTAGTGCCCTTGACTTTTGGGATGAGGGTCAGGATGGCATAATTCAAACGGGATATGTCCACCGTCCCTAGACAGAAACCTTGGATGACCGCACATACCAAAGGGCGTAGCACCGACCAGAAGCGACGGAAAACCGGGACAGAAAAGCGATCGGGGCCAGATGCCGAGTTAGAATTAGCAGAGCCAATCGCCCTTTCAATCTCCTCCACAGATAAGGGGATCATGAGGGAACTATTTTCCTCGTTCGAGATCCGATAGTGATTAACCCATAGGTTGGGTGAAATAATAAAGCCAGAGGCAGGCCTGGCGGCTAAAAGCCCAGCGAAGAACTCATGGACGTGATCCAGAATAGCATGAGGATCAGAGACTTGGATCCCATTAATGACCAAGCTGTTAATCGAGCACCTACTATGGGCTTTGTTGACCCTGAACTTTTCAAAGTTAAAACACTGATACATCTCTATCGTATCTATATTTTTTTATTATTTCATGCCAATATTAACCAGCTTTCATATACTTTTGGCAACATTTTATATTATTTTTGGGACTAACATATTGATCTAGTGCCCAGTGCCAGTTCCTCTTTGTTGCATATTTTTTGTTTCACAGAATATCCATATCAAACAAAGTCCAAATGCGATAAAAATTTACGGACATTTATTTTGGAACAAGACGATGTCCGAGGGGGCCACGAGGCACCTGGGCGCGCCCAAGTGGCTTGTGGGGCCCTCGTAAGTCGATTGCTACTCTTCTGCACCACAAGAAATATAATATTCGAAAGAAAATCGTGTTAAAATTTCAGCCCAATCGAAGTTACGGATGTCTGGGAATTTAGGAAGCGGTGAAGGGCCCAAAAACAGGAACGCAAAACAGAAGAGAACAGAGAGAGAGATCCAATCTCGGAGGGGCTCCTGCCCTTCGGGAGCCATGGAGACCAGGACCAGAGGGGAAACCCTCCTCCAATCTAGGGGGGAGGCCAAGGAATAAGAAGGAGGGGGGTTCTCTCCCCCGCTCTCCCGCTGGCGCCGGAATGCCGCTGGGGCAATCATCGTGTGACGACGATCTACTCCAACAACTCCATCATCTTCACCAACACCTCCATCACCGTCCCCCATCTATATTCAGCGGTCCACTCTCCCGCAACCCACTGTACTCCCTACTTGAACATGGTGCTTTATGCTTCACATTATTATCCAATGATGTGTTGCCATCCTATGATGTTTGAGTAGATTTTTGTTGTCCTTTCGGGTAATTGGTGCATTGCTATGATTGGTTTAATTTGCTTGTGGTTATATTGTTGTCGTTTGGTGCCCATCATATGAGCGCACATGTGGATCACACCATAGGGTTAGTTGTATGTTGATAGGACTATGCATTGGAAGGCAAGAGTGACAGAAGCTTCTTCCTACCATAGAAATTGATTCATACGGGATTGAAGGGGGACCACTATATCTTAAGGCTATGGTTGGGTTTTACCTTAGTGAACATTAGTAGTTGCGGATGTTTGCTAATGGTTCCAATCATAAGTGCATAGAATTCCAAGTAAGGGATGACATGCTAGCAGTGGGCTCTCCCACATAAAAACTTGCTATTGGTCTAGTAATTTAGCCAATTGCTTAGGGACAATTCCGCAAATCCTACCACCACTTTTCCACACTCGCTATACGAATTTAATTGTACTTTAATTGGAACAGCACCTAACTTTCTTTATTATCTTGCAAACCTATCCCTTTACACCTACAAAGTACTTCTAGTTTCATACTTGTTCTAGGTAAAGCAAACGTTAAGTGTGCATAGAGTTGTATCGGTGGTCGATAGAACTTGAAGAGAATATAAATTCTACCTTTAGCTCGGCGTTGGGTTTAGCACTCTTATTTATCGAAAGAGCTACAATGTATCCCCTATACTTGTGGGTTATCAAACACCGTCTTATGTCACGTGAGAGCCGACTCTCCAGGTAGCGAGATAAATCACCAAGGCTACAAGGCCTGCTTCCACATGAAGCATATTTCAAGTGTCGAGCCTCAAAAGTTAACCTTTATATTTCAAGTGTCGAGCCTCAAAAGCCGGCCTTCATATTTCAAGTGTCGAGCCTCGAAAGCTTGCCTTTATATTTTAGGTGTCAAGCCTCAAAGACGACCTTCATATTTCAAGTGTCGAGCCTCGAAAGCCGGCCTTCATATTTCAAGTGTCGAGCCTCGAAAGCCAGCCTTTATATTTCAAGTATCAAGCCTCGAAAGTCGGCCTTTAGTTGGTTTACTATAATTATTTCTTTCTGGTTTATTATACCTTATTTCATGTTTTATTACATATATATATCTTATATTTTGCAGAAGCCGGTTTTTCATCTATAAATTCAGGTTTTTATATTTTCCTGTGAGTTGTTACAACCAAGAAACACAACACTTATGAAATTTTCATACACGGCAAACTACCGGGTATCATTGCAAATCTAGTCATGGATTCATATTGAGCAGCAGAATGACAGTTCAAGGGTGATCTTTTACATAAATATTTCAAAAGTGCATGATGGCACTAGCGGATCAAGCAAATCCAAGTAGTAAGTTTTCAACGACAAAGTTATTACAAGCCTTGTGGGCCGAATCATCATTGTTTTTCAACAAAGTTCATGTCTTGGCTGATGGTGCTGGTTGAGACCCGGCGGCTTGATCCATCGGGTTAGCTGATGATTGGGTCTTCTTTGCTTCAGCGCAAGTGGTCGCCAGGTTGCTCTTCTCCGGCTCTGGAGATTAAAGGTAAGTCCCTGGTTGTTCCGGGCAAGACAACCCGACACTTTGGAGTTACACTAATTGAAGCTTTATGAGCACAAGACAATTATAAGTCCCAGCTTGCCGCAGGCACGGCAACCCAACACTTGGGTGCTACAATATTTGCATCTATATATCTGCAACATTCAAGACTTAAGTTCAAGTCCGAGGTTGCTGCAGGCAAGACAACCCAGCACTTTGGGGCTACACAGTCAAGATATTTTTTCTATGCAAAGCACCAAGTCATCACGAAGTGATAGACTTGGAGCTTGGGGGCTACATGTAATCTGTGTATAAAGAGGAACGTACCTCATGATTTTTCTTCATCAGGGTCACCAGCCCACCTTCAAGTTATTAGTTTTGAGCGAGCGGGTCTCATATTCTTGGTGGAAGTTTGCAAAGTTTATCTTCTATAAGCTATTCATAGAAGGCCCGGAAAGCCGAAGCATTGAAAGCCGGCTTCCCAATATTTTTTAATCAAGCCAAAGTATTGAAAGCCGGCTCAACATCAGACAGATTTCTTATTCTCAATATTTTTATCAAGCCAATGCACTGGAAGCCGACTCAATGTCAGATGGGTTTTTTCCAATATTGTTCTGCTTGGAACAAGCGTCAGCAAGTTGATCCTGAAGCCGGCCTGTTGATATGACAAAAAGACCCGGACTTTCCAGGAGCAGGTGCATTAAATAAAGCCGTCCACTTGAACGAGCCGGTCCCTTAACATATTAATTATTCTTATTTCAGGAACTTAGCATGTAGAAATTCAAGCTAACCTGGGGGGCTAATGTCAGGGGAATTACCCACGACTAGACCTAGCAGCCTAAGGCATGACCCGGCTAGACTAGAAGACTCATGGCCGGGTTATCCAAGAAGCAACTTGGGTCGGCTCACTATGGGCTCGGAGCCTTGAAGTAACCCGGCCAGGAAACTCAAGACCCAGCCAGTGGAGAGTTGACCCAGCAATACTCGGAGTCCCATCACCAGAAGGAGTCCACCTAACTTGGAAGACAAGAAAGGTTTACAAGACTTAGAGTAGGACTCCGACTACAGGTAGAACTTGGAAACATATAGTAACCCCCAAGGACCCGACTATTATATAAAGTGGGTTCCTGGGTTGTCTAAAGGACAAGTTTGAGACAGACAAAATAGTAGCTCTCGATATAGAGGTAGCGAAAGGGCACCCTTGTAATCGAGATCATCATCATCAATAGCAATCAAGCAGGAGTAGGATTTTACCTCCACCATGAGGGGGCAAAGCTGGGTAAACTCGCGTCTCTCGATTCTGACCAACCCCGTTCAAGCTATCACCTAGCAGCGATCGCCTCACAACTTAGTTATCGCACGAGGACATCTACCATGACAAAACTCATGATAGACATATATGAGGGAAAATTCCTGCTAATTCTTTTCAAATTAGTCACTCAGTTTGGAACTACATCATAGATGATAGACATTAACCATTGCACTAAATATACTCCGTGCCTTGCTCTATGTTGTATGTTGACGCAATGGTTCAGCGGGGGTTCAATTAATTAGTAATTACATCCTGACACCGAACTCCAGTTTCAATTACACAATTTGTCATGAGTAAGGGACAACAAAATACATGCTCCAACATAGAAAGAAAGAAACATGGCACTACTACTATGAGCCATGCAAGGTTGATGAAGGGCAATACTCACATCTTTTCCATTGTTGACTAGCTAAGCACAAATTTGAGTCAAAACTATAGGCTCTTCTGGAGCATTAATTTTTCCCACATTAGCTATTTCATGGAAATTTTTTTTGGAGGGTCTAGTTGAATAAGGATTGGGATGAATATGCGAGCTTAAGTTCATTAAAGATTTGGATGAGTATGCTCACTACATTTCATTCCCGCGTACAACAAAGCAAACCTTTATAATATGTAACCAAAGAAATTTGACTACTTGAGGCTATGCACAATATAGTAAAGGTACTATATACTTCGCCATATGTTATAGTTCAAATGCATGAAAGGCTCATGATCTCATCTTCTGAACACGTAATTTCAAATGAAATGAAGGTTTCATGATATATTCTTCTAAACATAGTGTCCTCTTATGTACAAAGTGTCATGGTGGAACACGGTCACCTATGGGGCCATCAGCCCCTTGTGGTTCGGCACGGGGGAGATCACGTTGCAGAAAGAGTGGAAGCCATGGGGCAGCACGGCAGAGGTGACGTTGGTGGTTTTTACCCAGGTTCGGGCCGTTGTGAAGTATAAAACCCTACTCCTGCTTTGGTCGATGGAAAAGAGGACCGTGGTGGACAAGCAGCGCTCAAGCCCGGCAAGGTCGACTCGGGGAGAGCAGCTACACGCGTATGAGTGTACAAGGGTCTGAATCCTTTTTTAGGTTGCCATGACCCTCCTTTTATAGGCTAAGGGGTTACCACAGTGGCAAAACAGTCATTATCTACTGTTTAGGTAGCCAACAGTGCTATCATACCTAACTCTGGCAGTTAGGACAAAGTGCATTAAATGCATTGCTAGGTGTCACGCTGAGGATGCAGCCCGGCAAGCCTGTCGCGCCGCTTAATCATCTTCCACCTATCTGCATGACACGCCTCTGGACGGGTGTCATATAGGGGGAATCTCACTTCCAAATGGCTGCCACGTGCCAAATGACAACCACTTAATCACTTGGGGGCTCAACACCACACTGATAGGGGACGTGCGCCACTATGCGGTGGAGCAGTGGAGTCTTGGCAGGGATATTGGCCCTTGGCGGCCCCGGCAAGCCTGCCGGGGAGATCTTGGGACTTGTTCTTGGTGAGGCCTCAACCTGCCCAGGCTCGCCTGCCTGGTAAGGGAGGTCTTTTCTTAGTGACATTTTGTTCTCTAGGCTTGTCTTGGTCTTCTTGATCCGCCCTTTGATTCCTCAAAGGGCTATCTTTCTGGCTTGGTCTCATCTTGGGAACTTGGTGTTGTTGTATCTTCGCCATTGCGCCTGTGTACAGTCTGGGTAAAATACATGACGGTTTGTTGCACCGACAGGAGCCCCCGAGCCTGGCCCGAACGTGCTGCCGAGCACTGTTGGGGTAGGCCCTATCAGGTACACAGGCAGGGCACTCGCGGTGGCTCCCTTCTTGATATTTTCCTTGCTTCTTCATTAACCTTTGCTTGAGTCAATTTCTGGTTTTCCCGCGCGTCGTGTACGACGTTGTGGGGGAGATTTATGCCACGATCCGTGGGCTGCCCACGCCCCACGTTTACGGGGCGGTAAGTGCCGTTCTGCTAGCTCCCCCATTCCTGCCGTTTTCGCCACGTATGCCGCATGCATTGCGCTGGGTTGGTGGCGGACGCGAAGGGCACGGGAATGAGTGTTTTGGCAGAAAGCCAGGAGCCGCGGATAGGTGCAGGAGGTCGGTCTTGATTCGGCGCCATTGGAGATGCAGAGGAGTCGGATTGGTGGAGCGGGGCAGTTGCCTCTTGGGCGAGGGGCCAGCCCCCAGCCCCGTTAGCTTATAAAAGGGAACGTGGGCGAGGTACTAGCTTACACACATCTCCTCCTCCTTCCTTCTGACATCTCCTCTCCACCATGGTAAGGGGGAGAGGGCGTGGTGGTACCCCAGCAGTGGCGACGAGGGTTTCTGCTCAACAACGCCTCCCTCCTCCCGTTGGGGACGCCGGGGCGGAGCCCAGCGTAGGAGGAGGTGGTAGAGGACGAGGACATGGCCGCCGTGGTGCTCGGGGGTGAGGAGTAAGGGGCGGTGCCCTGATCGCTCCTCCTCCAGTTGCCCTAGGTCCGAACAAAGGCCACATCGGGGACCAGCCACTGGAATTCATCGTCAAGCTGCACGGGCCCCCGCGCAGCCGTCTTTGGCTTCCATCTCCATTCGCAAGAGTGATGGAGGTTGAACAGCCGCCCGGGCTGAGGCTGCACATGAGGGGTTGCTGCAATGGCAGCATGTGGGCAGACGTAGAGTTCCCTGCACCTCGCGTCATGCTTCTCCGGCATGGCTGGAAGACCTTCGCTCGTGCCCATAGCTTGGCGGCGGGGCATGTCCTTCACTTCAAGTTAATGGACGCCACCCTGCTCTCCGTCAAGGTCTTCGGGCATTTGGGTGCTCGCTTAGGGTGCTGCGCGGAGAGCTCAACCAACGTTCGAAGCCCCTCCTCGAGCGGCAGCGATGAGGAGTACAGTGATGGCGATGACGGCGGCACCGATGGGGAGGACGACGACTCCGACTCTGGCTGAACACCAGCTGCACCTTCACCGTCAGCGGGAGGCTGGCAGCACCACCATCTTCACCTGCATCTTCTCCCCGGAAAGGCGATTTGCCGGGTCGTTGGGCGTGGATGGTGTCTCCGCCTCTTCCAGCAGTCTTCCTCATGGACTCCGACTTCATCTTTCCTGCCGGTGTCCATGCTGCCGTGACCTGCTGGCCCTGGTGGCGGTGACCAGGGCATTGCCTAGCCGCTCTCCCCGTCCATCACCTTCGTCCACGCCCACTCGATCTTGTTAGGCTGCGTTCCGCAGGTCCTGACGGGGTCAGGCTGGGCTTCTGCCCAGGCACTCCTTTTGCCCTCTTCGTCTCCCACCATAGTTCCTAGGAGGAGTGGGACAAGAAAGGGATTACGGGGCACTTATCTTTTTTTAGTCTAAAACATGTAGACATTTGCCAAATTTTAGTCTTAAATATGTAATCTCTTTTATCCATGTTTGTGCTCTGTAAGGTCTGTACTTGTTTATCCGCATATTAATGAAAAGGACAAGCCTTGCCGGGTACTTGTGCATGTATCTTACCCATGCAGAAGAGGAACGCCTCTATACTTTTAAGTAAACAAGTTTTCCCGGCAAGCTATCTTGCCGGTGCCCTCCGTTGTTGCCTCCTGTCGGGCTTAAAACTACAGAAGGGAACCGGCTCCTTGTCGATCCTTCTCTGTCAAATGCCACTACAACCATCTTGACTGAAACAACGTTCGGATCAAAGGATGGGAGCACAAATGTTTCGAAGGTGACAAGGTTTCTCTATGCACAAGTTTTCTTCTTACAGAGGCGTGTATGGATAAAAGGAAACTTATCTGTTCGGCTTGTCGGGGATCGATATGTAAGCTTGTTTTCTGTCTCTTCTTCCTAGGATCAAGTCCGTGGCAAGAGCCATGTAGTTAGTGCAGGGGAAAACACGGCAGCATATGACCTCATCTAAATGATCATGGCAAGTTTAAGCTAAGCTAATCATGCATGCATGTTTTTAAGGTGCCAGCGCTTTGTTTTATTATCTGTGCTCAGGGTCTGCGCCTGGGTTTGTACAAAGGGTTACATCCGCATCGGCAAGGCTTGTACAAAAGGGTGGCTGCCGGGGCAGGGCCCGACAGCCGCGCCTTACGGGTAGAACTTGCGAAGATGCTCAATATTCCATGAGTTTTGCATTTTGATGCCATCTTTGGTCTCCAGACGGACTGCGCCAGGTCTGGTGACTCATACTACCCGGTAAAGGCCTTCCCACTTCGGGGTCAACTTGTTGGAACCCTTGGCAGACTGAATACGCCTAAGGACAAGGTCGCCTTCATCAAGGCTCCGGGCATGGACCCTGCGGCTATGATAGAGGCGCAGGGCTTGCTGGTAGCGTGCAGCACACACAGCGGCCCGGAGACGGTTCTCCTCAAGGAGCACGACATCGTCATGCCAGTGCTGCTCTTGCTCTACTTCATTGTAGGCAAATACTCGAGGTGACTTGTATATGAGTTCCGTGGGAGCACTGCTTCTGCCCCATAGACTAGGGAGAAGGGAGTCTGGCCGGTAGCTCGATTTGGTGTCGTACAGAGGGACCAAAGAACCACCGGCAGCTCGTCGATCCAGCGTCTGCCGCACTTTCGCAGCTTATCAAAAGTCCTTGTCTTGAGCCCATGCAGCACTTCAGCGTCCATCCTTTGAGCTTGTCCATTGCTCCTGGGATGAGCACCAGAAGCGAATGAAACCTTGCTTCCGAGGGCTTGAACGTATTGCACGGAGGTGCGGCTTGTGAATTGGGTGCCATTGTTAGTGATGACTCTAGTGGGTACTCCAAAACGGCACTCCAATCCTTTCAAGAACTTGATAGCTGATTGTGCAGTCACCTTCCTCACAGGCTCCACTTCCAGCCACTTTGTAAACTTGTCGATTGCAATGTACAAGAATTCAAAGCCCCCGGTAGCATGGGGCAAGGGGCCCAGGATGTCGAGCCCCCAGACCAAAAATGGCCAAGACAAAGGGATCGTCTGGAGAGCTTGAGCAGGTTGATGGATATTCTTGCAGTGGAACTGGCAGGCTTCACATCTGGGGACTAGCTCAATTGCATCTTGGAGGGCCATGGGCTAGTAGAAACCTTGCCGGAAAGCTTTTCCAACCAAGGCTCTTGATCCAACATGAGACCCGCACATGCCTTTGTGTATCTCTGCCAACAGTTCCTTCCCCTCTTCCTTGCAAATGCACTTCAATTTCACACCGTTGGGCCTCCTTCTGTATAACGTGTCATCGACAAAATGATACATACTGGCCCTCCGGGCTACTCTTTCAGCTTCTTCTTGTTCTTCGGGAAGTTCCCCAGTTTCGAGGTAGTGGATGATGTGTCGTGCCCAAGTTGGAGCTCGTGGCTCAACAACTAGGACTAACCACACCTCCTCACTCGTGGGAGCGCCTACCTCGACCGCAAGGACCTGTGATCCTGCAGAAGAGTGCATCTCACCAAGCGAAGTGGAGTTGTTCCCAGTAGCTTCTCTACCGGGGACTTCGGGGAGTCCTGCCGGGAGAGGCTTTCCGGAGTCCAATTTCCTCCTTTTTCTGGCCATCGTTGTTGGGGACACTGAGGGTTGAGTCAGGTGGAGAACAAAAGTCCCTGGTTCCACAGGAAGCTTTTGTGCAGCACATTTTGACAGATGATCAGCGATGCTGTTTTTCGCATGTGGCACGTGCTCTGTTTGCAATCCATCAAAACGCTCCTCCAACTTCCTCACTTCTTTGATGTATGCCTCCATCAATGGACTCTGGTAATCCTTGTAATCTTGCCTCACCACAAGCTGCGAATCTCCATGGATGATCAACTTCTTAATCCCCAATTCTGTTTCAATTCTAAGCCCGGCAAGGAGCCCTTCATATTCTGCAGTGTTGTTGGTAGCTTTCTCCCGGGGAAAATGCATTTGGACCACATACTTGAGGTGTTCTCCGGTGGGCACAATGAGGAGCACGCCAGCCCCTGCACCTTGCAATGAGAAGGCACCATCAAAGTACATGACCCATTCTTGGGGTGCCTCCTTGCCGGGGATAACTGTTTCCGGCGTCTCTTCGTCTGGAGTGGGTGTCCATTTTGCAATGAACTCTGCCAGCGCTCTGCTCTGAATGGTTGAGGTACTTTCATACTTCAGACCAAAACTTGACAATTCTAATGCCCATTCAACTATCCCGCCGGTGGCCTCAGGGTTCCTCAGTATGCGTTGCAAAGGGAAACGGGTGACAACTGTGATCTCGTGGGCTTGGAAGTAGTGGCGTAGTTTCCTTGAGGCCATGATGAGGCTGAAGATCAATTTCTGCACTCCAGAATACCTTGACCTAGCCCCCTGCAACAGAGAGATAACAAAGTAGACTGGTCGCTGCACCACCCTCTTCTTTACCGTGGCCTTGGGATTGCCTTCACCACCCTGCCCTTCTTTCTCCTGATCCGCACCCACCCTTGCCGCCACTGGTTCGCTTCCTTCTCCGGGGAGGACAGTAGCTGCAGCTGCTGCTTCATCTACTTCCCGCTGCGCCACCAGCACTGCACTAACCACTTGATTGTTTGCCGCCAAATATAGCAGCAACGGCTCTTGTGGTTTAGGAGCGACCAAGGTGGGAGCAGAGGAAAGATAGGCTTTTAAGTCCCGAAGCGCTGCTTCTGCCTCCAGGGTCCACTTCATGGGCCCTGCCTTCTTCAGAATTTTGAAGAACGGCAGGGCACGCTCGTCAGACTTGGAAATGAACCTACTCAGTGCGCAACACATCCAATTAAACGCCTCACGTCCTTGACTGTCTTGGGTGCTTGAATCTGCTTGATCACTCTGATCTTGTCGGGATTGGCCTCTATCCCCCGGTGAGACACAAAGAAGCCAAGCAGCTTGCCAGAGGGAATGCCAGACACACACTTCTCAAGGTTCAACTTCAAGTTGATCTTGCATAGGTTTGCAAAGGTCTCTTCCAAGTCCTGAATGAGCGTTGATCTGTCCTTGGTTTTGACCACTATATCATCCATGTAAGCCTCAATATTACTGTGCAACTGAGGTTCAAACCCAATTTGCACTGCCCTTGCAAAAGTGGACCTAGCGCTCTTTAACCCGAAGGACATCCACACAAAGTAGTATGTGCCACATGGGGTTATGAACGCGGTCTTCTCCTCGTCTTCCTTAGACATGAATATCTGATGATATCTGGAGTATGCTTCCAAGAAGGAAAGCAGATCGCACCCGGAAGTGGAATCCACAATCTGGTCAATACGCAGCAAGGGGAAAGGGTCCTTCGGGCATGCCTTGTTTAGATCTGTGAAGTCTATGCAGAGCCTCCATTTCCCATTCGCCTTGCGTACCACCACTGGGTTCGCCAACCATGTTGGATGCAACACTCCCCTGACCAAACCAGCTGCTTCGAGTTTCTTGATCTCTTCGGCAATGAATTGCTGCCGCTCCAAAGCTTGTTTCCTGACCTTCTGCTTGACGGGCCGAGCATGGGGGCAGACAGCAAGGTGGTGCTCGATTACCTCCCTGGAAACGCCAGGGATGTCAGATGGTTGCCAAGCAAACACATCGACATTCACCCGTAGGAAAGAACCGAGCGCACTTTCCTATTTGTCATCGAGGGTGGAGCTGATGGTAAACATACCATCAGTGCTACCCAGCCCTGTCGGGACCTTGTTTATAGCAGGCGAGGCAACTTTGGATCTCTTGCTAGTGGAACTCTCTGGCAAATCATCGACGGGCGCGGCGCACTCCGGAGAGGCGCGCTTCCCGGCTTCCTTGCTGGTATCCCTGCTAGCTTTCTTTCCTCTCTTGTTTTCCTTGGCGGGAACTGCGGCTTCTACGGCCTTGGCAGCGACCGCATCCTGGTACATCTTATCCACGCATATGATTGCGTCTTTCTTGTCCGACGGGATGGAGATGACGCCCATTGGTCTTGGCATCTTCAGAGTATTATAGGCATAGTGGGATGCCGCCATGAATTTTGCCAGAGCTGGACGACCAAGAATCCCATTGTACGACAAAGGTAGCTCGACCACATCGAACACAATCTTCTCGGTCCGGTAGTTCAATTCTCCTCCAAACGTCATCGACAGTGTGATCTTTCCCTTAGGACAACTTTTG
Source organism: Thinopyrum elongatum (assembly GCA_011799875.1). Lineage (NCBI taxonomy): Eukaryota > Viridiplantae > Streptophyta > Magnoliopsida > Poales > Poaceae > Thinopyrum > Thinopyrum elongatum. The sequence goes on from CM022300.1 coordinate 231,797,116, forward strand.
CCGGGGTTGATTCCTTGAAAAGTTCCAATAACCTTGAGCTCTTCATCTGATATTTGCAACTTGCTGAGTACCTTGGGGGAAATCAGATTCAACCCTGCTCCGCCGTCAATGAACATCTTTGTGACCTTGAGGTTGCGGATTGTTGGTGAACCAACAACGGCAAGCACCCTACCGCAATGGTGCGGTCGGGGCGATCCTCTTCGTCAAAGTTGATGGGCGTGCGGACCATTTGAGTGGTTTCTGGGAGTCTGCTGCTGGCTCTACGGCATTGACCTCACGCACCCACTGTTTAAGCTGGCGGTGAGAGGAGTGCAAAGATACGCCTCCGTCAATGCACAGGGCCTCAGTGGCTTTCTGGAATTCTTGCTCACTGGTCTCTTTCCTTATCACGTTTCTCGTACTCAGCTTTCTGCTTCTTGACAAGTTGTTCAACTTGGTGACTCTCTTGGAGGTCATGGCTCTTGGTCCGGTGGATCTTGTAGTACGGTCCATCAGCTTTCCCAGCCTTTTCGGCCGCCGCAACCTCCCGGCAATCAGTGCACGCGGCAACTTCCTTGCCGGGGGCTTCGGTATTGGCCTTCTTGCCGGTACTAGGAGTAATAGAACCCTCAACAACCAGTACTGCCTTTTCCTTGCGCTTCTTGTAACGCTTTTTGTTCTTCCTCTTCGGGTTAGTGGCATCGTCGTCATCTCCTGAGTCAACTTCGATGCCATCCTCTTCTCTGGGGAGCTGCCTCCCTTCCTCTGTATGGGCACACTTAGCCGCCAAGGTGTACAACTCATTCACAGTCTTGGGCAACCGGACGTTCGTCTTGGAAGATATCATCCTGTTGCGTACATTGGACTGGAACGCGTCAATCATAGCTGTCGGGTGGATATCTAGAATGTTCCTGTTGTCGGGGAACACGGACAGGGGTATATGTTTTCCCCTGACTATGCACGGACAGCAAGCTAACGGGCTCAAAGACAAGATTACAAGACCAAGACCAGACCAAACAAGGAGGATCAATTCCTTTAAAGGATCCAAGTGCAAGTTGAGAAGGCCAAGGTGAGCCAGAGAAACAAGGCATCGCTAAGGGAAGGACCTACCTTGCCGGGCAGGCGAGCCCGGCAGGGTTGGGTTTTGCCCCGGAAGCAAGCTCCTAGATCATCCCGGCAGGCCTGCCGGGGCTGGCGGAGGCAAGCCACTCCATCGCTCCACCTCACAAGCGACGCAAGTCATTAATCAAAGAAGTGTCGAGCTCCAAGGTGACTAAGTGGCTGCTTTCTGCCACATGGCAGCCACTTCCTACAGCAAACACCTCCATATGACACCCGTCCTGAGACGTGTCAAGTGAGCAGGCACGAAGCTGGCAAAAAAGCCCAGCAGGGCTTGCCGGGCGAGCGGTGATGTGACACTAAGCGGCGCATTTAATGCGCTCTATCAGCCTGCAGAGTTAGATATGATAGCACTATTAGCTATCTAATCAGTACGCAAAGACTGATTTGCCACTGTGGTGACCCCTTAATCTATAAAAGGAGGCCCATGGCGACCGTAGAAAGGGTTGGACCCTCGCATACCCATATGCGCATAGCCACTCTCGCCCCCAGAGCGACCTTTCCGGGTGAGTGTGCTACGTTCACCACCATTATCCACCATCAATCCACCAAAGTAGGAGTAGGGTTTTACGCCTCGCGGCGGCCCGAACCTGGGTAAAGACTGCCTGTGTGATCTCTGCAATGTTGTGCGACGCTTCTCCGCTCTTTGTGCAACGTGCCCATCCCCCCACCGAACCAAATGGGGCTCATGGCCCCATAGGTGGCCGTGGTTTCCCACGACATCTTTGGCGCGCCAGGTAGGGGGATCACTTGCGTGAAACTGAGAGCGTTGGCAGCGCGTTGTCTCCATTGAAGCCCAGCCAAAGTTTTTGGTGTCGGTGGTGCTCATGGAGATATGAATACAAAGCGGGAGAGCGGGGCCATCCCCGCACCTGCTTTGTTCATCATCTCATCCCACCGCGGTCGCGGCCGCGGTGAAGATCGGCGCTGACGGTGGTATGCTCGCCCCCAGGCGGCGCGACCACCGCTCGGGCACCGTCCAAGGAGAAGGGGCAAGGCGCACGGGAATGAGGGTCCTCTTTCCATCTCTCTCCCTCTTCGGCAATCGAGTTGCTCTGACCCTGGCATCGTCAATGTCGATGCGTACCGCGCGATACTCGGTTCAGCATTTACCGTGCTTAGGGAAATCCTAAGTAAAACACCGGTATGAATCCATTGATCGATGCACCGGCAATTATGCTCCGGCAAGGCCGTCCTCACTGGCAGGACTCTTTCACCAGCCGCTGTTGGATTGTTCGAAAAGAGTGGAGGAGAGAAAGAGGGACCGAAAAAGCCCGGCACCATATCCTGCCACCCGCCAGACACGCTTGACATATGTTGGTCCCTGCCGGGAACTAGGGAGTTATTCGCTTGGCCTCCGTCTTTCCGGGTATTGCGAGCATGCCAAACACACGCAACTGGAAAGGATGGGAAGGAGCAAGAATAAAAGCTAAGTCCAAGGAAATCATTTCCTTTTGATGAATCCTAGATTTTTGCATCCGTTTATCCCTCGGTTTTAGTAAGTGTTCGTACTATGAAATCCTTCGTGTGATGGAACCTTGGCTAGTTCTTTGTCTGCACCCTTGTTCTGTCCCGAGCCTTGCTCACAGAACAAGCGGCTGCGTCGAGAGCTACCAAGGAAAAACTTGCCGGGATGCATCCACGCCAAGATGAATGTTAAGGGCCGGACCCTTACGACAATCGCGGCAATATGATACCGGCAAGCAACCAGAACATGCATAGGGACTAATCGTACGAACACAAGCATATAAGCTCAGAGGGATAAACGTGCGTTTAAGATTAAGCAGGGGACATCAGTTCCACACAAACGTAAACAGTACGATACCTAAACACGAAGCATACATCATGTTTTGTTACAGGATAGCACGATGACAAGAATAGCTCGGAGTCAAGCCCGACGACTGCGTGAAGCCGTTGGGACGTGAAGGGCCCTGGCGGCCAGAGGGGAGGTTGTTTGGCTTGCGGAGGAAGATGATGGGAGGGCAGGACAGGCGACAAGTGAATCGTGCCGTTCCGCGTTTTCCTATCTTAAGGGGGAAAAGCATGGAGTGGGGACGCGATGCTTCAGAAGTTACCGTTTTACATTAACTGCAATAGTCCCACGACCCCAGGACTCGTAGTAATTGCGCGAAGTGGACGTTGGATTGACTGGTCATCATGACGAACCATGATGCGAGCAACCCCTTTTTGCCACGTGTCCGTGCACTGTTTGGGGCCTAACTCAATGTGCCCAGTGACACGTATGGCTTAGACCCGGGGGCTTATGTCGGGGAACACAGACAGGGGTATATGATTTCCCCTGACTGTGCATGGACAGCAAGCTAACGTGCTCAAAGACAAGATTACAAGACCAAGACCAGACCAAACAAGGAGGATCAATTCCTTTGAAGGATCCAAGTGCAAGTCGAGAAGGCCAAGGTGAGCCAGAGAAACAAGGCATCACTAAGGGAAGGACCTACCTTGCCGGGCAGGCGAGCTCGGCAGGGTTGTGTTTTGCCCCGGAAGCAGCCTCCCAGATCGTCCCGGCAGGCCTGCCAGGGCTGGCGGAGGCAAGCCACTCCATCGCTCCACCTCACAAGCGACGCAAGTCATTAATCAAAGTGGTGTCGAGCTCCAAGGTGACTAAGTGGCTGCTTTCTGCCACATGGCAGCCACTTCCTATAGCAAACACCTCCATATGACACCCGTCCTGAGACGTGTCAAGTGAGCAGGCGCGAAGCTGGCAAAATAGCCCGGCAGGGCCTGCTGGGCGAGCGGTGATGCGACACTGAGCGGCGCATTTATTGCGTTCTGTCAGCCTGCAGAGTTAGATATGATAGCACTGTTAGCCATCTAATCAGTACGCAAAGACTGATTTGCCACTGTGGTGATCCCTTAATCTATAAAAGGAAGCCCATGGTGACCGTAGAAAGGGTTGGACCCTCACATATCCATATGTGCGTAGCCACTCTCGCCCCCAGAGCGACCTTGCCGGGCGAGTATGCTACGTTCACCACCATTATCCACCATTAATCCACCAAAGCAGGAGTCGGGTTTTACGCTTCGCGGTGGCCCGAACCTGGGTAACGACTGCCCGTGTGATCTCTGCCATGCTGTGCGACGCTTCTCCGCTCTTTGTGCAACGTGCCCATCCCCCCGCCGAACCAAAAGGGGCTCATGGCCCCATAGGTGGCCGTGGTTTCCCATGACATCTTTGGCGCGCCAGGTAGGGGGATCACTTGCGCGAAACTGAGAGCGTTGGCAGTGCGTCGTCTCCATTGAAGCCCAGCCAAAGTTTTTGGTGTCGGTGGTGCTCATGGAGATATGAATACAAAGCGGGAGAGCGGGGCCATCCCCGCACCTGCTTTGTTCATCATCTTATCACACACCGATCGCGGCCGCGGTGAAGATCAGCGCTGACGGTGGCATGCTCCCCCCCAGGCGGCCTAGGCGGCGTGACCACCGCTCGGGCGCCATCCGTGGAGAAGGGGCAAGGCGCGCGGGAACGAGGCTCCTCTTTCCATATCTCTCCCTCTTCAGCAATCGAGCTGCTCTGACCCTGGCATCGTCAATGTCGATGAGTACCGCGTGGTACTCGGTTCAGCATTTACCCTGCTTAGGGAAATCCTGAGTAAAACACCGGTACGAATCCATTGATCGATGCCCCGACAAGTATGCCCCGGCAAGGCCGTCCGCACTGGCGAGACTCTTGCGCCAGCCGCTGTCGGATTGTTCAAAAAGAGTGGAGGAGAGAAAGAGGGGCCGGGAAAACCCGGCTCCATATCCTGCCACCCGCCAGACACGCTTGACGTATGTTGGTCCCTGTCGGGAACCAGGGAGTTATTCACTTGGCCTCCGTCTTTCCGGGTATCGCGAGCACGCCAAACGCACGCAACTAGAAAGGATGGGAAGGAGCAAGAATAAAAGCTAAGTCCAAGCAAATCATTTCCTTTTGATGAATCCTAGATTTTTTCATCCGTTTATCCCTCGGTTTTAGTAAGTGTTCGTACTATGAAATACTTCATGTGATGGAACCTTGGCTAGTTCTTTGTCTGCACCCTCGTTCTGTCCCGAGCCTTGCTCACAGAACAAGCGGCTGCGTCAAGAGCTACCAAGGAAAAACTTGCCGGGACGCATCCACGCCAAGATGAATGTTAAGGGCCGGACCCTTACGACAAAGGCGGCAATATGATACCGGCAAGCAACCAGAACATGCATAGGCACTAATCGTACGAACACAAGCATATAAGCTCAGAGGGATAAACGTGTGTTTAAGATTAAGCAGGGGACATCAGTTCGACGCAAACGTAAACAGTACGATACCTAAACACGAAGCATACATCATGTTTTGTTACAGGATAGCACGATGACAAGAATAGCTCGGAGTCAAGCCCGGCGACTGCGTGAAGCCGTTGGGACGTGAAGGGCCCTGGCGGCCAGAGGGGCGGTTGTTTGGCTTGCGGAGGAAGATGATGGGAGGGCAGGATAGGCGAAAAGTGAACCGTGCCATTCTGCGTTTTCCTATCTTAAGGGGAAAAAGCGTGGAGTGGGGACGCGACGCTTCAGAAGTTACCGTTTTACATTAACTGCAATAGTCCCACGACCCCACGACTTGCAGTAATTGCGCGAAGCGGACGTTGGATTGACTGGTCATCATGACGAACCATGATGCGAGCAACCCCTTTTTGCCATGTGTCCGTTCACTGTTTGGGGCCTAACCCAACGTGCCCAGTGACACGTATGGCTTAGACCCGGGGGCTTATGTCGGGGAACACAGACAGGGGTATAAGTTTTCCCCTGACTGTGCACGAACAGCAAGCTAACGGGCTCAAAGACAAGATTACAAGACCAAGACCAGACCAAACAAGGAGGATCAATTCCATTGAAGGATCCAAGTGCAAGTCGAGAAGGCCAAGGTGAGCCAGAGAAACAAGGCATCACAAAGGGAAGGACCTACCTTGCCGGGCAGGCGAGCTCGGTAGGGTTGTGTTTTGCCCCGAAAGCAAGCTCCCAGATCGTCCCGGCAGGCCTGCCGGGGCTGGCGGAGGCAAGCCACTCCATCGCTCCACCTCACAAGCGACGCAAGTCATTAATCAAAGCGGTGTCGAGCTCCAAGGTGACGAAGTGGCTGCTTTCTGCCACATGGCAGCCACTTCCTATAGCAAACACCTCCTTATGACACCCGTCCTGAGACGTGTCAAGTGAGCAGGCGCGAAACTGGCAAAACAGCCCGGCAGGGCCTACTGGGCGAGCGGTGATGTGACACTGAGCGGCACATTTATTGCGCTCTATCAGCCTGCAGAGTTAGATATGATAGCACTGTTAGCTATCTAATAAGTATGCAAAGACTGATTTGCAACTGTGGTGATCCCTTAATCTATAAAAGGAGGGCCATGGCGACCGTAGAAAGGGTTGGACCCTCGCATATCCATATGCGCGTAGCCACTCTCGCCCCCAGAGCGACCTTTGTCGGGCGAGTGTGCTACGTTCACCACCTTTATCCACCATTATTCCACCAAAGCAGGAGTAGGGTTTTACGCCTCGCGGCGGCCCGAACCTGGGTAAAGACTGCCCGTGTGATCTCTACCATGCTGTGCGACGCTTCTCCGCTCTTTGTGCAACGTGCCCATCCCCCCGCCGAACCAAAAGGGGCTCATGGCCCCATAGGTGGCCATGGTTTCCCACGACATCTTTGGCGCGCCAGGTAGGGGGATCACTTGCGTGAAACTGAGAGCGTTGGCAGCGCGTCGTCTCCATTGAAGCCCACCGAAAGTTTTTGGTGCTGGTGGTGCTCATAGAGATATGAATACAAAGCGGGAGAGCGGGGCCATCCCCGCACCTGCTTTGTTCATCATCTCATCCCACCGCGGTCGCGGCCGTGGTGAAGATCGGTGCTGATGGTGGTATGCTCCCCCCAGGCGTCCTAGGCGGCGCGACCACCGCTCGAGCACCGTCCGGGGAGAAGGGGCAAGGCGTGTGGGAAAGAGGCTCCTCTTTCCATCTCTCTCCCTCTTCAGCAATCGAGCTGCTCTGACCCTGTCATCGTCAATGTAGATGAGTACCGCACGATACTCGGTTCAGCATTTACCCTGCTTAGGGAAATCCTGAGTAAAACGCCGGTACGAATCCATTGATCGATGCCCCGGCAAGTATGCCCCGGCAAGGCCGTCCGCACTGGCGGGACTCTTGCGCCAGCCGCTGTCGGATTGTTCGAAAAGAGTGGAGGAGAGAAAGAGGGGCCGGGAAAGCCCGGCACCATATCCTGCCACCCGCGAGACATGCTTGACGTATGTTGATCCCTGCTGGGAACTAGGGAGTTATTCGCTTGGCCTCCGTCTTTCCGGGTATTGCAAGCACGCCAAACACACGCAACTAGAAAGGATGGGAAGGAGCAAGAATAAAAGCTAAGTCCAAGCAAATCATTTCCTTTTGATGAATCCTAGATTTTTGCATCCGTTTATCCCTCGGTTTTAGTAAGTGTTCGTACTATGAAATCCTTCGTGTGATGGAACCTTGGCTAGTTCTTTGTCTGCACCCTCGTTCTGTCCCGAGCCTTGCTCACAGAACAAGCGGCTGCGTCGAGAGCTACCAAGGAAAAACTTGCCGGGATGCATCCACGCCAAGATGAATGTTAAGGGCCGGACCCTTACGACAATCGCGGCAATATGATACCGGCAAGCATCCAGAAAATGCATGGGGACTAATCGTACGAACACAAGCATATAAGCTTAGAGGGATAAACATGCATTTAAGATTAAGCAGGGGACATCAGTTCCACGCAAACGTAAACAGTACGATACCTAAACACGAAGCATACATCATGTTTTGTTACAGGATAGCACGATGACAAGAATAGCTCGGAGTCAAGCCCGACGACTACGTGAAGCCGTTGGGACGTGAAGGGCCCTGGCGGCTAGAGGGGCGGTTGTTTGGCTTGCGGAGGAAGATGATGGGAGGGCAGGACAGGCGACAAGTGAACCGTGCCGTTCCGCGTTTTCCTATCTTAAGGGGAAAAAGTGTGGAGCGGGGACGCGACGCTTCAGAAGTTACCGTTTTACATTAACTGCAACAGTCCCACGACCCCACGACTCGCAGTAATTGCGTGAAGTGGATGTTGGATTGACTGGTCATCATGACGAACCATGATGCGAGCAGCCCCTTTTTGCCACGTGTCCGTGCACTGTTTGGGGCCTAACCCAACGTGCCCAGTGACACGTATGGCTTAGACCCGGGGGCTTATGTCGGGGAACACAGATAGGGGTATATGTTTTCCCCTGACTATGCATGAACAACAAGCTAACGGGCTCAAAGACAAGATTACAAGACCAAGACCAGACCAAATAAGGAGGATCAATTCCTTTGAAGGATCCAAGTGCAAGTTGAGAAGGCCAAGGTGAGCCAGAGAAACAAGGCATCACTAAGGGAAGGACCTACCTTGCCGGGCAGGCGAGCTCGGCAGGGTTGTGTTTTGCCCCGGAAGCAAGCTCCCAGATCGTCCCGGCAGGCCTGCCGGGGCTGGCGAAGGCAAGCCACTCCATCGCTCCACCTCACAAGTGATGCAAGTCATTAATCAAAGCGGTGTCGAGCTCCAAGGTGACTAAGTGGCTGCTTTCTGCCACATGGCAGCCACTTCCCACAGCAAACACCTCCATATGACACCCGTCCTGAGACGTGTCAAGTGAGCAGCCGCGAAGCTGGCAAAAGAGCCCGGCAGGGCCTGCTGGGCGAGCGGTGATGTGATACTGAGCGGCGCATTTATTGCGCTCTGTGAGCCTGCAGAGTTAGATATGATAGCACTGTTAGCTATCTAATCAGTACGCAAAGACAGATTTGCCGCTGTGGTGATCCCTTAATCTATAAAAGGAGGCCCATGGTGACCGTAGAAAGGGTTGGACCCTCGCATATCCATATGCGCGTAGCCACTCTCGCCCCCAGAGCGACCTTGCCGGGCGAGTGTGCTACGTTCACCACCATTATCCACCATCAATCCACCAAAGCTGGAGTAGGGTTTTACGCCTCGCGGCGGCCCGAACCTGGGTAAAGACTGCCCGTGTGATCTCTGCCGTGCTGTGCGACGCTTCTCCGCTCTTTGTGCAACGTGCCCATCCCCCCGCCGAACCAAAAGGGGCTCATGGCCCCATCGGTGGCCGTGGTTTCCCACGACATCTTTGGCGCGCCAGGTAGGGGGATCACTTGCGCGAAACTGAGAGCGTTGGCAGCGCGTCGTCTCCATTGAAGCCCAGCCAAAGTTTTTGGTGTCGGTGGTGCTCATGGAGATATGAATACAAAGCGGGAGAGCGGGGCCATCCCCGCACCTGCTTTGTTCATCATCTCATCCCACCGCGGTCGCGGCCGTGGTGAAGATCGGCGCTGACGGTGGTATGCTCCCCCCCAGGCGGCCTAGGCGGCGCGGCCACCGCTCGGGCGCCGTCCGGGGAGAAGGGGCAAGGCGCGCGGGAACGAGGCTCCTCTTTCCATCTCTCTCCCTCTTCGGCAATCGAGCTGCTCTGACCCTGGCATCGTCAATGTCGATGAGTACCGCGCGATACTCGGTTCAGCATTTACCCTGCTTAGGGAAATCCTGAGTAAAATGCTGGTACGAATCCATTGATCGATGCCCCGGCAAGTATGCTCCGGCAAGGCCATCCGCACTGGCGGGACTCTTGCGCCGGCCGCTGTCAGATTGTTCGAAAAGAGTGGAGGAGAGAAAGAGGGGCCGGGAAAGCCTGGCACCATATCCTGCCACCCAACAGACACGCTTGACGTATGTTGGTCCCTGCCGGGAAGCAGGGAGTTATTCGCTTGGCCTCTGTCTTTCCGGGTATTGCGAGCACGCCAAACGCACGCAACTGGAAAGGATGGGAAGGAGCAAGAATAAAAGCTAAGTCCAAGCAAATCATTTCCTTTTGATGAATCCTAGATTTTTGCATCCGTTTATCCCTCGGTTTTAGTAAGTGTTCATACTACGAAATCCTTTGTGTGATGGGACCTTGGCTAGTTCTTTGTCTGCACCCTCGTTCTGTCCCGAGCCTTGCTCACAGAACAAGCGGCCGTGTCAAGAGCTACCAAGGAAAAACTTGCCGGGATGCATCCACGCCAAGATGAATGTTAAGGGCCGGACCCTTATGACAATCGCGGCAATATGATACCGGCAAGCAACCAGAACATCATGCATAGGGACTAATCGTACGAACACAAGCATATAAGCTCAGAGGGATAAATGTGGATTTAAGATTAAGCAGGGGGCATCAGTTCCACGCAAACGTAAATAGTACGATACCTAAACACGAAGCACACATCATGTTTTGTTTTAGGATAGCATGATGACAAGAATAGCTCGGAGTCAAGCCCGGTGACTGCGTGAAGCCGTTGGGATGAAGGGCCCTGGCGGCCAGAGGGGCGGTTGTTTGGCTTGCGGAGGAAGATGATGGGAGGGCAGGACAGGCAACAAGTGAACCGTGCCGTTCCACGTTTTCCTATCTTAAAGAGAAAAAGCGTGGAGCGGGGACGCGATGCTTCAGAAGTTACCGTTTTACATTAACTGCAACAGTCCCACGACCCCACGACTCGCAGTAATTGCACAAAGTGGACGTTGGATTGACTGGTCATCATGACGAACCATGATGCGAGCAGCCCCTTTTTGCCACGTGTCCGTGCACTGTTTGGGGCCTAACCCAACATGCCCAGTGACACGTATGGCTTAGACCCGGGGGCTTATGTCGGGGAACATAGACAGGGGTATATGTTTTCCCCTGACTGTGCACGGATAGCAAGCTAACAGGCTCAAAGACAAGATTACAAGACCAAGACCAGACCAAATAAGGAGGATCAATTCCTTTGAAGGATCCAAGTGCAAGTCGAGAAGGCCAAGGTGAGCCAGAGAAACAAGGCATCACTAAGGGAAGGACCTACCTTGCTGGGCAGGCGAGACCGTCAGGGTCGGGTTTTGCCCCGGAAGCAAGCTCCCAGATCATCCCGGCAGGCCTACCGAGGCTGGTGGAGGCAAGCCACTCCATTGCTCCACCTCACAAGCGACGCAAGTCATTAATCAAAGTGGCATCGAGCTCCAAGGTGACTAAGTGGCTGCTTTCTGCCACATGGCAGCCACTTCCTACAGCAAACACCTCCATATGACACCCGTCCTGAGACGTGTCAAGTGAGCAGGCGTGAAGCTGGCAAAACAGCCCGGCAGGGCCTGCCGGGCGGGCGGTGATGTGACACTGAGCAGCGCATTTAATGCGCTCTATCGGCCTGCAGATTTAGATATGATTGCACTGTTAGCTATTTAATCAGTACGCAAAAACTGATTTGGCACTGTGGTGACCCCTTAATCTATAAAAGGAGGCCCATGGCGACCATAGAAAGGGTTGGACCCTCGCATATCCATATGCGCGTAGCCACTCTCGCCCCAGAGCGACCTTGCCACGCAAGTGTGCTACGTTCACCACCATCAATCCACCAAAGCAGGAGTAGGATTTTACGCCTCGCGGCGGCCCGAACCTGGGTAAAGACTGCCCGTGTGATCTCTGCCGTGCTGCGCGACGCTTCTCCGCTCTTTGTGCAACGTGCCCATCCCCCCGCCGAACCAAAAGGGGTTCATGGCCCCATAGGTGGTCGTGGCTTCCCACGACACCTGTGCACCTAGCTAAACCTCTACATGTACTTCCACAAGCTCTCCCCTTCCTTTTGCGGAAGGAGCTGCAAATCGCTGGGCCGTCCTAGTTCTTGATGGCCGCCCGTGAAGGCACCAACAAACTCATTGCACATGTTAGCCCAGGACAAAATGGAATTCTCCGGCAGGTGCATCAGCCATGACCTCATGTTTGTCTTAAGTGCCAGAGGGAAGTAGTTGGCGAACACATTCTCATCTCTTCCTCCGGCGGCTTGAACAGCGATGATGTAGATGCTCAAGAACTCTGTCGGGTTCAGCCTTCCATCATACTTTTCTGGTATCTCTGGCTTGAAAACACGTGCAGATGGCCAACGGACTTGCCGCAGCTCACGAGTTAAGGGAGGTCACTCAACCTCGAAAGGCAAGTATCCGCCTTCACTAGGCGCGGGTTCGTCTATGTCTGGGCCATTGCGCCTATCAAATTGGTGGCGGGTTTCGCAGCGTCGTTCTATAGTGACGCGCGCGTCTTCCCTCCGCCGATCTTCCAAGACCTGCCGCTGATCTCTACGGGCCCGAGGATCAGATGAAGCCATTGATGCCTCATCGGGCTCCTGGTCGCGTGGCTCGGGCTGCGGCCTCTGCGCTGGCTATCATGGAGGGTATTGCACCGTTGGAGTGGCACCCTCGACATGGTCAGTAGCTCAGGCCGTGGTTGTTGCTTGCGGGCGCCGTGGCACGCCTGCCCGCTGTGATCCTTCCGCTTCAGCAAAACCGATCAAACTCTGGATGGTGGCTCTCCACTCATCCATTTGATCGGCCACTGGCGGGAATCTCAGCAGGAGTTGGGCTCGTGCCATGGCTTCCGAAGTAGTGCTTGGCATAGATGATGATGTAGACCACGACGTCGCCCGACTCCTGATAGTACCAGTAGTGGCGGCGTCGTGTTCTCGTCGCCGCAAGCCGGCCGCCGTGGCGGTACGATGGCGAGAAGGGTGCACCTGGGGGTCGACGGCCCTGTTTGGCGCTTCGTCTTGGTTGCCCTGCCCTAGGGAAGGCGCGTGCCTCGTAGCTGCGCCTGTAGCAGGGACAGCCAGGGGTCGCGACTCACACCAGAGCGGGTGTTGTCATTGCGGCTGCGTCCTCCAGCGCGGTGGGGAGGCGAAGACTGAACATTCCCCCACCTGTGCCTTGTGGAACATGGTCGTCGGGATGCTGTTGATGCCGCCCTCCCCCGGCGTCTTCCTCTCCCGCTTCGGCCACAGGAGGAACGATGACAGCGCCGCCTGCGCCAGTCATGTCCCCCATGGCGTCTGCGTCCCCCAACGCCACTACAGCGCCCATAGTATCGGTGGCTGCATGCAAGGGGGCCTTCGAGGTGGAAGGGTGAGCTGTTGCGCCCGGTTTTTTGTTAGGCGCCATGGATGATGAAGCTAACGATGAAGAAGATGATGATGAAGATTGACGCGCTGTTCACGACCTCGGGTTCGCGCAAGTGCTGCCCCCTACCTGGCGCACCAAAGATGTCGTGGTGGAACACGATCACCTATGGGGCCATCAGCCCCTTGTGGTTCAGCAGGGGGGAGATCACGTTGCACAAAGAGCGAAAGCCATGGGACAGCACGGCAGAGGTGACGCTGGTGGTTTTTACCTAGGTTCGGGCCGCTGTGAAGCGTAAAACCCTACTCCTGCTTTGGTGGATTGAAGAGAGGACCGTAGTGGACACGCAGCGCTCAAGCCCGGCAAGGCCACTTCGGGAAGAGCAGCTACGTGCGTATGAGTGTACAAGGGTCCGAATCCTTTTTTAGGTTGCCATGGCCCTCCTTTTATAGGCTAAGGGGTTACCATAGTGCCAAAACAGTCATTATCTATTGATTAGATAGCCAACAGTGCTATCATACCTAACTCTGGCAGTTAGGACAAAGTGCATTAAATGCACTGCTTGGTGTCACGCTGAGGATGCAGCCTGGCAAGCCTGTCGCGCTGCTAAATCATCTTCCACCTGTCTGCATGACATGCCTTTAGACGGGTATCATATAGGGGGAATCTCCCTTCCAAATGGCTGCCACGTGCCAAAAGACAGCCACTTAATCACTTTGGGGCTCGACACCACACTAATAGGTGACTTGCGTCGCTGTGCGGTGGAGCGGTGGAGTCTTGGTGAGGCCTCGACCTGCCCAGGCTCGCCTCCCCGATAAGGGAGGTCTTTTCTTAGTGGCATCTTGTTCTCTTGGCTTGTCTTGGTTTTCTTGATCCGCCCTTTGATTCCTAAAAGGGCTATCTTTCTGGCTTGGTCTCGTCTTGGGAACTTGGTGCTGTTGTATCTTCGCCATTGCGCCTGTGTATAGTCTGGGTAACATACGTGAAGGTTTGTTGCACCGACACAAAGAATTCATCAACGATGCTTGGTAGCTTTACAATGCATGATTCAAAGGAGCAGATAATGTTCTACTAATTGTTATTGTGTTACCTGATCACCATATCAAGTGAATGCTGAAAATATGAGAAATGCTTGGCATGTCAGCTTTAGTTGAGGTTAGTGGATTGTTTTTGCATTATCTTCTGTATATTCATTGCCTTTAGCTCTCCTTTCTTACTACACTCAGTAATTCTATTTGCTTTTATAGAATAAATCAAATATGTCTATAGTATGCTAAGCAGATAAAATTCACAAGTTCATTGTGTTGTTGAAGGTGCATTATGAAAGGACAATGAACGATAGATAGCATTTGGTATATTGGCATCTATAATTTTTTGCGGTGTCCGACATTATGAGCAAAGTGGATAAGTGGAAGGGAGCAATCACAATAGGATAATATGCGTCGACAACTATCAAACTAGAAAATCTGGTTATTTTCATTTTATGAAGTGTGTAACCTTTTAATCCAATGTTCGCTTCATTGTACTCCTCCATTCATCTTTGTATGTATGTCACGAGATTCTAGAATGGACCCAACAACTTGTACTCTTTTCGACAGTTCGTAATCTTCTCACGCTACTTACTAAAACTGAACATCAGAAAGTGTGGCACGCAGGCTCAAAGCAACCGGTTTACCTTGCATTGCCAGCCCAGAGATCAAGTCTTCTGGCAACACACAACAACCTGGTATAGAAAGATAACCACTTTATTGATACATAGGTTCCATGGTACATCAAATAGCGAGGCTAAGCGGCAAACAAGGTGCTGCTGCACATATGTACATTATTTAGTGAACATGATGGGGGCCTCGAGCACAATGATATAGCTATGCGACAGCGGAAAGACGACGTAGAAGGACTCCATCTCACAGGGAAACTGATGTGGACACGGCCTAGACTGCGATGCATGATGCAACTCCAAGTCCGGTACGGATTCTCCTGAAACTAGCATGACACGCCAGGTGAGTACTTTGAATGTACTCACAAGCTCACAACAAATAATGCAACAATGGCAAACAATAATATGATATTTAAGCAGGTTATATGCAAGAAGTTGACATGCTACTCATGAAGTGGAAGTGCTTGACATTAGGGTCCATTGAACCCTCTTACCATCTTAGTTACCTCGTAACCATAGTCATCATTTTACCACAGTGATCACCTCCGGATCACAAACGAAACCAACTCGATGGTTCCAACAGCTTATCCATCATCTCAAGTGCCACAAGTATAAATTTAGTGTGTAGGTTAATTATTTTCGTTGACCCACGGTGTGACCTACTACGAACTGTGTCCATGACCGAGGATGCGCCTATCGATAGATTAAACACACTCTGCAGAGGTTAGTACACTGTACCATCACCACAGAACCCATGGCCTCGAACTACCATTCGAGTGGACCAACGGCGTTCCGACAAAACCAATCTGTTGCCATGACACTCTCTCGGCCACTCCAACCAACTCCCCTTTGGGCTAAGTCCTCGATTGCCCCGATGTCACCTCGTGACACCCAACGGCCACCGTCGTGGCAAAACAAAATGGTACCAAACAGGGACAATGGTACCAAAAACAACTATGGGCATACAAGGCTATGCCTGCCTACCAGGCCAGGGTAGCGCAAGCGCATAACCTTCCCTAGTTGGAGGCACCGGCGAGAGGCATAACAACAGACTGAGAAAGGGCATTCCCATAAAGGCAAATGTGGTTGCACTTGGGAAGCTCGATTCGGTGGCACCATGACTCGATCAACGGCATGTTCAAGTTGGATTATCATCATGTTTCAACTTGCAATGAAATATATCCGAGCCATAGTATGCCATGAAAATGCAATGATATACATATGCACCATTTCAACATAATGCCGGTATCATCATAAACAAGCTCGTGAGAATATTACTCTACTGCATAAGCTTGACCAAACAACTCAAATACCACTGAAAATAGAGTAAGCATAGCATGAACATGAAACTAGCACAAGTGAAATTATTTTAAATAACTATATGCATTATATGAGTTCATATTCAAGTAAAAATCATAGTCATTGAAATGTCACTCTTGCAAATATTTGTGATGGCTTGCCTTAGTTCAGAGGAGGGTCACAATCATCCTGGTTCTCCTCAAGGCAGCAAGTTCCTTCTGAAAATATTAAAAATGGCATAAAGAAAATGTCACATAACATATTTAAATGCACCATAAAATATCTACGGCAAGCAAAAATCTCAAATTTTGCATGCTGATAGAGGAGCTCAAGACAAAACCAATGCAAAAAGAATCAACTGATTTGGACTTATAGAATAAAAGTTATAGCTGGTCAAAGTTGGGTAAAATTTCTAATTTAAATTGATTTTCAGAATAAACAGAGAGGGGTGACGTCGAAGGCGTATTTGAGGATTACGCCTCCACTTATACCGCTTCAGGAGAGAGGGAGAGAGGCAGACAAGTGGGCCCCTTTGTCAGGGTTATAAGAGAGAGAGAGAAGCAGGGGATGGCGGCTCTGTCGCCGGTGGTTCTCCGGCGAGGAGGCCACGACTGCCGCCGGTGAAGGTATGGTTTGACGCGTCACGACACGGTGAGCATGTACGTACCAATAGCATGGCCAGAGGTGGACGGACGGTGTCACGGCGTTCTTTTCTAGAGGCGGCGGCAGAGGGGGCTCGTCGGAGTTGGCGCTTCCGGTGAGGTAGAGGAGCTCCAGCTGCACCGTATCGACCAGTGGAACATCACAAGCACGCCTGGGTGGTTGGGGACGGTCGAAGGGCGCCGGAGGAAGCTGAACGCCGAGGGGGAACGGCGGTGAGCTCCGGTGCAGAACGGCGGCTAGAAGCCCACCCGGCCTGGCCACAGTCTTCTACTTGGTGATTGGAGGTCTGTGGAGGAGGTTGGCATGGCCAGAGAAGTGCGGGAGGTGTCCTATTTATAGGAGCATGCGAGGAAGGGCTCGAGATCACCGGAGAGGCTTCTGGAGCGGGGAGCAGCGACGAACGGGGCTCAGAGTGATGGGAGAGGTCATGGAGCTCACGCGGACACAGTGGAGGGGTGGCGCCAAGCACAGGACACGGGAGGGAGACGGCACGGTCACGCGGTTGCACTGTGCCCTCTGCTCCATCGTGTCCGTGTCTGCAGTGGCTATCACCGGCGTAAGGAAGCTCCAGGAAGAGGTCAGGAGGGACGAGTCGAGGCAGGGGATGCTGAAAGACAAGCTGGCTTGGCCTGGGGTGGACGCACTGTAGCGTCCAAGATGCGATTCTATCCCAATCACGTGATGAACTCATGATTGGGGTACAACCGCATTTCGAGCGCATAGCAAGGTGAAAATCATTACAACATACCATGTACTAAATAGATCAGAAGACAAGATAAAGGCTTACACTCGCCACAAGCTACAACATGAGTACATGAATACATCAATACATAGCAATCATCATACAGAAGAGCAGGATCCGACTATGGATGAAATCAAACGAAAAAGAAGAACGACATCCACCCTGCTAATCCCAGGCTCCCGACCCGGAACCTATCCCTTGATCGAAGAAGAAGAAGAAGCAGAAGAAGAACTCCAAACAAGCAACCATCGCTCTCACGTCAAAGCTTCGCTTTACCTGTACCTACACCAGTTGTTGTAGTAATCTGTGAGCCACGAGGACTCAGCAATCCCATTACCATGGGTATCAATACTAGAAAAGCTTAATGGGTATGGAATGGTTAAGTGGTGAGGTTGCAGCAAGCACTAAGCATTTGTATGATGGCTAACTTACGAGTACAAGAGTAAGAAGAGTAACTACGCATAACGGTCGCAAACTAGTAATGATCAAGAAGTGATCCTAAACTACTTACGAGTCAAACATAACCCCACCGTGTTCTCTTCCCAAACTTCCTCGGAAAAAGACGATCATGGTTACGCACGCGGTTGGTGTATTTTAATTTGGATCTGGTGTCAAGTTCTCTACAACCGGATATTATAAATTTTCCATCTTCCACATAACCGCGGGCACGGCTCTCGAAAAGATTAAACCCTGCAGGGGTGTCCCTACTTAGTCCATCACAAACTCTCACGATCCGCGGAGGCAAATCTCCATCTCGGGACAACCCGATCAAACTCGGAATCCCGGTGCACAAGACATTTCGACAATGGTAAAACAAAACCAGCAAGACCTCCCGACGTGCCGACACCCTGATAGGAGCCACGCGTATCTCGTCTCAGGCCACGATCAGATGGGTCAAGCTACGAGTAAAACCAGTCCTCGAGTTTCCCCATGGTGGCCCCACAGGTTGCCCGGTTTGGACCAACACTCATGAGGAGCACTGGCCCGGGTTGTTGATTAATTATCCTTGGGATCCGAAAAGTCCCTATGCAAGTTTTAGTTGTTATTAGGCAAATGGTAAAACCAAAGTTGGGCCGTGCTGGAAGAGTTTTATTGAAAGCGAACTGTCAAGGGAGGCCCATAAACCCCGACCGTGTTAGGAACGCAAAATCAAGGAACATAACACCGGTATGACGAAAACTAAGGAGGCAAGAGTGGAATAAAACACCAAGCAAAAGGCTAAGCCTTCCACCCTTTACCAAGTATATAGATGCATTAATTAAATAAGAGATATTGTGATATCCCATGATATCCATGTCCCAACATGGAACAACCTGCAACTGCACCTGCAACTAGCAACGCTATAAGAAGGGCTGAGCAAGTAGTAACATAGCCAAACAACGGTTTGCTGGGATGATGGAAAGGTTAGAGGCTTATCATGGCAATTTGGGAGGATTGATAAACAAGTGGTAGGTAACGCGACATAGCGATAGCATCGAGACAACTAGCAAAGCAAAGATGATAGTGATATCCAAGGTAATGGTCATCTTGCTTGAAATCCCGCTAGGAAGAAGACCGAATCCATGAAGTAGATGAACCAACGTAGTCGAACGAATCCTCACAATCGCAACGAAACCGGAACTATCGAGAAGAAGCACAACCGGAAAGGAACAAACAACATGGTAAACACACAAGCATAATCATGGCATGATGCACAATCAAGTATGATGCATGTCCGGTTAAAAGAGTCATGGCACGGCAAAGCAACAAACAATACTACAAATTAAATGGAGCTCAATATGTAACTCATTGCATATTAACGAAACACCACATTAAAATATTTAGTTCCCTCTCGTTTATGCTACACATCAATATTAAATGTTGTTAAACATGGCAAGATGTGAAGCATAATAAAACTACCTATCTAGACAATTTAAATGAGGCCGGAAACAACAAACAACAATTCCGGAAAATCCCCATAAGCAATTTTCGAATTTGGTACTGTTCTGCCCTAAACCATATTTTAGAGTTGTTAAGCAGCAAAGTAAACTGCACCATGTTCATCTATACATTTTTCTACACCATTTACATATAAAGTTTATTTAATTCGGAGCTACGGTTAATTAGTTATGAATTAAACCATTTTAACAAGTCATTTATGCAAAATAATGTAAACAGCATTTTTAAACATTTTTAACACGGATGAAAGTTGCAAATTAAGAAACTAGATGAAATTCTAAACATTTTACATATAAAGTTTGTTTTAATCCGATGCATGGTTAATTAATTATTATATGCATGAACATGAGGGTGTAATCTGTAAAACAGGTTTTCTCTGGATAATTAGCTAAAACATCCAGAACAAAAAAAAATGATGCGGGCAGATCTAAACAGGAAGCCCAACAGAGGAAAGGCCAGGGGGCAGCTCACCCTGGGCCTTGGGGAGCTGGCGATGCTGGGCCTTGGTCTACAGGCGAAGGGGAGGCGGCCCAGGCACGTGGGGTGGTCGTGGTCAACGTGCGGGCGAGCGGTTCAAGCAGGGCGTGTCGTCCTGGACGAAGCAGAGGATGCAGGGCGCTGGCAGCAGGTCGATGGGAGGTGGATGAGGCCGGGACTTGGACGAGGACGACGGATCCAGTCGCGGATGTGGCGGCCGGTGGAAGAGATCCATGCGGCAGCGGCGTCAGTGGAGAAGCTTCAGGCGGCCATGGCATCGATCCCCTGTTCGAGGCAAAGAGAGAGGGACAGAGAAATTAGAGGGAGCGAGACAGGCGGAGGAAAGGAATAGACAGGGGAGGCGCGGCGGTCCTGGTGGAGGTCCAGCGAGGAGGAGGTCGGGGCTTGAGCGTGCGTTGGGCGTGGTGCAGAGGAGGCGTGGTGCAGAGGAGGCGTGGCACGAGGACGAAACTGACGCGTCTCATACGTCTGCTCGAAGCAGATGCGAGGCCGACGGTGCTGGACGATGGGGAGGTCGACCGGAGAGCGCACGAGAGGCCCGGGAGGTGGCGCCTCGGTGGTGGTGCTCGCGAGGACGAGGTGGACACAGGAGGCGGGGAAGCTGTGGGCGAGGAGCTAAGGGCCCTCTTGGTCGAGATCGTGCGGGGGTGCTAGAGAGAGACACCAGATTGAGGGAATCAGGAGGAGCGTGCTTGTCGAAGGGCGGCCCAGCTGCGGTGGATATCGAGCAGAGGAGGCATGGCCTCGGGCTCCAAGAGGGAGGAGGCTGCGGCACGGGCCTGCTAGAGATGATCGCCGACGAAGGCCAGCTGCCGGTGGAGGAGGGTGGCTGTGGTGCGGCTGGTGGTTGGATCAATGGATGGATGGATTGGAAGCGTGGTGGAGGCTAGCTTGGATTGGGCAGGTGGATCAGGAGGACATCGCGAGGAGTAAGAGACAGGAGGAGCTGGTGGTTGGTGGGATGGAGATCCCGATGTGGGTGATGAGACGGGGCGGCGACGGCGGCGGAGGGACAAACCTCCTAGGTTTTAGGGTTAGTCTAGATTAGGTCCGAGGTTGGACTATAAATAGTGAAAGAAGGGAAAGGGATGATCCGGACCCATCGGTAACGACAGCCCTGTTTGGGTTCGGGACAACTTTCGGACGCGCG
The DNA here is from genome assembly GCA_011799875.1 of Thinopyrum elongatum. Classification (NCBI taxonomy): domain Eukaryota; kingdom Viridiplantae; phylum Streptophyta; class Magnoliopsida; order Poales; family Poaceae; genus Thinopyrum; species Thinopyrum elongatum. The sequence continues at coordinate 231,818,129 of CM022300.1, forward strand.
CGAGGGGTTTGACAAAAGGCAATGGAGGCAAGGGGGTTTGATGGCTCAGAGAAGAGAGAGAAGAGAGCGGTCCGCTTGATCTGAGAGAAAGTCAACAGAGACAAGGAAGAAGCAGCAACTACGAACGGATGCAAGTTTTAAGAAAACATGCGGATGCAATGCGCATGATGCGATGATGAATGCAAGATGAATGCAACAAACAAATAAAACACATGGCAACAATGAAAAAAAATGGAAGACATCTGGAGCGTCGGTTTCGGGTCGTTACAACTCTCCTCCACTTACAAGAGGTCTCGCCCCGAGATCTTAGATTGAGAAGAGAAAGAGAAAGAGGAAGAGGTAAAACAAAGTTGCGTCTTTGACAAAAGAATGAAACCAATGAACCTTGAGAGGTTAAACAATTTCGAGGAAAGAATACAACGGAGATGAACGAAGTTGAAAACACTCCGTTAGAAATGAGGAACAAGGAACATTACGAGAACCTTGTAGGTTGAAATACATAAGAAAAAGGTTACAATGGACAAGAAGTACATGCAAGCACTCCGGTTGCAACAAGTTGTACTAGGAACGAGAAAGAACAACTACGGACAACACTCCGGTTGAAAAAAGAATAAGGAATAGAACATGAACTAGACAAAATGAGACGATGGGTCGAAGAGAGCAACATCACCATGCCTCCAGAACGAAAGACTAGAAACTAGATCGTTGGAATAAAAGAACGGAGAAGAAAACAACTTCTTCTACCACAAATGAATTTGAAAAACATCCTTACGAAGAAGGGTTGAACGGAATTGTTGGAAAATCAACAACAAAAGAATAAGCTTGTTGTGGGCTTATAGAAAACATCTCAAAACTTGAGGTGAAATTCTGCCACTACCAAAAGATTGATTAGTTGAGAGGAACGAACATATACGGAACTCTACTTCAAAGGATAAGGGAGAAAGAAATGCAAGAAGAAGAATGGTTGATCTCCTCCAACAAGAATCTTGATGAACACTTTGAAAATGGATGAAATCTTAGATGAAAAACATGCAGAACCTTCATGAAGAACTCCGGTAAGAAAATAAATGGTAGCAAGGAAGTGAAAGGTTGAAAGAACAAGATGAAGCCTTGCGATGATTTAGATGGAGCTTCGAGATGAGACAGCCGAGAAAACTTGGAACTCTGAAAAAGAAAAATGAACAACTTGGAACGAGAAGTTGATATCATGAATGAAGTTTGGAAGAAGGAATTAAATCACCTCCATGAAACAAGAATAAGAATTATGATATGTCTATCCTCCATCAAATTAAATTGATGACAACCAATGGATTTTGCATACTACTTATTCTCATTGAAAAAGGATTATGGAGAGATATAATGCAAACTTGGGAAGGTCTTCAATGAACCACTGGTAGGATTTTGAAAAGAACAAATGAATTGATACGATAACAAAGGAAGAAAAATCTTGAACGAACCACCGTAAGAATTGAAAATGAACGAAGAAAAAGATTACCTCGCCGGTAAGGATTAGAAACACACGAAGATACTTGAGGGAATTTAAATGCAAGAGAGCGAAGAGATCACGAGCTGACTAGGGAACACTTGAACAAAGCACCGGAAGAATACGGAGATGAATGCAGAAACAACAATTTAGGAGAATTGCTAAGCGAGAGTTGAAAGCTGAGAATGAATAATTCTTCTGAAATGATGGCCTTCAGAGAATCAAGACGAAAACAACTCATGAAATACTCTGGATGGGTATGAAAATAATTTCTCATGATTGGAACAATTGAGAGGACGGCATGAAGCTTGCACCACGAATCTTTGAGAGAACAGATAAGATTTGGAGGAAAACTCTTCCTCGGTCTTCAAAACTGAGAATAAATGATGAGGAAGACCACCATGAATTGTTGAGACATTCCGGAATAATTTGAAGAGAAAGGTTGAGCCAGCGATGAGTAGAATTTGAAAGCGATCTTGGAGAAGGCATTTGACTGATGAAAATTCATTCTTACGTCAAACTTTGAAAAGATTGAAGAATAACTCCGGAAAATTAGAAGAGTCAGGTAAGATCCTGGAAAAAGACCTGTGGGTTAGGGCCCACTCAAAGATACACCGTTGAACGATTTTTAAAGAGATATTGCACCGGTTGAATTAAATAGCTTGAATGAGATAACAACCTCGAAATAGCTTGAACGAAATAAGAATGGAACACAAGACTTCTGAGATATCTTCCACACTCCGGATATGAATATAGAGAGGTGAATAAATAAGAGAGACTTGGATAAGAACTTCCAACATGGAAATCATGTGAATTGAAGAAGGTGAAATGATGAATACCGAAAGCTTGAATTTAGTCCACCGGAGAAGAAAAGAGAACGAAGAATGAAGAACTTGTAGAACATCTTCATGAGAACCACCGGGTAAGAACATTGAAGGAAAAGAATGAAGAGACTTCACATCAATAAAATGGATACTTGATTAAGAAATTTGAGTCTTTGAAGAAAAGGGTGGGATGGTGGGAAAAACAAATGCAACTTGGGACGGATGAAACGGACAATCCTCAGGCTTCTCAACGGCGCCCGTATGGAATAACTTGAAGAGAAGTGCACCGATTGAAAAGGATTGACATGAAAATCTCGATGATCAAGAAGGATTAGTACTCCCATAGAAATATGAGAACACCGCTTAGAAAAGGCATGGAATCAACACTTGACATTGAAGCAACTCAAATACCACAACTTAAAACAAAACAAAGGATTGGCTTGTAGAATAAGCTGGAAACAAATATATGATAGAGATTTCCCCAATCCCATATCATGTATCTGTCGGAAAGATATCCTGTGTAACTACTTGAATTCCCACCTATGAACTCCCGAAATTCTCGGTTATGCAATCCGGTACAACAAGTACAAGGAGCAAAATATCATCACACAACTCCTAGCAGAATTCTACGCTCCAAATGTACTGCCTCCATCAACACATAACCAAGAACCTCAGAAACTGTGTACCTCAGACCTTCGAAAAACATCTGATATACTAGTTGTGGCAATACATCTGATCGCTCTCCCCAGTACTGGGTGGCGCCAAACTACTCTCACCACAAAGAGTATAGAAGCGTTTTCGATGTCGGTGTCCTCTGGTATTCCAGAACTGAAACGATAACAACTGTGACGAAAACACCTTGGAGCTCAACTCCCCGGGACACTGCCACAACCCCTAAATGTCAGGAGGCACCAAGAACAGAATTCCCGTCACAGTGATATCGGATCGAATCCACAATACCCGCGTGATCCTAAAAAAAAATTGAGTGAAAAAGGAGAGTAATGGAAACAAAAACACATACGTCATGATTCCACACCAGAGCTACGAAGGGGGTAAGGAGTAAAAAGAATTCCTACTCTCCGATATAACTAGACTCAAAATAGTTTTTTTTTCTAGACTCGACAATGACAACGGTTCGATCAATCAATGGGGCTCCTAAGGTCGGTAAGGCTCTGATACCAACTTGTAGCGCCCAAGATGCGATTCTATCCCAATCACGTGATGAAATCATGATTGGGGCACAACTGCATTTCGAGCGCATAGCAAGGTGGAAATCATTACAATATACCATGTACTGAATAGATGAGAATACAAGATAAAGGCTTACACTCGCCACCCGCTACAACATGAGTACATGAATACATCAATACATAGCAATCATCATACAGAAGAGCAGGATCCGACTACGGATGAAATCAAATGAAAAAGAAGAATGACATCCACCCTGCTAATCCCAGGCTCTCGACCCGGAACCTATCCCTTGATCGAAGAATAAGAAGAAGCAGAAGAAGAACTCCAAACAAGCAAGCATCGCTCTCACATCAAAGCTTCGCTTTACCTGTACCTGCACCTGTTGTTGTAGTAATCTGTGAGCCATGAGGACTCAGCAATCCCATTACCATGGGTATCAATACTGGCAAAGCTTAATGGGTATGGAATGGTTAAGTGATGAGGTTGCAGCAAGCACTAAGCATTTGTATGGTGGCTAACTTACGAGTACAAGAGTAAGAAGAGTAACTACGCATAACGGTCGCAAACTAGTAATGATCAAGAAGTGATCCTGAACTACTTACGAGTCAAACATAACCCCACCGTGTTCTCTTCCTGAACTTCCTCAAAAAAAGATGATCAGGGTTACGCACGCGGTTGGTGTCTTTTAGTTCGGATCTGGTGTCAAGTTATCTACAACCGGATATTATAAATTTCCCATCTGCCACATAACCGCGTGCACGGCTCTCAAGAAGATTAAACCCTGCAGGGGTGTCTCAACGTAGTCCATCACAAACTCTCACGATCTGCAGAGGCAAATCTCCATCTCGGGACAACCGGATCAAACTCAGAATCCTGGTGCACAAGACATTTCAACAGTGGTAAAACAAAACCAGCAAGACCTCCCGACGTGCCGACACCCTGATAGGAGCCGCGCGTATCTCGTCTCAGGCCACGATCGGATGGGTCAAGCTACGAGTAAATCCAGTCCTTGGGTTTCCTCGTGGTGGCCCCGCAGGTTGCCCGGTTTGGACTAACACTCATGAGGAGCACTGGCCCGGGTTCTTGATTAATTATCCTTGGGATCCGGAAAGTCCCGATGCAAGTTTTAGTTGTTATTAGGCAAATGGTAAAACCAAAGTTGGGCCTTGCTAGAAGAGTTTTATTCAAAGCAAACTGTCAAGGGGGGCCCATAAACCCCGACCGTGTTAGGAACGCAAAATCAAGGAACATAACACTGGTATGACGGAAACTAACGCGACAAGAGTGGAACAAAACACCAAGCAAAAGGCTAAGCCTTCCACCCTTTACCAAGTATATAGATGCATTAATTAAATAAGAGATATTGTGATATCCCATGATATCCATGTCCCAACATGGAACAACCTGCAACTGCACCTGCAACTAGCAACGCTATAAGAAGGGCTGAGCAAGCGGTAATATAGTCAAACAACGGTTTGCTGGTATGGTGGAAAGGTTAGAGGCTTATCATGGCAATATGGGAGGCTTGATAAACAAGTGGTAGGTAGCGCGACATAGCGATAGCATCGAGACAACTAGCAAAGCAAAGATAGTAGTGATATCCAAGGTAATGGTCATCTTGCCTGAAATCCCGCTAGGAAGAAGACCGAATCCATGAAGTAGATGAACCAACATAGTCGAACGAATCCTCACAATCGCAACGAAACCGGAACTATCGAGAAGAAGCACAACCGGAAAGGAACGAACAACATGGTAAACACACAAGCATAATCATGGCATGATGCACAATCAAGGTCTGGTTAAATGAGTCACGGCATAGCAAAGCAACAAACAATACTACAAATTAAATGGAGCTCAATATGCAACTCATTGCATATTGACGAAACACCACATTCAAATATTTAGTTCCCTCTCGTTTATGCTACACATCAATATTAAATGTTGTTAAACATGGCAAGATGTGAAGCATAATAAAACTACCTATCTAGACAATTTAAATGAGGCCGAAAACAACAAACAACAATTCCGGAAAATCCCCATAAGAAATTTTCGAATTTGGTACTGTTGTGCCCTAAACCATATTTTAGAGTTGTTAAGCAGCAAAGTAAACTGCACCATGTTCATCTATACATTTTTCTACACCATTTACATATAAAGTTTATTTAATTCGGAGCTACGGTTAATTAGTCATGAATTAAACCATTTTAACAAGTCATTTATGCAAAATAATGTAAACAGCATTTTTAAACATTTTTCACATGGATGAAAGTTGCAGATTAAGAAACTAGATGAAATTCTAAACATTTTACATATAAAGTTTTTTTTAATCCGATGCATGGTTAATTAATTATTATATGCATGAACATGAGGGTGTAATCTGTAAAACAGGTTTTCTCTGGATAATTAGCTAAAACATCCAGAACAAAAAAAAATGATGCGGGCCGATCTAAACAGGAAGCCCAACAGAGGAAAGGCCAGGGGGCAGCTCACCCTGGGCCTTGGGGAGCTGGCGATGTTGGGCCTTGGTCAACAGGCGAAGGGGAGGCGGCCCAGGCACGTGGGGTGGTCGTGGTCAACGTGCGGGCGAGCGGTTCAAGCAGGGCGTGTCGTCCTGGACGAAGCAGAGGATGCAGGGCGCTGGCAGCAGGTCGATGGGAGGTGGATGAGGCCGGGACTTGGACGAGGACGACGGATCCAGTCGCGGATGTGGCGGCCGGTGGAAGAGATCCATGCGGCAGCGGCGTCAGTGGAGAAGCTTCAGGCGGCCATGGCATCGATCCCCTGTTCGAGGCAAAGAGAGAGGGACAGAGAAATTAGAGGGAGCGAGACAGGCGGAGGAAAGGAATAGACAGTGGAGGCGCGGCGGTCCTGGTGGAGGTCCAGCGAGGAGGAGGTCGGGGCTTGAGCGTGCATAGGGCGCGGTGCAGAGGAGGCGTGGCACGAGGACGAAACCGACGCGTCTTGTTCGTCCGCTCAAAGCAGAGGTGACGCCGATGGCACTGGACGACGGGGAGGTCGACCGGAGGGCGCATGAGAGGCCCGGGAGGTGGCGCCCCAGTGGTGGTGCTCGTGAGGACAAGGTGGACACAGGAGGCGGGGAAGCTGCGGGCGAGGAGCTCGGGGCCCTCTTGGTCGAGATCGAGCGGGGGTGCTGGAGAGAGACACCAGATCGAGGGAATCAGGAGGAGCGCGCTGGTCGAAGGGCGGCTCGGCTGCGGTGGAGATCAAGCAGAAGAGGCATGGCCTCGGGCTCCAAGAGGGAGGAGGCTACGGCACGGGCCTGCTAGAGATGGTCACCGGCGAAGGCCAGTTGCCGGTGGAGGAGGGCGGCTATGGTGCGGCTGGTGGTTGGATCGATGGATGGATGGATTGGATGCGTGGTGGAGGCTGGCTGGGATTGGGCAGGTGGATTGGGAGGACATCCCGAGGAGGAAGGGACAGGAGGAGCTGGTGGTTGGTCGGATGGAGATCCCGATGTGGGTGATGAGATGGGGCGGCGGCGGCGGAGGGACAAACCTCCCAGGTTTTAGGGTTAGTCTAGATTAGGTATGAGGTTGGACTATAAATAGGAAAATGAGGGAAATTTGGATCATCCGATCGAGATTGGATCGTCGAGAAAGAATAGACTAGGGGAGTCCAATAAATAAACCGAAGATGTTTGGGTGATGTTCGGGGATGATCCGGACCCATCGGTAACGACACCCCGGTTCTGGTTCGGGACAACTTTCGGACGCTTGCGAGGGGTTTGACAAAAGGCAATGGAGGCAAGGGGGTTTGATGGCTCAGAGAAAAGAGATAAGAGAGCGGGCTGCTTGATCTAAGAGAAAGTCAACATAGACAAGGAAGAAGCAGCAACTACAAACGGATGCAAGTTTTAAGAAAACATGCGGATGCAATGCGCATGATGCGATGATGAATGCAACAAACAAATAAAACACATGGCAACAATGAAAATAAATGGAAGGCATCTAGAGCGTCGGTCTTGGGTCGTTACACGCACGGGCTGGGCAGTGCCATGTCCGACGCGCAGAGCATGCCGAACGCACGCCAGACACCATGGACTCACACGGTCACCGCGTGCACTGGTGCAACGTGGTGCACCCGAGTGGTGAAATCATGTCTGAGGGCTTGTCCGTGCAGTGTTAAGTCTCTCTGAGGTGTTGGATCATAGCCAGGTCGACAGGAGGTGACTAGAGCTTCCTGGTAAGTTTCTGGACAGAAAATGTTGATGCCATTTGAGAGAAATCTAGAATGAGTTAGGAGCTAAAACTTGGAGGTTAAGGGTTTGTTAATAGGGTCATAAAGCCATAAAAATCTCAGCTCAAAAAGATCAGTTAAAAATATACTTCCTTCACAAAGTACCATTTCTGACCAGAATAGAAATGATTTTCTACAGCAAAAATACTCTTCATAACCATGGGATATTTTTGCATAGGATGATGAGGCATGATCCAAAGAATATTTGGAAATTTTTTCAGATTTTTGGGAGCAATAAAAATAGGGGTTGCTTTGGAGCAGAAGTGAGAATCATTCATTTTCAAAGAGAAAATGAATATTTGCCTTTGAGAAAAAATATATTCCAATGGCAATATTTTGAGATATCAGAGAGCAAGAGATGTTTTTAGGAGTGAGAGGAGTCACTTGGGTGAAAATCAAAAGAATGCCCAAGTGCTAAGTCCAAAGAGTTGATTCACAAGTCCAAATTCAAACCAAATTTGCAATAAACTCCAGAGAAAGAAAAGTGGCAAAAACCAGGGTGTCACAAACCTCCCCCCTCAGGATGAATCTTATCCCCGAGATTCGGTTGCTCAGGAAACAATTCAAGATATGTTGCCCTCAAAAAGTCCTCTCTTTCCCAGGTAGCTTCATTCTCGGTTTGGTGTTCCCACTGCACCTTGTAAAACTTAACTGACTTGCTGCGGGTGACTCTTTCCATCTCATCCAGTATTCGGAAGGGTTTCTCTTCATAAGTTAGATCCTTAGCAAGCTCTATATCTACCATATCAGTTCGTTTCTCTGGCGATGAGATACACCTTCTCAACTGTGATACGTGGAAGACATTGTTCCGACAATTCAGGAGGAAGTTCCAGTTGATATGCCACTGTCCCAACCTTGGACATGACCAGAAATGGGCCAATGTATCTTGGTGCAAGCTTTCCCCAAGTCTAAAATCTCTTAACTCCTTTCATGGGTGTGACTCAGAGGTAGGCATATTCACCTGGTTCAAAGCTGGTCTGTCGATGCTTGGAATCATAGTAGCTCTTTTGTCAAGACTTGGCTACTTGAAGTCTGTCTCGGATGTCCCTGACTTGCTTCTCAGCTTCCATCATCAAGTCAGTCTCAAAAATGCGGCTATCTCTGGTCTGGGATCAATTTAAGGGAGTATGGCACTTCCATCCATACAGGGCTTTATATGGTGACATCTTGAGGCTGGACTGATAGCTATTGTTGTAGGAAAACTCCGCATAAGGCAGACTGTCTTCCCATTTGGGTCCTTGAGCAAGGGTACATGCTCGGAGCATGTCTTTGAGTATATGGTTTACTCGCTCCATCTGCCCGTCTGTCTGAGGGTGATAAGCCGTACTGTACTTTAGTACTGTTCCCAAGGCTTGATGAAGATGTGACCAGAATGTCGAGGTGAAAAGAGATCCTCGGTCAGAGGTGATGGTTCTTGGCACTCCATGCACACTGATGATTCTGGACACATAGAGTTGGGCTAATTTATCTGCCCGGTATGTGGTCCGGATTGGAATGAAGTGGGCTACCTTGGTCATCATGTCCACCATGACCCATACAACATTGTTGCCTCGAGGAGTTTTGGGAAGACCGGTGACGAAATCCATGCAGACATCGTCCCATTTCCATTGCTGTACGGGTAAAGGTTGAAGTAGCCCGGCGGGTTTCTGATGTTCCACCTTCACTTTGTTGCAGATATCACGGCAGGTGACAAAATATGCAATATCCTTTTTCATTCCATCCCACCCAAATATTTCCCTGAGGTCTTCGTACATTTTGGTACCGCCAGGGTGGATCAAGTACGAGGATTCATGTGCCTCTGTTAATATCTTCTTCCGCAGATCTTCTTCATTAGGTATACATATTCGCCCTCGAAACCGTAGAGTACCTTGCCCATCCACCAGGAAATCTTGGGTCTTGCCCGCTTGCATTCGTGTGTCATGGTGTTGCAGGAATGGGTCCTCTGCCTGGGCCTTGCGAATCTTCCTCAAGAGTGGGAGTGACCTCTAGCATAGCGGTGTAGTCAGCCTCAACAATGGTCAAGTTGAGCTGGACTAATTCTTCTTGTAGCTCGGGAGGCAAAGATTCCATTAATGCGTTTAATGTGGCTGGTTTACGACTGAGAGCATCGGCCACCACATTAGCTTTACCCAAATGGTAATTTATACCGAGGTCATAATCTTTCACCAACTCAAGCCATCTTCTTTGTCGGAGATTCAAATCGGTTTGAGTGAATATGTACTTGAGGCTTTTGTGGTCGGTGAATATTTGGCACCGCTTGCCGATGAGATAATGCCTCCAGATTTTTAAGGCATGCACAACTGCTGCTAATTCCAAGTCATGAGTAGGATAGTTTCCTTCATGTGGTCGTAGCTGTCTGGATGCATAGGCTACAACCTTGCCGTCTTTCATGGGCACGCACCCGATACCTCGTCTGGATCCGTCGCAATATACGTCAAAGCTTCGATAAATATCTGGAAGCGTTAACACGGGTGCTGATGTTAAACGAGTCTTCAATTCATTAAAGCTCTTCTCATAGTCCACATACCATACGAACTTCTGGTCCTTCTTGAGCAGCTCTGTCATTTATTTAGCAATCTTGGTAAAGCCTTCAGTGATTCGACGGTAATAACCAGCAAGCCCCAGAAACTTCTGATCTTGGTCACAGTCGTTGGTGCTGGCAATTTTAGCACATCCTTGACTTTACTTGGATCCACCGCTATTCCTTCAGCGGAGAGAATATGCCCCAAGAATCTGATTTGCTTAAGCCAGAACTCACACTTGCTGAATTTTGCATATAACTGGTGATCACGAAGCCTTTGCAATACTGCTTGGAGATGTTGTTTATGCTCTTCTTCTCCTTTAGAATATATGAGAATATCATCGATGAAGACCACCACAAACTTGTCCAAGAAATCCATGAACACTTTGTTCATCATATGCATGAAGAAGGCAGGGGCATTTGTCAGACCGAAAGACATGACTGTATACTCATATAGACTGTAGCGAGTGGTGAATGCGGTCTTAAGAATATCTTTCTTCTTGATTTTTAGTTGATGGTACCCGGTTCTCAAATCAATCTTGGAAAATATTTGGGCTCCATTCAGTTGATCAAACAAATCATCAATCCTGGGGAGCGGGTACTTGTTCTTAATAGTGACATCATTGAGCTGGCGGTAGTCTGCACACATCTGAAGACTACCATCTTTCTTGTCCACAAATATGGCAGGTGATGCCCATGGTGAAGAACTAGGGTGGATGTACCCTTTCTTGAGCATCTCATCCAGCTGCTTCTTCAGCTCAACTAACTCGGATGAAGGCATCCGGTAATATTTCTTGTATATGGGTGTTGTCCCTGGCACGAGATCAATAGCAAACTCGAGCTCACGATCTAGTGGCATTCCTGGCAATTCTTCAGGGAATACATCTGGAAACTCACTACCACAGGGATTAATTCCATGCATGACGTTACAGCTGTGAAAATCATCTCCTTTTTAGGCCTGGTTCTGCGACCCACAAACTACGCTACTTGTCCTATCGGGTTTATTAATGTAACTTCTCTTGTTTCACAGTTGATGCAGACCTGATGCCTTGTCAGCCAATCCATTCCCAGTATGACATCCAACCTTGTGGATTCAATTGCTACCAGGGTGGCAGGGAAGATAACTCCTTGGACATTTATCTCCAAGCCACGGTGTACCACATTTGTTTTGAGCAGAGATCCCGGGGATTGGATCATCATGAATTTCTCAAGAAGGGAGCAAGAAAACTGATTTTGGCCAACAAAACTCCGTGAAATAAAAGAATGGGAAGCCCAGAGTCAAATAAAATTGTTGCAGGTATCTTATTAACAGGGAACATACCAATGATCACTTCGGGGTTTTCTTGGGCTTCTTCTGCGGAGAGATGATGCACTTGCCCATGGATAAGCTTCTGCGCGGGGAAGGATTCCATGTTGTTAACTTGAGGTTTGAGGGGTGTATTTGGCTTGGCGGTCTTGGGACACTGCCTCGCATAGTGCCCGGTCTGTCCACAAGAGAAACATGCATTGTTATGCTGCAATCCTCCCGTACACTTCCTCCGGGGAAGGCTCGAGCGACGACGACTACGCCGAGCCGCCTCATCACCGTGCACTGACCAAAGAGGATGGCATGCCGTGACGCCACTGCATCCCCGCTCCGAAGGACGCCGAGCCACCTCGCCATCACGCCCCCGTCAAGCAGCAGGAGCACTTGGACTAAGCGCGGGCGGCGGTGAAGCCGGGCCTCAGGAGCAGCGGTCCTCTGGAGGCCGCCTCTTCAGTTTTTCCTTCTTTCGCTTCCTGCATCACAACTTATGAAGAAGCCCCCTGGGGGCGTGTAGTCAACCGCGGCGCTCGCACCTTTATGTCAGTATTTCCTGTTTGCGTTCTAATACTCATGTTGCCATTAATTGGAAGTTCCCGCTTCGCGTGATTAGAATAACTTAGCTTGGTTCGCTAGTGACCCTTGGCAGGTCCCTTCGTCGTGGTGGCGTGCTCCTCCGGAGCTTCTCCTGGTGACGGTGTAGTTAGAGTACCAGAGCGACCTAGGGAGGCCCCTCGACAGACTCCGGAGCCTTGAATGCCATGCCCCCGCGAGGCCTGCGGGGGGCAATTTGCGTAGGGTTTCTTGGCGAAGAGGCCTTGCGTAGGCCTCTGGAGCCCCCGAGCGAGGGCCGGCCATTATTAGCGCGCCGGGGCGCGATGCCCGGAAGGGCCAGGAGGCGAGCACTTCTGAGGCCGAGGGGCCGAAATTGGTGCATGCCCGCTAGCTCGCTCGAGAGCGCTGCACGAGGATTCGGACGCCAAGGACTTGGCGAGGTGTGCGCGTGAGCGGCCTAAGCTGGCTCAGGTGTACCGTGCCCAGCCCCCGCTCGCGGGGCGTGATGGAGTGGGCTACGGGAAACCACTACACCGCTTAAGAATGAAACTCAAGAGGGGAAACACTGCAGGGAGCAACGAAAAGAAAAAGAACAATTCCCTCCCTTTTTGAATAAAGACGCGAAAACCTCAAATTTCATTCCAAGAAACAGCAAATTTGGTTACAAAGGCAAGCAAAGGAACAGCCGCGTCCGGCGCCTACACTAGTCTTCTAGTCTTCCCGCCAGCGCGGAGCATGGGGCTTCCACTAGGCGTGGACATAGTCGCTGAAAGACCGTTTCGTCCGCTAGCACGGAGCATGGGCCCTCCACTTGGGCGTGGGTGGGAGCCCCCACGGGGTCGAGGAGAGACGCACCGGGAGACTCCGGGGCATGTACAGCCCCACTCATTATTACGTGAGAGTGTCATGGGTAGAACTTGCGGAGGTGCTGGATGTTCCAGGCATTCTGGATGGGTACCCCGTCCTGCGTCTCCAAGAGCACGGCGCCTGGCCTGGAGATGCGGGCGATCCTGAACGGGCCCTCCCACATGGGAGAGAGCTTGTGAAGGCCATCCCTGGAGAGGACCCACCTCAGGTCGAGGTCACCCACCTCGAGGGTCCGGGAGCGGACGCTACGATAATGGTATCGCCGCAGCGCCTGCTGGTACCTCGCGGCGCGGAGCGAGGCTTGGCGGCGGTCTTCCTCCCCGAGCACGAGGTCTATTCCCTGCGAGGCATCCTGACGTGCCTCGTCGAATGCCAAGACCCGCGGGGAGCGTTGCCTGACCTCGTGTGGGCACAACAACAAAAAGACACATCCGTGACATTTTGGGCCAAATGAATTTTTTTCTGTCATGCTTATGACACTTCTATGACAATAATTGTGACAAAACCTGGTATCATCATAGATGTGGTGGGCTCCTACTTCTATGACAAAAAATCATGACAAAAAATGGGCTTTTCATCCTGGGCGGGCTGGAGACGCACCTGGATGACATTCTTTGGGCCGTCCTTATGACCGAAAAAATCATGGTAGAAGAGAGAGCGAGGAAAATTCGGGGAGTTCTCGGTTACGGTGGGTGGTCGGGGCCGAGCGATGCTCGGAGGTTTGTGCGTTTCTCTCGTACACGTACGCGCGTGTGTGCGAGGCATTGGGCTCTAACTGAACCCGAGCGAGGTGTTGGGCTCTAACTGAACCCGAGTGATTGCACTAGCTACGTTACTGAACCCCGATCAATCCCTTGGCTATTAACTGAACCCGAGTGATTCCTTCACTACTGCTGCTAACTGAAGCCAATCGAAGCTGCCTCTTGATGAACAGTCCTCGGTGGGGGTTGGATGAACAGTTCCCGGTGGGGGTTGGATGAACAGGATCCAGTGGTAGTAGAGGCCGTTGCCGCTGGATGAACAAGACCCCGATCGAGGAGGTGGGGTGGATGAACAGTAGCCGGTGGAGGGACCCCGTGGAGGGCTGGTTGAACAGGACCTCGTGGAGGGCTGGTTGAACAGTAGCCGGTGGAGGCTGGATGAACAGGACCCCGTGGAGGGCTGGTTAAACAGTAGCCGGTGGAGGCTGGATGAACAGGACCCCGTGGATGAACAGTAGCTGGTGGAGGCAGGAGGAAGTCGACGCTGGATGAACAGTAGCCCATGGAGTCCCGTTCTCCGGTACGCCACACCCCTCCCGATGAACAGGACCCTGTTTCGACCGTAGGCGCTCCAACACAAGTCCGTTTCCTCCGTTTTGTGGTACGCCACACCCCTCCCACTCAACAGCACCCCGTTTCGACCGTAGGCACTCGAACAGAAGTCTGTTTCCTCTGATTTACAGTACGCCAAACCCTTCCCGATGAACAGGACCCCGTATCGACTGTACGCGGTCGAACAGAAGGCCGTTTCCTCCGTTCTGCGGTACGCCAGACCTCATTTCGGCTGTTCCGTCCAAGCTGGTTGGCTCCCGATGAACACGCGACGCTGTTTACTCCGTTCTGACCCAGTCGGTTGGCTGTCGATGAACATGACGACGTCGCTGTACGCGTTAGAGACCCTGCCCGTATGTACGTACGTAGCCATATTTACTATCTTGCAGCGTGGCCGTACGTACGTGTACACGATGTAGACAGGACTACGTGACATGCTACGTCGGCGCCTCTACTTCAACAGGTGCCGCTCCTTACTCGGCCACGGTATGTCGCTGCAGAGAGATCGATCAACCGATCGACCGCTATGTACATACACGTTCGCGGCCGGATAGATAATGCTACCTTCGCTTCAACCTGGTGGGTCCCAGCTGTCAGGGGGTAAGAAGGCAGTTCCTTCCGTGCGAAGATAAAGCCGATGGGTCCCAGCTGTCAGGGGGAACTTTTTTGTGCGAAATACAGAGGCCCTTCCAGTAGGTCCGAGCCGTCAGGTGGAGGAATCATTATTTTGCACGTAATAAGGAGGCACTTCCTTGCGTGCGGCCATGGACCCAACTGTCAGTCTCTCCACTTACTGTCCTCTTCTGATGGCTGTCGTTCGTTGACCGTGTTGACGGCGCCGTACCGCCTGAGAGCACCAAGGTGGTGGACGACGACGCGACCTAGGAAGGGAACGACCTGGAGCCGCGGAATACGCAGCAGTGGATGCCCACGCGGAGGGGAGTACGAGGGTTGACTGGTTCGGGTGCGGTTTGAGGCTACCGCTGCCGGAGAATAACAAGGGGTGTGGGTGAGTAGAGGGAAGGCCTGGCCAGCGATGGGAGTAGGGTGGGGCGGTGAGGCCTACATGGCAGCACAACCAGCCACGGGAGACTGGAGTAGGCGGCACGGCTGGCGCTGGTTTGGGCTACTGGAGCAAGAAGACCAGAGGTTGAAGAAGCACGATGACCGTTGGATGGACATCGTACGGTCACCGCAGATAGAATCGTTTATATTGACTAAGTTGACAAAGCCCTGCGTCCGCGTCAACTTAGTAGGCCCACAAGTCAGCCTCCAAATATGGTGGGATCGACCTAGCAGCGGGGTATTCATTATTTTTGTGCGTATTAGCTGGTGGATCCGAGTTGTTAGCGGGCCGATTTTTTTTTGGCGAACTACAGAGGCCCTTCCGGTTGGTCCTAGCTGTCAGGAGGAGGAATCATTATTTTGCGCGTAATAAGGAGGCACTTCCTACTCGCAAAAAAAGGAGGCACTTCCTTGCGTGCGGCCGTGGACCCAGCTGTCAGCCTCTCCACGTACAGTCCTCTTTCGATGGATGTCGTTCGTTGACCACACCGTGCTGAGAGCACCAAGGCGGTGGACGACGGCGAGGCCAAGTAAGGGAACGACCCGGAGCCGAGGAAGACTCGGCAGTTGTTTCCCACGCAGAGTGGGTACGAGGGTTAACTTGTTCGGCCGCAATGTGAGGCTGCCGTCGCCGGAGAATAATAGGAAGTGTGGGTGAGTAGCGGGATAGCCAGGCCAGGGATGTGAGTATGGTGGGGCCGTGAGACCTGCCCAGCAGCACAGCCGGCCACGGGAGGCAGGAGCAGGCGTTTACGCCGGCGCTGGTTTGGGCGGCTGGAGCAGGAAGATCAGAGACTGAAGAAGCACGATTGCCATTAGATTGACATCTAACGGTCTGACGCTGGTAGAGTCGATTGTTGACTAAGTTTTGTTTTTTGAGAAGCCTTGTGTACGCATGAACTTAGTAAGCCCACAAGTCAGCCTCCAAATGTGTGGCAGACAACATAGAGCCCATTTGCTATTTTTTTAATAATTTGCAGCCCATTTGCTAATTCTTAAGGAATTTATTACAGCCCATTTTCTGCCCAGGACCACGGTCAAAAAGTGCAACCTTATTTTCCATATTTCGGTGGAGTCCGAACTGTTTTAATCCAGAAATGATAAAAGTTTATTTTTTAAGAACTTATTGATTTGCCAAATAAAATATCATTTTGTTTTTGTAAGCTAATAAGACGTGGGACAATTGAGTTGGTTTTAGGGAAAACCAGTGGTAAAAAAATCAACGTTGGGAGGGAAAACAACAATAAAAAAATAAGGATGTAAAGATGAAAAGGGAACTTTATGTATTTTCAATATAATAATACGTGTATATGAACTAGTAAAACTATAGGTAGAGATTAGAAAACGGAAGTAGGACATGGCGTTTCAAGAGAAAAATAGAACTGGGCTGTGTGTTTGATTCAGTAAAAAAACTGCATGCGGATGTTCTAAGAGAAAATATAACTAAGGCTGGTGAGCCAGAGGCCAGTTGATACCTGCTGGATCTTTGTGCCCCGTTGTCGTCATGGGCTGGGCCTGTTAAAAACAAAACCAAGCCTTGGCAGTCTACAGCCCAGTTGAAACTTGCTCGACCTGAAAAAACAATATACCTGCTGGATCCCAGTTATCAGTCTGTACTTGCAGAATTCTCTCGTTTGTTGACTACGTTGAAAACCTCATGGGTTTCACCGTCTCAGACGTCAGCATTATTTTAACATTGTGATAATAAGTGCATGCACTTTCTTGCGTACGGTCAGGGACCTGCTGGTTCCGTACGGTTAGGCTCTGTATAGACAGTCGTCTTGTGGTTCCACGGACGAATTTCATGCAAATCGGATAGTTTTCAGTGAAAGTGGACTAAATTCATTGCATTTTACATATTTCTTTTCATTACGGAATATTTTACATATTTCAACTAATAATAACCAACTAGGCCTTTTTTAAGTCCATGGGAGGCGCTTCACGATCGAGGTCGCGACACTTAACTGTTCTGGAAGGCCCAAATCCATCGCTCCTCTCTTTTAACAATTTGCAGTTGGGCTTGGCATGCCACAGCCCAGTTCCGACATGCTGTGTCCAACTATCAGCCTGTGAAAACGGATGGATCCCCTGCGTACTTCGAAGATATAATTTTTTTGGAGAACTGGGAATTCGAACGGCAGGTTCTTATGCTACCCATCAAATAAAAATCAGGTGCCTGAAAATTCATTTTGAAACAAATGATTCAGCTTTATATCCATGTCGACCCTCGACATGATGGTTGGAAGAAAATGCCAAGTTCATACCGAAAGATCCTTAACAACAATACCAACTTGCAGACGCCCAGGTAGTACAAGTACCAATACCAAACTAACTTATAATCTTTTTAGTCCTGGCCCTAGTGTTCGTCTGGTAGAAAATCTTGCAGAGGACCAGCTCCCGCTCCTTCTCTTGCTGCAGGTCCCCGAGGTGGTACTGGTGCATCACCCAGTTGGTCCTCTCCTGGTCAAAGTTCTTGTTGGTGTGCAGCACCAGAACCTTTTTGCTGCCCGTCTGCCGGCCGTTAACCATCACCGGCAGGGTATTGCCGGTCTTGTTCCACATCGCGTGCATGCCGCACTCCGACTGTATCTTGCAACGCATCCGCGTGCCCCTTTTGAACGCCCTAGAGTTGTGCTGGAATAAATGCTTGCTTAGGCCACTCAGTGTGATACCTACAGTATTGTCGAATACATGTTTTAGTGTACGTTGTTGGCATTTTCATAACATCTTTGGCATGTTGCAGTCACTTGTTTCACTTTTTATTAACTGTCAAATTGTAATTGCATCACTAGGTCTACGTCTAAAATGAAAAATAGAGCTATAAACAAAGGAATATGTTTGTGCAAGTAGACGGCCGATCGGTGTCTCACCTGGAAGTTTCTTAGGATGGGTGTAGCATATGCCATGCTCGCTGTCGACGGTTGGTATGAACAAATCAATGAGAGGGTGAGATCTCGCGCTATCAGCACTCACTTTGGCCTCAAGGTGCTCGATCAGCTCCTGATCCGTGGGATCGAACTTGACGCCAGCCGGCAGCATCAGCTAATCATTCTTGGACTTGCATCGGTTAATTCCAGTTAAATGGTACTCAATGTATGATCAATCAACTGTTTTAAGTAAATGATGAAAGATTTCGACATATAAGTGGTACTCCAAATCTGAAGTCCACAATACTCGAACAAACTCGGGTCTCGGCTTCATTCCTACGTGTAGACTCTAAAGACTTGAAAAACCCCATAAAGATTGAAATCATAATACAGGGTGACAGGACGAATATTCACAGGAGCGACCTCGCTGGTTCCTTCCTTCATCCAACTAGCTTGAAGAGCATCCTTGTTGAGATCAATTTTTTCAGCATCTTCCTTTTGACTACTTGTGATGAAGTATAGCAACTCCAGTAGCTCATCGCTCATCGTACCAAATGGATCGCAACAAGGCGGCGGCTGGGAGGCGGGGAGACCGGGAGAGAATGGGAGAGTGATTTTGTAGAGAATGCGAGAGTACTGTTGTAGTACGAGAGGGGTGAGGCTCACTTTCGTGAACTGAACACGCCGCCGGGACTCTTGTGTCACCTCACGCGCAGCGTGTTGTCACGTCAATTCATTTTGAGGACATGATGAATAATTCCACCGACGTATACTAGTACTACTACTGTACTACTTACTAGTTGTATTTAGTGTCATATTTTAACCATAGGTTTAACTAACAAAATGTCAATGTATGTCACCGAAAATTATACCATTGGAAACTATGTTCAAATACAAATCCAACGATATAATTTTTTGTGACATGCATTAACATTTAGTTAGTTAAATTTATGGTCAAAATTTGACACAAATTAAGAAGGGGACCAATAAACCAGGAGGGAGGTAGTAGTACGAGTAGCGCAATATACGGTATAGAGGACTAGTACAAATTTAGAAATGGAGTACGAAGTTACAAGGCTGTGCGACAGACTTTGTAGGCTACATGAGTAATACAAAATATAATTCCCATTGGACAACACTTTCACCAACAAGTACGCACTTGAAGCCTAATTGATATATATATGGCTTCTGCACAGCATCTCAATCATCATTATCAGTACATCCTACGCAGGTGAGTTAGGATGCACTTGATCCTAAAAAGGTATCTATCCTTGAAACTAACTACAGTACATAATATCCAACAAAAGAGGGTCATGCTACAGCAGCAGGATACATGGCTCAGTCTAGATATCACTACGAATCAAGTTGTGCATATATGTTGTTGGCATGAACCACATAGCCACATGTCGGGTTTCCAAAAGCCATTCATCGCTTGGAAGCTTGATGCCTTTCACACACTGAAGATTATCTAGCAACAAGCTGTGTCGACGAATCTCTGGATATGGTGATTCATGAAACCCATGGTGCGATGTGTAAACACAGTTCCCCTTGGCGAATGGAAGTTGCATAGCACGGTAATCATCGCCGGTGATATGATCGATCATTGGTTGGATGATCGGATAATTGAGCCCGAGGAACATGGAGTGGTTGCCGAGGCTGTAAACCCGCCTCCAGTTGAATACGCCTGGCCCAACAGAGCTGGGATCTATCTCGAACACGAAGCAGCCATAGCCATCATAGTCACGAACACCCCAGGCATTGTACTGCATGTGGTTTGTTGAAATGGTTTGGTCAATTTGGTACGTGCGAATGAGCATAAAATGACTGCCGTCAGTTGAACGAGCGATAAACCACCACCCATTAACTTGTATATTTCCAGGTCCTGGAATTATGAAGGCCAGCGCATTTGCGTCTGCTGCAACAAATCAAATTGGAGACCAAAAGGACAAAAATATACAATCATATTCAGAGTATGTGTGGAATTAAGATTATTATAACAGTGACACAGATCATAGACAGAGAATTGCAATGCTGTGGTCATAATCATACCCCAAGTTAAAAAAATTAAGCCAATGGCTTTCATATTCTAGCAATATGTCATGGTTCAAACATCATGTAAAAATGAGAGGAAAACAGCTATGACAGTGCCTACTCATATTCTACCATAGCAGTTACTACTGTTCTCATATCAACTCTAACAATAACATGCGTGGTTATAAAAATCTTGGAAATGAGAGTAACATATAGCAATCATGAGGTTATACTCATAATATCTATTCTAACAATCATTAGATGCCAATTGTTCTCATATCAACTCTAACAATAACATGTGTGGTCATAAAAATCTAGGAAATGAGAGGAACATATAGCAGTGATGTGGTTATAGACATACTATATATTCTAAATTTCTAACAATCAACAGGCAGTCATATTCATAAGGTAAAGATTAGATGAGATAGAACAATTACACGATGATAGATTCCACCAGTATAGGCAGCCACTCTGTGCGTCGACCGCGTAAACAATGCCATCATGCACTATAGCATCAAACAGAAATGGAGGCTCAACAGGATTGATGATGAGCCATAACCATGTATGGCGACCCGATTCCAGATAGACTAATCCCATCTCGAACAAGGCAATGAGCTTGCAATCCATGTAGTCTTCTGATGGTGTGGGCACTTTGCAGATTACAACCTTCAGCAAACGGAGGTCGCACCAAAAGCTCGACGCGTCTCGTGCGTAGTAGGCAGGAGTGTCCGGCAGGCCGCAAGGCTCGATGCCGGTGGTATCCAACGATGGAAGGGTGATCTCTCACTGGGTGTAGATATCCATGAGATGCCATGGATTACCGGATTGGTGGATGAGGATGATCCAGTTGGCCTTCATGCCCGCCCAGTAGTTGTCGCGCATGAAGGATAGGTGGACGGGTAGTGGTCGCATGCCGAGGGGCACCACGACAACCTCCGTAGGATCGTCAAGTCGATGTCTGGGCCACCTGTGAGGATCGGGCAAGCAGGGTGTCTTGAAAAGGGCCGGCCGGTTGCAGACGAGTAGACGGTACAAAGACACCGAGCATGCGGCCAGACGCACAGTGCTGAGCAGGTCCATACTATTACAGATCTGCTCCAAGAGAACATCAGGGAGGGAATTCCAATCGTGACTCTGCGTGTCAGTCGGTTCTGCCATAGGGTTTTTTAGGGCGCTGAGTGATTGGGGTTTTCGGTGCCTGTGAGCGAGCGGGGAAGTGGATTCGGGCGGGCGAGCGAAGAAGATGGCGTGTGTGGCCGAGCAGTGAGCGGGGGGGATATGGTATGTGCGAGCTACCAAGGAAGATGGCGCGGTCGGGAGAGCAGTGAGCGGGGGGAAATGGTGTGCGGCCGATGATGGGGAAGAGAGGAGGAAGAAGAAGAGAGGAGGAAGAAGAAGGAAAGACGGGCAAGAAAGTGCATTAAATCTCAATTCTACTAGTACTACTACCAGGATATACCGTCTTTCGGAGTGTAAATAGTTAAGCCGATGACATGTGGGTCTACCTCAAGATGGCCCATATGTCAGTTAATGGAAGAGAGAGGTGCCTAGGCGTGTTTGCGAAAGCGTGCTCCACTGGCAAACATGATGGCAGTACTGGGTAAGGTTGATTTAGTAACACCAACATGCTGGTTCAGATTATTAATTAAGTGTCCCATCTACTACAGCATGTATTGTCACTTCACTGTGAAGACTAGTTGAATAGTTCTCTCTGACCGAGATGGGGAATAATGGATCTCCAAGACTTCCTACCTACAGTATCCCTATGCCTCTACTCTCATCCTCTCCAACAAGATGAAACATTGGCCAAGGCACCCGGCGCCAATAATGTAGGAGTACTAGTAGTAGTTTGTGTCAAACTTTGACCATCTATTTAACTAATAAAATGTTAATGCATGTCACCAAAAATGGAATACCTGGGTAGATGGTGACGGTCCGATCGTGGTAGATTGTGTGACCATGTTGCACATCAGTGGTACCATGGGTAATGACTGCTAAGATAGTTGATCCCAATATGCCAAAGTCAGCTACAAGGTTCCAGTTTAGACCGAATCGCGGATGCAAATGCACATCCAGGATCGGCAATCTTATTTTGATCGGGGGATGACTGGTCCCTGCAAAATAATGGAGTACCGTTAGGGATGCAAATGATGGTCTGTGCATTCCGTTTGTAATCTCCCGTACTGTAGTTAGGCAACCAGATGAAACAAGTCCCTTGGCTTGTCACCACAAAGATGCGGCCTACATGGCACACGGTGTCTTCGAACGTGTAGGGGTACAAATCTGCCGCGGCCAACATGTGCCAGCCTCTGCCGTTACTGCCTTTTGTATTGATGGCAATCCTTATGTCGAACACCGCGTTGAGATAGTAATTGTTGTAGCCGTGTCGCTTTGTTGGCGGGTCCACAATTGTTATCTTCTTCAATCTCATGTAGGCATCATCATACATATTCAAGCCCAGCCAGTCCGGAAGGCCGATCCCAATGGTGGAGAAGGGGTCTACGGGAACGGCTGCACTGCTGTGGATGTTGTGCAAAATGATGGTGGTATCCGGCCGGAGGTATGCAAGCCAATCTTCATTGGCACCAACCCAGACCTATATATAAGACGGTGGGCAGCGGAGAAATTATGGAATGGAATAACTAAGTACTATATTTAGAATATACAGTACATGATCAAACTCCATGACTGACCTGCTCATCGGACAAAATCTGACTACCTCTCAACGTCGGCAACTCTAGCGGAGTCAACGTGCAACCATGGCCAGGGAGCAGTGGACTGTTCGATGGATTGACCCATAGAATAACCTTCTCCTCGAGGACGGATGGAAGACCAACAAGCATGGCCTTTTCCCAAGCCTGTTTAAGCACCGTCTTAAAATAGTTGGTGCAGGAAGCACCGAGTCTCGCGGCGGTGAGGACGTCGAAGCGGCATGCGATTTCTCCCAGAGGATCGTCGTCCAAGGTCTCCCAGCCCCGACGAGGAGAACCGCCTGGAGAATCCATGGGAGCAGCGACGAACTGCCTTGGTCTCTTCGGGGGGAGGGGAACTGGCGAGGAGGAGATAAGAGCGTAACCGCAGGGCCTCATCCCTTCGTTAAGGAAGTTATGCGGGCACACATAGTGGTAGTGCCTAGTGCCCCGTGATGGTGAGGCTATTATTTACTACGTAGTACTGTAGCAGTAGTAGTACTACTTTCTCAACTAGTAGTGTGATGTACTGTACTTCTATAGTGCACCCGTTTTGAGCTCTTGAATCTCAAGGCCAAGGAGCTATAGTTGCAAGTGGACGGTACTACTGTTCTCTAGAACCATCATTGTACTATCAATGCAGGGAAAGTACACCTGCATAGTGTGTACTCTCCGTGCTCTATTCAAGCGCGTAGCTGGCCTACTTAGCCACTCCTCTCACGCGCACACTAGCAGCCTGTTTATCAGCAACGGTTACTGCGGGGCAGAACATTTGAGTTCTTTGATACAGTGAGACTAGGCTTTTCGCTTCCATTTTTGGAGGTGTAATGGATCTCGTCGAACTTTGTTAGTTCCTTCTTTATGAATGAGATGAGGCAAAGCTTTTGCCTCTGTTTCAAAAAAAAAAAAATCACGTCAAGAGGAATTTCTTTTATAGAGCCGATAATCGAGCAAAGTCCATGCGTGCAGCGCCACAAGCTACAGAGTAGTAGAGTAGCACTTTACGTAGCGAGCTATATTACACAGTTCCCAATGCCGCGCCAGGCTTTTTTGTCTCCTCGGGCTTAATCGGGAGGTGCTAGTGAGGAAGCTGCAAGCGAGGTGCGGCTAGGGCGAGCACGCAGGCGAGAAACTTTGAATGGTGTGAATTGATATATAGGAGTACTACTCTAGTACGCGAGCCATGAGATGATGGGAGGGAAAACCTGGTCACATGGCTGGGCTATCCAGTGCGCCCAGATTGTGGTGCGACACGTCCGTTCGACTTCAAAAGTCAAACTACCAGTGTACAATATTGGCTCGCAGTGAGGTTACTATTTAAAAAAAAGGCCGCCGTGCGTTCGGCCGGGATCGAACCCACAAAACGAGCTATACACTCCCGCGACTACTAGTAGTACTCATTGGAGTACAACGCAACCTAGAATCGCCTTTTGTCGCTAGTACATTGTTCTTTACAAGAAACCACTAATACCAAGAAACTACCACTCACCAACCAGCCCTACCAAGAAACGACTACTCTACAAAGTGCCGTTTTAGGCACGTTTCAACCCATGTCCCCCCTTAAGTCAACGCCTTCTATTTGACCAGCAAGTTAGGCGTTATGACTTGTGGGACCTACATGTCAGGCTCGACAAAAATCCCCGAGTGACCTCCTACCTCCGGCCCGTCCACCTAGTCATCCTTGGCCATGGGACGCAGCTACCGCCGCCGGCAGAAGGCGAGGTCAAAAGCGCCGGCGGCGCGGAGCCCATCTTGTGGCAGCCCGGATGCCAGCTTCGTCCGGCACTCGCGGCCACTAGCTAGCCAAGATAGCACACACCCTGCTGGATGCATCCAGGTGCTTGTCTGCAAGGTTCGCTAGCTAGGTTGGCACGGCGGTGCGGTGGCTGGCTCGCGTGCGCCGCGCTAAGGCCAGCCATCTGGCTCGAGCGAAGGACAGCGCGGTGGCATGCTCAAGCGTGAGCCACGCTCGGGCTAGCCAGCCAACCCGTGCAGAGGCCAGCGCGGCGTCCAGCCCGTCCGGTGGAGTGGCGGCCAGCTCGCTCATCACCGGCGCCATCCACGAACACGCATAAGAACTGTTTGAAGTAATGTTCAGGAAAAATAATGATTGGAGGAGGAAGAACAGGATAGAAGGTCAGATGTGGGTCCCTCGTGTCAACGGTCAAACAAAATGTGTTGGTTTAAGCTGCCTCGTCAGCACGGACGTGTGGGCCAACCCTGTCATAAACGGGTTAAAACGAGCCTAATCGGCACTAGGTAGTCGTTTTTTGGCGCGGATTAAGAAATTTTGGGTATGTTTTTGCTATTTTTTGTACGATAGTTTCTTCCTAGGGCTGGTTGAAAGTGGTGTTTTTTGTTAAATACTCTACATATTGTAAGTAGGAGTGAAAGTTAAGCTTTGGAAGCCAATAAGCACGGCTAGTTACATAGTGCCTATGTGTACGTAATTCAAACTAAATATCAACCATGAGTGACTAATATCTTGATGGAAAACTCGAAACTATGGAAATACTAGCAATTTTTTTTGCATGGTTGGAAGTACTAGCAATGTGCACGTGCGTTACAACGGATCATAATTAGAATAATACTTATTCACAAACTTGATAGAAAACACTCTAATTTTGATATACATATATCACTAGAAATATATTTGTTTCAATCAGAATATATTCCTTGGGCTGTTTTGGTGAGGTGAGGGAGGGATTTGGTTGGTTTTAAGATACTAATTAAGGTTTTTTCTGCAAATTGGTAGAGAAGTGGGATGTTGCTGAGAAAAGGCAACAACTTACCTCAAAGTCGTTAGATGTAGATCTAATGGTCAGAAATGACGGATGGCAGACACACCATCATCACCAACTAAGTCTTCTGTAGGAGTACTAGCAAGATGCCCGTGCATTGCACGGAACATCAAGGTGCATTTTTTTTTATAAAACACCTGTTGTGATTGACCCATGCGGGAGTAATCCCATGTTTAAAAACTAATGATATCTCGAGAAAGAGGAGAGATAAGGTGAGGAGTGGGGTGTGGTGGTGATTGGTGGTCGGATTGAGCGGAGGCATGGGGATGGACGACGCCAGCAGCGACCACCATGCCAGTTTGTTCCAGAGACTTCCTTTTTTAATTGCTCAACAATGAGGTTGTGGGAGATAAGGATGAACGAGGGAAGGCCTTGTTTGCAAATGTGGCGAGAGGTGTGGGTATCTTTTAGTTTAATTTCTATCCGTCAGATATAGATCGGACGATCTATATTGCAAGATGGCAGGCATACCATCATCACCAACTCGTTTTTTTATAAGAAGAGATATAAGTATGGAGATACAAACGTATTATCGATACTTGTTTCCATAAACTTGGATCTACATTCTATTCAACGGCTGAGCATGTGGGGCCTTAGCACGATGACTTCTTGACTGTGTAAAACAAAGGTTTTCCCGTCGCCGATAAGGAGGGGGTGACGGCGGCACGCTTTCAGCTCGCTCTAGTCCTAGTAGTCATACTAGGTGGTCTACGCACGTGTAGATTTATTCTTTTTCACGTCTTGTGTTCATCGTACTGCCACGACTGTTGATGAATAGATGGTAAGTTATTCACGGGAAAAACCTTTGTTGAGCATGTGTGCGAGAGAGAGACAGCGCGTGCATGTGTGATATGTGTAGAGACTGAGGCAATGATAAGAGATTCTTTGTGTCTCTTTGTGTGGAGGATAGAGAGAGACATGTGCATGGGGCTTTGTGTTGTGTAACGTGGAGACACATAGACATAATCAGAGAGTGAGTGTGTGAGATACACATGCGGACATGGGGAGGGATGTGTGAGTTAGAGAGATGGAGAATTTTGGTGTTCATGTGAGCTAGAGAGAGGGGGGGGGGGGATATATACATACCTAGAGCTGGAGAGAATATGCAAGGGTGTGTGTCTTAAAAGAAGGATCCAGATAGATGGGTGTTTGTGCGTGTCTGTGTGTGTTTGTGCGTGTGTGTGTGTGTGAGAGGGAGTGTGTGTATGTGGAGAAGAGAGACCACTAATGATGTAAACCTAGTAGGGAAGGGGGAATGGTGTGACATGTGTGTCAAAGAGAGAGAAAGGCATGTGTAGTAGCGGGATAGCATGGGTGCGGGCGGGGAGCAGACTATTTGGAAGAGACATCGAGTGTGTGTGGGAGAGGGGTGTGAGAGCAAGAGAGAGAGAGAGGGCTAGTGAGGGAGAGAGAGAGAGAGGAAGAGAGGGGGAGAGAGAGGGGTCGTTTGTGTGCGGAAGTGGCGTATAGATAGGGAAACAAGGTTGATGTTGTTCGAAAGTGGCCTATGTACGGAGACGCAAGGGAAGCGAGTCATCGTGTGTGTGATAGAGACTTCATGAGAGATCTAGAATAGATGGTGTAGAGAATAATGTGCGAGATTGAGAACGATGATACGTTAGGGAGCTATGGAAAGAGTCACGACATATATGTATATAGGGAGAGCTGGGGCAGGTCCGCATGCGGGAGAAATAGAAAGAGGAGAGTGGTGCTCAAGGAGACAAAGGGTGCTTGTTTGCAGTGGAGGTGGTTAGTGAGGTGAGTGTGCGAGAACTACATAACTAGGGAGATAGACGTTTGGGGGCGATGTTTCATGTGTATGGGAAAGATACACTCTAAATAGTGCGTGTGCTTGGGAAAGAGAGATGCCGGGAGACCTAGAGAGTGGGGGAAGAGATGTGTGCATGCCCGAGAGACAAAGTGATAGAGGCCTATATTTGGGTCCGGACTTAGAAGAGAG
This sequence comes from Thinopyrum elongatum, assembly GCA_011799875.1. Lineage (NCBI taxonomy): Eukaryota > Viridiplantae > Streptophyta > Magnoliopsida > Poales > Poaceae > Thinopyrum > Thinopyrum elongatum. The sequence continues at coordinate 231,845,857 of CM022300.1, forward strand.
AGGGGTGTTAATATGCTCCTGTGTTCGTGTCCAGGGGAGAGAACGACTTGTGGGGGGGGGGACGGGGTGGGTGGCTTCAGATAAAGAGTGAGGAGTCTATATTTGAGAGACTTTAGCGTAATTGAGATATATATGGTCAATAGTGTGTGCACTCATGGTTGATCAATTTGTTTCACAGTTTGGACTATGAGGTAACGATACTTTTGAACATGCGTGATATACTTTGAAGTATCAGAATTACAAACCTAAGATTGTAATTTTGGAATTTGACTCCATCATTAGCTTTTGTAATTCATTTATACGGAGGTACATTTTTTAAGCCGGGATTTCGTGATTTCAAATTCATATATCAAACCTAGAGATATACACATACGGGCATGTTCAAACCTTATAATCATCCACTTTATTCATACACATACACATTTTTGTTTTTGTCATCATATTTAGGATAAATACATTTGAAATTTCATTTGAATTGGACCATATGATGGTATTTGCTTCCACTAGCTCAATGATCCATATTTGAATTGAATGCACAATCTAAGTTTCGAGTTGGAGACATTGATTTTCGAAACTTGCACTTTTTTTTTGCGTGCAAAACAAATAAATTCTCGGCCATGATATCATAGTTGGCCGTACAAGAGCAGAACACTTAATTTCAGCCGCCAAAAGCTTTCAAACTTCCCGATCACATCGAAATATCTCGCACTCGAAAGTTTAGCCCTGTGATATTCCTGTTTTACCCCTGCCACATGAACGGAAAAGGGCTGCTTTGGTAACTCCATTGTTTTCCCCTCTTTGCCCACAACATTCTTCCCCAGAGCCCCTCCCCGCCCCTCCGACCATGCCAAGCCGCCGAATCTAGTCCTCCGCCGCAGCTAGGGACCTCACACCCCGCCGGATCTACCTTCCGCACCTTGGAACCCCCAACTGCCAACTCACCACTTCACCGGAGCCGCTTCAGCGACTGGCTTGTCCACCACTCCAGATCTCCTTGACCACCATCATGGTCCACCGCACCGGATCTGCTTCACCGGCGCCCTCGTCCACCATAGTGTAGGCCCTTCACCGACTCCCTCGTCTGCCCCATCACTGGCCCTTCATACAAGCCCTCGTCCGCCGCAACAGATCCGCCTCACCGAAAGCACTGTACACCGCGCCGGATGTGCTTTGCTGACGCCTTTGTCCACTGCACCGGACCCGCTCCATGGATGCCATATTCAACTCCACCGGCCCTGCTTTACTGATGCCGTAGCCTCATTAGGTTATTTCGATTTGTACTCCTTCGGTTTTTCTCTTCTTTATCGTGGAACTGTTCACTTACCATAGATGAGCTTTCTTGTATGTCGACAGGTGCCGCAACCGAAGCACCGGAGCTGCTTCAGCAACGGCGACACCGGCCCAAACTCAACCGCAACACAAGAACCATCGATGATCCTTAGCTATCAAGTATGACAACGATACCCATACACCACCGAGAATCAGGTACTATTATCCAACGGCCGGTGCCTACGTTCATTTTCTTAGTGTAGGCACCGCACCTTTGAATTTCTTCAGGGCATCATTCATTTTTTCATGAGACGTGTTATTCTGCTTGTACCTGTAGGGCCATACTTCTGGCAGTGAACATGTTACATGTGCTAAATTACAAACCAGTGCACATATAGTTACAATGCTTTTGTTTTGTCCTAAGTATTACTGTACTTCCTAGATATCATCGCCTACTATTTTACTTCTTGCATGCTATATTTATGATAATGGTGTTGTTCTAACGCCACCTGTTGGTTACATCAGACTGCTTCATGTTCTCTATGCTTAATTACACGTCAGCAAACTAGCTTGTTGTTCCGCTGCTTTTTGTTTGTTTTACCCTACATTTTGTGATGCTAGCTATTACATCACTGCTCCGAGCCTCTGTTCATTACTTTTTTGTGCTTTCTTGATCTTCCCAAGTTGTATGACTAATTTGATGCTTCTATTAATTATGGAGCTGCCAACCCCATCAAGCAAAATATTTGTTCTTTTGGGGCTGGCACCTCGAACAAGCATAAAAATAGAGTGAAGCACATATATTGTCGTGTAAGCACACACCCTTCTTTCATTAGTTTAGATGAACCATTGATGATCAATTCGAACCAGTGCATGCGATTAAAATTAATTTTACCTAAATAGAGGGTGCAAAATAAACTACAACAACTAGATTTGCAACCACGGGATGCTGACGATATCTTCGAAGAATGTTGCAACAGCAGCGAGGCTTCACAGCAACATATGGTAAGCCAGTGTGTTTTAGTACATGTGAAATGTAATGCATGTGGGCTGCTTTCTTGGCTTGTGCCCTCAACCTGTAATCCTACAGAATTACAAATAGTTCAGTTGTCTGCTTTGCTGTATTGCTTGATTCGAATGCTTGTTTGTTACTTGTTAGGCTATACCTGAGTCGGCCAATATGTTAGCAGTGCCTGCTATACTATCGTAAAGAAATGCATGCCTAGTTCATTTGACTCCTTAACTTTTCCTATGAACTTCATCACAAGACTGTCTTCGTAGTTTATATGAGGCCACACTGTTAAGTGCTTTCTCAGATTATTTCAACTGCTTAGATGCCTTGGCAACTTAAATATAGCGGTGGTACACTGGCTTTCAAGTTTCATCTTACCATTTTAATTTGTTTTCGGCTGATGCTGCTTCGAACCATTTAAATATAGCTTGCCATGCTCGGCAACAATTCGAATGTCGATTACCATGTAAGCTTACTGCCTGGATCATGCGATAACTATCTCTTACTTATGTCTAGCGGAAACCTTTCAGGATGCCATTCACACTAGGACATAATGTACAACCCCAGAGTCTATTTGTGGAAGCAGTGCGCCATCCATGTTACCAGATGGTAGCAGCTCAGAGGCAACACCGCTGGAGAGCAGTCTGAGCACAGATATTATAGTTCTTGAGGCTCTACTAGAGGCAGAAAGAGATGGTGTGGCTGCCATGAATGAGGTAATCTTGATCTTGAGGCTGGAAATTATGCAATTAGCTGCACGCATTATGCAAGCAACCCAAGAATTGGAGGAAGTAAGAATGTTGCATTTGAAACGGAGGAGGTCCTGCTGCTTCTGCTATCTGAAGACCAGGGTAATCCCAGTTCTTCTTTAGATACCAGTTGAAATTGTCATTAGATTAGTATACTTGCATGTTGTGTCATGTCTCTGAATGGATTATGTTGTAAGACCCCCTATGTTGTCCATGTGTTGTAATGATCTGAATTTTTTAGGCAAGGTAATCCTCAGTACTTGTATGATTGACATAAGGTGAACTATTTTTCATGCGAGCATATTGTATTGGATGAAATAACTGTTTGACTCAAAGTGTATCCAACCTACTGAATTCGAAGATCACGACATTTCTAAATCATATTCATATATAAAGGTGGAATAAATCTTTGTCGTGGTTTTGAAGAAATAAATAATAAAATGTAGAATGATGTATGGATATTCGTAATCGAATACAAATTGGATTTGAATTTAGTTGCCAGGGCCCAGGGTAAACATGAATGCTAATTCTCCCAAATTTTGAACGAAGCAGCAAAACACCCACTATCATTTGTCGGCTGCCCGAAGAAAGTGTTTGCGAGATGGAAATTACTATCTACCCCTGACACTTCACATCCTAATCGACCCGATTTCCACTCCTGTCGATAGGGGTAGACTAGTAACTTCAATCAGACCTAACACGACCGCCTCTGAGCCCATTCAGACACGGTGGGCGCCAAACGTGGGCGGCAAAACACATTTGATTCAAGCTCGTCCAAAAGACCTGTGTCTCTCCCTCCATTTCCCCATTCATACACGGTGGGCAGCAAAACAAACTCTCCTTGTTCGAAATCGATGTAGGCAAATATTTTAAATAGGGGCAGATGTGTAACTTCCCTCAGACGTGACACAACCGCCCTACCTGTCAGCCCTGTTCATACACCATGGGCACCAACCCTGGGAGGCAAAACACCCTCTCCTCGCCCGAAATCGCTACCGGCAAATATTGGGGAGATGCGAGATAACCGTCCTATCCCCAACCGATGAGATGTCCGAAATTTTAAACGGGGGCTAAGTTCGTAACTTTCCCACATTTCAGACAAGCTCGTCCCAAAGTTTGAGATCCCCCCTCCCCCTCCATTCCCCCATTCATATATCGTCGGCGCCACAACAACCTCCCCACTCCGGCCAGCCTCCTCCGTCCGCCACCCCATCCTCCACCTTGCCGGAGCCGCTACCCCTACCCCGTCATCCACTGCAAGAGATGGACGTCTCTCATCCACGGCACCGGACCAGGATCCTTTCATCGTGTCCTCTCGCTTCATCGGCACCGTCATCTACCTTGTTGTTGCCGCTCCTATGACTGCCTCGTCCATGGCAACAACAGGACTTATCCCCCGACCCAACCGTCTGCCGTCTAAAATCTCCTTCTGCGCTGCCGACAGCCATCGCACCTGCAGCACCCTCAACGTATCAGCAGGGGCCTACACGGCATCGCAAGAGAGGTGGTACTCTTTCATATCTGCTTAAGTTATTGATCTCACCCAGAAAATAGATCATAACTTGTTTACTGTACTTTTCTTATCCATACCAAATCATAGTGTCTAGTTGAAAGCAAACATTGGTTGCGAAGTAGCCTTTGTCTGGTTTGCACCTTCAGATCAGCCATGGCACGGTCACTATACTAGTAAAGCTTATGGTTTATCCCCCTTTATATTCACTACCATCATCGTAGGTGCTTCGTGTCGTGCTAGCACTGCTCCTCAAGACCTCAACCCATCAAGCAAAACAACATGCCACTCATAATTCCAAAGCTTAGTTGTTGAAATACGAATCTGATATGATGCTCATATTACTAAAATAGAGAACATTTAATTTGTCAGCTAATGTTCCTATATTCGTTTCGAAAAGCATGTGCGCCACATATAGAGAGACAACAGGGATTTCCATTTCTCTGTGCGCTCTGGTTCATCATGGGTGGGCAACACACATTATATTATCTAACTAGCAAGATGCCCGTGCGTTGCACGGAACATCAAGATGCATTTGTATGAGTAGTTTATCTTGTGGGAGAAAAGGATGAACGAGGGAAGGCCTTATTTGCAAATGTGGAGAGGGGTGTGGGTATCTTTTTGCAAAATTGCCATAGTTTCCTTCCTATCCGTCAGATATAAATCGAACGGCCTATATTGCAGGATGGCAGGCACACCATCATCACTCTATTTTTTGTAAGAGTACTAGCAAGATGCCCGTGCGTTGACGTAACATCAAGATGCATTTGTATGAGTAGTTTATCTTGTGAGAGAAAAGGATGAACGAGGGAAGGCCTTATTTGAAAATGTGGAGAGGGGTGTGGGTATCTTTTTGCAAAATTTCCATAGTTTCCTTCCTATCCGTCAGATATAAATTGGACGGCCTATATTGCAGGATGGCAGGCACACCATCATCACCAACTATGTTTTTGATAAGAGTAGTATAGATATAATATATATATATATATATATATATAATATATATAAGAGTATAAGAGTAGAGAAAAAAGTAGACAAATCTGCTTGCTCTTTGTTATCATGTTCCTCTTCTGTTCTTCTTAATAAGTATATTACTTCCTCCGTTCCTAAACTGCCTTGGGTGCGTGCGTGTGTTGTGGTGCCGTGCGTTTGTACCGGGTGTTGTTCATCGTTGCTTTATTTATAAAGTGGGGCGAAAGCCTTTTTTGGTAAAACATAAGACTTTTTAGATATCCCAATAAGAACTACATATGGATGTATGTAGACATATTTTAGAGTGTACATTCACTCATTTTGCTCCGTATGTAGTCCGCATTCGAATCTCTAAGAGATTTATATTTAAGAACGGAGGGAGTAGTAAAGTATGTTTCTTGTCGGGAAGTGGAGCAGGGACATTTGCAGTCGACAGGTCTATTGGGTCGCTTCAAATGGATGCTTTCAACGATTCTAGATGGTCTGCCATAATGTCGGGGAAATGCCGGGAGCTATGTCATCTTTGATAGTCTAGACTGATAGTAACAATATTGTGCCTTCAGTTGAATAGAGCTACCCCTTTTGGGGAAGCCTTTCTTGCCGTACCGGCAATACAAGCCCATATGGTCCAGCTAGTTCCACTTTCCTGATTTTACTCTTGATGCTTAGGGTTTTCCCCTTTTATCTACCCTACTATGATCTGCGTAGGTGCTTTCTGTCGTACTAGCAGTACTCCACCCTTCAAGCTAAACAACACAACACTCATAATTCCAAAGCTTAGTTGTTCAAATATGATTGTGATATGGTACTGATATTAGTTAACAAGCACATTTAATTGGTTAGCTAAAGGTCCCACTTGAGTTTCCAAATGCATGTCGCGACATATAGAGAGGCAACAGAATTGCATTTCTTTCTCACTTGTTGACTGTACTTTCTTGTCCATACCAAATCTTAGTTGTTATTTCAAAGCAAACATCGGTTGCTAACTACCCTTTGCGTGGCTTGCAGCTTCAGATCTGCCATCCCACTGCCACGGTCAACACTATACTCATCATGCTTACGGTTTCCCCATTTTATGATGACCACGATCAGCCTACGTTGTTCGTGTCGTAATAGCACTGCTCCACCCATCAAGCTAAACAAACTTAGTTGTACAAATTCGAATATGATATTATGCTGATATTAGTAAAACTGAGACATGTTTAATTGGTCAGCTAAATGTTCCTACTTTAGTTTCGAAATGCATGTGAGCCACATATGGAGAGACCGGAAGGAATAGTATTTCTCTGTGCGCTCTGGTTCATCATGGGTGGGCAACAGACATTGTATAGAAAGACTTGTAATATCTTCAATCTGCTTGCTCTTCTGCTCTTCTTTAACATGATCTCTTCTCTTCTTTAATAAGTATGTTCCTTGTTGGGAAGAGTAGCAGAGACATTTGCGGTTGACTGGTCAGGTCAATTTGTTCTCCCTTAGTATATTTTGAATCTGTCAGGTCAGGTCGACTTGTTCTTCTTTACTATATGTTGAAGCTGTCATCTGCGAAGTATCATCACTTCTGGAGCTCTCATCTTTTGAGTATTAGGCCACATTATATTAATGCACACACCAAATTACAGCATGCATGGCATCTGTCAGTAGAATTGCAGAGATAGCACAAAGGGGTTTACATGGGGCCAGTATTGGATTAGAATCACTTATGCATTACAAAGATAATCTCACATGTTTTTATGTTTTCATGCATGTCAGGTATTGAACATGATCAAAATGAATATGAGAATGGGCGCACGAGAGGAATATTGCGGAACAATCCACTGGCTAACAAACTTGGCATGGTGGAGGATGGCCTATCTTATTCACCCATCAAGTTGCTTGCTCTAACTTGGCAAGGTCGTATTGGTCGCACATATTTTGCATATGACCTCTTGCATTACTTCTACTTTGTTACACCACCATCTGCTTAGTTTAAGCATCATGTATGAGTATATGCCATACCTATCCATTTTCTGTACCTATTCCATGTGTCATCATACTATGTTTTTCCAGTCAAATGTTGTTCTTTCGTAATAGATGTCCAAAAGGAAGAGGGTGAGTGCAGATCCTCAAGGAGTACAAACTAGGTATTTGGAAAAGGTAGTGATACCTGTTAAATCAGATAGATCAGCAGCCACAGAAAACACATGCCCAATTGTACCACACTTTACCCCTACTCCATTGGCCAAACCCCTATTAGAACTACAGAGAGCCCAACGTCAGGTACTGTCTATGATATCAATTCAAAATTTGAACTCCTAAATTTCTGCATGTGCCTTACCTTCTCTCTTGTATGAAAACTAATTTCAAATGAATCTCCTTTCTCAAAGGATCATAGGATCTCACAACAATACTGGGCACTGCATTGCTCTTGTCAGTACCTCTTACCCTTTGTCAGCATACTTACACTCATTGTTGTTTGATTATGAAGCATCACTATAAATGTTCGCTTCTTTATCCTCCCTTTGCTCAAAATTATAAGATCTATATTTACTCTTAGATAAATGTAGAATTAACACAATGGTTATGAAGTTTTGGATTGCTCATGTAAGTACCTGTTGTCATGTACTCCCTTTGTATCGAATTAATTGTTGCTCAATTGGATGTATTTAGAACTTAATAGTGCTAGATACATCCATTTGAGCGACAAGTAATAGCGGACAGTGGTAGTATTACTGTGCTTGCATTGCGAGATAGTTGATTGTCTAGCATTACTCTGCATCTTATCTGCCCTGCCCTCCACTTTCTCCAAATTATCAGATCTACATTTACTCTTACCAAAATGTTGAATAAAGCCAATGCCACTGCACACGTTGATGTGTGCATTCCTCATGTCAGTACCTTTTGCCTTGTAATGCTGTGCTTAATTAATTGCTATTTGATTATGTATCATCACTCTGCACCTGAGCTTCATTATGCTCTATTTCTTCCAATATTATTTGATCTATATTTACTCTTTACAAAATGTAGAATAAAGGCAACGCTTATAAAGAAGTTTCTTTGGGGAATTTATTGAATTATCCTTCCATCGACATGGAGAAGGGCTTTGTCCAGCCCGTGTTAACATGTAATGTAAGTTCATCCTTCTCAAGCATTCAAACTTTGTTCTAGTATAGATTTGGATAGGCATCATTTCCTCCACTTCTGTTTACTTTGGTGTTTACACCTGATTGGATGTTTGCAACAACTACCAGTTTTAAATTGTAGTTGTAGAAACATGTTCTGTGTCTCCTTGTTTCTCTTTCAGAGTCGTATCTCTTATGCCAGGCAGAACTTTAGGGAAGATAGTGAGCCAAACCATCTTGAAGAGAGCGAGATGACCCCAAGGTCATGTCTTGATGAAGACAGTGAGTTGAAGCTACTCACCAGCAGCTGTGAGACAACCTCTGTGCAGTTGCTGCCTCAATCAGTTTGAATTCTTCAGTCTCAACTTAAAGTGGAAAGGCTTGCTTCAGCTCAGCTCCAACTTGATGTCAATGATGTAAAGAAGGCCGTAGAGGACACCCATGCGTGCTTTCTTGCTACGCAGCTACAGTTAGAGCATCTATCATTGACACAACTGAGGTCTCATCAGTTTGTTCTGCTGCTTTTGGTGCACCACCAGGGCAGGTCTAATGCCCTCAGAAGTGCCCTCAGTTTTGTATATTCTTTTGTTGGCGCGTTTATATGCACTGGTGGCGACCTTTGATGCCCAGTGTATGTAATCCACGGTCACGTTGCGCTTTATTATCACCGGTGGCGAACTTTGATGCCCAGTGGATGTAATATGCCGTAATTTCTTTATTGTATAGTGTAGGTTTATTCTTGGTTGGTATGCTATAATTTAGGCCAGAAGCTTCAATGGATCTCAATGTTGTCGGTCTTCAGGTCGGCCCTTAACTCGCTATATATGGGCCAAAACGTGGGCCTATAATCATCTTGGGCCATTAGCAGGTCTAAACGTATAGTAATTTTCCGCCTTTAACAGGCCGAGTAAAGTTCTGGCCAGCTGGGCCAGAGAATACCATGGGCTTTTAACAGGCTAAAAACTAGATTGGGCTAGCGTTGAGCCGAAAAATTCACGGGCCAATACAGGCCGAAACTGCCTTAGGCCCATGTTTGGCCCAAATAAAACAAGCTGTTAATAGGCCAAAATAAATCTTGGGCCCTGTTTGGCCCAATAAAATTATGGGCTTTAAGTAGGCCGGTATCAACGCTGGCCGTAGGCCCAACAGTGTCACGGGCCATTAACAGATGGGCTGTAAGCAAGCCAGATTCAACGCGGGCTGTAATTAGGCCCAACTGTTACACGGGCCATTAACAGGCCGATAGGCCAGTTGGGCTGAAATTTATCCACGAAGACTACGGGCCGTTAAGAGGCCTAAAGTTACTTCGGACAAGAAATAGCCCAGTTTCTGCATGGGCCATTAAATGGCCTAAAGTGAAAGCGGGCCGCCAACGGCCCAGATGCACCACAGGCCGCTAACAGGCCGAAACTATTATCGGGCCGAACTGGTAAACGTGCATTTAATAGGCTGAAACACAAACCCGGCTTAGAATGGGCCCAAAAGAACAGTGGCCTATTAACGGGCCTGATCTGATATGCGCCGTAATTTAGCCCAAAACACGATAGGCTGTGAACGGGCCTGATCTGGTATGGGCCTTAATTTGACCCAAAACATGGCAGGTTGTTAACAGGCCAGCCCACTTGTGTCTGAAAAAATATGGTGGGCCTTTAGCTGGGCTGGCCTTTTTTACCTTAAATGGCCCACTGTTGGGCTATGCCACATGTCAACATATCATAGGCATCTTCCGTCCATTGTAGGGATGACATCTGTCCCAACGATGAGCTGACATGTGGATCATCCGGCGAATGAGAATTTTACACGTGGAAAATCCCCATTGGTCGGGGCTGTTAACGGGTTATCGGATCCAAACCGGAACCCGATAGCTTAACGGCGACCCGTTACGGTGGATGCCACGTGTCGGTTACCCTTGACGAAAACACTTCCATGACACACCATTTATCATCATGGAAGTGGACACTTCTGTGATGATAATTTTGGTATTGTCATGGAACACTTCTACGATAGCACAGGTATGACTATCTTGATTCTGTCATAAAATCGTCATGGATGTACATGCATGACAGAAAACATGGCGTACTGTGACAAACACGTATCATCACGTAAGTGTATTTTTTTGTAGTGGGGAGGACCGCCTCAGCCCCGTAGACGAGGAAGAACGGGGTCTCACCGGTGGGCTGAGTCGCGGTGGTGCGGATGGACCACAACGCCGACTGAAGCTCACTGAGCCAACCCCTGCCGCAGGCCTCGAGCTTTTTCTTGAAGCTCCTCATCTTGAGGCCCCTCAGGACCTCCGCGTTGGCGCGCTCAGCTTGGGTGTTGCTCCGTGGGTGCGCCACCGAAGCGTAGCATATCTGCGTTCCAATGTTAGCACAATATGCCCTGAAGAAGTTGCTGGTGAATTGGGAGCCATTGTCAGTAATGATACAGTTGGGGACCCCAAAACGTCTCACGAGGCCCTTGATGAACTTGACGGTGGAGCCAGCGGGGATGGTGCGCACATGCTCCACCTCCGCCCACTTGGTGAATTTGTCGACGGCGACATAGAGGTAATGGTATCCACCGGCTGCCCGAGGGAACGGGCCCAAGATATCCAGCCCCCAGACCGCGAAGCGCCATGAGAGCGGGATGGTCTAGAGGCCTTCCGCGGGCTGAAGGATTTGCTTGGCGCGGAACTAGCAGGCCTCGCAGGATCGCACCAGCTCGGTGGCATGGTTGAGCACCGTGGGCGAACCCGCTGTGGAACACCTTTGCAATGAGGGTGCGCGATGAAGAGTGGTGTCTGCAATCTCCACCATGGATGTCGGCTAACAGCTCATGCCCTTGCTCCCTGGATATGCATCGCAGCGAGACCTCGTTGGGGCGCTTTCGGTACAACTCACCATCATGCAAGCAATAAGCAGTAGCTTGGCAAACCACGCGCTCTGCGTCCTCTTCCTTCTTCGGCAAGGTGCCACGAAGAAGGTAGACCTCGAACTCCTGAGTCCAGCAGCTGTCGTGCGGCGCCAACATCAGGAGTAGGCGGGCCCCTGAGGTCAAGCTGTAGGGTGAGGCGCCTGAGGGCGGGGCCGGTGGTGGCTCCTCCCAGAGTAGCACCGGACCTGCGACTGGTGGTGCTGCCGATGGCTCGAAGAGCCTCTCCTCGAAGACGCCGGGCTTCTGGGGCTTGCGGCGAGACGCCCTCTTGATGATGTCGTCTGCTTCCTTGTTCGCGCCGCGCGGGACATGCTGCAATTCCAAGCACAGGAAACGCTTTTCAATTTTAGGTACCTCCTCCAAGTAAGCCTCCATGTGCTCGTCCTTAAGTTTGTACTCTTTGTTGGAGAAGTTGACGAGGAGCTGGGAGTCACCCTTGATGGTGAGGCGCTTGACCCCCAGGGCATTCGCGGCCTTGAGGCCAGCAATCAAGCCCTCGAACTCCATGATGTTATTGGAGATCTTTTCACCATGCTGAAAATAGAGCTGCACAGCATAGTAAAGCTTGTCCTTGGTTGGCGAGATGAGTACGAATCCATCCCCCATGCCCTGCCGTGCGAAGGCACCGTCGAAGTGCATAGCCCAACCATCAGGTGCCTCATTGCCAGGGACGAGGGACTGGCCCTCGTCCCGCCCTCGGTCCAGAGCATCTGTCCATTCTGCTACAAAATTAGCAAGGGCCGCACCTTTAATGACTCTGGTCGTGCTGAACTCCAGCTGGAAAGCCTTCAGCTCGATGTTCTGCTCCGCAACCCTTCCAGTGGCATTGGGGCTACGGAGCACCTTTCTCCAAGGGGTATGCAGAGATGACCTTGATGGGCTGGCCCTGGAAATAATGGCGCAGCTTCCTCGAAGCGACGAGGAGTGCGAGCAGAAGCTTCTGCTACATGGTGTGACACGCATCCCATAGCACTGTGCTGACGAAGTACACCGGGTGCTCGGCGAGAGTCGAGGCATCATCGGCCCCTTGTCCAGTGCGCGGCGCGAGGGACTCGGGGGCCTCTCCAGCCTCTGGAACGACCGGATTCTCAGGAGCGCTGTCCATGGGCGGCGAAGGCTGCGTGACTCCCTGTGGGCCACCTTGTCTTGCGCCTGCACAAGCCGGCGATTCCCGAACCGCCATGAGCGCCGCGCTAGCCGAGTGGGGGTGGCCGCCAAGTAAAGCAGCAAGGGCTCACGAGGGCGAGGCGCCACCATGATAGGTGGGCTGGTGAGGTATCTCTTGAGGTCCTCAAAGGCCGCCTCAGCCTCTGGGGTCCACTCGAAGGGGCCCTTCTTCTTCATCATCTTGAAAAAAGGGGAGGGCACGTTCGCCAAGCTTGGAGATGAAGCGCCCCAACTAGGTCACGTAGCCCGCGAGCTTCTGCATCTCTTTGAGGGTCTGAGGCGGGCTCATCCTCTCTATCACCTTGACTTTCTCGGGGTTGGCCTCGATCCCTCTGTGCGATACTAGGAAGCCTAGCAGCTTGCCAGACGGGGCCCCAAACATGCTCTTCTCTGGGTTGAGCCTTAGGTTTACCTTGTGCAGGTTGGCGAATGTCTCCTCCAGGTCTTCGATCAGGGTCTTTGCCTTTCGCGACTTGACCACGATGTCATCAACGTATGCCTCCGCATTTCTCCCCAGCTGTGTCTCGAGGGCTATGTGCATCAATCTCTGGAAGGTCGCTCCAGCGTTCCCCAGCCTGAAGGGCATGCAGGTGTAGCAGTACACACCGCACGGGGAGATGAAGGCTGTTTTCTCGATGTCCTCCACCGCCATCTTGATTTGGTGATACCCTGAGAAGGCATCCAAAAAGCACAGCAGATCGCACTTGGTGGTGGAGTCCATGATCTGGTCGATGCGTGGGAGCGGGAAAGGGTCCTGAGGGCAGGCCTTGTTGAGGCTCGTGAAGTCGATGCACATGCGCTCCTTCCCCCCTTTCTTGGGGACGATCACAGGGTTTGCTAGCCAATCCGGGTGCCGCACCTCCCAAATGACACCGGCCTCTTGCAACTTGCGAACCTCCTGGATGATGAATGCCTGCTTCTCTTGTGCTTGACGCCGCGCCGTTTGCTTCACTGGGCACGCACCGGGGCACACCATCAAGTGGTGCTAAATCACCTCCCTCTGGACACCAACCAGGTCGTATGCCTCCCATGCAAATACATCTTTGTTGGCCCTCAGGAAGTCAACCAACGCCTCTTATTGGTCCGGGGGTAGGCCGGCACCTATGGTGAAGGTGGGGCCTGCGCCCCCGCTATCGACAGGCACCTGCTTCGTCTCGGCTCGGCCCTGAGAGAACAACTACCTTTTCTTTGCGGTCGCGGCCTCCGGGGCCCCAGAGGCATCCTTGGCACCAGGGCACGTGGACGCCACAGCTTTGTAGGCGAGCCTGAGGGTCTGGACCGTGTCCTTCGTAACCCCGACCACCGTGATGATGTCGCTGCTGCCCGGCATCTTGATGACGTTGTAACCCGGATGGGTCACTGCCATGAACTTGGCAAGGGCCGGGTAGCCCAAGATGGTGTTGTACAGAAGGCTGATGCGGGCCATGTCGAAGTCGATGAGCTCGGTGCAGTAGTTGTCGCGCGTGCCGAAGGTGACTGGGAGGTGTATCTGCCATAGGGGGGTGGTAGAGCCCTTAACCACCCCCGAGAAGGGCTTGGTGGGCGCGAGCTGGTCGTAAGGCACCTGAAGCAGGTCGAAAGCCTCCACAGAGAGGACGTTGAGGCCAGCGCCGCCGTCGATGAGGGTCATAGTGACCATAACATTGCTGATGGTGGGCGTGCACAGCATGGGTAGTGCACCGGTGCCGACCGTGGTTTCAAGGTGATCCCTAGAGTCGAAAGTGATGTCGCTCTCAGGCGCCTCGCGGCCTCTAGAGGCCTCGTGCCCCGGCCAAGCAGCTCGTGCTTGACGGAAGAGCTGCTTGACGTGGCGGCCTGAGGCGGCCGCCTGCGACCCACCGATGATGGACGCGACTACATGGGGCGCCGGCGCCGCAAAGTGCGGGATGAATCGGCTGCCGAGCTCCTACCAGGAAGACACGGAGGCCTCAGGAAGGCCACGCAGCCAGGAGCGCGGCATCTCTGTGAGGGCCATGGGGAGCCAATTTTCCATGGCCTTGTCATCGCCACCCACCGCCTGGATGGCCTGCGCGTACAGCCGGAGGAACTCCTCAGGGTCCGCCGTGCCGTCATATCGCGGGGGCAGCGCCGGCCGGAACCTCTCCGGCCACTACACCCGCTACAGGCTGGGAGTGAAGGCCGGATGGCCTGCGACGCCCCCGTAGGCGCCCAGCGGCCAGGTCGGTGGTACGGCGCCCGCCATGGGAACCACGAGGTGAGGATGGAGTGCGGTTGGCGAGGAGGCGGAGCTTCGACATGCCCCTACCTGGCGTGCCAAATGTCGGATTCAGGGCTCCGCAGACCCAAGAAGGTTCGAACTCTGGGGCGTGTGCGAAGATCTCAAGCTCTCAAGTCTCAAGCTCATCGCCCTACACCCTAGCCTCGCCGGATACACGCTCAAGCGGGGAAGAAGATGGACACGACAGTTTACCCAGGTTCGGGCCACCTTGCGGTGTAAAACCCTACTCCTGCTTTGTGGTGGATTGGCCTCGCGAGGAGGTTTGAGGATGAACTAGTACAGTGGGTGAGCTGCCTCGCGAGGGCTCAGGGGGTGAGAATGAGTCGACCCCCTCTATGGTGGTGGCTAACCTATATTTATAGTGGCCTCAGTCCTCTTCCCTCAAAACTTAGGTGGGAAGGTATCCCACAGTGGCCAATTCAAAAGGAGACAAGTAGTACATCTTATCCTGACGAAAGGTGGTCTTCGCCTGCAAAGCTTATGGTCGTGACGCAACGGTGGGCTCGGCGACGACATCTGTCCTGCCAAGCTGGTGGTCTTCGTCTCATTAAACCAGAATGGAAACCTTTGATGGGTTACTTGGGAACCCACGTTTGTCCTTGCTCCCTTAGCACCGAAAGGGAAACGGCCGCTTCTGTGCCCGCTGGCGCCCGCCTGGCCTTGGTCATCATGGCTCATGTCATCACAGCCTCGGGAGGCTGGGTACCTGCATAGAAATCTCCACTCCTCGGGAGGCAGCCTGGGGAGGCCGCTCCTCTGGAGGTCTTGGTTTCGTCTGCCTCGCTAGACCGGGGGGCCCTCGCGAGGGTCTTGTCTTGAAGTCCTTGCTGCAGGGCCGTACCAGGCCGTCGAGGGGGCCACGCCATTGGCCGCAGGCAGGCAAGTCTGGGTACCATGGTTCCCAGAATGCCGACAGTAGCCCCCAGGCCCAAGGCATGCTCTGGCTGGCTTCAAGGCGAAGCCAAGGGGCAAGCGTGAAGTGCCGCGGGGCCCAACCGCCTGCGTGCCAGGCTCGACACGTGGCACCCGACGAGGCGTGGAAGACTCTGCTTCCCCACGCCACCTCGGCAACTACCCCGACTTGACAACTGCCTGGTGCATGCAGTAGGGCCATCATCGCTCGGAACATGGAGGGGCGCCGGTTGGCCTTCGACCACCTATAAGAGGGCAAGGGAGGCAGAGCCCGTAGCCCATCTTCATCTTCTCGCCTGCAGTCCCCTCTTCTCCTATCTCTGCCGCGCCGTCACCTCGCCGAAGCGACCATGGCGCCAACGAGGAGGTTCTCGGCCGAAGAGAAAGCCAAGGCCCCAAAGGAGGGGCCGGGCTCGCCGCCACCCAAGAGGGGACGCGGCCGTCCCCACAAATGCGCGACCGCATCAACGGCGCCATCGCGGGGGCGTGGGCGGCCACCCCTGCCAGCCCGCATCAGCTCCACCAACCGGGGGAGAGGCCTCTCCCGCGGAGGCGGTTGCGGGGGCCCCAGCAGCCACGACGAAGGGGGAAGGTGCGCCGTGGCCGCCCGGCCACCACGCCCGCGTGCCCGCTCAGGTGACATGGGACGCGAGTTCGTCGTATGAGTGGAGGGCCCTCCGGGCACCTGGCTTCTGCTTCCAAGTTCCTTCGCGGAGGAGCTGCCGGCAGCGGGGCCCGTTGGCCTGCGGCTGCAGCCGACCGGCTGCTGCAATAGGTCTTCGTGGGTGGAGGTCGAGGTCTCCTCCATCGGGCACGTGTTCCTGACCCACGGGTGGCAGTCATTTGCCCGTGCCCGCGGTCTGGATGGGAGGCACACCCTCCATTTTAAGTACGACGGAGTGGCGTCGCTCTTCATCAGGGTCTTTGGGGAGGACGGCAGCCGCCTTGGGTGCTGCCCGGAGGGCGACGACGATGGCAGCGACCATGCCTCCGACGATGACGGTCAACGCGCCGGCGGCATCCTCCGCGGTGAACTTGCCCTTGGTGATGGCCGCTGCTCCTCCAGCAGCGGCGCTTCCTCCGAGGAAGGCTCGACCGACAACGACTACGCCGAGCTTACTCGTATACTGAGTCTGCCAGTCTATCCCGGTACACGTGGTACACTGGGTCATCGCCGTCAGGGTAGAGTCGACACCACACGTTCCAAAGAAGATGTGGAGAGGCGTAAGGTGCTGGCTCAGACTGGTATGGGTATGGCACTGGAGCCATCTACACTCACAACCATTACTCTATTAGCAATAAAAATAAGCTACATGCATGCCATGCAACAACCAGATGCAAACATACACTACCGGCATTCAAGACCACCGTTCACTAACGCGTTGGCTGTCTAGGGCGTCCTACAGTCAGCACGGCTCTGATACCAAGCGTTATGGCACCCTGGCTCAGAGCAACCTGTTTAGCTTGCATTGCCAGCCTAGAGATCAAGTCTTCTGGCAACACACAACAACTTGGTACAGAAAGATAACCGCTTTATTGATACATAGGTTCGATGGTACATCAAATAGCGAGGCCAAGCGGCACACACGGTGCTGCTGCACATATGTACATTATTTAGTGAACATGATGGGGGCCTCGAGCACAATGATACAGCTATGCGGCAGCGGAAAGACGACGTAGAAGGACTCCATCTCATAGGGACACTGATGTGGACACGGCCTAGACTGCGATGCACGATGCAAATCCAAGTCCGGTATGGCTTCTCCTGAAACTGGCATGACACGCCACGTGAGTACTTTGAATGTACTCACAAGCTTACAACAAATAAGGCAACAAATGGCAAACAATAACATGATATTTAAGCAGGTTATATGCAAGAAGTTGACATGCTACTCATGAAGTGGAAGTGCTTGACATTAGGGTCCCTTGGACCCTTTTACCATCTTGGTTACCTCGTAACCACAGTCATCATCTTACCATGATGATCACCTCCGGATCACAAATGAAACCAGCTCGATGGTTCCAACAGCTTATCCATCATCTCAAGTGCCACACGTATAACTTTAGTGTAGGTTAATTATTTCCGTTGACCCACGGTGTGACCTACTACGAACTGTGTCCATGACCGAGGATGCGCCTATCAATAGATTAAACACACTATGCAGAGGTTAGTACACTGTACCCACACCATAGAACCCATGGTCTCAAACTCCCATTCGGGTGGACCAACGGTGTTCCAACAGAACCAATCTATTGCCATGACACTCTCCCGGCCACTCCGACCAACTCCCCTTTGGGCTAAGTCCTGGTTGGCCCCGATGTCACCTCGTGACACCCAACGGCAACCGTCGTGTCAAAACAAAACGGTCCCAAACAGGGACAATGGTACCAAAAACAACTACGGGCACACAAGGCTATGCCTGCCTACCAGGCCAGGATAGCGCAAGCGCATAACCTTCCCAAGTTGGAGGCACCGGCAAGAGGCATAACAACAGACCAAGAAAGGCCTTCCCATAAAGGCAAATGTGGTTGCACTTGGGAAGCTCAATTCGGTGGCACCATGACTCGATCAATAGCATGTTCAAGTTGGATTATCATCATGTTTCAATTTGCAATGAAATATATGTGAGCCATAGTATGCCATGAAAATGCAACGATATACATATGCACCATTTCAACATAATGCCAGTACCATCATAAACATGCTCATGATCATATTACTCTACTGCATAAGCTTGACCAAACAACTCAAATACCACTAAAAACAGAGTAAGCATAGCATGAATATGGAACTAGCACAAGTGAAATTATTTTAATTAACTATATGCATTATATGAGTTCATATTCAAGTAAAAATCATAGTCATTGAAATGTCACTCTTGCAAATATTTGTAATGGCTTGCCTTAGTTTAGAGGAGGGTCACAATCCTCCTGGTTCTACTCAAGGCAGCAAGTTCCTTATAAAAATATTAAAAATGACATGAAGAAAATGTCACATAACACATTTAAATGCACCAAAAAATATCTATAGCAAGAAAAAATCTCAAGTTTTGCATGCTGATAGAGAAACTCAAGACAAAACCAATGCAAAAACAATCAACTGATTTGGACTTATATAATAAAAGTTGTAGCTGGTCAAAGTTGGGTCAAATTTCTGATTTAAATTGATTTTCAGAATAAACAGAGACGGGTGACGTCGAAGGCATATTTGAGGATTACGCCTCCACTTATACCGCTTCAGGAGAGAGGGAGAGAGGCTGACAAGTGGGCCCCTTTGTCAGGGTTATAAGTGAGAGAGAGAAGCAGGGGACGGCGAATGGATGGTTTGATGCGTCACGGCACGGCGAGCACGTACGTACCAGTAGCGTGGTCAGAGGCGGACGAACGGCATCGCAGTGTTCTTTTCCAGAGGTGGCGGCAGAGGGGGCTCGTCAGAGTTGGCGCTTCCGGCGAGGCAGAGGAGCTCCAGCAGCATCGTCTCTACCAGTGGAACGTCATGAGCACGCCTAGGAGGTTGGGGAGGGTCGAAGGGCGCTGGAGGAAACAGAACGCCGAGGAGGATCGGCGGCGAGCTCCGGTGCAGAACGGCGGCCAGAGCCCCGCCCGGCCTGGCCGCAGTTTTCTACTTGATGATTGGAGGTCAGTGGAGGAGGTTGGGATGGCCAGAGAACTGCGGGAGGTGTCCTATTTATAGGAGCGGGCGAGGAAGGGCTAGAGATCACCGGAGAGGCTTCTGGAGTGGGGAGCAGTGACGAACGGGGCTTAGAGTGATCAGAAAGGTCATGGAGCTCACGCGGACACAGCGGAGGGGTCGCGCCAAGCACAGGACGCGAGAGGGAGACGGCGTGGTCACACGGTTGCACTGTGCTCTTTGCTCTGTCGTGTCCGTGTCTGCAGTGGCTATCGCTGGCGTCGCAAAGCGCGAGGGAGAGGTCAGGAGGGACGAGTCGAGGCAGGGAATGCTGAAAGACTAGCTGGCTTGGCCTGGGGTGGACGCACGGTCTGGGCAGTGCCGTGTCCAACGCGCAGAGCGTGCCGAACACACGCCAGACGCCATGGACTCACGAGGTCACTGCGTGCACTGGTGCAACGCGGTGCACCCGAGTGGTGAAATCATGTCTGGGGGCTTGTCTGTGCAGTGTTAAGTCTCTCTGAGGTGTTGGATCATAGCCAGGTCGACAGGAGGTGACTAGAGCTTCCTGGTAAGTTTTTGGACACAAAATGTTGATGCCATTAGAGAGAAATCTAGAATGATTTAGGAGCTGAAACTTGGAGGTTAAGGGTTTGTTAAGAGGGTCATAAAGCCATAAAAATCTCAGCTCAAAAAGATCAGTCAAAAATATACTTCTTTCACAAAGTACCATTTCTGACCAGAATAGAAATGATTTTCTACAGCAAAAATACTCCTCATAACCATGGGATATTTTTGCATAGGATGATGAGGCATGATCCAAAGAATATTTGGAAATTTTCTCAGATTTTTGGGAGTAAGAAAAATAGGGGTTGCTTTGGAGCAGAAGTGCGAATCATTCATTTTCAAAGAGAAAATGAATATCTGCCTTTGAGAAAAAAAATATTCCCATGGCAATATTTTGAGATATCAGAGAGCAAGAGATGTTTTTAGGAGTGAGAGGAGTCACTTGGGTGAAAATCAAAAGAATGCCCAAGTGCTAAGTCCAAAGAGTTGATTCACCAGTCCAAATTCAAACCAAATTTGCAATAAACTCCAGAGAAAGAAAAGTGGCAAAAACCAGGGTGTCACAGAAAGTAAACACGATCAACCAACAAATTAAACTATAATTTAGCCAACAACGGGCTCATACTTTGGCGTGACATTGAAAGATCGAGAAGAGGGGCCTAGAGGGGTGGGGGGCGATTAGACCCTTAACAAATAAAAGTGGCAGTGTTTAGAATTCTTCAAGTTAAGGTTGAGTTTAGCACTTGTTAAAGGGCACCCAATACATTTCATACAGGCATGGGAAGAGTATAGACAGCAGAAAGAGTAAAACATGCAATTGCAATAATGTAAAGGAGATGGGAAATGGAGTGTGCAAACGCAATGAAGACGTGAAGATTTTTGGCGTGGTTCCAATAGGTGCTGCTATCGTACATCCACGTTGATGGAGACTTCAACCCACAAAGGGCAACGGCTGCACGATTCCACGGAGGGCTCCACCCATGAAGGGTCCACGAAGAAGCAACCTTGTCTATCCCACCATGGCCATCGCCCATGAAGGACTTGCCTCACTCGGGTAGATCATCACGAAGTAGGCTATCTCCTTGCCCTTACAAACATCTTGGTTCAACGCCACATCATGTCGGAGGCTCCCAAGCGACACCTAACCAATCTAGGAGACACCACCCTCCAAAAGATAATAGATAGTGTGTTGATGATGAACTCCTCGCTCTTGTACTTCAAATGATAGTCTCCCCAACACTCAAAACTCCCACAGATTTGGCTATGGTGGAAGAAGGATTTGAGTGGAAAGCAACTTGGGGAAGGCTAGAAATCAAGGTTCAAATGGTAGGAATGGAATCTATTGATCTCAACACATGAGTAGGTGGTTCTCTCTCAGAAAATGAATGGTGGAAGTGTAGGCATGGTCTGATGGATCTCCTCTATGAGGAAGAAGAGGTGGAGGAGTATATATAGCCTCCACACGAAATCCAACCGTTACACACTTTTAACCCAACTCGATGGCACCGATCAGAAATCTCGGTGGCACCGACCAGTGTAAAAGATATGAACGTTGGAGGTCTCGGTGGGACTGACTAGAACAAATCGGAGGGACCGATGTGCAATGGTAGGGAAAAACCTTGCTTTGGTGGTACCGATTGCATCATCTCGGTGAGATCGAAATAAGTGCAATAAGAAACAGAAGGTTGGCAAGCCAACTCGGTGGTACCGATTGCAAAACTCGGTGGGACCGAAATAATTCCAACTAGTAATAGAGAGTTGGCAAGGCCATCTCGGTGAGACCGAGATCCATATCGGTGGATCCAATTTGTTAGGGTTTGGCTGTGGCTGTGTCCAAATGAACTCAGTGGGTCCGGATAGGGAAATTTCAGTGGGGCCGAGATGGAATGTAGGGTTTTGGACTAATTTGGATAGAGAAAGTGGTTGAGGGTTTTGGAGCAATATCAGTAAGCACTTGAGCAAATAGATCATAATCAAAACCTCATCCCCTTTTAATAGTATTGGCTTTCCTATGGACTCAATGTGATCGTGGATCACTTAACCAAAAATGTGGAGTCTTTAGCTTCTGCCAATCCATGTCCTTAGCATTTTGAAGGGGGTCCGCATCCTATTGTCCTTGCCATGCCACTATTGAACTTGTGAGAAATATACTGGATAAAACTATTAGTCCAATAAAAGATATGTTGACATTATTTACCAAAACCACCAAGGGAGCACTTGTGCTTTCAATGTCCCCATTTTTGGTAATTGATCACAACATACATCAAAGCTTCAAGTAAAAGATATGATGGGTAGTATATTTAAAGCTTTGGAGAAACATGTAACTTGCATGAGCTCCCCCTGCATGTGTGCAGTCATGTCATGATAGAATTTGAAGACATGTGAATGCACAACAAGACAGAGTGAGTAATGAGTTACATGTATCTTGGCCATAAGCATCAGAGCGAAAAGTAATGTGAGTTGTACCTTCATGTTTATTATTCCCTCTTGCAAACAATATGTGCAAAAGCAAGAGATCATCATGCACATGAGTGAGATGCATATACTTACCTTGTGTTCCTTGAGCTGACTCTTTATGGAGCAATCTTGAGAAAACAGGGTTAGATAACACAAGAGAACTTCAAACAAGAAAGAGACTTCAAGATCCACAAGAGGACCTAGACTGGGATGACATGTAATTGGTGAGTATCACAGAGTGAGTACTCCTTTTGAATATAGACATGTCCCCAAAGAATTAAGGATTTGCAATAAATTCCATGGATATTTCTCCCCTAAACATGGACTTCCTCTCCCCCTGAATCTAGCATTGGATAATGGGAGTAGGTAGGGTGAGATAAAATTAGCGCAAACTATGATTATAAAATCAGAGTAAACTGACATTTACCAATATATCATCAGAGAAAAATAAATCATCAGAGCAAAACAGAATTACAACAAATTATGCTGAAATGAAATAACTGACATGTCTCTCCCCTCTTAAAGACATGTGAATTCTCTCCTCTTCTGATAGTGTGTCTCTCTTCCTTTCTTAGAAGAGCTTACGATATGGTAAGCTATGATTCTCCGTAAGGATAAGCTTTGATGTGATCTCCCCCCCCCTTGACATCAATTTCCAAGAAGGGTAGTCTTCAGGGGTATGAGCCAAGTCAGTGTGGTCCTAGAGAGACACAACTAAGCAGAATGTAGCTTTAGATGCAAGTAGAGGGAAAGAATCATTGAGTGGAGCTGATAAAAATAAACAGTATAAGATGGCAAAATGTTTTCTTAGCAGTGAAATCAGTGGCATCGGTTTGTGTCGATCGGTGACTCCGAGATATTAAAGTCATAGATAGAGCATATCAGTGAAGCCAAATTAGTCCATTTTGGTGGAATCGATGAACTGTGTACAAGGTGCACTTGTACATCGGTCTGACCATAAGCTTTTGATCGGTGTGACCGAGTTCAATGCAGAGGAAAAACTTTGTCAACTCAGCTCACTTGCAATAGAACTTTCACAAAGATTTTCAAGGAATTTTGATAGAATTTGGAATGAATTTGATTTAGAGAAATAAGAAAAGAAATACAAACAACAGAAAAAGATCTGGATGAAGTTTTTTTTTGATAAAAAGGAAACACTCTAGCAAAACAAATGCAACTAAGGAAAAGGAAACACTAGAGAACTTCATCTAGAGGCGGGTCGGCAACAAAGTCACCTATGTTAGAGTATATTGACTTAGCAGTCAAGTGAGATCACTTGATCATAGGTCATACTCATCGTTAAGCTCAAAATGGGGTTGCCATTTTTCATTTAAGCGTCTTAATGTATTCACATCTTGTTGAGTTGCTTTAACTCATGACTTGGAGCAAAGCTTCTCTAAGATGGAAAAACATACCTTGGGTTTGTTGTTGAACTTGATCATGTAGTTGAACTTGCGGTGGATGCTCAATGTTGATGTTGTCCATCAAGAGTTGGGAGCATCTCTTTTGTATTTGAAGCTCATCTTCCTACATGGGTTAGTCTCGCAAGGAATGCCTCTTATGTATCCAAATTGACAAGAGTGAAATTCATCATATAAATTTTGCCAAAGGATATGTTGAGTGTAGATTTGTTCCTTGATCACAACAACCAAAGCATAGATACTTGGTCATGACAAGATTGCTCTAGATATGAGTGATTTGCAATCTTATGGAACGAGGCTCATCCAAGTACCTACAAGGGTTAGATACCATATATGGGTGCAAATGTATCCAAGATAAACGATCATCATCATAAGTGAAATATCAAGGATTAGTCACATAGGCTCATGCCTTGCATGTATCCAAAAAGGAATCTCTACTCCAAATTTGAGGCATCAATGATGTTCAACTCACTCCTCAATCAAAAAAATATCTTCTCATCAAGCGGTTTAGTGAAGATATCCGCCAATTGTTTGCCTCTACGAACATGCTTAAGATTAATGTCACCTTTAGCAACATGATCTCGACTAAAATGATGACGAACTTCAATATGCTTAGTTCGAGAATGTTGCATAGGATTGTGTGCAATCTTAATGGCACTCTCATTATCAAAAAGCAATGGAACGTGTCTCACATGTATCCCATAATATTTGAGAGTTTGACTCATCCAAAGTAATTGAGCACAACATGATTCCGCGGCAATGTATTCCGCTTTGGCGGTGGATAATGATACCGAATTTTGTTTCTTGGAGGACCAAGAGACAAAGGATCTACCAAGCAATTGACATGTACCTGAAGTGGATTTTTTATCAACCTTGTCGTCGGCATAGTCTGACTCGGAGTAGCCAACAAGATCTTTTGGTCAATAATGTACCAATTATAGACCGGTAAACCTTTTGGTCAATCGGGTCGCCATCCTTAGTCAAGTCAAGATGTCCACTAGTAGGCATGGGTGTTTTCATACCTTTGCTTTCTTGCATGTTGAACTTTTTGAATAGATCCTTGGTATACTTAGTTTGTGAGACAAAGTTACCTTCCTTAGTTTGCTTGATTTGCAATCCAAGGAAAAATTTGAGTTCACTCATCATAGACATCTCAAAGTTCTCCGACATCAACCTTCCAAACTTTTCACTAAAATGGGGGTTAGTAGAACCAAATATGATATCATCAACATAGATTTGGCACACAAAAAATTCTCCATTAACCCTTTTAGTGAATATAGTTGAATCAATTTTCCCAATTTCAAAACCTTTCTCAGTAAGAAACTTAGTCAAGCATTTATACCAAGCTCTAGGGGCTTGTTTAAGACCATAAAGAGCTTTGTGAAGTTTGTACACATGATTAGGTTTCTTGGGATTTGTCGGCGTTCTGGGAACTAGGGTGCCCAGACTTGCCTGCCTGCGGCCCATGGCGTAGCTCCATCGACGGCCTGGTACGGCCCATCTACAAGACCACCAAGGCAAGACCCTCGCGAGCGGCCAAGCCTCGCGAGGCGGACGACACCAAGACCTCCCGAGGGAGTGGCCTACCCAGGCGGCCTCCCGAGGAGCGGAGATTTCTATGTAGGTACCCAGCCTCATGAGGCTACCGTGACGCAAGCCATGATGACCGCAGCAGGCGGGCACCAGCGGGCGCAGAGAAGGCAGTTTCCTCTTTGGAGCTAAGGAGGCAAGGACAGGCGTGGGTTCCCGAGGAATCTGGCAAAGGTTTCCATTCCGGTGCAACGAGACCAAGGCCGCCAGCACGGCAGGTCGGATGTCATCGCCGAGCCCACCGCTGCGTCACGACCAGAAGCTTTGCAGGCAAGACCACCTTTCGTCAGGATAAGATGTACTACTTGCCCCCTTTCAAATTGGCCACTGTGGGATCCCTTCCCACCTACATTTTGGGGGAAGAGGACCGAGGCCACTATAAATATAGGTTAGCGACCATCGTAGAAGGGGCCGACTCATTCCCTCACCTCCAAAATTCGTGATGTGGTTCATCCCTTGTACTAGTTCATCCTCAGCCCCTCGTGAGGCCAATCCACCACAAAGCAGGAGTAGGGTCTTACACCGCAAGGTGGCCCGAACCTGGGTAAACTACCGTGTTCATCTTCTTCCTTGTTCGTGTGAATCGAGCTAGGTCATGGGGCGATGAGCTGGTAGGCTGGATAGGTTGAGTTCTTCACACACGCCCTAGAGTACGAACCTTTCTTGGGTCTGTGGAGCCCTGAATCCGACATTTGGCGCGCCAGGTAGGGGCGTGTCAAAGCCTCTCTTCCATCATTCGCTCCGCCGCCGTTCCGTCGCCCCTATGGCCGACGCTCGCCACGTTCGTGCCGAGCGCCGGGCCACTCGTGTCGCTCAGACAGCACCCGTGGGCAACGGCACTCCTCGCCGCCCCGCCTCCCCGGTGGCTAACGCCACCACTGACCCTGCTGCTCGTGAACAACATGATTCGTCACTGCCACCGTCCATGCGGTGCGACGGCCGTACCGCAACTCCATCACCCACTCCAGCCACGACGTCGTCTTCCCATGCTCGTCGCGGGCCGGCAAACGTGCAGGCTATGCTGCTCATGGTGCGTGAACTTCTGCGTTACTGTCCGGCCAAGGATCTCTAAGACGACTCGCTCGGCCGCATCGCCGAGCTCGTCAACGCCACCAGTGAAGCCCCTGCACCGTACTGCTCGCACAGTCCCCCGCCGTCCCTGTCAGACAATGTGGCTCACGGCGCGCCCCCTCCTCCTCCTCTGGATGGCGTGGACCCCGAGCCCATACGTGAGGCACCCCAAAGCGACCCGCCGCGTAGGGCGCCGGCGCGCGATGAAGAAAGCTGCCAGGTGGTGCAGCAGCCCCAAGGAGAAGCGCGCGCGCTTCCAGTGCCGCTGCGTCAAGACCGCGTGCCAGCAGAGGCAGTGGCACGCGGGCGCCAAGACCAAGCTCCACCCATGCGACCGGCCCCTATGAGTGTGGCAGGCTGTCGTGCTTTCACCCCGGAGCTGCGCCGCATCATTTGGCCCGGCAAGTTCAAGCCGGATCTGCCTCCATGCTATGACGGCACCCCCGACCCCGCGGAATTTCTCCAGCTCTACGAGCTGAGCATCAAAGCGGTGAATGGCAACAACAAGGTCATGGCGAACTGGTTCCCCATGACCATCAAGGATGGCGCGCGTTCTTGGCTCCTTAACCTCCCTGTGGGGTCGATCTCCTCCTGGGATGAGCTACGCGAGCGCTTCATCGCTAACTTCCAGGGCACTCACAACCGCGCTCCTGCAGCAGGCGACCTGCAGCATGTAAAGCAGCAATCGGGCGAGACCTTGCACAAGTACATGCATCGCTTCATGAACGTTCGCCTCAAGATCCCGAAGGTGTTAGACAAGGCCATTATCTCGGCGTTCTCTGATGGCGTCCGGGATGTCAAGATGAAGGAGGAGCTCACCATACATGAGGACTTGTGTTCAGCTCTGGAGATGTTCAACATGGCGGCCAGGTGCGCGAGGGCAGAGGAAGGTCGCCTCTCCCTCCTGGAGCTTCCAGAGGTCGATCCTAAAGACAAGAAGGCAAAGGCTAAGGAAGTGAAGCTTAAGGGCCCCGCCGTGCTGGCTGCGGAGCCCGAGATGAAGCATGGCCATGACCACGATGAGCCACCCAGGGGCAACCACCCGTTCTGCGTCTTCCACAACGTCCACAGCCACAACACCAGTGACTGCCAGGAGCTCAGGGCAATCCATGATGGGCGCCTTGGCCGCCACCCCGAGCGCAGCGACCGCGGCTACGGCCATGGAGGAGGCCGCGGTGGAAGCCGCTGGGACAACCGCGACCCCCGCCAGGACTGGCACGACCAATCCCGTGAGTACCGCTGGCAGGGCCAGCCTCATGATGGCCCCTGGCAAGACCAGCCTCGTGAGGACCGTCCTCAGGGCAATGCCGGCCTCCCTCCGCTACGGCCACCGCCAAGGAGAAATGATGACAACCGCCAAGATGATGGGGCTGGGGGCTCCCAGGAGCCTCGAGCGATCGCCTGCATCCTGGGTGGCACTCAGGATCCCGCCTCTCATCGCATCTTCAAGCAGTTCGCTCGGGAGGTGAATGTGGCCCTTCCCAAGCTTGAGGCGTCGCGTCCCCTCAGGTGCTCCAAGCACGCCATCACATTTGACTCCATGGACCAACTCAAGTGCTCAGTAGCTGCTAGCGCGCTCCCGATGCTCTGCACGCCAACCATCAACAATGTCCTCATCACCAAAACCCTCATCGATGGCATCACGGGGCTCAACGTTCTTTCTGTCAAGATGTTTGAGATGCTCCAAGTGCCCTACGACCAGCTTCTGCCTACCAAGCCTTTCTCAGGGGTGACCAATGGCTCCACCGTTCCCATAGGGCAGATCTGCCTCCTTGTCACCTTCGGCAAGCATGACAACTACCACACCGAGCTCATCGACTTCGACGTCGCCAACATCAGCCTCCCATACAATGCCATCCTCGGGTATCCGGCCCTCGCCAAGTTCATGGCAGCAACTCACCACGGCCACAATGTCCTCAAGATGCCAGGGAGTGGCGGTATCATCACGGTCGCCCGCGACGAAAAGGATGCGGTGTGCTCCCTCGAGCGTGCCTATCAGGCTGCGACGGTCGAGAACTCTGACGACGAGGGAGCCATCCTGCCTCCTGAGGCTGTCCCCAAGAAGAAGAAGTAGCTCCTCCTGAAGGGCCATCAGGAAGATGTGGCGCCTGCCGGTGGTGCCCCTGGCCCTGTGCCCTCTGCTGGGGCGCCTTTCCCTCTCGCATAGGAAGGCGTGCCCGATGCCCCCCTTAGGACGGGCTCGGGGCTCTCATCTGGAGGGCCTCTGACCTGACCAGCGTTACGAGGGAGGTGTTCGGGCACCATGTGGAGGCGTGCTTCGACGCGCCTCCGCGAGGAAGGCGCAAGACGTGAGGTGCCAGGCGCTCAGGAGTTCATCACCGAGGCAATCGAGGAGCTTCAGGAGGCGCGAGCCATGCGTGGCGAGCGTCGCCCCGCACTACCGGGTGCAGCCGCGACCCCTAACATGGGCGGCGAGCTGCGCGTCTACATCAACATCCCAGGTCTCAACAGGGCTGCGTCGCAGGGCCTCTTCTGGCCGTCCCGTGTCGGCCGGAGCGGGGGCTACCCCTGCAGCTACGTCTGCATGTCGTTCGGCCTGCTGAACGTAGCCTCCACGTACCAGTGCTTCATGCAGGGAGCATTGGCGGCCCGCGAGGTAAGGCGCCAGGCGGTCTTATTAGAGGAGGTGCCGGACCCTCGCGAGCCCCCCGGACCTCCAGAGCCTCCCGGGCCTCAGGAGCCGGTTGGCTCATGAGGAGCGATCTCTGCAGCACGCATCTTCAGCTACTCCAACGCCTCTACAACGATGGTGCCAGGTGACTTTTTGGTTTGTTCAACTAAGGGCACCCCTCAGGCTGCATTATCCTCAGGCTGCTAGGGCCTGGCCCCGCAGCTGTATCGTTTTTGCGCATGTATCAGAACTAGCCTTGCCTTCATGAATTTTCTAAGTATTTCAACTGCACGTCCGGTGCATCATCACTATGATGTCGCCGCTCCCTTGCAAACCCGCCCATAACCGCCTCATGATTAAGGACTGGCATGGCATCTGTGCTTGGGTTCATCCCTGCAGCGTTGATAAATCCTAGCGACCGAGCTCTGTCCTTCAGGCTAGCTCCCGTGCGCGTCACCTCCCATGGTCCTTGGTGCCTTGTTCTCACATGAGCTAATCGCGTGTGGGCAAGTAAGGGCATGTGGACCGGCTGTTTTTCCGTGGGATCGTTGCATGAGAAGACTTGGCACGGCATCTGTGCTCGTGTCCATCCCTGCAGCGTCGATAAAACAAATGGCGGAGCTCTGTCTGGCGGGCCAGCCCCATACACATCACCTCCTGGGGTCATTGGTGTCCGGCCTTCTCATGCGATAACTTCCAGAGGGGCATTCGGCGCAGGATCCCCCATCGCCCCACAGGTGTCTTACGTGCGCCCTGCGCCGCAAAAATCAGGTGCAACCCGGCTTGAGGTAGGGCCTCGTGAGTCCCGCGCTGGCTCACGAGTGCCCAGATACACCTCCTCCAGTTCTGCCGTGCTAGCCATGCATACGAACGGGGCTGTACATGCCCTGGAGTCTCCCCCAGAGGGAACTCCCACCCACGCACCAGTGGAAGCCCCATGCTCTGCATAGGCGGACGACACGGTCGAGGAGCGACTATGCCCACACACCAGTGGAAGCCCCATGCTCCGCGCTGGCGGACGACATGATCGATGAGCGGCTATGCCCACGCCAAAGTGGAAGCTGTCGGCGTTCTGGGAACCAGGGTACCCAGACTTGCCTGCTTGCGGCCCACGACGTGGCTCCATCGACGGACTGGTACGACCCAGTTTCAACAGCAACAAGACAAGACTCTCGCGAGGGGCCAAGCCTCGTGAGGCATACAGCGCCAAGACCTCCTGAGGGAGCGGCCTCCCCAGGCTGCCTCCTGAGGAGCGGAGATTTCTATGCAGGTATCCAACCTCACGAGGTTGCGGTGACGCAAGACATGACGACCAAGGCCAGGCGGGCGCTAGCAAGCGCAGAGAAGCAGGTTTCCTCTTTGGTGTTAAGGAGGCAAGCGCAGGCATGGGTTCCCGAGGAATCAGGCAAAGGTTTCCATTCAAGTGCAACGAGCCAAGACCGCCAGGACGGCAGGATGGATGTCATTGCTGAGCCCACCACGGTGTCACAACCAGAAGCTTTGCAGGCGAAGACCACCTTTCGTCAGGATAAGATGTACTACTTGTCCCCTTTCAAATTGGCCACTGTGGGATCCCTTCCTGCCTTCGTTTTGGAGGAAGAGGACCGAGGCCACTATAAGTATAAGCTAGCCACCACCGTAGAGAGAGACCAAACTGAAGGACGACTCACCCACACCATAGAGCAGACCTCGCAAGGTTGTTCTTCACTTGTACTAGTTCATCCCTAGCCCCTCGTGAGGCAAATCCACCACAAAGCAGGAGTAGGGTCTTACACCGCAAGGTGGCCCGAACCTGGGTAAACTGCCGTGTCCATCTCCTTCCTTGATCCATCGAGCTAGGTTGTAGGGTGACGGGTTGGTTGGATAGGTTGAGTTATTCGCACACGCCCCAGAGTTCGAACCTTCTTTGGGTATGCGGAGCCCTGAATCCGACATTTGGTGCGCCAGGTAGGGGCGTGTCGAGACTCGGCCTCTTCATCAATCATGTCCCATCCTCGCCTCGTCGCGCCCATGGCAGAGGCTCCCCGAGCTTGCGTTGAGTGTTGGGCCACCCGCGCCCCCCGGCCGCAGTGCTCATCATCACCCTATGCTTCTTGCAGCTAACGATGCCGCCGGTGCCGCCGGCCATCAGCGGTAGAGCCTGCCACTGCTCTCTCCCACGCGGCGCCGCAATCGCGTCACTGTGTGGTCCTCTGACTACGCCGCGGTGTCGTCCTTGCACGCTCGCTGCGGGTTGATGAACACGCAGGCAGCGCTCCTCGTAGTGCGGGAGTTGCTGAGGTGCCGGCTAGCGGAAGGCAGCGGCGACGCCTTGCTCGGTCGGGTCGCTGAGCTAGTCAATGCTGCCTATGATGGTGCGGAGCTTTTTCGCGCCACGCCTACGTCATGAACGCCGCCGGGGATCCGCGCTTGCCCCTGCTGCGTGTGCTCATCCTTCCGGAGGGAACCCGGAGGGTCTCGAGGCGGTAATCTCACGCGTGCCATCGCCCGCCCGGCTCAAGGCGCATCTCCCAGAATACGATTGGGATCGGCGGCCCCTCCAGGAGCCGCAACGAAGGACCACCCCCTGGTCGCCGCGACCAAGCACCGGAGATGGTAGGCGGCGGACTTGAGGGACCAGGGGCTGGCCTCTGGATGATGGCCCCTGGTGCCTCCATGCCGCCATCAGTGGGCTCTCTATACGGGCAAAGGAGAGGCCCGCGCGTTTTCTCCTCATTGGCCCGGATATCGGGATCGCCGAGACGACGCGAGGCCGGGGCGTCTTACGAGCCGATCCAACGCCTCACCAGCACCTTCGACAGCAACGGTCGCCATCTACAACCAATATCTTTGGAACATGTCGCGCCAACCTTGTATCGTAGGTAGACCGCGCCACGGCGATGCACCTCCGGACGTTGGCCCCGCCCCAGGCAGGCAGGGTGCGCCGGGAGATCGCACGGGGGAAGCCCTGCGCCAGAGCTCCCCCGCGTCGCGAGGTGCAGGGCGCCACCACTACGATGGCATGTGCCATCCAGAAGTGGGTCCTCCGCTGGGGAAGGCACCGGCGAGCTCTTCCCCGATCGAGGGCCTGCGGCCACCTGACCACCGCCCGCGTAGCCCCTTGCCCCTTGGTCCTGTCCTGGTTTCCGGACACCCGAACGGTGATCGGGGTATGAGCGGGGCGGGGTCCCCGCCCAGGGGACAAGAAGCACCCCTCAAGTCTCCGCCCATGACACTCTCACGTAATAATGAGTGGGGCTGTACACGCCCGGAGTTTCCTGAGCGCTGCCCCTGAGCCTCACGGGGGCTCCCACCCACGTCCCAGTGAAAGCCCCATGCTCCGCGCTGGCAGACGACACTACCACACAATGGCTATGCCCACGCCTAGTGGAAGCCCCATGCTCCGCACTGGGGGGAAGACTAGAAGATTAGTGTTGGCGCTGGACGCGACCGTTTTCCTTGCCTTCTCTTGTAGCCGAATCTGCTGTTTTTTGGAATAAACTTGCAGCTTCTGTGTGTTATTGGAAAAAGGGGGGGGGGGTGTGTTCCTGGTTCTTCATTCTCCTAGCTGTTTTTCCTTAGATTGGTCTCCGTATTTGTGGAAGATGGTGGACGCCCCTTGTTCGCTCCACCGCTCCACGCGAGCGTGGGCTGGGCAGGGTGCGCAGCCGAGGCCAATGTCCTGAGGGCCTAGGCCACAGCAGCCGTGGCCTTGCTCACACGCGCAGCTCTCTGAGTCCTCGCGAGGCGCTCTCAAGCGAACTAGCGGGCGCGCATTCCCTGACCCCTCCTGGGCCTTGAACCAGGCATCCCGACCAGGCACGGCAATGATGTTCGCCCCAACTCTGGGGTAGGGATTGCATGACAAATAAAAGAAGGATGACCACAGGGAAGTGCAAATACCACTTAATACATCGTAGGAAAAATTCTTTCAAAAAATGCTTTCGCATCCCCGCGGGGTCACGTTCAAAGTCTTGACAGGAAAACAGGGAAATACAGGCCTAGCGAGACGCGCCACTGTTAGCATCGCTGTCGTCATCATCACCATCAGCTCCGCCTTCTTCAACTGCGAGCGCGGCCACATCGTCGGCAAGGGCGAATTCCGCGATCAGGTCGTCCACATGATCGTCCACCCAAATCGCTAGGTTTCCTTGGGTTACTCCAGGCACGGGGGCTATTGTGGCGCTGAAGTCGAAGTCGGAATCAAGGATAAGAAGGTGGCTGAAGACACGCGAGAACGCGCGTCCAAGAAGGTCGCGGCTCTTCTCTTCGACGAGCTGGCGCGCCCTCACGGCCCCGCCTTCGAGGCAGGTCATGACTTGGGTGAAGAAGCGGAGGTAGCCGGCATCGTCAGCTTCGTACGAGCGGGAGATGCTCTGGTCACAGATGGTGCTTAGGGCGCAGTTGGCCCTGACCCTGAGGTCCTCGAACATCAAGGAGCGCTCACGCTGCAGCGTTCGGCGGCGGCCCGCCTCGCCCGATGCTCTCTCCACGAGGGACGTAACGCCTTCAACCTACTGATGAAGGGAGGATAGCTCGGCCTCAGCGGTGGCCCGGGCTGCCTCGGCGGTCTTCTCGCACCGCTCCACTATAGCCAGCTTCGCCTTGAGGGCATCAGCCTTGTCTTGTAGTTTGATGCACCGCTGCTTGAAGCGAGCCTCCTGGAGCCCTAGCTTCTAGTGACATTCCTCGACGAGGGCTTCGCGAATCCCCGCCACCTTCTGGTCGACCTCTCACTGGATTCTAGCCTCCCGAGAAGCAAGGGCATCCTCAGCAGAGCCCACTTGGCGCTCCATCACCTCCAGCCGCTCGCGCTCCAGGCTTAGCTCCACTGCCTCCAGCGCTAGCGTGTCGTCGGGCGTGCGAAGCTTTGCCTCGCTCGTGGGCAGCCCGGTCATTGAAGCGGCGAGTGCGGCCACGCGCACTCGGAATCGCTGCTCCAGGATGGAGCTGGAAGCTTGGAGCTCCTTCTCGCGCGCCTCCGCCGTGTCGCACCAACGGTCCGCAGCTCGGGCTTCCTCCAGGGCGCAATCGCGGGCCTCCCGCGACGCCGCAAGAGACTCCTCTGCTTCCTAGCGGGTGTGCTCGTGCTGCAAGCAACCAAGGTTAATGGCGACTTTCAGCTGGTGCCATTCGCGCGCCAGGCGAAGGCCCTCCGCCTCGAGGCGCGCATCAATGTCGGCAAGCTCCGTCCCGAGGCGGCCCCGTGCGCTTGTCGCCTCCCGGAGAAGGTCATGACGGACGGCACTGCGCCAATAAGCGAGCTCCAGCGCCCGGCCAATCCCTTCCTCCACGCCCCGGTCGGCCTGAGAAGCACGTGATGATTCACCCGTCTCCGGTGGGGGGCTGGAGGCTGGAGCTCCTTCGACCACCCCCCAGGCCAGGGATGGGGCACGACGCGGGCCGGCCCCGCTGTCTGAAGATGGAGCCATCGTACGAGTCGCCCAGCCGCCAGCAAGAACCAATGGAGGAGCCCTCGGCATGGCCTCCGTGCCCCAGAGGCCGCTCCCGAAGAAGGACGTCGGGAGTGTAGGCCTGTGGTCCCCCAGGGGAGGCCTCAGCTCATGTGCAGACACCGCCCGTCTCGAGAGGCCTAGGATCACAACCGGGCCGGAGGCCTCCGGAGGTCGCGCTCCATGCGGGCTCACCCCCGTGACGGAAGGGATGCTGAGGGGTAAAAGTCAGAAGAGGACGCGATATGCGAAGGTCAAGGAGGACAAGGTACTTACCCATCCACCGCTATCCACTTCCTCTTTTTCAAGGTCCATGGGACGAAGTCGCAGTGCCTCCCAGGCCCCTTCCGCTTGCGGGATACCCCAAGATCCGGAAGGGACGTGCTGCATGCCGTCGTGTAGCCCCCCACGACAGGGGCGGCAGCGGCGTCCGTAGACGGGGCACCTTCCCCGCCGCCTGTGGAGCTGGAAGCAGTCGCCTCAGGAGCATATGGTGGCTGCCCCCCAGCGATCACCTCAGGAGCACATGGTGGCGCCTGATCTCCAGCGGCCACCTCGGGAGCGCTCGGCGGTGCCTGCTCCCCTGCGGCCACTTCTAGAGCGCACACCGCCGGACCCCCAAGCACGGGAATCACCAAGAGGGGGTTGTCGCGAGGCCCCACATGGCCATCAGGTAGCAGCCCCCACTCGTCGAAGCACGGCATCTTCTCAGCGATGGCCTTCCCGTTCTGGCAGTTGTACAAAGGGCACCCTTAAAAGGCAAGCGCGGCGGGCAATGATGGCTGGGCCATGTGCGTCAGGCAGTTGTCAAGCTGCGCGGTTGCCGAGGCGGCATGGGGAAGTGGAGACGCCCACGTCCCATCAAGCACCACACGTCGGCTCGGTCCGCAGGCAATTGGGGCCCGTGGCGCTTTGCCCTTGCCCTTTGGCTTCGTCTCGAAGCGAAGTCCGAACGCGCCTTCGGACTGAGGGCTACTGTCAGCATTCTGGGAACCAGGGTACCCAGGCTTGCCTGCCTGTGGCCCAAGGCATGCCTCCATCGACGGCCTGGTACGGCCCAATTTCAACACCAACAAGATAAGACCCTCGCGAGGGGCCAAGCCTCGTGAGGCAGACAGCGCCAAGACCTCTTGAGGGAGCAGCCTCCCTAGGCTGCCTCCTGAGGAGCGGAGATTTCTATGCAGGTATCCAACCTCATGAGGTTGCGGTGACGCAAGCCATGACGACCAAGGCCAGGCGGGCGCCAGCTGGCGCAGAGGAGCAGGTTTCCTCTTTGGTGTTAAGGAGGCAAGCACAGGCGTGGGTTCCCGAGGAATCAGGCAAAGGTTTCCATTCCAGTGCAACGAGACCAAGACCGCCAGGACGGTAGGACGGATGTCATCGCCGAGCCCACCGCGGCGTCATGACCAGAAGCTTTGCAGGCGAAGACCACCTTTCATCAGGATAAGATGTACTACTTGTCCCCTTTCAAATTGGCCACTGTGGGATCCCTTCCTGCCTTCGTTTTGGAGGAAGAGGATCGAGGCCGCTATAAGTATAAGCTAGCCACCACCATAGAGAGAGACTGAACCGAAGGATGACTCACCCACACCCCAGAGTAGACCTTGCGAGGTTGTTCTTCCCTTGTACTAGTTCATCCCCAGCCCCTCGTGAGGCAAATCCACCATAAAGCAGGAGTAGGGTCTTACACCGCAAGGTGGCCCGAACCTGGGTAAACTTCCGTGTCCATCTGCTTCCTTGATCCATCGAGCTAGGCTCTAGGGCGACGGGTTGGTTGGTTGGATAGGTTGAGTTCTTCACACAAGCCCCAGAGTTCGAACCTTCTTTGGGTCTTCGGAGCCCTGAATCCGACAGAAGCACCATGCTCCGCGCTGGTGAATAAACAACTGAGGACCCCTTCGTGGCCGCACCAACCTCAGGACAGCCTCTCGGCTCTTCGTCTGGTAACACCCCACAGCTTTCCCCTCGGGAGGATTGCGCGAGGGGCTGGACATGGGGGCTGTGCTCAGGCCACACCTAGCATACGCCACCCTACCAGTTACAGGCACCTAGTCTTCTCATGTTCCCCATAGGTGAAAGCTAGTGAGCAAAGGTATGGAGGACTCCGGATTAGCTTGGACGACTGCTCGCTTTTCTTTCATGAGCGTCGTTCGTACGTCAAGGGGGACCCCTGAAAATTGCGACCCAGGGGCCTCACTGGTCACATAACCCCTCACCCCTTGGTCTCATACTGGTGATCTGGACGCCCCAACGGCGATCGAGGTATGCGCGTGGCTGGGCCCTGCCGACGCAGAACATTGAGGTTGTTCGTACGTCAAGGGGGACCCCTGAGCATCGTGACTCAGGGGCCTCACTAGTCACATAGCCCTTCGCCCCTTGGTCTCACCTGGTGATCTGGACGCCCCAACGGCGGTCGAGGTATGCGCGGGGCTGGGCCCTGCCGACACAGAATGCTAAGGCAAACACGAAGGAAACCAAGCAAGAAAAGGAAATCACGGAGTTCTAGTAGTTATTACAAAACACGTAGTGTTTCACAAATTCAAGCAGAAGGTTTACGCCTCCATGAGGCATGGTAAATGATAGTAGGAATAAAGTCAGGAGGAAGCGCCACCACCGCCTTGGCCATCGCCACCACTCGCCCTGGTCGCTGGAAGCCCGTCGTCAATGTCGCTGCCGCCGTCATCACCGCCGCACCCAACCTCCGCTACTGGAGCCTTAGGGTCGGGGACATAGAGGAACTTCTTGAGCAAGGTGTCTACGTGATCCTCCATGGCCTCTGGAGCAGCGGCGTAGGACTCAGGAGTTACCGAGAGGATCAGCGCGCCGAGGTCGAAGCTTGGGTCCTGGAGGTAGAGATGGCTGAAGACGCGCGTCGCAATCGCGGAGAAAAGCGAGCGACACTCCACCTCCAGGAAGGAGTCCACCACACTGGCAGCACCCTTGAGTGCTTCGGCAAGCTTGGGGAGGATCCCTGCAAGGCCGTCTTCAGGGGTCGCCAGCGGCTCTTCGTATCCTCCCCCACAGATGGAACGCAATGCCTCGCGGGACCCGAGCTTGAGGGCAAGGAAGGTCTCGTGGTCCGTGGCCGCCTTCTGCTCGGCGGTGATGAGGGCCTTCTCCCTGGCCTCCAGCTGGGTTGTTGCTTCGGAGACATGCCGGGTGTGGGACGCCTGGGCCCTATCCGCCTCCACCTTCAATTTGGCCAAGCGGTCACCCTCCATTGCCTAGTCGGTGGTTACCTGGGCCAGCTTGGCATCTCGGTCGGCGAGCTTCACCTCATAGGACTTGAGGCCCTCCTCCTGTTGGCGGAGCCGCGACGTAGCCGCGGCTTTCTCCTCCTGAAGGGCCTTCTGCTCTCCTCCACCTCCCTGCAGCGCTTCACGGTGGACGCAGCCTCAGCCTGCGCCATGTCGCGAGATGCCCTGGCGTCGGCAGCCTCCTTCCTGCTCTCGGTGTTGGCAGCTTCAGCTCGGCTCCAGGCCTTCTCAATGGCGGAGTTGGCCTGGGCCCACCCCGAGATAAGCCCTAGGTGCTCCCTCACGAAGCATCTGTCAGCATCCTGAAGGTCCGCCTGGAGACGACCAAGCGCAACGTAGGCCTCGTCCAGGGCCCCGGGCCTGACCAAGGGGCCGCAGTTCGCAAGCGCAAGGGTTGGAGGAGAAGGCGGCGCGAGCGCAGTGGGGTGCTCTGCAGCTCCGGAGATGCTGACGAGGTCGACTTGGGTTGCCGCAGGCTCAGAACCTTGCCCGGGCGCAACGGGCGCAGACAGCTCCGTGGCCTGCTAGCCCGCAGGGACTGGCTCCTCCCGAGGTGGCACCACCGCGTCCTAAGGGCCTGCTCCGCCGTGAGGAGAAGGGGGACGTCCTCCCCCGCGTGTGCTGGAGCCGCTGTAGAGGCAGCGAGAGGAGGCGCCTCCAGAGTCCGGTCTCCTTCCTTCCTCTTCTTCACCACGACGCCCACCCTGGTCATCAGGGCAGGAGCGCTGTGAGCACGGCACAAATGTATGCTAAAAAGAAACAAGGTAAGGTACTTACTCGTTGGGGTCGATGTACGCCCTCTTCCTGACCGAGGCTGGGGCACCCCTACTCTTCCTAGGCGCGGCTTTCGTTGCGCCCGGGGTGCGAGTAGGGCATTCTACGGCTGGCCTCGGCATGGCGCTGCAGCTTGTCACGGCAGAGACGTCGCCCTGAGGGGGTGCCGCCCCGCTCTTCTTCGGTGTCGCCTGGCCCGGCCTGCGGAGGGCCCGAGGGGTGGCCCCCGACCTCGTGAGGACCCCGTTGGAGCGCAGGGATTTCGCGGCCAGGGGCTCATGGGCGTCGTCGTCGTCGGTGAAGCCATGGAGGAGTTCACCTCGTGACGGGGGAGAGATCTCCGCTATGTCATCCTCGGTTGCCTCCGAGTCCTCGTTGCCTTCTTCGTCGACGCTGTCGCTAGAGGACACCAGCACTGGGGCATTGGGGTGCTCAGACGACGCGAGCCCCAGTTCATTAAAGACAGGCATGGCGGCGACCAGCGCCTCCCTATCGGCACGGCGTTACAGCGGGACGTAGGCCTCCGAGAGGTCCCCTGGCACACCCTCGAGCAGGATGCTCATGGCCTTGTCCAGCTCCTCGCCTGTCAGGCTTCCCGGGCGTAGCTTGATGTCGTGCTCCGTGCCTTGGAGCTCCCACATAGGGCGCGTGCGCGACTGGACCGGAGCCAAGGCGCTGCCTCAGGAACTCCTTCACCAGCATGCCCCCCGTCAGCGCCCTGGCATCCATATCTGCGGTCATCTTCCTCAGGACAGGCGCCGCCCGGGGGTCGGAGAACTTCTCGTGACCCCACCTATCGAGCTTCTCTGGCAGCTGGGTTGACAGTTCTAGCTGCGCGTTGAGGCCCTTGGTGTCCATGAAGACCCTCCGGCACTGGAAGTTCTCCACCTTCTTTTTGGTCCTCATGAGCACGTTGTTCTTGTGGACCACGACAAAGGACACGCAGCCAGAGCACTGGGTCGGATCATGCAGTCGCAGGTAGAAGAAGTGCCGGAGGAGCGGCACGGAGGGCTTCACGCCCACGAACGCCTCATAGTAGAAGGCAAAGATGGAAAGGAGGAGGATGGAGAGAGGTTGGAAGTGCAGGGCCTGAACCTAGTAATGGTCGAGGACGGCGGTGAAGAACCCGGAGAGAGGGGCACGAGCCCCGCGAAGATGCTATGGAGGAAGAAGGGGTAAACTGTCCATGCTAGGGTCCGCTGTTCGGTGAAGCCGGCCCAGACTATGGTCTCCTTCCACTCGTTCTCCTCGCTCACCGTATACGAGAGCACGAGGGCAAGGTGCCCCGCCTCGGCGATGGAGGACGCGTTGAGTGCAGGTGCAGTAGAGGAGGAAGAGCTTGCGGCATGTGCGGCGGGCTGCGGCTTCTTGGGAGCCATCGGCGAGGTCACTGGCGCCGGAGTTGTAGAAGGACGAGGGGTCGAGCTCGATTGGATCTGGAGATGTTCTCGGCTGGGAGAAAGAGGATTTGAAGCAAGGAGAAAGGGAAGCAATGATGGCACGGTAGCGGGCGCCAATCTTTTGTCAGCCTGGGCAGTTGCCAAGGTGGTGCGGGGAAGCGAAGATGCCCACGTCCCGTCGAGCGCCACGTGGCAGCCTGGCCCACAGGCAATTGGGCCCCACGGTGCTTCGCCCTTGCCCCTTGGCTTCGCCTCGAAGCCAAGTCCGAGCGCGCCTTGGGCCCAGGGGCTACTGTCGGTGTTCTGGGAACCAGGGTACCCAGACTTGCCTGCCTGCGGCCCATGGCGTGGCTCCATCGACGGCCTGATACGGCCCATCTACAAGAACGCCAAGGCAAGACCCTCGCAAGGGGCCAAGCCTCACGAGGCGGATGACACCAAGACCTCACGAGGGAGTGGCCTCCCCATGCGGCCTCCCGAGGAGCGAAGATTTCTATGCAGGTACCCAGCCTCATGAGGCTACCATGACGCAAGCCATGACGACCCCAGCAGGCGGGCCCCAGCGGGCGCAGAGAAGGTAGTTTCCTCTTTGGAGCTAAGGAGGCAAGGACACGCGTGGGTTCCCGAAGAATCTGGCAAAGGTTTTCCGGTGCAACGAGACCAAGGCCGCCAGCATGGCAGGTCGGATGTCATCGCCGAGCCCACCGCTGTGTCACGACTAGAAGCTTTGCAGGCAAAGACCACCTTTCATCAGGATAAGATGTACTACTTGTCCCCTTTCAAATTGGCCACTATGGGATCCCTTCCCGCCTATGTTTTGGGGGAAGAGGACCGAGGCCACTATAAATATAGGTTAGCCACCACAGTAGAAGGGGTCGACTCATTCCCTCACCTCCGAACCTCGTGAGGTGGTTCATCCCTTGTACTAGTTCATCCTCAGCCCCTCGTGAGGCCAATCCACCACAAAGCAGGAGTAGGGTCTTACACCGCAAGGTGGCCCGAACTTGGGTAAACTACCATGTTCATCTTCTTCCTTGTTCGTGTGAATCGAGCTAGGCCATGGGGCGACGAGCTGGTAGGCTGGATAGGTTGAGTTCTTCGCACACGCCCCAGAGTTCAAACCTTTCTTGGGTCTGCGGAGCCCTGATTCCGACAGGATTAACAAAGCCCGGAGGTTGTTTAACATAAAATTCCTCCTGAATTTCACCATTTAGAAAAGCACTTTTAATATCCATTTGGTATAAGGTGATATCATGGTGTTTGGCATAAGCAAGTAAAATGTGAATGGACTCAAGTCTAGCAACGGGGGCATATGTCTCTCCATAGTCCATACCTTCGACTTGTGTGTAGCCTTGAGCAACGAGTCGAGCCTTGTTGTGCACCA
The DNA here is from genome assembly GCA_011799875.1 of Thinopyrum elongatum. Taxonomy (NCBI): domain Eukaryota; kingdom Viridiplantae; phylum Streptophyta; class Magnoliopsida; order Poales; family Poaceae; genus Thinopyrum; species Thinopyrum elongatum. The sequence goes on from CM022300.1 coordinate 231,887,317, forward strand.
CTTGTCCTTCCTCATCTTGCTTATTCCGGAAGACCCATTTTTTTCCAGTGATGTTTTGATCTTGGGCTTCTCATCCAATGTCCACACTTGGTTTCCCTCAAAGTTGTGTAGCTCTTCGTGCATAGCATTTATCTAATCCGGATCCTCAAGGGATTCTTCTACCTTCATAGGTTCAATGCTAGAGATGAATGAGTAATGCTCTCAAAATTTAGCCAAATGAGTTTTAGAGCAAGTGATTCTCCCGATGTTGATGTCGTCGAGGATTTGTTCAACGGGATGATTCTCTGAGACTCTTGCTCTTACTCATGAGAGCTTTTGCTTGGGCTGTGGTGGAACATCCTCATAATCATCATCTTCTTCTTCTTCATTGTTGGTGGCATCGTTATTCGCTTATGGAGGTGGAGAAGGAGGTCAAGGTGGATCTTCTTGTTGTACTTCCTCATTTCCTTCGTCTTGACATGTTCCACTTGTGGATGCCTCCATGTCAACTTTGTGGTTCACCTTGATGTGAAGTAGAGGCTTACACTTGAATGGACGAGGTGCTCTCCTTCACCTCCATTGGATGGATCTTGCCAATAGACAAATCCTGAATTGCTTCTGAGGGGTCTTTGTTTCCTACATCAATTGGCAGTTGCTCTACTTGTGAGCCGTTAGATTCATCAAACTTCACATCTACCATCTCTTCAACCTTTGAGGTGAAACTATTGTAGACATGGTAAGTGTGAGAGTTTGAGCCATAACCGAGTAGAAAACCTTCATGAGATTTAGGAGCAAATTTCGAATGATGATGCTTATCAACAATGTAGCACTTTGAACCAAATATTTAAAAATATCCAACTTGGGGGTTATTGCCGGTGAGTAGCCCGTATGCTGTTTTACCGAGAAGCTTGTGAAGATATAGTCGATGTAACACCCTGGTTTTCGCTCTTGTTTTTTTTTTCCTTCGCGGGAGCTGACTCCCGTCTTTTTTCTCGGTGTTATCGGATTTATTTAGCTCTTGGGTATGTGAAGATGGTCATTTAACCATGCCTTCCCTATCCAACCAGAGATTATCTTCAGTCCAACCTTGCCACCCAAGATATATTCTCAGGGTTTTGCCACCGAAACCCTACCTTCCGAATTGTCGGAAGGGAAACCCTAATTCTTGTAGTTACAAAGGAACCCCAATTTCCTTTGATCTGTTGCCTCCCAAATTTTTTCCAGTGATCATCCTTTATCTATAAACCCTGGATATGCAAAAATATTGCCAAGTCATTTGCAATATTTTTCATTTATAATTAATTCCTTTTTCTGCTATTTAAAGGAATTAAATCCAGGAAAATATCTATCCATCTCCAAAGTTGATGAAAACTTGTGAAGATATTCTTTGCGATCATATTGAGCTCCCATAAAAATATTGGCCATAATTAAATAGGGGGAATTACATTTTCCTATTTAAAGCCAATATTGCATTTTGGGCAGTTTCTAAAGGAACTACCATTTTGGTAGCCAGGAAGAATCCCAAATAAATTGTGGAGCTTCTCCTATCTATATCTTCACCATTTCCATCAATAACCCAAGTTCCATAGTTCAAATTTTGAGCACAACATCAATTTGCAAATTCTATCCAGATTTACAGTTTGCAAAGGAAGTGCTTGAACCCTTGATCCATTTGAGCTGAAATTTTTCATGGTGGTTAACATTGATAAATCACTCATGGAAACCAAAAACCAGCTCAATCCCTCTATCCATTCTTCCACAGCAATTTTCCTAAGTTTCTGTCCATTTCGAACCTCTGTGAAGCAAGTACCATTTTGGTATACCCAAATGGTATGAAACTTTTACAGTGGCTTCATATGTTCAAATCATTCACCTCCTCCAAGTTTCAGCTCAATGGAAGCTAGTATGTGAGTGCCACATCAAAGTTTGCATTTCTGACCAGTGGGGTCCATTCTACAGCAAGTGCCCTCAATTCTTATCCAAATGGCCCCAAAATTTACCAGGGTAGTCACCTTGGTAGATCATTGCTCCATGCCAAGAACCAGCTCATTTCATTCAGCGATCCCTCCAGAAATCTCTACAAACACCTTGCTGTCAGAATCTTCTTCGGCAAGCTTCACCCACCCCAGACCCTTCCAGTTGATCCCAGCTTCACATCTTATCTATTTGAGCAGCGAGGAGAGTGTTGGACAAGGTCCTAGAGCCATCCGGTGCCCTGGACACGCGGTGCCCTTTGTGACCATGCAGAGAGCGCGCCAAAATAGCGCTCTGCACTTTGTCAGCCCCATTCGGTCACCTCCGGCCAGCCTTCGCTTGTCCGGGCATGTATGGTGGCTCCGTGGCATCCACCTGCCCCTCTCCCGACCCTTCTCCCCTCCGAATCCTTCCTCCTCGCGCCACGGCGATCGCCGCCGCAGTACTGCTCACCCGTGACCATCGTCGCCTTCCTCCGTGTCCCTCCCTCCCTTGGCCTCTCCTTCCCCGAGCTGTCCCCTCCTCCTGGCGTCCGTCAGGTCGGCGCCGTGCATGACCAAGGCCACGTCACCGGTGCTGCAGTGTGTGGCTAAGGCCGCCACGGCGGCCGTGCTTATCGCCTCGCCCTCGGACGGCTATAAAAGCCACGGCCCCGAGCCTCCCCGAGCACCCCGAGCACCTGCAACCTCCTCCTTTGTCCCTCTAGTCCTCCCCAACGTCCGCGCCTGGCCGAATCCCCTACCGGAGCCCGGCAATTTAGCCGGAGCTCGCCCACAGCCTCCGCGCCCATTCCCTCATTCCGGACGTCCCGGGCCCCATCCGAGCCCTCCACCGCGCGCACCTCACTCCGGCGACCCTCCCTAGTTCGCCGCCCGCCACATTCCACCACCGGAGCCGCCCAGCCTCCTGACCTCGCCGCCCTCTGCCTCCAGCCGTCGCCACGCCTCCCGTCATCCCCGCCGCCCGCCGTGGATGGACGCGGTGGACGCCGGTGACCCCGTCGGCGCCGTCCCTGGCCGGCTAACTCGTTGGAGCGCCCGCAGCTCACCGGAGCCGAAGCTCCTAGTAGCGGCGTCGGGGGAGTGGAGGGAGGAGGAAGAAGAGAATGGGGAAGGAGAGAGAAGACCCGACAGGTGGGGTCGGGCCCACCTGTCGGCGACTGGAGGCTTGCCAGGCTGGATAAGTGGAGGCGCCTTCGAGCTTTTACACTTTCCTTGCTGGAAAGCGCATTTCCAGCAAAGGCGCCACCAGTTTTTACCCAAGGACCCAGAAGTAAATAATTTCTTTATAGAAAGGTCCCTCCCACTTCAAACAACCATATCTTTTCGTTCGTAACTCCGATTCAGGTGAAACCAACGCTCATGTCTTCGTTTCGTCGAGCCCGTCCCGATGGTATCAATTTCATAATGTTTTCACACTATGAAAATGACCATTTTACCCTTGCCCTTCAAACAGCCCCCTCCGAGAGAGAACGGTTTCCGGCGATCCTTTCCACGTATTCTCCGCACTTCTTCCCGGAGTATTATTTGACTCCGGGCAAGCCGACTATCTGATATATGCCCTAAACCATTGCTCTGTGTTATTCCTGCGTCTTTAATTAATGAATATGCTGGTGCTAGAAATAATTAAACTCCTGCTATTTAGATAGTGTCTTTTACATTACCTGCTACCATAGTTGTTACCTCTTACATAGTTGCCACCATGTTAAGTTATTCATGATAAACAACCATGCTTGCTAAATGATGGCTAAAGCTAAACCTAGTCGGTTGATCTAGAGTCACCTGTCCGGACTTATCCGTGCAGCCACATTTGCCGGTATGGGACGGCCTTGACTTGGTCTGATTGCGTGCTCTTTTATTGGTACCACCAAACAGGGAAGGTTATGCGCGCGCGCTGCCCTGGCCCGGTAGGTGGCGATAACCTTGTTAGCCCAGTTGAGTTATTTGCCGGCGTCCCCGTTTGGGACAGTTTAGTTGGCCACGACGGTGGCAGGTGTCACGAGGTGACACAGGGGCCACCCAGGGCTTGACTCCGGGGGAGAATGATTGCTGGTGGTACGGTGAAGGAGTCACGGGTTAGGCAGGTTTCGTTGGAGCGACACTGGTCCACCCGAATGGGATCACGAGGCCAGGTGCTCCATGGTGTGGGTAAAGTGCGCAACCTCTGCAGAGTGAAAAATCTATTCGAATAGCCGCATCCATGGTATTGGACAGTCCGTCCAGACCTCACTAGGTGGTCAACCGTAACAATGATAATAATGATGGAAGAACTCGTCTTATGATCGGAAGTACTCAGTGACTCGTGAGTATTCTGAGGGTTGTGAGACAACCCGTAAGAGAGTAAGTTTATCAGACTTACAAAGGAGATGCATATACATCAGATGGTGTCAGGAATATTATATGACAACCATGGAATGGCTATGAAAGAGATGGTCAGATGACCGAAAGAGTTGGATTGGATCCTGAAATTGTTCGGAGTATGGATCACTTACTTGATATGCTTTACTTTACTGTATTTTACTTTAGTAGTTATCTTGCTGGATAAACCTGTTATGACTTGATGATTAATCTTGCTAGATAGGTATGCTATGCCATGATAATTAATATTGCTCTAATAACAAATACATGCTTGAATGTCATGGATTGCTTTTCTTGGTGTATATGTTAGTTTGGTTTGCTTGCGAGTACATTCAAAAGTACTCAGCGGCCTTTAACATGGCCAGGTTCACATAAGGATCCGTCGTCCGTCGACGAGGAGCCGGAGCGTTTGCGGGCTAGGAGAGTAACCCAGTCAGATCCCTGTGGACTGGAGCCACACCAGGACCCGGCTGCCTTAGATAGATCTTTTCCGCTGCCATCACCCTTGTAAAATATCATGTAAGACTTATATATCCATTAATAGAAATGCCTGTGTTCTTGATACTTGTTGTAAGCGCGCATGCCAGAGTGATTTCCTGGGCTCGTATGCATGGCAACCGTCTGGCTACAGTGGTAATCAGGCGGGGCGTCACAGTCGATTTGTAGCATGACAAGCTGTCTCAACCGCTTCCGCCCAAAAGTGTCTTGGCGTCTTGTATTCATCAAGCATCGTTCTCGCCATGTCAATAAGAGTTTGGTTCTTCCTCCCAACAACTCCATTTTGTTGAGGCGTGTATGTAGCCGAGAACTCGTGTGAGATGCCTTCTTCGTCAAGAAAGGTATCCACATTGGCGTTCTTGAACTTCGTTCCATTATCGCTCCGAACCTTCTTGATCTTCACTTCAAATTGATTTTGGGCCTTCCTAGCAAAGTTCTTTAAGATCTTTTGAATCTTCGACTTGTCATTAAGAAAGAACACCCACATAAATTTGGAAAAATCATCAACAATGACCAAACCGAAAGAGTTACCACCAAGGCTCTTATAAGCATTGGGACCAAAGAGATCCATGTGAAGTAGCTCAAGTGGTCTTGTCATGGTCATGATGTTCTTCACGGGATGACTTCCTCCAACTTGTTTTCCTGCTTGGCAAGCACTACAAAGTCTATCCTTGTCAAATATAACATCTTTAACACCAAGGATATAATCACCTTTAATGAGTTTATCAAGATTTCACATGCCAACATTTCCTAACCTTCTATGCCATAACCAACCTTTAGAAGATTTTGCAATTAAACAAGTACGAGGTTGGGCTCTCTTAGTGAAATCGACAATGTATAGATCACCTCTATAAATGTCGGTAAATACCATATTATGATTATCTCGATGAAACACTTGGCAATCTACTTCGGTAATTAGAACATTGAAACCAAAATCAGCTAGTCTAGATACGAAAAGAATATTGTAACCAAGAGATTCAACAAGCATAACATTTTGAATAGAGCTATCATTCAATATGGCCACCTTACCGAGGCCAAGTATCTTACCCTTGGAGTTATCTCGAAAAGTCACATACTTGCGTGGACCATCATTTTTAGCGAGCTCACGGAACATGTCTTTACCTCCAGTCATGTGATCGGTACATCCACTATCAAGAATCCACTCTTTTTCTCCGGATATGTAATTTCGAAGATTTGCCATGAGACTAATATTCCTCATAGTCTTCTAACATTCGATGTCGACTTCTTCATCCTAATCATAATAGCCATGCATGCTGAATGTCATTATCATCATCATGCGTGTAATCATCACCCAATTCAAGTGATTCATTAGATTTATGACCATGACAATGTGCAAGTTTATGAATTCTAATGGTTTCCGCGATAATGTTGCTAATGGTTCCAACATGACCCTTACCACGCATAAGGCATGGAGCTCAAATAGACATTCATCAAACTTAGGATCACTAGGCTTCATCTTATGAAAGGCAATGGACTTCTGAAGAATTTCATTGAGATTTTTCAAGGAATAGTTATGAAAGCGTTCCTCAAGATAGTTCCATATAGTGTATGCGCATTAAAAGTTTTGCAAGCAAACAAGCACATTTCTAGGCAATCCTCTAATGATAAGATTAACTAATCTAAGATTGTGAACCATGTCAAGATACTCATCGGGGATAGGATGCAAAGGATCAATGGGAGGCACATAAGGGCTAAGAATATACTTGCTCAAATTATATTCATTAAGGATCTCAAGCATGTCATTTTTCCAAGAACCATAAAACTCCCCATCAAGAATAGACACTCTATGTCTAATACTCTCGAACATAGACTCATCCATCTTCCTGCAATGGTGATTAAACAAAATAAATGGAGACCAAAGCTCTGATACCAATTAAAAGATCGAGAAGAGGGCTCTAGAGGGGGTGATTAGACCCTTAACAAATTAAAGTGGCAGTTTTTAGATTTTTTCAAGTTAAGGTTGAGTTTAGCACATGTTAAAGGGCACCCAATACATTTCATACAAGTATGGCAAGAGTATAGGTAGCGGAAAGAGTAAATCATGCAATTGCAAGAATGTAAAGGAGATGGGAAATGGAGTGTACAAACACAATGGAGACGTGAAGATTTTTGGCATGGTTCTGATAGGTGGTGCTATCGTACATCCACGATGATGGATACTTCAACCCACGAAGGGTAATTGCTGCACAAGTCCACGGAGGTCTCCACCCACGAAGGGTCCATGAAGAAGCAACCTTATCTATCCCACCATGGCCATCGCCCATGAAGGACTTGCCTCAATCGGGTAGATCTTCACGAAGTAGGTGATCTCCTTGCCCTTACAAACTTCTTGGTTCAACTCCACATCATGTCAGAGGCTCCCAAGTGACACCTAGCCACTCTAGGAAACACCACTCTTCAAAAGGTAATAGACGGCGTTTTGATGATGAACTCCTTGCTCTTGTGCTTCAAATGATAGTCTCCCCAACACTCAACTCTCTCTCACAGATTTGGCTATGGTGGAAGAAGGATTTGAGTGGAAAACAACTTGGGGAAGGCTTGAAGTCAATGTTCAAATGGTAGGAATGGAATCTCTTGATCTCAACACATGAGTAGGTGGTTCTCTCTCAGAAAATGAGTAGTGGAAGTGTAGGCACGTTTTGATGGCTCTCTTAATAAGTAAGAGGGGGGTGGAGGGGTATAAACCGTTGCACACTTTTGACCCAACTCGTGGCACCAATCAGAAATCTCGGTGGCACCGACCAGTTTAAAAGATATGAATGTTGGAGATCTCGGTGGGGCCGACTGAAACAACTCGAAGGGACCGATGTGCAATGGTAGGGCAAAACCTCGCTTTGGTGGTACGGATTACATCATCTCGGTGAGACCGAAATAAGTGCAATAAGAAACAGAAAGTTGGCAAGCCATCTCGATGGTACCTGTTGCAAAACTTGGAGGCACCAAAATAATTGCAACTAGTAACAAAGAGTTGGCAAGGCCATCTCGGTGAGACCGAGATCCATATCGGTGGATCCGATTTGTTAGGGTTTGGCTGTGGCTGTGTCCAGATGAACTCAGTGGGTCCGGATAGGGAAATTTCGGTGGGGCCGAGTTGGAATGTAGGGTTTTGGACAGATTTGGATAGAGAAAGCGGTTGAGGGTTTTGGAGCAATATCACTAAGCACTTTAGAAAATAGATCATAATCAAAACCTCATCCCCTTTTAATAGTATTGGCTTTCCTATGGACTCAATGTGATCTTGGATCACTTACCAAATTGTAGAGTCTTTATCTTCTGCCAATCCGTGTCCTTAGCATTTTGAAGGGGGTCCACATCCTCTTATCCTTGCCATGCCACTGTTGAACTTGTCTGAAATATACTAGATAAAACTATTAGTCCAACAAAAGATAGGTTGACATTAATTACCAAAACCACCATGGGTGCACTTGTGCTTTCAGACGTGCCTCCACGCCTTTCACTTGCTAGTATAGAACTACGTGAGGTAAGCATGTTCTTGGGGGAATAGTGCACATAGATATTGATCGGGGGTCACCGATGCATATATGCACGGTGGCAGAAACTACACACATGTACGTAGACTGCTTAATATTGCCTTCGTTTCAAAATAACTAACATGATTTTAGTTCAATGTTAGTTATTTTCAAATGGAGGTAATAGAAAGCATCTCAATCTGGTCATTTCGGCGCAACCGCCGGTCCACCTCGAATCCTATGGTCCTTGGACCATGAGGCGCGATGGACCCCGACCCTTGTCGACGAGAGGGCTCCATTTTTATGTGTTTTTCTTAGTTCTATTAGGGTTTGTGCCATCCTCAAGAAGATGAGGCGACGGCGACTTCTTAATGATGGAATAAGGTTCTCCCCGTGCCCCTGTCCCGGTGGTGTGTCTAGCATCATCGATGGACATGTGGAGGTGTGTCTCCGGTGGATCTGTCTTTGGTGGATTTGCTCAGATCTGGTCGTAGTTTCGCTATGTTCGTGTGTCTTCAGATTGGATCCTTCTGATCTACACTACTCTTCAAGGGCGATGGTTGTTGTTCTATGCGCTGGTCCTATGGGGCTTAGCACAACGACTTCCCAACTGTCTACTACAACAAGTTTTGCCCGGCTCCGGCGAGGAAGGGGCGATGACGGCGGCGCGCCTTTGGCTCGCTCTAGTGCTTGTAGTCGTCGCTAGGTGGTCTACGGAGCTGGTTGTAATTTTTATTGTTTTCAATGTTCATTGTACTGCCATGATTAAAGATGAATAGATTGAAAGTTTCTCACAAAAAGATAAAATTTGATAATAATCCATCGTAAATCCAATTTAGCCCCTGAGAGCATGTGCTCCTGGGCATGAAAACTAATTTTTGAAATGTCAAAAAATCCTAACAATTTTTTTATGTATTTATAGTCACATCCAAATTCTATCGTCAAAGTTTTAGGCAAAAAGGTTAAACATTTTGGCATGTGCAGGAAAACAAATTTGAACACCAAATGTTACCCCAAATTTGTTTTTTTATGAGGAAACATCATGACCCACAATTATAGGGGATCAATCGTAGTCCTTCGATAAGTAAGAGTGTCGAACCCAACAAGGAGCAGAAGGAAATGGCAAGCGGTTTTCAGCAAGGTATTTTCTGCAAGCACTGAAATTGTCGATAACAGATAGTTTGATAGCAAGGTAATTTGCAACGAGCAATAAGCAGTAACTGTAACAAAGGTGCAACAAGGTAGCCCAATCCTTTTTGTATCAAAGGACACGCGGGAACGGTCTCTTATGATAAGCAAAGCATTCTTGAGGACACATGACAATTTCATCTAGTCATTTTCATTATGTTTGTTTGATTCGCGTTTGCTACTTTGATAATTTGATATGTGGGTGGACCGGTGCTTGGGTGCTGTTCTTACTTGAACAAGTCTCCCACTTATGATTACCCCATCTCGCAAGCATCCGCAACTATGGAAGAAGAATTAAGATAAATCTAACCATAGCATGAAACATATGGATCCAAATCAGCCCCTTACGGAATAGCGCATAAACTAGGGTTTAAGCTTCTGTAACTCTAGAAACCCATCATCTAATTACTACTCCACAATGCCTTCCCTTAGGCCCAAAGATGGTGAAGTGTCATGTAGTCGACGTTCACATGACACAACTAAAGGAAGCAACAACATGCATATCATCAAAATATCGAACGAATACCAAATTCACATGATTACTTATGACACAAAACCTCTCCCATGACCTCAAGAACAAAACTAACTACTCACAAATCATTTTCATGTCCAAGATCAGAGGGGTATTGATTAGTATCAAGGATCTGAACATATAATCTTCCACTAAATAAACCAACTAGCATCAACTACAAGAAGTAATCAAGACTACTAGCAACCCACAGGTACCAATCTGAGGTTATGAGACAAAGATTAAATACAAGAGATGAACTAGGGTTTGAGATGGGATGGTGCTAGTAAAGATGTTGATGAAGATTGGTCCTCCCATGATGACAGGGTTTTTGGTGATGTCGATGGCTTCGATTCCCCCTCTCGGAGGGAAGTATCCCTGACGGTCTCGCTCCGTCGGAGACCAAAAGTGCTCCTACCCAGGTTTTGCCTCGAGACAGCGGCGCTTTGTCCCGAAAGTCCTCTCCTTATTCTTTGTGGGACAAATGGCTTCATATAGGAAAAGATGGGCCTCGAAGGATGGCCAGGTGCCCCAGAAGCCACTAGGGCTCGCCCAGGGGGGGGTGAGCGTGCCCTGGTGCCTTGTGGGCACCTGGTGGGCCCCCTTCGGTATTTTTTATTCCAATATTTTTTATATATTCCAAAATAATTCTCTGTCAAATTTTAGCTCATTTGGAGTTGTGTAGAATAGGTATCTCTGATTTAGCTTATTCAGGTCCAGAATTCCAACTGCCGGCAATCTCCCTCTTCATGTAAATCTTGCAAATTAAGAGAGAAAAGGCATTAGAATGGCGCCACAAAGTATTATATTGAGCAAAAAAATCATAAATAACAGTAGGAAAACATGGTGCAAAATGGACGTATCAACTCCCCCAAGATTAGACCTCGCTTGTCCTCAAGCGAAAGCCGATATCGATAATCATAACCACATGTTTAGAGAGAGAGGTGTCCATAAAAACAAAATATGGACATAGGAGTATCATGATCATTATTATAGCAACAATATATACTATCATAAAACTTCTCATGAGAAAGTAACAATTCATCACAACAACAAAGTATAAATCATAAACTATCGGCGTTCTGGGAACCAGGGTACCCAGACTTGCCTGCCTCTGCCCGTCGGCGTGGCTCCTTTGAAGGCCTGGTACGGCCCATCTGTAAGACCGCCAAGACAAGACCCTCGCGAAGGCCCCCTGGCCTCGCGAGACGAACGACACCAAGACCTCTAGAGAGGGTGTCTCCCCAGGCGGCCTCCCGAGGAGCGGAGATTTCTATGCAGGTACCCAGCCTCATGAGGCTGCGATGATGCAAGCCATGACGACCAAGGCCAGGTGGGCGCCAGCGGGCGCAGAGGCGGCAGTTTCCTCTTTGGTGCTAAGGAAGCAAGGACAGGCGCGGGTTCCCAAGGAATCTCCCAAAGGTTTCCATTCCGGTGCTACAAGACCAAGACCACAGGCTCGGCAAGATGGAGGTCATCGCCGAGCCCACCGCTGCGTCATGACCATAAGCTTTGCAGGTGAAGACCACCTTTCGTCAGGATAAGATGTACTACTTGTCCCCTTTCAAAATTGGCCACTGTGGGATCCCTTCCCACCTACGTTTTGGGGGAAGAGGATCGAGGCCACTATAAATATAGGTTAGCCACCACCATAGAAGGGGTTGACTCATTCTCACCCCCGAGCCCTCGCGAGGTTGTTCATCCTCTGTACTTCTTCATCCTCAGCCCCTAGTGAGGCCAATCCACCACAAAGCAGGAGTAGGGTATTACACCACAAGATGGCCCGAACCTTGGTAAATTGCCTCGTTCATCTTCTTCCTTGCTCACGCGAGTACGGCTAGGCTAGGCTGTGGGGCGATGAGTTAGCAGGCTTGAGAGGTTGAGTTCTTCGCACACGCCCCCGAGTTCGAACCTTCTTGGGTCTGCGGAGCCCTGAATCCGACATTTGGTGCGCCAGGTAGGGGCGTGTCAAAGCTCTGCCTCTTCACCAACCGTGCTCCACCCGCGCTTCGTGGTTCCCATGGCTGACGCCGTCCCACCCATCGGGCCGCCGGGCGCTTGCGGACATGCCGCGGGCCATCGGGACTTTACCCCCGGCCTGCGGCGGGTGCAGTGGCCACAGAAGTTCAGGCCGGCGTTGCCCCTGCGGTACGACGGCGCGGCAAACCACAAGGAGTTCCTCCGGTTGTACACGTAGGCCATCTGGGCGGCGGGCGACGACGAAAAGGTCATGGCGAACTGGCTCCCTATGGCCCTCACAGGCATGCTGCGCGCCTGGATGCTCAGCCTGCCGGAGTCTTCGGTGACCTCCTGGGAGGAGCTGCGCAACCTGTTCATCGTGCGCTTTGCCACACCGGTGCCCCACGCTGTTGCATCCATAGTCGGCGGCTCGCAGGTGCCAGCCTCGGGCCGCCACATCAAGCAGGTCCTCCATTGAGTGGGAGCTGCTCGGCCGCGGCAGGGGGCTCCTCCAGGTTGCGTAGCACCTAAGACCGACATCACCTTCGACTCCAGGGATCACCCCAGGACCACGGTCGGCGCCGGTGCGCTCCCCATGCTGTGCACGCCCGCCATCGGCAATGGCGTCGTCACCAGGACCCTCATTGACGGCGGAGCTGGCCTCAAATTCCTCTCCGTGGAACCCTTCGACCTGCTTAAAGTGCCCTATGACCAGCTTGTGCCCACCAAGCCTTTCTCGAGGGTGGTCGACAGCTCCACCACCCCCTTGGGGCAAATACGCCTCCCAGTCACTTTCGGCACGCACTACAACTACTGCACCAATCTCATCGACTTCGATGTCGCCCACATCAGCCTCCCATACAACACCATCCTCGGGTATTTGGCCCTTGCCAAGTTCAGGGCGTCGACGCACCCCGGCTACAACGTCGTCAAGATGCCTGGAAGCAGCGGCTTCATCACTGTTGTGGGGGACACCAAAGATGCACTCCTAGCCCTCAAGCTTGCTTTCAAGGCCATAGTAGCCACGCGGCCAGGCACTGCGGATGCTCCAGAGATCCCGGAGGCCGCGCCCTCAAAGAAGAAACAATTGTTCTCCCAAGACCGGGCCGAGATGAAGCAGGTGCCCGTCGACGACGGAGGCTCAGGCCCCACCTTCACCATAGGCGCCGGCCTCCCCCCGAATCAGGAAGAGGCGCTGGTCACCTTCCTCCGTGCGAACAAGGATATGTTTGCATGGGAGGCGACGGACTTGGTCGGTGTCCCACGGGATGTGGTCAAACACCATTTGATGGTGCACCCCAGTGCATGCCCGGTGAAGCAGAAGGCGCGGCGGCAAGCCCAAGAGAAGCAATTGTTCATCGTCCAGGAGGTCCGCAAGCTGCAAGAAGCCGGCGTCATTTGGGAAGTGCGGCACCCAGATTGGCTGGCCAACCCGGTCTTCGTCCCCAAGAAGGGAGGGAAGGAGCGCATGTGCGTCGACTTCACCAGCCTCAACAAGGCATGCCCTCAGGACCCGTTCCCTCTTCCGTGCATCGATCAGATTGTTGACTCCACCGCCGGGTGTGACCATTTGTGCTTCCTGGACGCCTTCTCGGGCTACCACCAGATCAAGATGGTGGTGCAGGACGTCGAGAAGACAGCCTTCCTTTTCCCGTGCGGGGTGTACAGCTACACCTGCATGCCCTTTGGGTTGCGGAATGCCGGCGCGACCTTCCAGCGATTGATGCACATCGCTCTGGGCCGGCAGCTCGGGAGGAACACCGAGGCGTACGTCAATGACATAGTGGTTAAGTCGCGGGAGGCAAGGACCCTTGTCGAAGACCTGGAAGAAATGTTCGCCAACCTGTGCAAGGTAAACCTGTGGCTCAACCTGGAGAAGTGCGTGTTCGATGTCCCGTCCGGTAAGTTGCTGGGTTTCCTGGTATCGCACAGAGGGATCGAGGCTAACCCCGAGAAGGTCAAGGCAATAGAAAGGATGAGCCCGCCACAGACCCTCAAGGAGATGCAGAAGCTCACGGGCTGTGTAACCTCGCTGGGGCGCTTCATCTACAAGCTTAGCGAGCGCGCCCTCCCATTTTTCAAGCTGATGAAAAAGAAGGGCCCCTTCGAGTGTACCCCGGAGGCTGAGGTGGCTTTCCAAGACCTCAAGAGGTACCTCATGAGCCCGCTGGTGATGGTGCCGCCTCGCCCTCTTGATCCCTTGGTGCTTTACCTGGCCGCCATGCCCCACTCAGCTAGCGCGGTGCTCGTGCGGTCCGGGAGGAGCGCGCAGGTGCGGGTGCGCAGCATAGCGCCCCGCATACAGTCGTGCCATCGCCACCTTAGGATGGCGCTCCTGAGGCCTCAACTACTGCATCGGACTGCAAGGCTCCCGAGGCCCCCTCGTCCCAAGCAGAGTGGGACGTCGTCGATGTGTCTTCCCTTGTCGAGCACCCGGTATACTTTGACAACACGGTGTTGCGTGACGCGCGCGCTACCCCATGCCGCAGAAGCTCCTGCTCGCGCTTCTCGTCGCCTCCAAGAAACTGCGCCACTATTTCCAAGGCCACCCCATCAAGGTCATCTCCACATACCCCCTGGAGAAGGTGCTCTGTAGCCCCAATGCCGCGGGGAGGCTTGCCGAGTGGAACATCGAGCTGCAAGCGTTCCAGCTAGAGTTCAGCACCACCAAGGTCATCAAGAGCGCGGCCCTCGTTAACTTGGTGGCAGAATGGATGGATGCCCCTGACCGGGGGATGGGCGAAGATTGGTCCCTCGCGCCCGGAGACGGGGCACCCGATGGCTGGGTCATGTACTTCAACGGCACATTTGCGCGGCACGGCGCGGGGGTTGGAGCCGTACTCATCTCGCCAACCCAGGATAAGCTATGCTACGCTGTGCAGCTCTGCTTTCAGCATGGCGAGAAGGTCTCCAACAACATCACGGAATACGAGGTCCTGATCACTGGCCTCAGGGCCGCGGTGGCCCTGGGGGTCAAGCGTCTCACTATCAATGGCGACTCTCAGCTCCTCGTCAACTTCTCCAACAAGGAATACAAGCCTAGGGACGAGCACATGGAGGCATACCTAGAAGAAGTACGCAAAATTGAAAAATGCTTCTTGGGCTTGGAATTGCAGCACGTCCCGCGTGGCATGAACAAGGAGGTGGATGACATCGCCAAGAGGGTGTCCCGACGCGAGCCCCAGAGGCATGGCGTCTTCGAGGAAAGGCTCTTCAAACCATCGGCGCCCCCCCCCCCCGCTGCAGGCCCTACGCTGCTTCGGGATGAGCCGCCCCAGGCCCTCTCCTCGGGTGCCCCGGCCTGCGGCCCGACCTCAGGAGCTAGCGTGCTTCTGGCGCTGGAACCTCAGGAGGGTTGTTGGACTGAAGATTTTAAGGCGTACCTGCTCTGCAGCACCCTGCCGGAGAAGGAGGAAGACATGAATGCGTGGCCTGTCAGGCCACCGCTTATTGCTTGCAGGACGGCAAGCTCTAACGAAGGCACCCCAACGATGTCTCACTGCGATGCATATCCAAGGAGCAAGGGCGCGAATTGCTGGCTGACATCCACGGCGGGGATTGTGGGCACCATTCTTCATCACGCACCCTCGTGGGCAAGGTATTCCGCAGCGGGTTCTACTGGCCCACGGCGCTCAACGATGCCACCGAGCTGGTGCGATCCTGTGAGGCCTGCCAATTCCACGCCAAACAGATCCACCAACCCGCTCAGGGCCTCCAGACCATCCCGCTCTCGCGGCCATTCGCGGTCTGGGGGCTGGACATCCTGGGCCCGTTTCCCCGAGCAGTCGGGGGCTATCGCTACCTCTACGTCGCCATTGACAAATTCACCAAGTGGGCGGAGGTGGAGCCCATGCACACCATTCTTGCTGGCTCAGCTGTCAAGTTCATCAAGGGCCTCGTGAGCCATTTTGGCGTCCCCAACCGTATCATCACTGACAATGGCTCTCAGTTCGCAAGCAATCTCTTTAGGACATATTGTGCTAACCTTGGAACACAGATATGTTACGCTTCAGTGGCACACCCATGGAGCAACGGCTAGGCCGAACGTGCCAACGTGGAGGTCCTGAGGGGCCTCAAGACAAGGAGCTTCAAGAAGAAGCTTGAGGCCTGCGGCAGGGGTTGGCTCGGTGAGCTTCAGTCCATGTTGTGGTCCATCCGCACCACCGCGACTAAGCCCATCGGCGAGACCCCGTTCTTCCTTGTCTATGGGGCTGAGGCGGTCCTCCCACACGAGGTCAAGCATCGCTCCCCGTGGGTCTTGGTGTTTGACGAGGCATGCTAGGATGCCTCACGGGGGACGGATCTCGTGCTCGGGGAGGAGGGCCGCCGCCAAGCCTCCCTCCGTGCTGTGAGGTACCAGCAGGCGCTGCGGCGGTATCACTGCCGCAGCGTCCGCTCCATGACCCTCGAGGTCGGTGACATCGTCCTGAGGCGGGTGCTCTCCAAGGAGGGGCTTCACAAGCTCTTGCATATGTCGGAGGGCCCATTCAGGATCGCCCGTGTCTCTAGGCCTGGCACCGCGCGCCTCGAGACCCAGGACGTGGTCCCCATCCAGAATGCCTGGAACATCCAGCACCTCCGGAAGTTCTACCCGTGACACTCTTACGTAATAATGAGTGGAGCTGTACACGCCCCGGAGTCTCTTGAGCGCCGCCCTGGGGCCTCACGGGGGCTCCCACCCACGTCCAAGTGGAAGCCCCATGCTCCGCGCCGGCGGACGACACGGTCTTGCAACGACTATGCCCACGCCTAGTGGAAGCCCCATGCTCCGCGCTGGCGGGAAGACTAGAAGACTAGTGTAGGCGCCGGACGCGGCTGTTCTTTTGCTTGCTTTTGTAGCCAATTTGCCACTTCTTGGAATGAAATTCGAAGTTCTCGCGTCTTTATTTGAAAGGGATGGGAATTTTTCTCCTTGCAGCGTGTGCTCTTTTGAGTCTTGCAGTTGCCCGTCACTGCTCTGCACACGTCTTGCAAGCGGGGGCTGGGCATGGTGTGTACGCCTGGGTCCGCCCACGAACACACCTCGCCAAAGCCCTGGCATCCTACTTTGGCGTCCTAATCCTCACGCGACGCTCTTAAATGAGCCAATGGGCATGTGCGCCCTCCAGAGTCCTCATCTCCTGGCCTTGCCGGGCATCATGACCCAGTGTAACAGTGTCGACCGGTCCTCGCTCGGGGGCTCGCATGGGGCGCGGCGCCCTGTGAGGCATCTCTGGAGGCCCCATATCCTCATGGCCAGCTAGAGACCTCGCGGCCACTTGGCGCCTCCTGAGGCCTAAGAACCTTCGGATTCTTGAGAAGGAAATCCCCGGCAAGATCTCTCTAGAAAGAGAGACACGGAGGGGATCCAAGCTCTGGAGGAGCACGCGCTCGTGGTGCAGGAGTCTACCACAAGCACACCAAGCTAAGTTATCCTAATCACGATCGACAAGAACCTATCGATTGGTAGCAACACAAATGCTAAGATACGAAATAAAAATGTTAACATAATGGCGCAGGCGCCATGGTCCATTACATGCCACAGTAGAGCCTTCTAAATTTCTTGATGCAGGGAAAAAGAAAAAAAGAAAAAGCGGCCTCGCGACCACCGCGGCTCCAGCGACGTCTGTGCTTAGTCGGAGTCCACCTGCTTCACCGGAGTGCAATGGCGAGGCGGCTCGTCGTCCTCCTGAGCGGGAGCGCGGCGACGAGTTGGCTCACCGCCCTCCCCGGTCCGGGATCGGTGACGTGGTGGCTCATCGTAGTCATCGTCGCTCGTGCTCTCCCCAGACGAGGAGCCGCCATTGTTGGAGGTGCCGCGGCCATCGCCAAGGGCAAGTTCACCGGCGAGGATGCCACCGCCCCTTTGGCCGTCGTCGTCAGGGGGGGGGGTGTTGGACATCGTCCTCGTCGTCGCCCTCCGGACAGCACCCCAGACGCCTGCCGTCCACCCTGAAGATCCGGACGTAGAGGGTCGCCACTCCGTCGCGCCTGAAGTGGAGGGTACATCTCCCCTACAGGCCGCGTGCGCGGGGGAACGGCTGCCACCCACAGTTCAGGAACACGTTGCCGGCGGGGGTGACCTCGACCTCCACCCACGAGGCCTTACTGTAGCAGCCATCAGCCTGCAGCCAAAGGCCGCCAGGCCCTCCGGCCGGTAGCACACCCGCGAAGAAGCGCGGGAGCTAGAACCAGGTGCCTCCTGGCCTCTCCGCCCACACCACAAACACCGAGGACATGTCGGCCGAATGGGATCGCGGGCGCGGTGGCTGGATGGCCGCCGCATGCTTCCCCCCTTGGCCGTGGCCGCCCTGGCCGCGGCGGCTTCCGACGAGGGAGGGAGCCTTCCCACGACTGCCAGAGGTGTCGTTGACCTTCGAGGGGGCGCGCCCACGCCCTCAGGGAGCCACCACCGGCATCGCGGCATACTTGCGAGGACGGCCGCAGCCCCTCTTGGGCGGTGGCGAGCTTGGTCCCTCCTTGGTGGCCTTTCCTTTCTCGGCGGCGGAAAACCTCCTCACCAGCGCCATGGATGCTTTGGCAAGATGGCGGGACGATGGAGACAAAAAAGGGGCGAGCAGCAACAAGATGAAGATGGGCTGGGGGCTCCGCCCTCTTTCCCATTTATAGGCGGAGGAAGGCTAACCGGCGGCCTCTCACGTTCCAAGCAATGATGGCCCCGCTGCATGCACCAGGCAGTTGTCAAGTCGGGCAGTTGCCGAGGCGACGTGGGGAAGCGGAGACACCCACGTCCCATCAAGCGCCACGCGTCGGCCAGGCCCACGGGCGATTGGGGCCCGCGGCGCTTCACCCTTGCCCTTTGGCTTCACCTTGAAGCCAAGCCTGAGCGCGTCTTGGGCCCGGGGGGCTACTGTCGACGTTCTGGGAACCAGGGTACCCAGACTTGCCTGCCTGTGGCTGGCGGCGTGGCTCCTTCGACGGCCTAGTATGGCCCATCTGCAAGACCACCAAGACAAGACCCTCGCGAAGGCCCCTTGGCCTCGCGAGGCGGACGACACCAATACCTCTGGAGGAGGCGACCTCCCCAGGCAGCCTCCCGAGAAGCGGAGATTTCTATGCAGATACCCAACCTCATGAGGCTGCGATGATACAAGCCATGACGACCAAGGCCAGGCGGGCGCCAGCGGGCGCAGAGGAGGCAGTTTCCTCTTTGGTGCTAAGGAAGCAAGGACAGGCACGGGTTCCCGATGAATCTCCCAAGGGTTTCCATTCCGGTGCTACAAGACCAAGACCACAAGCTCGGCAAGACGGAGGTCATCGCCGAGCCCACCTCTACATCATGACCAGAAGTTGTGCATGCGAAGACCACCTTTCGTTAGGATAAGGTCTACTACTTGTCCCCTTTCAAAATTGGCCACTGTGGGATCCCTTCCCGCCTACGTTTTGGGGGAAGAGGACCGAGGCCACTATAAATATAGGATAGCCACCACCATAGAAGGGGTCGACTCATTCTCACCCCCGAGCCCTCGCGAGGTTGTGCATCCTCTGTACTTGTTCATCCTCAGCCCCTCGTGAGGCCAATCCACCACAAAGCAGAAGTAGGGTATTACACCGCAAGGTGGCCATAACCTGGGTAAAGTGCCGTGTTCATCTTCTCCCTTGCTCATGCGAGTCCGGTTAGGCTAGGCTATGGGGCGACGAGTTAGCAGGCTTGAGAGGTTGAGTTCTTCGCACACGCCCCAGAGTTCGAACCTTCTTGGGTCTGCGGAGCCCTGAATCCGACATAAACTTTCTTGAAAACTAACAAACTATGTTCTTAGTCAACAAGGCAATTACAATTCATCAAATTTTCAGGAAGGGTCTCATGTAAGAGCTTTTTTAGCAAGTTCACATACTCAACTATCATTTAGTCTTCTATGATTGCTGACAATCATGACATATATGGAGCAAAAGTTTCAGTCAGACACATAGAAAGATAGGGGCTTATAGTTTCGCCCACCAACTCATTTACCTCAAGGGTAATGTAAACAATAATAACTCATGATCACTCATATCCAACTAGATATATATGCCTAGATTCCTCACCACATGATGCTTGCAAAAGAGAAAATAAAAAGGAATAGAGGAGAACACTATTGACTCTTGCATGAAAGGTAAATACATAAAGGTAGAAGATAGGCACTTCGCAGAGGGAAGCAGAGGTTGGCAATGCGCTTTATGTTTTTGGATTTGCAAGCTCTTAATGCAAAGGAACGTCACTTTGTATTGCCCCTTGTGATAGCAACCTTTATTATGCAGTTCATCGCTTTTATTTCTTTACCATCACAAGATCGTATAAAGCTTATTTTCCCTTACAATAAAAGATCATACATCTTTAGAAGCATTTTTTATTGCTTTATGCACCGATGACAACTTACTTGAATTATCTTATTCAATCCATAGCTAGATATAGTGGACTCTCATGACATAAAATTGGGTTTAAGGGTTTTTGGATGCACAAGTAGTATCTCTACTTGGTGCAGATTTTTGGCTACCAAAGATATTGAGCAAGCACCACATGTTGGAGAATCTGTAACAATATAACTTCTATGTTAATATAAGCAAACATAACTCATTATGTTGTCTTCCTTGTCCAACGTCAACAATTTGACATAGAATACTTAATGGGGGCTCACAATCATAAAATATGTCCAAGATAGTGTATTTATATGTGAATCTTCTCTTACCTTACTAATTCTTTCATGAATTGCATCATCGACCAATAGTATGTTTGTTAACTTTCAATAAATTTTACCACTTATACTTTTCTTTATGTGACGTCATTACTTTCCATAAGATTAGCATATGATCTTTTCATTATTTTCATTGCTAAGATTGAAACATAAAAGTAAAGAAGCAAAACTCAAACTACTCTTTATTATATCACTCTCAAATCGATTACATAGATAGATCACGAAACTAGCACTCAAAAATAGAACATACTAAACTTTTATTCAACTTAATCATGAAATAGCTAAGGATCGAACTAAGATAGATAAAGATAATAAAAGTGATGGTGATACAATACCGGGGCACCTCCCTGAAGCTTGGCACAAGCCAAGGGGAGTGCCCATACCCGTGTACTCAAGTTTCTTTCTTCGGTGATGATGGTGATGACGAGGTAGTAGGCTTGTCCTCCGTCTTCAATGGCATAGGTTCCCCATCATAAAGGGATGAACGAATCTCCGGGGTCCTAAAACTTGCAACTAAACTCATACCATTGAATCTTGCCTCATATTCAAAATTTTGATTTTGGACATCATAGATTTGGGTTTGGAGGTAGTCAATTCGATCGTTGAGCTGGAAGATGGTGTCCCCAATCTCCTTGACATCCACCTTGTTCTCATGGGTGAATTCTATGATCGTGGAGTGGTTGGCGTTGAGTTTGCGTTCCACCATCCCTTGGCACTTGAAGATCTCCTGCTCCACTTCTTCGAGCCTGGCCTCCATGCTTCCGGTCTACTTGGGCCCTTGAACATCCCGGATGTGAATGATGACCCACAAGTATAGGGGATCAATCGTAGTCCTTTCGATAAGTAAGAGTGTCATACCCAGCGAGGAGCAGAAGGAAATGCCAAGCGGTTTCAACAAGGTATTTTCTGCAAGCACTGAAATTGTCGGTAACAGATAGTTTGGTAGCAAGATAATTTGTAACAAGTGACAAGTAGCAAGAGTAACAATAAGTGCAGAAAGGTACCCCAATCCTTTTTGTTGCAAAGGACAGGCCGGAACAATCTCTTATAATAAATCGAACATTCTTGAGGACGCACGGGAATTTAACCTAGTCACTTTCATCATGTTTGTTTGATTCACATTTGCTACTTTGATAATTGGATATGTGGGTGGACCGGTGCTTGGGTGCTATTCTTACTTGAACAAACCTCCCACTTATGATTAATCCCTCTCGCAAGCATCTGCACCTACGAAAGAAGAATTAAGATGAAATCTAACCATAGCATTAAACATATGGATCCAAATCAGCCCCTTATGGAATAGAGCATAAACTAGGGTTTAAGATTTTGTCATTCTATCAACCCATCATCTAATAACTACTCCACAATGCAATCCCTTAGGTCCAAAGATGGTGAAGTGTAATGTAGTCAACATTCACATAACACCAGTAAGGGAATCACAACATACATATCATCAAAATATTGAACGAATACCAAATTCACATGATTACTTATGACAAGACTTTTCCCATGTCCTCAAGAACAAAAGCAACTACTCACAAATCATATCCATGCTCAGGATCATAGGGATAATAAATAGCATAATGGATATGAACATATAATCTTCCACCAAATAAACCAACTAGCATCAACTACAAGATATAATCAACACTATCGGTTTTCTGGGATCGGGGGTACCCAGACTTGCTTGCCTACGGCCCAGTGCGTGGCCCTGTCGACGGCCCGGTACAGTCCAGCTACAAGATTCTGCGAGCAAGACCCTCGCGAGGCGACTGATGCCAAGACCTCCCGAGGAGCAGCATCCCGAGTCTGCCTTCCGAGGACCGGAGATCTCTATGCAGGTACCCCGCCTCACGAGGCTCACGATGATGTGAGCCATGATGACCAAGGCCAGGCGGGCGCCAGCAGGCCCAGTGGAGGACACTTTCCCCTTTGGTCCTAAGGAGGCAAAGACGTACGCGGGTTCCCAAGGAACCCCCCAAAGGTTTCCATTCCGGTGCAACGAGACCAAGACCATGAGCTCGGCAGGAGGGATGTCATCGCCGAGCCCACC
The DNA here is from genome assembly GCA_011799875.1 of Thinopyrum elongatum. NCBI lineage: Eukaryota > Viridiplantae > Streptophyta > Magnoliopsida > Poales > Poaceae > Thinopyrum > Thinopyrum elongatum. The sequence goes on from CM022300.1 coordinate 231,909,996, forward strand.
ACTGCGTCATGACAAGAAGCTTTGCAGACGAAGACCACCTTTCGTCAGGATAAGATGTACCTCTTGTCTCCTTTCAAATTGGCCACGGTGGTATTCCTTCCCGCCTAAGTTATGAGGGAATAGAACCGGGCCTAGTATAAGTATAGGCTAGTCTCCACCTTAGAGGGGGGTCGACTCATTCTCCCCCTCCGAGCCCTCGAGAGGCAGCACACCCACTGTACTAGTTCATCATCATCCTCCTCACGAGGCAATCCACCACAAAGCAGGAGTAGGGTTTTACACCGCAAGATGGCCCGAACCTGGGTAAACTGCTGTGTCCTCTCTTTTCCCGCTCGCACAAACTCGACGAGGCCAAGCCGTGAGGTGATGACCTTGAGGCTATGGATAGGCTAGAAATTCGCACACGCCCCAGAGTTCGAACCTTGTTGGGGTCCGCGAAGCCCCGATTCTGACATTTGGCACGCCAGGTAGGGGTGTGTCGAAGCTCTCCCTTCTGCTTTGCTCCGTCTCTGCTTCGTCGCTCCCATGACCGACGCCCGCCGAGTTCACGCCGAGCACCGGGCCGCTCGCGTCGCACAGACAACGCTCGTGGGCTGTGGTGTTTCGCGCCGCTCCGCTTCTCCCGCAGCCAATGTTGCCACCGACCCTGCTGCTCATGAGCGGCAGGACTCGTCGCTGCCGCCCTCCGTGTAGCATGATGGCCGCACCGACACTCCTTCCCTCACCACCGCCATGGTGTCGTCCTCCCACGCTCGTCGCGGGCCGGCAAACGCGCCTTCAACCGTGCTCATGGCGCGTGATCTGCTACGCTACTATCCCGCCAACAAGGGCTACGATGCCTGGCTGGGTCGCATCACCGAGCTTGCCAACGCCGCCGGAGAGGCCCCGGCGCCATCCCACTCGCTCCGTCCCCCGCCCTCCCGTGCAGGCGACGTAGCTCTTGGCGCACCTCCTCCTCTGCGCAGCGTCAAAGCGCGCCTGCGCGACCCGCCGCGCGGGGCGCCGGCGTCGGCGCAGGATGAGGCCAGCTGCCAAGTGGTGCAGCAGCCGCAGTATGATGCGCATGCGCTCCCCGCACCACCACGCCAGCACCAAGACCGGGCAGCTCTTGGGGCTGCAGCGCATGGGCGCTAGGATCATTCTCCCCTCGCGTGAGCTGCTCCCGTAAGCGCAACGGGCTGCCGCGCCGTTACCCGTTAGCTGTGCCGCGTTGTTTGGCCCGGCAAGTTCAAGACAGACCTGCCCCCGCGCTACGATGGCACCCCAGACCCTGCGGAGTTCCTCCAGCTCTACTCGCTGAGCATCGAGGTGGCGAATGGGGACGACAAGGTCATGGCGAACTGGTTCCCCATGGCTCTCAAGGACGGCGCGCGCTCCTTGCTCTTGCAACCTTCCGGAGGGTTCGATCTCCTCGTGGGACGAGCTTCGCAAGCGGTTCATCGCCAACTTCTAGGGTACCCGCGACCGCGCTCTCACCGTCAACGACCTGCGACGCGTGAAGCAGCAGCCGGGTGAAACCCTCTGCAAGTACATTTAGCACTTCACCAACGTTCGCCTCAAGATTCCGAAGGCCTCAGACGAAGCCATCATCTTGGCGTTCAAGGAGGGCGTCACGGACGTTAAGATGAGCGAGGAGCTCGCCATCCATGATGACCTGTGCATGGTGCTGGAGATGTTCAACCTGGAGGACAGGTGCGCCAGGGCGGAAGAGGGCCGCCTCTCTCTCCTCAAGCTCCCTGACGTCGATCCCAAAGACAAGAAGGCTAAGGCCAAGGAGGTGAAGCGCAAGGGCCCCGCCGTGTTGGCAGCAGAGCCTGACTTGAAGTGCGGCCACGACCATGACGAGACACTCAAGGATAACCGCCCATTTTGTGTCTTCCACAATGTTCACACCCACAAAACCAATGACTGCCAGGAGCTCAGGGCGCTCCGGGACGAGCGCCTGGGCCACCGCCCTGAGCGCGGCGACCGAAGCTTCGGCCGAGGAGGAGACCGCGGTGGAGGCCGCTGGGACAACCACAACCCTCGTCAGGACTGGCGTGACCAGCCTCATGAGGATCGCGAGCGTGATCAGCCTCGCGACGGCCCCTGGCGTGATCAGCCTCGTGAGGCCCATCCTCAGGGTAACACTAGCCTCCCTCTGCTCCCGCCACCGCCAAGGAGGAACAACGACAACCATCAGGACGATGGGGCTGGGGGATTCCAGGAACCTCGCGCGATTGCCTGCATCCTTGGCGGTGCCCAGGCACCCGCCTTGAACTGCGTCTTGAAGCAGTTCTCTCGCGAGGTGAACGCGGCCCTCCCAAAGCTTAAGGCCACGCGCCCCCTCAGGTGGTCATAGTACGCTATCACCTTCGACCCTAAGGACCACCTCATGTGCACGGCCACTGCTGGCGCGCTCCCCATGCTCTGCACGCCCATCATCAGCAATGTCTGTGTCACCAAAACTCTCATCGATGGTGGCGCTGGTCTCAATGTGCTCTCCGTCGAGACCTTCGAGATGCCTCAGGTGCCCTATGACCAGCTCATGCCCACCAGGCCATTCTCTGCAGTGACCGACGGTTCAACCGTCCCCCTGGGGCAGGTGCGCCTCCCTGTCACCTTTGGTAAGCGCAACAAATACCACACCGAGCTCATCAACTTTGACGTCGCCCAAATCGGCCTTCCGTACAATGCCATCCTCGGGTACCCGGCCCTCGCCAAGTTTATGGCGGCAACCCCCCATGGCTACAACGTCCTCAAGATGCAAGGGTGCAGCGGCATCATCACGGTCACCTGCGATGAGAAAGACGTGGTCTGTTCTCTTGAGCATGCCTACCGTGCCGTGGCGGCCGAAAACTCTGATGACGAAGGTGGCGTCCTGCCTCTCGAGGCCACCCCTGCGAAGAAGAAGCCCCTCCTTCCCAAGAGCCGTTCGAAGGCCAAGAAACCTGCTGGCAACGCCTCAGGCCCAGCGCCCGCTGCTGGGGTGCCTCTTCCTCCCGCATAGGAATGAGCGCCCGACGCCTCTCTCAAGAAGGGCTCGGGGGCTTCCGTCTGGAGTGCCTCTGACTTGACCAGCGCGATGAGGGAGGTGTTCGGGCACCACTTGGAGGCGTGCCTTGATGCACGCCCCCACGAGCAAGGAGCACCACGCGATGCGCCAGGAGCGTGAGAATTCAGCACCAAGGCAATCAAGGAGCTTCAGGAGGCACAAGCCATGCGCGGTGAGCGTTGCCCCGTACGGCCTGCTAGTGCAGCTGCTGCCCCGACGTTGGTGGTGAGCTACCCGTCTGCGTCAACATCCCGGACCTCAATAGGGCCGCTTCGCAGGACCTCTTCCGGCCGTCGTGCATCGACCGGAGTGGGGGCTACCCCTGCAACTACGTCTGCATACCGTTCGGCCTATTGAACATGGGCGCCTTGTACCAACACCTCGCGCAGCGTGCTATGGCGTCTCACGAGGCCAGGCGCTCGGCAGTCGCACTTTAGGAGGCCCCGGACCCTCGCGAGCCCCCTGGGCTTTGCGGGGCCCCAAGGACTCAGGAGCCGCCCGGTTCATGAGGAGCAGTCTCCACGGCATGCCTCTTCAGCTACCACAACACTTCTACGACACCAGTGCCAAGTGACTTTTTGGTTTGTTCAATTTAGGGCGCCCCACGGGCTGCATTATCCTCAGGCTGCGAGGGTACACCCCTGCAGTTATGTCATTTCGTTCATGTACTTTGAACGAGTTATACTCTCATGAGCTACTGTGGCTGTTAATCTTGCGATTGATATATATCACTTCTGAAGTCACCTCTTCGGGCTTTGTGCATTACCAGCTCTCCCGTTGAACGTCCCACGAGAGGGGGCTATTGGCACAACGCATGTGCTCGGGCCCGTCCCTATAGCTCTGAAAAATCTAAGAGACAAAGCTCTGGCTCGTAGGCCGGCCCCGTGCACGTCACCTCAACAGGTCCTTAGTGCCTTTGTCTTTCTCACGGAATGATCAGGAGCAAACCAGCAAGCGCGTCTCACTTCTCGTATTTTGGAATTGGCTAACACGAAGGAACCTCAGGAGATAGGCGCTTGAGCGGCCATGACGGCACCTTGCCACTTTAGGAAGACCTGCCTCGATCAGGCAGTGGTTTTGCCCGCAAAAGGCTAGGTAAAATTGCTTCGTATACCGCATGTCGCTGGTTAAGGCCCTTTCTTGGGCACCTCCGTGAGGTGAACCGCTCCTTTTTTGCGCAAACCGCTTGCATGTTAAAAGGGGAGCTCTTGAGCATCGCGCCTCAGGAGCCCCTATTGGTTCTCAGGCCCTCACCCCCTGGCCTTGTTCCAGGCATCGTGACCTGACATACCAGCGGCAGATGAGCTCACCTGAGGGCCGGGTCCCGAGGATGTAGAGCACCTTGGTGAGCAAGAAAAGGAGGGGCAAACCCCACGCGAGGGCACGGGAAGTGGGGTGCGGCCCGGACAAGCAGGCACTGCCCGAAATGCTAAAGTATGTCAGTCCCCTCACACAGCTCTAGCGGGGCTTGCCTTGATGCGTTTCAGGACAAAAGTGGAGGACCAGGCCCTAGGAGAGCACGCCATCATGACGCAGGAACACCTCGTGAATCATGAGCACCCAGAGCTAAGTCATCTTCTCTGCGCCAGGCGCGAGCCTTACTATTGACACCACACCTCTGTTTCCGCAATCCTGTTTATGTGGAAATCCTTTCCCGTCCGAAAGTTGCCTACGAGTCAAGGGGGACCTCCTGGGCATCGCGCCTCAGGAGCTCCTACTGGACCTCAGGTCGCTCACCAGCTGGCCTTGCACACGGCATCGCGACCTGGCATACCAGCGACGGCAGAAGCTTACCTAGGGACTGGGTCTCAGCGACGCAGGGCACTAAGCTATCGCGAGGAGGAAAGGGCGCGAGCTTAAATGAGAGACACCGATACGACATGGAAACACGAATAAATCATTAAGATAAAGGGCGAGATCGCCGCAGTTTCTTACACGCCCCCGCGGGGCCCTTCATGACTTCTGGTACAGGAAACAAAAACAAAAGAAACGGCCTCCCGAAGGTCGCGGCTCCTGAGGCGCTGGCACCGGTGCCGCAGCACCTAGTCGGAGTCCTCCTCCTCCTTGATTGGGGCACAGCGATGTGGAGGCTCGTCGTCGCTCGGGCTTCCCCCAGAGGTAGTGTCGTCGCCATTGGAGGCGTCGCGGGCGTCACCAAGGGAAAGTTCCCCGCCGAGGGCATCGCCGCCACGACGAGTGTCGTCGCCGACAGAAGGGTGGTCGCCGTCGCTGTCGTTGCCCTCCCGGCAGCATTCCAGGCGCCTGCCGTCTTCCCGAAAGATCTTGACGAAGAGCGTCGTCGCCCCGTCATACTTGAAGTGGAGGGTGTGCCTCCCCTTCAAGGCGCGGGCGTGGCCGAGCGTCTGCCACCCGTGAGTCTGGTAGATGCAACCTGAGGGGGTGGCCTCAACCTCTACCCATGAAGACCGGTTGTAGCAGCCATCAGGCTGCAGCCACAACTCGGTGGGTCCTCCCGCCGGCAGCTCCTCTGCGAAGGAGTGTGGGATCCGGATCTAGGAGCCCAGCGGCCTCTCCATCTACAACAGGAACTCGCGGGCCATGTCGTCCGAGTGGGCCCGCGGGCGAAGTGGTCGGCCAGCTGCCGCGCGTGTTCCCCCTCGGCCTTGGCCTCCGCAGCTGCCGAAGCTGATGCGGACCCCGGCGATGCGTGTTCCCGCACCTAGGGAACCGCCGCGGGCATCACAGTGGACTTGCGAGGGCGGCCGCGCGCCCTCTTTGGCGGAGGCGCCTCTGCCTCCTCCCTGAGCACCTTCCCCTTCTCGGCGGCGGATGACCTTCTCATTGGCGCCTTGACTGCTACGACAAGAGCTGGAATGGAGAGGCAAGAAGACGAAGGTGGGTCAGGGGCTCCACTCCCTTTGTCCTCTTATAGGCGATCGGGGAAAGCCAACCGGCGTCCCTTCGTATTCGGGCAATGATGACCCAGGAGTGGACGCCAGTCTTTTGTCAGTCTGGGCAGTTGCCGAGCCGACATGGGAAAGTGGAGGCATCCGCGTCCCATCATGCGCCACACGTCAAGCCTGGCCCGCAGGCGATTGGGGCTGCGTCGCTTCGCCCTTTACCCCTTGCCTTCGCTTCGAAGCCAGGCCGAGCGCGCCTTGGGCCCGGGGGCTACTGTCGGCGTTCTGGGATCAGGGGTACCCATACATGCCTACCTACGGCCCAACTAGTGGCCCTGTCGGCAGACCGGTACGGTCCAGCTACAAGACTCTGTGAACAAGACCCTTGCGAGGGCCCCTGGCCTCGCGATGTGAGCAACGCCAAGACCTCCCGTGGAGCTGCTTCCCGAGCCTGCCTCCCAAGGAGCGGAGATCTCTATGCAGGTACCCCGCCTCACGAGGCTCGCGATGATGTGAGAAGTGACGGCCAAGGCCAGGCGGGCGACAGCGGGCGCAATGGAGGACAGTTTCCCCTTTGGTGCTAAGGAGGCAAGGACGTACGCGGGTTCCCAAGGAACCCCCCAAAGGTTTCCATTCTGGTGCAATGAGACCAAGACCATGAGCTCGGCAGGACGGATGTCATCGCCAAGCCCACCACTGCGTCATGACCAGAAGCTTTGCAGACGAAGACCACCTTTTGTTAGGATAAGATGTACCTCTTATCCCCTTTCAAATTGGCCACGGTGGTATTCCTTCCCGCCTAAGTTATGAGGGAAGAGAACCGGGCCTAGTATAAGTATAGGCTAGTCTCCACCGTAGAGGGGGGTCGACTAATTCTCCCCCTCCGAGCCCTTGAGAGGCAGCTCAGCCACTGTACTAGTTCATCATCATCCTCCTCGCGAGGCAATCCACCACAAAGCAGGAGTAGGGTTTTACACCGCAAGGTGGCCCGAACCTGGGTAAACTGTTGTGTCCTCTCTTTTCCCGCTCGCAAGAACTCGACGAGGCCAAGCCATGAGGTGATGAGCTTGAGGCTTTGGATAGGCTAGATCTTCGCACACGCCCCAGAGTTCGAACCTTGTTTTGGTCCGCGGAGCCCCGATTCCAACAAACACTACTAGTCACCCACGGGTACTATTGGGAATATAACCCCACGATATGACCCGCCATGACGGGCCGGGTCATTCAAATGGCGACTTATGATCAAAACTCAAGATGGGCCAAGGCGTCAAGATATCAAGACCTGCTGGGCAGCTCACGGAGTGGTCCGGCTTAGAGCCCATCACTTGAAGACGGCGGCTTGATGGCCCTGAAGTGCAAGTCACCACATGGAGTTTTCCTTAGAGTGTAAGATAAGTAGGAAGTATATTAGTACACGGGTCGCAATACGACCCGGACTCTGTTGTAAGCCCAGGGTCTCAACTATATAAAGGGAGCCCATGAGGCGGAAAAGACTAAGTTACAAGCTCTCGAGTACTAGGTTACACTACAAAAAAAAGACACATCCGTGACATTTTGGCCCTAATGAATTTTTTTCTGTCATGCTTATGACACTTCTATGACGATAATTGTGACAAAACCACGTATCATCATAGATGCGGTGGGCTCCTACTTCTATGACAAAAAATCATGACAAAAAATGGGCTTTTCGTCCTGGGCGGGCTGGGGATGCACCTGCATTACATTCTTTGGGTAGTCCATGAACAAAAAAATCATGGTAGAAGCGAGGGCGAGGATAATTTCGGGGAGTTCCCAGTTACGGTGGGTGGTCGGGGCTGAGCGATGCATGGAGGTTTGCGCGTTTCTCTCGTACACGTACGTGTGTGTGTGCGAGGCGTTGGGCTCTAACTAAACCCGAGCGAGGCGCTCACTTACTGAACCCGAGCGATTGCACTAGCTACATTACTGAACCCGAGTGATCGATCCCTTGGCTTTTAACTAAACCCGAGCGATTCACTCGCTACTGCTGCTAACTAAAGCCAATCGAACCTACTGCCTCTTGATGAACAGTGACCATTGTTGGGGGTTGGATGAACAGTTCCCGGTGGGGGTTGGATGAATAGGACCTCGTGGTAGTAGTAGGCCGTTGCCTCTGGATGAACAGGACCCCATGGAGGGCTGGTTGAACAGTAGCCGGTGGAGGCTGGATGAACAGTAGCCCGTGGATGAACAGTAGCTGGCGGAGGCAGGAGGAAGTCGATGGTGGATGAACAATAGCAGGTCGAGGCTGGAGCGAGGCAGTAGATGGTGGATAAACAGTTGCCCGTGGAGTCCCGTTTTGCGGTACGCCACACCCCTCCCGATAAACAGGACCCCGTTTCGACCGTAGGCGCTCCAACACAAGTCCTTTTCCTCCATTTTGCGGTATGCCACACCCCTCCCGATCAACATGACCCTGTTTTGACCGTAGGCACTTGAACAGAAGGCCGTTTCCTCCGTTCTGCGGTACGCCAGACCCCATTTTGGCTGTTCCGTCCAAGCCGGTTGGCTCCCGATGAACACGATTCATTCCCTTGCTTCCCGATGAACACGACACAGTTTCTCCATTCCGACCCAGCCAGTTGGCTGCCGAGGAACAGGACACTGTTGCTACCGTCCGCTGCCTCTCCATGTACACGAGCCCTCGCCGTACGTATGCGTGAGTAGGCGTTCGAGAGCCCGCCCGTATGTATGTACGTGGCCGTATTTTTTGGCATGTGGCTGTATGTACGTGTAGATGGTTTAGACTGGACTACCTGAACTGCTAAGTCGGGGGCTCTACTACTACACGTGTCGCTGCTTTCTCGGCCACGGTTCATCGTTGCAGAGAGACCAATCGACTAGTATGTACGTACATGTTCGTGACCAGATAGACAACGCTACGTACGCTTCGATCAGGTGGGTCCTAGCTGTCAGGGAGGATAATGACGCACTTCTCTGGGTGCGAAGATATAGCTAGTGGGTCCCAGCTATCAGCGGGATGAATCATTTTTATTTTGCGAGTAATAAGGAGTTACTTCCTTGTGTTCGAAGATGTAGCTGGTGGGTCCAACTGTCAGCCTCACCGCCTAAAGTCCTCTTCTGATGGCTGCCATTCGTTGACCATGTTGACCACGCCGCGCCGAGAGCACCAAGGCGGTGGACAATAGCGAGGCCTAGGAAGGGAATGGCACGGAGTAGGGAAAGACACGGCAGTGGATGCCCACGCGGAGGGGAGTATGAGGGTTGACTGCTTCAACTGCGGTGTGAGGCTGCTGTCGCCGGAGAATAACTGGAGGTCTGGGTGAGTAGAGGGATGGCATGGCCAGCGATGGTGGCACAACCGTCCACGGGAGGTAGGAGCATGTGGTCTAGCCAGCGCTGGTTTCGGCGGCTGGAGCAAGAAGATCAGAGATTGAAGAAGTAGCGTGGCCGTTGGATGTTAATCCAACGGTCACTACTGCTAGAATCGTTTGTTGACTAGGTTAACAAAGCCTTGCGTACGTGTCAACTTATAGGCCCACAAGGCAACCTCCGAATCAGGTGGGTCCAAGCTAGTAGGGGGAGGAATCATTTTTCTTGTGCGTAACAAGGAGGCACTTCCTTCCATGCGAAGATGTAGCTCGTGGGTCCCAGCTGTCATGGGGGGATTTTTTTCGCGTAATAAGAATGAACATCCTTGCGTGCGAAGATTGTAGCTGATGGGTCCAACCTGTCAGGGGGAGGAATCATTTATTCCCGCATAATAAGGCGGCACTAGCTTGAGAGCGAAGATGTAGTTGGTGGTTCCGAGCTGTCAGACTCTCGACATACTCCATGTTGGCTCTCGTTGTTGACCACGCATCATTGAGCGGACCACGGCGGTGGACGACAGCGAGGCCTAAGATGGGAATGATCTGGAGTCATGGAACAAGGGGTACTGTAGTCCCTGGCAGAGGGGAGTACGAGGGACTGGTTCGGCTGCCGGGTGAAGCTGCCGTCGCTGGAGAATAATAGAAGGTGTGGGTGAGTACAGGTATGGTTTGGCCACCGTTGGGAGTAGGGTGGTGCGGTGAGGCCTGCGCGGCAGCACAACCGGCCACGGGAGGCAAATGCAGGCGCTCCAGCCGGCGATGGTTTTGTCGGCTTGAGCAAGAGCAACTAGATCAGAGATTGAAGAAGCAGGATCGTCGTTGGATGTCAATCCAACGACTACAGATGTCAGAATAATTTGTTGACTTTTTGTTTTAGACCATTAAATCGTTTTGTTCATTAAATGGACAACACCTTGCGCAGGCTTTGTCTAGTGGGCCAACAAAGTAAGCTTTGAAAGCTGTGGCGGAATGCAGCCCATTTATTTAGGTTTTACAATCCATTTCATTTTGTTTGCCAATACATCTATTTCCTGGGCTTTGAGTCAACTAGTAATCTATTTCCTGGGCTGGGTAAAAAATAATAATAGCCGATTTACTATTTATGATAATTTACAGTGCATTTGATTATTTATTCGAATACACCTATTTACTGGGCTGGGTGAAAAAATAATATTGCGTACATGCAGCCCATTTACCATTTCTGAAAATTTACAAGCCATTTGATTTTAGTAGAAATGGACCCATTTTCTGGGATGGGTGAAAAAACAATGATGGTCTGGACTGAGCATTTCATATAAAAAATGAACTGAGCTGTGCAAATTATTACAAGAAACATAGGCTAGGATGTGCTTATTTTAGGATCTTGTGTACAACTGTCGGCCCAGTTGAATTGCTGATGTTCAACGAAAAAGGCCTATGTAGTACAGTACAACCTTACACAGCTACACAGCCACATTCAACGACGCTAGAAAGGGCCCAAACAAGGCTTCTGTACAACTTTTTGAGTCACTAAGCTCAATTAATAACTTAAGAAAAAAGTTAGAGTATAGTGGAACCTAATTAAAAGCTGTCACGAGCGAAGAAATAATTCAACGGGTCCCACTTGTGTGTGTGTGTATGTGTGTGTGTGTGTCTGAGAGAGAGAGAGAGACCCATCGGTCGATGCTCGTAAATACATCTTTCATCCATATGCATTGCTGATGGTCAGTAAAAAATTATATAGTTGACACAATCATATCGAACATCATAGCACATTGAACTTGCATACAAAAATTTCACGCAGGCGGCACAATCAGGCTGGAAGCAGTGGATTGCTATGGGTAGGGCTATGTTGAAACCAACAAACTTGTACATAGCCGTTCATCGTCTTTATCAATGACAGGGAAATATCTTGAATGTTATGCGAAGAAAACAGGCAGACAACACAATAAGTTCTGCTAGCACATTAAATTGACGTACACCCCTTTCTAAAAAAGTTAAGGTCCAAAAATAGAACAAGTCACAATCAAATGTACTGGCACATCAGTGCTTCACACCGATAGCTCAGATTTAACTAGTATCTGAGAAGATTTAATTGTTACCTCAAATTAGAGCACATCCAGGTAGCCAACCCTACCTCTTCTACCAAAGAAGCAGTGGCCTCCGCCGCGTGATGGAGTAGGCGTTGTGCCATTAATCGTTCCGAGCAACACAGGGAAAGTCTGACATTGACTCCTGTAATGGACATCGTCGACGGACCCTGGCACCAGCGGCAGCGGCAGGAGTTCAATTGATGGATTGACCACTTCTTTGACATGCACGAACACTCGATACAGGTACATCCCTAACATGGTCCGTGGCGGCCTTGGTGGCGATGAATAGTACAACCCCAGTTCCTGCACCGGTATATCAACACCAATCACCTTCGGTATGGTGGACGGCTTCTTCATCCATGCCATAACCATCAGAGCCCAGCTGTCTAGAGGAACAAACATACTTACGAGCTCACCTCCTAGGTCATTGATAAGCTCATTCATGGACTTGCTATTCCAAGCATGTCGAGGCATGCCGTGGAAGGTAATTTTTGTTAAAAACTCAAGCTCAGAGGGAACCGAGCCCCATCCTGGGTGCCACCGATCAAAGCTCACCAGTGCGCCATCGCAGAACAAACGCCGGGAAGATTCGAACACACGACTGCAGTCGAAAGTTGTCCGGAACCTGACGAAGAAATCAGCCGATGGCGGACAGACTTCGACGAGCAAGTCACTTATTTGGATGTCGTGCACAATGCCAAGAGCTTTGACAAGGTCATCCGGCAAGACGGGAGCCGGTCACCGTTGATGGTTACCATCAGCACTTTGCTGGCAAACTGGTCGTCAAGCGCCGCCATGCCACTGTTGAGCGACAGCACGCAGCACCCGAAGGCAGGACGGACCTCAGGATCTCCGGCTCATAGATCCGCGTTGACCGGAGACATGATAGTGCGCTTGAGTACAGGGAGTACAGGAGGGAAATTTGGGGGAACTGGAGTAGGAATCGAGATTCCAGAGGTGGGGGAGGGGCTGGAGATAGGGGATGAAAAGGTCGCATGAATTTCGAACACGCGCCAATATGCTCTCAGCGCGCAAGCGCACGAAATACCGGCGGCGCCCACATGTCAGCCTAAGAGTCCTTTTTCTTTCTTTTTTAGTGCCCGGCCTAAGAGTCATAATTGACCTGTTTGGCATTGCATTGCTACTCGGCCCATATTCAACGACACCTCACTGGCCCAAACAGGTGTACATCATTGAATAGACACCGAGCTCAAATTATAACTTGAAAAAAAGGAGATATACTATGAACACTGGAGAATGGTGATGCCCTCATTTAGCCCACTAGCAGTTCAAGACAACAAACAGTTTGAAACAACGATATATACAACATTCAAACACTGACTAGTGACTACTACTGACATAAACAGCAAGACATGATAGTTCATAATAAGTCTTGCTACACCTCCAAAATACACCCATCTGCAGCGCTCAGACTCTCGTGATCCAGACGAGAGTGACATTCTAGAGAGAGGCAACTATTACATAGTAAGAGTGACATTGACGAGGATGACCAAATGACAAGGAGTCTGCATAACAAAAGAGAGAACTACCCATCCAGAACAAGCAGCAAAGACAACAAGTCATTAAAAGAGGGATGATCCAACACCATCATAATTTGCAGCCCCGCTTCAGCCAGCAGTGATTCAGAGACACCTGAACTCCACCCTTTCAACACAACAGCCCAATTACCTATCAACTTGAAGGCTTGAACCACATCACTGCCTGTCAGACTTGAGACATCCAAGGATCAAAGTTAATCCAGATGCCTTTGTCATTCTCACCTTCTTTTGGCTGCAGGCTGTATCGTTGACAATTAGGGAAGTTTGCTCCCAAAGTCCTAGGGCTCACCGTGTAGACACAGTTTTCCCTAGCAAATAGAGCCTCTCTGCCATCAAGGTCCTTGCAAATGGTGATCTCCTGGTTAATTGGATAATTGAGTCCAAGAAACAGAGAGTGTGAACCAAGCCTGTTTACCTGCCTCCAACTCGAAAATCCTGAAGGCCCCAACAAGCTCGTATCCTGCTCATAGACGTAACAGCCACTCTCCGGATACTCACGTATTTCACGGTGCTTGTACACAGTGGGGTTTTTGCAATTTAACTTTTCTGGCTCATGTGTGCGAATGATCATCAGTCTTTTGCCGTCGTCTGATCGAGCGAGGAACCAGTTGTGCTTCCCTGTTTTTGGCAAAGGTGGTGTGATTACAAAGGGCAGTAACTGTAGGGACACTGCATCATATCAAAAAGGACAAGCATTGTTAATGTAAGATCAGCAGTGTTCAGAGTATGAGTAGGATAATGCAAGAAACAACATTGATCTGTGCCTGTTGGAACTAAGAGGAAAATACAGGGAAATGTATACTGGGTTCGAAAATATAGAAGTGCCATGCATGGTTCTACTCATGTTATCTCGCAATCGATTCTTCACAGGAAACTACCATGTCATGCATGTTATGTAATCATGTTCTGTCCACACAAACAAATTCTTCAAGGAAACTAACAGACCATGCATTGTTATATACTCATGTTCTGTGGGCAAAATTCTTGTGAGGATATTATTCTAGCCATTGATTGCTGAAGGGCGAATATAGGTATGTACACATGGTAAGCATTACAAGATTTCACTACTTCCAAATATAGAGTTCTCCATATGCACATTTACTTCCCTAATGTATGGTTACATAAAACCAACAATGTGATTCATGTTTCTACATCAAGAAAATGAGGAAACTAACATGGCTATTGATACACACTCATATTTAGTACTCCCTCTGTAAAGAAATATAAGTGTTTTTAGATCACTACAGTAGTGAACCAAACGCTCTTATATTTCTTTATGGAGGGAGTAGTATATAGATTACTATAAAGTTAGGAGAATATCCATATCTTCCTAACCATTTGATTATTCAAAGGTACAAATTGGCTGTAATGACATGGTCACAATCGCCTGAATTAACTCATTCCAATTATAGTTGATTTACTGTGTGTCTAATACATTGCCATAGTTCTACTCAAATTCTGCTCAAACAGGGATATGCCAATCATCACAAAAAGTTCAAACAGTGTCATGGCGTTATCATTAACATCAGATGAAAACAACTTACACGTGCCGTCCCAGCAATACGTGGTGCCATCTTCTTTGTCGATCGCGTAAATGATGCCATTGTGTTCAATAGCTTCACAGAAGTGTGTATCAGCTTTGACGATCCACTGCGAGGTGAGTTGTCTCCAGCTAAAGAAGGCACCAACGGAAAGATAGGAGAGTCCGCGGTTGAACAAGGCAATTAGCTTGAAGTCTGCGTAATCCGCATATCGTGTGGGCACTTGGCAGATTACAATCTTCTGCAAAACAAGGTTCGTCCAACCGACGACGTAATCTAGATGACTTGGACCACAATGGTAAAACCCAATATAATCCAACGTAGGAAGGATAATCTCATGGGAGGTGTGGAAGTTCACAAGCACCAACTTTTGCCGGTCTTCTCTGACAGCATCCATCCAGTGGTAGTTCATGCCGACCCAGTACATACCTGCCAAGAAGTTTCGGGCGATTGTGATCAGATCGAAGTCGAGGAGCATGATGTACGGCGACCCAGTACATACTTGCAAAGAAGTTTCAGCTAATGGAGGTCGGATTGAAGTCGAGGGGCATCATGTACACCTCCGTATCATGGTGAGCTAATCTCACAAGACCAGATAGCAGCAAGTAGGGTGTCTTGAAAAGCTCATGCCTCGCTTCGACGATGGCCGCGTACATGTCCCTCGAGCATGCAGCCAGCCGCACGGCGCTCAACATATCCATACACAAACAACAGAGGTCGAGGATGTCACTGGGGAGATTACTCCAGTCACGGCTCATATGGATGCTGCGCGGTTCATGTTCGGCCATGGTGGAGTTTGGAAGGTGGGGGTTTTTGGGGCTTGATATACGGGGGAGAAGGCTCTCGGTGCTGGAGCGGCTAGCGAGGGAATAGTTGTACTGGGGGAGGCGAGCGAGGCGAGGGTACACTACTAGGAAAAACCTTACCAGTAGCGTGGGTTTTTTGCATACCAGTAGCGTGGGTGCCCGCGCTACTGCTATGGCGCTACAGCTAAATTTTAGCAGTAGCGCCTTTTTTACCCCGCGCTACAGCTATCGTAAGTACTAGTAGCGCTACTTTCTCCTCCTATGCTACTACTATCGTATGTAGTAGTAGCGCTGCATTTTCACCCCACGCTACAGCTAACTAATTAGAAATTAAAAAAATAAAATTCAAATGCAGTATTCATGGATGGAAATTCAGATGCATTTGCTTCACCAACAATGATTAGTAGTAGCATCAGCATACCCTCTAATTCAGCGTAGGAGTTGCAAGCAAGGGAAAATGACCACCAACACTAGCTAATAATCATCATAGTCATTACCACCAACATTGTCTAATCATCATAGTCATAGTGTAGCACATCATCATCTTCAAACTCATTCTAGCTAGCTAATCACTCCTGCTGCTCTCTCTCAGGTAAAATAGCATAAAACATGTGTAGCACTCCTGCTTCATCATATTGGAGAATGCAGATGAACCTGGCTCCTAATTGTGGGCCGCGCTTCTGATTGCTGCCCCCTAGTACTTCTCTACTGCGATCCTTCACAATTTTGCTCCAGTCTTTGACTATTAAGACTTGGTCGCTTCGAGAAATCATGAATGCACTCATGTGCAATGTAGGATGTCTTGGCCGTAAGCTAACCATTGTCATGCGACCTTTAGGCTCGATCCAACGAGGCACAACATTCATCGGGAGTCCCTGTTGAAGAACATCGTAGTAACATACTTAGCAATGAAGTTTAGCTTAAAAATAATGTATGCAAAAGATGCATTGAGGACAAATAGTAAAAATCTTACCATCTTTCCTAAATAGATGTGACCGTAGTTCAATACGCACACTAGAGATCGCATGTTTTGAGTACTAATATTTCGAAGTCCAGGAAAATAACCTGTATTGACAGTATCAAGATCCTCAAGCCATGAAACATAATGACCTATCTCCTCGCAGTTTAGTTCAGCCCCAGGACAGTAGTAGGTGCTGTCTACCAAGCGCCGGACATGTTTGCTTGAATGGAAATAAGCTGTCAATATAAATTAGTTGTCAACTATTTTTAAATAAACAATATAAATTACTTAATAAATATGGTTGAGAAACTCACATAATGATAGAACTGGAGGCGTCTGCACATCGACCCAGATGTCGATATTACCTTCAATTTCATCTTCCGGACGAATATCAAAGGTGATAAGCATATTAGGCTCAAATGCATAAGCCTTGCATAGTGCTCTCCAATTTTTGCATTCAAAATAGGAGTAAGTGTCTGCATTGTATAATTTTACGGCAAAAGTATAACAATGCTTGGTTCTCAAGTGAACTCTCTTTACCTCCATACTTTCCATAGTACTGAAACCAATCTTATCCAAGACATAAATTCTTGCATGGCAGGGGATACGCTAGTAGAATTGTAAAAAATTAAAATTATCAGTTGAAGCAAAAGAAGCAGAAGTCATGCTTAATTACGAAAAAAGACTTGTGACATACTGTATCCACTTCGAAGGTCTCATCCAGCATGATGTTGAATCGCCTACCATCTTCTAGGTGAGGCCTGTCGCACAGACCACGCTCGTCTTCGCAGTATTCGCACATACCGAATTCCCTTTCGCTATCGTCGTCAGACATTTCCTATGTTCATAGTTGAAACAGACGTGCATTCAATAAGCAAAACTAAATAATAAAACAAATTATTATTCAAATTAGCATGCATTAAATAAGCAAAACTAAATCATCTCTTGCGTCCGGACATCGTCGAATATTATCACTAATACATCTCGAATAGTATCATACATATAACATCACTAATACAGCTAGAACCCTAGCGAACGACGGGTATCGGCGCGGGCGGTGGACACCCAAAGAGAAGGAACCATCACAGGATCATAGCTCCAGTGAGATCCCTGAAGAACCTGCCAGGTATTGTCGAACCAGCCCTCCAACGCAACCATGTAGCGACGGACGTGCTCGTCCTCCTCGCTGACATGGTGACGTACCACCTCCGCAGGGGACGAAAGCCTCCGCACCGTCACTGGCCCATGCGACCGCCACCAAAGAAGGTCTGGGTCGATGACGGGCTGCCTCCTCACCAAGCTACGCGCCCCGGAAGGTAGCACCTCCCAGTACCAGCCCGACGGAGCCCAATCCCGGACATGGCCCCTATAATCAAGCAGGCCTCCTCCGCCGAGTCGACGACAAGGATGCGGGCCACGCATCATCGATGTCGAGAACAAATGCTTAATTATGAAAACAAAATTAATAAACACTTAGCAAAATTCGGCATGACCTTTGCTAAAAGCAGGACATATCGAGCGCCTGAAATTTGCTGGAACATAAACGAATCAACATTCTGGCAAAACATAGGCCACTCGAAAAAATATGACATGTCCAAAATATGACATGTTCAAAATATGACATGTTCACTTCAAATTTGCATATAAGAGGAAAAATTGCTTTAACTAAAAAAATAACAACAATTGCTTTAACTAAAAAAATACCTAGAATTCTGTTAACTACACCTAAAACACCTAGAATTCTGTTAAATACACCTAAAACACCTAAATTCTATTAACTACACCTAATTAAAAACCTAGATAAATTTATGTCCTAATTTAAAAACCTAGCTAAATTTCTGTCCTAATTTAAAAAACTAGCTAATTTAAAAACCTAGGGTTCATACGAATTAACTAGGGTTCATACTACCTAATTTGTCCTAGCTAGGGTTCGATCATAACCTACATTATTCTAAGAACCTACATTTTTTCAACTAGCTAGCGTTCAAAATAACTACTCTCTAGTAACTAGGGAGGGAGGGAGGAGGAGGAAGGAGGGAGGAGTACCTCTCGGTGGAGGAGGGCCGGGAGAGGGGGCGGGGGGGGGTGGGGGGGGGGGGGCGGCCGGCGGGGGGCGGGCGGGGGGAGGAGGGCCGGCGCGGGGGAGGGCGGCCGGCGGGGAAGGAGGGCCGGTGCGTGGGAGGGTGGCCGAAGTAGGACGCGGGGGCGGCGGCCGGAGCGGGGGATTGAGGGAGAGAGTGAGTGTGAGTGAGTGATAGAGAGGGGCGCGCGGGCCGGCGCGGAGAGGAAGTAGAGGTGGGCTTAGCAACAGCACGGTGGAGGAGGGCCAGCGCTATAGCTAAAGCTGCAACAGGGGGCCAAGGGCGTGGCCCATTAACAGCAGCGCTGGCCGGGAAGGCTCGCGCTACTGCTAACATGCGCTTGCAGCGCTGGTTTTGCCCGGCGCTACTACTAAATAGCAGTAGCGTGGGGTCTTTAACCCACGCTACTGGTAAACTTCTATCTATAAGCATTTTCCTAGTAGTGGTATGCGGGGGCACAGTGAGATGATGAAAAGAGACAGAGATGGAGATGGAGTGGTGCTAGGGGAGAGGGAGACGAGGCGAGGCATGCTATATAGCGCCAGTGACAGTGACTGCACAGTGCACAAGGTGAGGCTAACTTTGGTAACCCGAACACGCCGCCTGGACTAGTGTCACCTCGGGCGCAGGGTCTTGTCACTTCACTGTGAGGACCGGATGAATAATATTTTGACCATCAAGTGTACCACAGTTGTACTACTACTAGTAGTAACATATGGAGTAGTACTGTACAACGGAAATAAGTCTCCCGTGCTAGCATGCCTCTGGGTTCACTTCATCCTCCACGTAGCATCCATATTGCGAGCAGAACCAAATTCTCGTGCATGCGGAAGCGCGAAGAAGGGATTTTTATTTTTTTTAGGATAACCGCATATTCCTTAACCAGAAAAGGTTGTGTCTCGCAGGCACGCGCCAATATCAATCCGAGCCAGCTACGACACATTTTTTTGTGCAAAGAGATGGATATGTTTGTATATCTGTTCGTCCACCCAAGTGGGTTTTGCGTAGGTCCCACTTGTCAGGAGGGGTGCAGAAATAAAAAGGAATCATAAAATGTTTTGCCACGGTGATTCGAAAGAGTGACCTCAACTAACCAGTGGCACATGTAGCGATAGAAGGATGGGCACGTACACGGACACGGACCACTCCTCAGTACGCTACCCGCATAGCCTTTTAGTTTTGCAGGTTGGTCTACCTAGCCGTCTAATCAACTGCCTACATGCCACTTCTCCCATTTACTTCTCCATCGGGAACCGATTTTCCTCGGCTTCTTCACCTCTCCTTCATTTGCATTCAAACCCCACTGGATTCACATCCTCCTGGAGTAATTCCAAAGCCCCTTTAAATAATCATCTTCTTCAGTTAAACTAGCCATCTTAATCGTAATTCTCCAAACCATAGCCCTCCGGTCTAGCGGTTCCAAATGGCGAAAGAGATCCCTATGCAGGTTTTTAGCGTCAAACATGTCCTTGTCGAAGGCTCGTTGAGCATAGTTGCCACCGTCACCGACCACCCAAGGGTTGTTCAGGAGTGGATCAACAATGTATCAAACTTCCTCCAAAAGGTGGAGATGAAGGTCGTCGGTCTCGACGCAGAGTACACGGAGTGTGCCACTGGGAAGATCCAACGCGCCGCCGTCCTTCAACTGTGCCTCGAAGATGAAGTTTTGGTGTATCACATCATACACGCACCCTCCATACCAGGTGAGATCCACGATTTCATGTCTCAGAAGGACATATACTTCTGTGGAGAAGCCATCAAAGGGGACAAAGAGAAGCTAGCACCGTACAACCTTGACTTGAAAAACATCGCTGACCTACAAACCAGAATTCCTGTAGACGATTGTGATAAAGAAACACCATCCCTATTCGACGTAGCAAATTCTGTGCTCGAAACAAATCTTGAGAAGGGCGACGAGATGCTGGGATTAAGGTCGTCTGGATGGGAGAATTATCCCTTGACCTACGAGCAGATAAAATATGCTGCCCTCGATGCCCGTGTGAGTTTCTAGATTGCTGCAAGGTCTTAAGAGCTTGTTGCGAAGCCGTCTCCCACAGAAAATGAGAAGAAGAAGAATAAGAAGAAGAAGAAGAAGAAGAAGAAAGAAGAAGAAGAAGAAGAAGAAGAAGCTGCACCAGCAGCAGGGCATTATAGATGGATGAACTATTTCCTCTCTTGTAAAAATTATATTTCCTCTCTGTGTACATTGATATAAATGAACTATTTCGCTGGTGTCCATGTCTTTGGAACAAGTGTACTCTGTGTACATTGATATAGGTCCGCTTGACTATAATGAACTATTTATCTGCCTAGTTTTCTCTAATACTACTCCTTGCAGTGAGCGGTATGCAATGAATGTGTCAGTAGACATGACAGCTTGTCCATGGAACTTGAACTATGGCAACCATCACGTTTCTACCACTGCCACACGCGATTCCCACAACGCCGCTCCAACCCACGGCACCACGTCCCCTGACATGCACCTCACCCCTCTCAGCCCCACCACTCCTCTGCCTTTGTGTGCATGACATGCGGGCCAGCTGAACTGCGGCAACCATCAAGTTTCTACCACAGCCACATGCGATTCCCATGACGCCGCTCGAACCCATGACACCACACGTCCCACGACCTGGGCCTCACCTCTCTTGATCCCACCGCCCCTCTGCTTTTATGAGAATGACATGTGGGCTAGCCGCATTTAGGTTCCACATGTCATTGACTCAAAGGCAGGTGCACTAAGCCGCTGAAGCTCGGTCCCATGGGCCCCGAGAGGAAAATGTAACTCCTGCGCCAGGCCTTGTGGTGCTCCCACAGTACGAACTCGTGCCAAACTTGGAATTTGTTTCTTACTACTACCAATGTACCGGCCCGTGCGTTCCAATGGATCCAAAGTAGTAGAATAATACTTGTTCATGAACTTGAAATATAAACACTCTAGTTTTGATATACATATATCAGTAAAAAAAATATGCTTCACTGAAGACATATTCCTGGGCTGTTTTGATGTAGTGAGGGGCGGGTGTGGCTGGTTTCAAGATAATAATAGATTTTTAAGACATTGGAGCAGATTTTTTTCTAACATTTTGTAGCGTGGCACAGCATCCGGTGCACCTAAGCGTCTGAAAAAAAGTGGAGTGCACTCTAAAGATATTTACATGCTTTCATTTAGTGGAGTGCACTCTAAACACATTATCTATTTATTTTTCTCTAGCCTTTCCTAGCCGTGCAACCAAGCCACATAACCTAGTCACGCATGCAATCCATAAATTGCAATATACTCCAGCATGCAATGCTGCCACATCATCTACTTATGTCTGTTAGTCATAGGTTGTTGTTTGTATTAGTCTTGATCCTTCACAGTTTGGTAGAGGTATGATTAATCCAAATATTAATGTTCCATAAAACTAAACTCCAAATGTCCGCCGGAGCCGAGGCAGAGGACGTAGGACGGGGGCGGTGTTGTAAGAGGAGGAGAACTCGAAGGATAATCTTGCATGTTCGCCGCCACCTGCATATCAGCGCAGGACTCCTCGAGCACCCACTGGAGCTCGCTCTCCTCCAGGGAGCGGCAGAGTTATGGGATTTTCCTAAACCACGATGGGCACCATGCAGTACTCCTCGTAGTCGGGGGCGCGGTGCTCGCATCCCAACTCCTGGGGCACTGTCTAGAGCACGCGCTGAACCACCTCGTGAGCCGCGAGGATGCCATGCTCACGGCCGTGCTGTTGGAGCACACGCTCATGCGCCTGAGCGGCGAGGATGCGATGTTCACAGGCGTGCTTCCGGAGCATGCGCTCGTCCACATAGAGAGTGTCGACGATGCGATGTTCGCGGGCATGCTGCTAGAGAACGCGCTCGACCACATTGTGAGCGGCGAGGATGCGATGTTCGCGGGCATGCTGCCGGAGCACGCGCTCGTCCATGTCGAGAGCGGCAATGATGTGATGTTTGCAGGCATGCTCTCGACGATGCGATGCTCGCGGGCATGCTGCTGGAGAACGCGCCCGTCCACATTGTGAGCAGCGAGGACGCGACGCACCTCCTCGTGACCAACCAGGGCGTGCTGCTGGAGCACAGCTACCCCTCGTGGCCGACGAGGGTGAGCCGCTAGATCACACTGTCCTTCGCGTGGACAATCAGCGCGTGCTACTCACGGCCGTAGAGGGCGTGCTGCACCTCGGCGATGTCGGAGACTCAGTCCTCTTCCCAGGCCGCGGCGCCGTCCACTTCGGCAACGGCTGCATGCTCCGGTGGGTGTTGTGTCCGTGCGGGAGCTTCGAGCTATAGTACCAGTGGGGGCGGGGGGGGTGACCTTTTCGTGGTTTCACATGGTCTGAGGAGTAAAATAGAATCGGAAGTAGCACAATATGTTGGAACGTGTCGGAGGAAGAAGCAGTACAACAAACATCACATGCGCACCATATTTTGAGAAGGGTTTAATGTAATTTGTGTGAAATGGGTCAGTGTGGATGCACAAGTAGTACATCCATATCATTGCATTCATGCACGCAACAAACATTTGTGTGCACGATTTCACCCTATTTTCATATTTTGTTTGGGAGTGGATTTGATTTTTGTAATCGGAGCTCATTTTTGTAGTTGGTTTCAATTTAGACTATGCATGTATTATTGTGAGAGATAGATATAGAGAGAATATTTGTGTGACAAAGAGGAGGGGGGGGGGCAGGGGAAGCGATACCTAACAAGAGAGGGGCATATGCGTGTTCTAAAGACTGTGTGTGTCGTAGAGAGAGGATTGTCCGAAATGGAGAGAGAGGGTGTGTGCGTGTGCGTGTGTGTGTTACAGAGAGAGAGAGAGAGAGAGAGAGAGAGAGAGAGGTGCGTGTAATGTCGGGATCGACAAGGTTACGAGGTTGCGGATATGGGAGAGGAATAGTGTGTGTGCGATGAAGGGACACACAGATAGCGTCTGTTTGCATGTGAGAGAGCTAGATAGACCTCGACAGCATGACTGGCTAGGGGTGGAAGGTTATGTGTGGTTGAAATAGATAGTAGAGAGAGAGATGAATGCTTGTTTGTTGCAAGGAGACCTAACTACATTGATGGGGGTAGCAAGAAGAAGAAAATGGCGGTGTGCCTTTTTGTCATGGGATGGAAGAAAGACTAAGAGACACGCATCATGTGGAGAGGTGTGTGTGTTTCGAGAGAGAGAGAGAGAGGGAGGCGTGGACGTGAATAATGAGATGGGTGCTCATGTGTATGTTATAGGGAAGGAATTGTCTATGTGGTAGTCTTATGACGGCGACCCAATCTTTCAATGAGAGTGGGGATAAGTATCGATTTGGTGGATTTTGACGTTGACGATCCAACTATATCACCCGGTGATACAAATCGACAATCGTTACTAAACAAATCTTCGATGGTCGATGATCTTGTCGTATGCACAAAATCAACCTGAATAACGAGTTGGAGTTCCTCCAAGCAACCGAAGAACCGGCTAGAACTAAGATAATGCAATCGTAATTGCCAATATGAATTAATTAAGGATAATGGTGGGGTTGCTAGTATAGGATCTGAACAAGGCGGTAGTCCTACACTCACCCCACAAATGCAAATTATAGCGAAGCAAAACAATGTGTACACAACAACGCGAGTTCTAACCTAGAAAAAGGGTAGTAGCCTTATTTATATCTCTAGACTATATTACTATATTTTTTTATTTGTATAGTTATATCTATATCTATTCCACTCCCTCTGTTTGTAATTTACTCCACACATATGTAGCTTTGACTACAGCCAAATTTTATAAAGATTGACCGAATTTGGTGAAAACAATATGAACATTTACACTAACAAATTTACACGATGTGGAAATAAAAGCAATGATGAATCAAATGATATATATTTGGTGGTGTATATGTTAATACATTTTCCTACAAATTGTTGAAAGTATACAAAGTTTGACTTTAGAGAAACCTCGAGACGTGCCACGTGGCTTCATGGGTGCCCCCCACATCATATTATTCATACTACATTGACTGAAAAAAAGATAAATCACCAAAAACAAGATCTTCCCATTTTTTGTTCCTACGATGTTGTGCCGTGCACGTACCTAGTTGTATAGTGGTAGTAGTAGTACAAACTTCGTAGTAGGAGTAGTACGGAGTGCTCCTACTCTATCAACGAGTCCCATCTGACACCAAATTTCATGGCTTCCGTGCTACATCTAGATCTTCCCCTCGTTTCTGTTTTCCAACGCAGTGGGTGGGGTGCGGTTTGCCGATAGTCGGTTTGCTCAACTGCGGTCCCACATGGAAGTGAAAATGCTAGGCAACATGCCTTCCCTAGCTATGTCGCGTGCTGGACGGACCATGGAGTACTCCCGATTCCAGGGCGTGTGGGGGTGCGATGCGAACGCGACAGGCCTTTTCCTTTTAAACACGTGTAAATTGTAACATTTGGTTCTGCGCACAATCGATAGATAGAAATAACGATTGGAAACGCTAGGGCCGGGCTTTTCCCGCCCGATAAGCAGGGTAGTAGCTAGGTTGGCGCATCATCGGTTTGGTCACATGCAATCCCACATGTTGTAGTGATATAAAGCCTAGCCAATGCGCATTGACCGGGGAACCGGAACGACAGTGTGGTATGCGACGGGGAAGGGACATGCTTCATGGACGTGTTCAAGTTTCTCATTTTGAACTTGCAAACGTGACAGGCGTGCTGCACGAGTAGTTTTGAATTTATAAGTTCGGTCGCAGTTTTTGAATTTACGAGTAGTTCGTAGGTCGAGTCAAGCATCGTACGTAAATTACAAAGTTGATGCAAAAGGTCTTATAAATTGACGAAGGGAGTACTAGTTACAGTGATGCATATAATTGACGCCAAATGTGATCAAAGGGATCACACATGTCTTTATCGACTTGAACGGCAATGCAATAGTACAATAAGAATAAAGGCCACGACGACGCGATCGCAGTGGTGATTACAGGAGGCAAGAAGAAAGATGCATCCATCAACGACCTCCTCCTCCTCGACTCAGTGCGCCGGGCCACCGACCGGCGGCTCAGGAGCGGCGGCTTTTGTGGCGAGGTCGAGGTGCTTCTCAACAAAGGTGTCCAAGGCTTCCAGCCGGTTGACGAAGGCCAACGTCGTAGCATCCTCACCGGCCTTGTAGATGCCTATGTACACGACTTCCTCATACAAGTGGATGTGTAGGTTGATGAATTCTTGCAAGGCGTGGCGCCTAGCGACGAGCGCGACATCGAGGTGGGCATTCTTCGATGTGTTGGCGGGCAGTCATAGGGCCACCAGTGATTGAAAGAGTTTCTCTCCATGGAGGCCAATTAGGGTGGCAGGCAATGAGGAGCCTGGGCGCGCAGGCTGGAGGAGTACGGCAATGTTGTCCGTGAGCTTCTTCATGACGGTGAACTTGTTGATGGTGGCAACAATCATCTTGTCCAACTAAGAGTCGTAGCTGGCATCGACGATGGCCATGAACCAGCCGATCGCCAACACCCTCTAGAGACGATCCTCGGTGCCATGCCGCAGGCCGGCATCATGGACCATCTAGCACAGACGCTGGTCGGTCGATCGCATCGCCGCCATGGTTATGAAGTGAGTACTGTTGCGTAGGTGCGTACAATGTGGTGGATGCATTGGAATGGAGGGGCTCCTTTATATGAGTGCAAACTGCGTTGCATTCACATCGTGCTGCCTCCATTCCACGTCCTCCTCCCTACTTCCCTTAGCATGATACTAATTGAAGGAGCATGCATCATTGGCCGTTTAACATTTCGGGAACCGCTACCCTCTCCCTCGTCTGCATTAAAGCCATATCGGGAATTGTCCTAGTTTACTCAATAGTATATTTTTACCGTCCTGGTTTACTAGTACTAGCTGTCAAATCGAATCGTACTGCGCCGCCTGCTGCACGCCCGGCTGAACACACCTCATCGCCTCCATCAAACGCCTCCGTAAACCCACATGCAAACCGAGAAACCTACTCCGGCCACACGTCCGTTCATGAGCGGTCCGGTATTAAATGCAATGCCGGCCGAGCTCCTCCTATCCACCCTCAGTTTAAAAGAGGCCAGATGCCAGCCAAGCTCCTACCGTCCGCCCTCTATTTAAACGAGGCCAGACGACGGGCAAGAATCGCACCCCTCGGCTGCTCCCCATCTCTTCCTTCACCATTTTCTCCACTCTTTCGATGCCTTCTAAGGAGCCATTCTCCGGCATACTGGCCAGCTGGATGGCCACCGAGCCCTCCGGATATGAGCGAGGCGACTTGGTGCTTCACCTACCTCGCCTGGCCTGATGGAGCCAGTTGCCGCCCCAAGCCGGCACATGGTTCAGCAACTCGCCGCTCTAGTTCAGCTCGATGAGGAGTGTCGAGTTGCTCCACGCCGGCACAGCAGCGAGCACGACGGCACGAGCGTCGTTGCAACCACGTCATACTGTGCCACCAGTGTCTGTGGCCGTGCCTCCCGTGTCTGTGGCCGCGCCTCCCGTGCCTGCGGCAGCGCCATGCAGGCAGAGACAAAAGCCGGGTGTGCGAAGAGCGATGAGTCGGTGGCTAGCTTCTTCGTGTCCACCACCATCATCGAGGAGAAGTAGAACACAGGAGGCCACCGCCGCTTGGGTCCCAAGAAGGCCACCGCCAAGGAGACGACTGCATATACAGGTTGTCTCTTGGCTGCTTCGTCTCTTGAGAGGACCTTCGTCGACCCCGCAAGTGTCTGCCGGACATGAGGAAGACAAAGGGATCCGCGGGTGGCCATTTAGATTAGGTATTAATTATCCACAAGAGCCGGATTAGCACCGCTTAGTTCATGTAAATGTAATGAAATCCGTCATGTTTATATGAAGATCCGGGTTTTTTATATGAAATCCTTCATGCTTATATGAAATCAGTCCGTGTTTGCACGAATTTCCTCTGGTTGGTTAGAGTTGTGAAAATGTATGCCGCTGGCGTTGGATGCCGTCCTCCACGGAAGGAAGCAGGAGGAAATTTGCCAGTTGCCATTGGAGATGCTCTTATGCTGGAAATAATAGAGTCACATCCAATCCATTTGAGTAAATTGCGTGTATGATTCTCCCTCTATAAAAAGTTAATTGCAAGTATAGTGTACATGACTTGCAGGGTGGCTACAGATTCATACAGAAAGTTAAAAAGAAACAAATCCATCCTTAATCTTGTATTCTAAGTACTCTGTGGGTTCCACTGTCAGTACAGTAGCAAAAGAAGTACATATAATTTTTTCTTTTGAAGTTTAAGACAGATTTCGAACTCAGGTCATCGCGTTGCGAGCATCCGGTGCTAACCAGTCCACCAGATATTCGTTGTTGACGATGTAGGAGATATATTTCTTTTTAAATAGTTACTACGATAACTGGGTTGAAGTGATATATTTTATGTCTGCCCCGAATGATCTCAAATTCACTAGTAGTAACAAAGAAAAGGTTGCCTTGTTAATTAACAGAAAACAGGGTGAAAACTATCACACGAGGCCGGTAAAAACAAAGCACACTGGGTTCAGTGTCATCGTCACTACAACAGTGCGTGTGCGAGAAATCTACATATTGAGGGGGGCTACAGAGAGAAAGATGTATCGAGTGTGTGTGAGCGAGGCACAGAGACACAACTAGCGAGTGTGCGTCTGTGTGTGTGTGTGTTTGAGAGAGAAGCCAATGGATAGATTAAGATCAAGATCGAGGTATCACCCTTTCTCGGGGTACACAAACAGGGGTGTATGTTTCCCCCTGACTTATGCCCAGACAGGCAGATCTCTGGCGCGACAGCAACACAACAAACTGCACCAAGCATCCAAGACTAGGCCAAGCAGAAGAGATGGCTCTTTGAGAAATGAAAGGGCGGATCAAGAAGACCAAGACCAATGAAATAAGCAAGATATCACTAAGGAAAAACCTCCCTTGTCGGGCAGGCGAGCCTGGCGGGGTCGAGGTTACCCCAAGACAAGCCTCAAGACTCCCCCAGCAGGCTTGTCAGGGACGCCAAGGGCGGATTACCCCGCCAAAGCTCCACCGCTCCACCTCACAGCAATGCAAGTCACCCATCGGTGCTGTGTCGAGACCCCAAGTGACTAAGTGGTTGTTACTTGGTACATGGCAGGCCATTTCTGAGGAAGATCATCCCTAAATCACACCCGTCCAGGCGACGTGTAGCGCGGGCAGGTGAAAAGGTGGCTGAATGGCACGGCAAGGCTTGCCGGGCTACGCCACGATGTCACTAAGTGGCACATTTAATGCACCCTGTCCTTTCTGTAGAGTTATGTATGATAGCACTGTGGCTATCTAATCAATGCATAATGACTGTTTTGCCATTGTGGTGACCCCTTGACCTATAAAAGGAGGGCCGTGGCTACCTTAGAAAGGATTCGGACCCTTCTACACTCATACACGCGTAGCTGCTCTCGCCCCGAGGCGACCTTGCCGGGCTAGAGCGCTGCGTCTCCTCCATGGTCCTTCTATCAATCCACCAAAGCAGGAGTAGGGTTTTATGCCTCGCAGCGACCCGAACCTGGGTAAAACTGCCCGTGTCATCGTTGTCGTGCTACTCTGTGCTTTCCGCTCTTTGTGCAATGCGCTCTTCCCCCTTGCCGAACCACAAGGGGCCAATGGCCCCATAGGTGGCCGTGTGATACCACGACATCCTTGGCGCGCCAGGTAGGGGGCAATGCTTGCGCAAACCTGAAGGTGTAAGCAGCGCGTCATCTTCATCATTGTTTTCTTCATCAACGGCTTCATCATCCATGGCGCCCAAGAAGAAATCCGGTGCTTCAGCTCACCCGTCCACCTCGAAGGCCCCCTCGCATGTGGCCACTAATGCAGTGGGGGCTGCGGGGGAACATGGGAATGCCGACACCGTGGGGAACATGACCGGCGTGGGCTTCGCCATCACAATTCCCCCTGCGGCCGAATCAGGAGCAGGAGGCACTGGAGGAGGACGACATCAACAACAACCCGTCGGCCGTGCTCCGCAAGGTGCGGGTGGTGAGAATGCTCCGTCTCTGCCTCCCCACCTAGCCAAGGGACACAGCCACAGCGGTGGCGCTCGCCCTGATGTGGATCGTAATCACCTACCTGCCCCCGCTGTGGGTGCAGCTACAGGGCCCGCGCCACCCCCAGGGCAAGCTAGCCGAGATGATGCGCCAAATGGGGTCGACAACCCCCAAGCGCATCCGCCTCGTTGTCACTCCGCCCTGGTGACTAGCTTGTGGCGGCGAGAACATGGCGCCACCACTATAGGCACCATCAGAAGTCGGGCGACATCGCGATCCGCGTCGTCGTCCATGCCAAGCACCGCCTCGGAGGCCATGGCGCAGGCCCAGCTCTTGTTGAGATTTCCGCCAGCGGCTAATCAAATGGATGAGTGAAGGGCCACTATCCAGAGCTTGATTGGTTTTGCTGAGGCGGGAGGATCACAGTAGGCAGGCCCGCCACAGCCTCCACCAATGGCGGCAATGACCCGAACCGCTGGCCGCACCGAGGGAGCCGTTCCGACAGTGCAGTCCTCTCCACAACAGTCAGCGCAGGGGCCGTAGCTAGGGCCACGGGACCAAGAACCGGACGACGTATCAATGGCTTCGTCTGATCCTCAGGCACGTCGAGACCAGCGACGGGTCCTGGAACACAGGCGGAGGGAAGACACGAACATCACCATCGAGCGACGCCGCGACACCCGCCGCCAGTCTGATAGCCGCAATGGCCCCGACATCGATGAACCCATGCCCGGTGGGGGCGGGTACCTGCCTTTCGAGGTTGGGTGCCCCGCCTTCACTCGTGAGCTGCGGCAAGTCCGTTGGCCATCAGCTAGTACGTTCAAACCAGAGATACCAGAAAAGTACGATGGAAGATTGAACCCGGCAGATTTCTTGAGCATCTGCACCATCGTTGTTCAAGTTGCCGAAGGAAAGGAACTGTTGGCAGAGATACACAAGGGTATATGCGGCTCCCACATTGGATCGACGGCCCTGGTTGGAAAACCCTTCCGGCAAGGTTTTTACTGGCCCACAGCCCTCCAAGATGCATTTGAGCTAGTCACCAAATGTGAAGCCTGCCAGTTCCACTCCAAGTATATCCATCAGCCTGCTCAAGCTCTCCAGACAATCCCTTTGTCATGGCCCTTCTCGATCTGGGGGCTCGACATCTTGGACCCCTTCCCCCGTGCTACCGGGGGCTTTGAGTTCTTGTTCATCGCTATCGACAAGTTCACAAAGTGGCCAGAGCTGGAGCCCGTGAGGAAGGTGACCGCACAGTCAGCTATCAAGTTCTTGAAAGGATTGGTGTGCCATTTCGGAGAACCCGCCAGGATCATCACTGACAATGGCACCCAATTCACAAGCCACGCCTTCATGCCCTCGGAAGCAAAGTCTCATTTGCCTCTGTTGCCCATCCCAGAAGCAACGGACAAGCTGAGAGGGCAAACGCTGAAGTGCTGCGAGGACTCAAGACAAGAACACTTGATAGGCTATAGAAGTGCGGCAGGCGATGGATCATCGAGCTGCCGGTGGTTCTTTGGTCCCTCCGTACGACACCAAATTGAGCTACCGGGCAGACTCCCTTCTCCCTAGTCTATGGGGCAGAAGCAGTTATCCCCACGGAACTCATATACGAATCACCTCGAGTGCTTGCCTACAATGAAGTAGAGTGGGAACAGCACCGGCGTGATGACGCTGTGCTACTTGAGGAGAACCGTCTCCGGGCTGCTACGCGTGCTGCATGCTACCAGCAAGCCCTGCGTCGCTATCACAGCCGCAGGGTTCATGCCTGGAGACTTGAGTAAGGTGACCTTGTCCTTAGGCGTGTTCAGTCCGCCAAGGGTGCAAACAAGTTGACGTCGAAGTGGGAAGTCCCTTACCGGGTAGTACGAGTCACCAGACCCGGCGCAGTCTGTCTGGAGACTGGAGATGGCATTCAGTTGCAAAACTCATGGAATATTGAGCATCTCCGTAAGTTCTACCTGTAAGGCGCGGCTGTTGGGCCCTGTCCGGCAGCCACCCTTTTGTACAAGCCTTGCCTATGTTGCATGTAACCCTTTGTACAAAGCCAGGCGCAGACCCTGCACAACAGATGAATAAATGAAGCGCTGGGAGGGCCCCGACAAGATTGCATGCATGCATAAGCATATCATGAGCATAGCATGATCATGTAGATGAGGTCGCATGTAGCACTGTTTTCATCTGCACTAAGTTGCAGGGTTCTTACCGTGGACTTGGTCCCGAAGAGAAGAAATGGAGACAAGCCAACACAGCGATCCCCGGCTAGCCGAACAGATAAGTTTCTTCTTATCCATACCTGTTCTGTAAGGTAAAAACTTGTGCATATGAAAACCTCGCTACCTTCGAAACATAGGTGCTCCCATCCTTTGTCCCAAACGTTGCTTCGGGCAAGGTGGTCACAGTTTCCTTTGATGGAGAGGGTTCGACGAGGGGCCGGTCCCTTTTTATAGTTTTATGCCCAGCAGGCCTTGCCCCACGGCAGTAAACTAAGGCTACCGGCAGGATAGTTTGCCGGGGGAAACTTGTTTACTTGAACTTATAGAGGCACCTCACCTCTGCATGGACATGATACATGCACAAGTACCCGGCAAGACTTGTCTCTTTCATTAATATGCTGATAAGCAAGTACAGATCTTACAGAGCACAAACATGGATAAAGAAGTTTACATAATTTAGACAAAAGTTCGGCAAGTGCCTACATATTTTAGACTGAAAAAAGATAAGTTCCCCGTAATGCCTTTGCTTTGTCCTCCTCCTCCTCGGAACCGTGGGGGGAGATGAAGAAGATGAAGGATGGAGAAACGGGTGCGAATGAGCCGCGCCTCTCCGCATGTTTCCCCTTTATGGGAGCGAATGTGGGGGAGAGGAGCAGTTCGTCGCTACTTTCCCTTAGAAAGTTTTAGTTTTTACATTAACTGCTACAGTCCCATGACCCCACGGCCTGCGGTAATTACGCGGAGTGGATGTTGGATTGACTGCTCATCACAGCGAATTGCTGCATGCGCAACATATCTTCAACACGTGTCCGTGCACCGTTTTGGGGGCCTAACCCAACGTGCCCAGCAACACGTATGGCTCAGGCCCGGTGTATTATGTCGGGGTACACAAACAGGGGTGTATGTTTCCCCCTGACTTGTACCCGGACAGGCAGATCTCCGACGCGACAGCAACAGAGCAAACTGCACCAAGCATCCAAGACTAGGCCAAGCAGAAGAGATGGCTCTTTGAGAAATCAAAGGGCGGATCAAGAAGACCAAGACCAACCAAATAAGCAAGATATCACTAAGGAAAAACCTCCCTTGTCGGGCAGGCAAGCCTGGCGGGGTCGAGGTTACCCCAAGACAAGCCTCAAGACTCCCCCGGCAGGCTTGCCGGGGACGCCAAGGGCGGATTACCCCGCCAAAGCTCCACTGCTCCACCTCACAGCAACGCAAGTCACCCATCGGTGCGGTGTCGAGCCCCCAAGTGACTAAGTGGCTATTACTTGGTACGTGGCAGGCCATTTCTGAGGAAGATCATCCCTAAATGACACCCATCCAGGCGATGTGTCGCGCGAGCAGGTGAAAAGGTGGCTGAATGGCACGGCAAGGCTTGCGGGGCTACGCCATGATGTGACACTAAGCGGTGCATTTAATGCACCCTGTCCTGTCTGCAGAGTTAGGTATGATAGCACTGTGGCTATCTAATCAGTGCATAATGACTGTTTTGCCATTGGGTGACCCCTTGACCTATAAAAGGAGGGCCGTGGCTACCTTAGAAAGCATTCGGACCCTTGTATGCTCGTACGCGTGTAGCTGCTCTCGCCCCGAGGTGACCTTGCCGGGCTAGAGCGCTGCGTCTCCACCACGGTCCTTCCATCAATCCACCAAAGCAGGAGTAGGGTTTTATGCCTCGCGGCGGCCCGAACCTGGGTAAAACTGCCCATGTCACGACAACCTTCTACTGTCATTATTGGGGGTGGGGAGCGGGGAGGGAGAGAAAGACGTATCGAGAGTGTGCATGCGGTAGGCACAGAGGCACAACTAACGAGTGTGTGTGTGTGTGTTTGAGAGAGAAGCTAGTAGATAGATTAGTATCAAGATCGAGGTTTCACCCTACTCCTTCGGTGTTGGGAAGTGTGTGTGTGTGGGGGGGTGCTAGTGACACTTAGATATAGGGAGAAGGATTTTGTGTGATATATATCTATATTAAGGGATAGGTAGATAGCTTGTGTGCGAGGCATACTTAAAGCAACACAGAGATAAATAAGTGGTGTGCATGCAAGTGCTGGAAAAAAATGAGAGAGAAACAATGTGTGCACGGGGTGTGTGTGTGTGAGTGAAATCTCAAAACAAAAGGTGCTCTGCTGGAATCCCATTGTATGTATTCATATGGTTCTGGGACTCAAGTTAACCTTACGCATATGTGTGCGAGACATAGTTATACTTTGAGACATTAGTGGCAGTGGGTGGTCGGAATTAAAGGGGTGGGCATGTTCGAGAGAGAGAGCGTGTGTGTTTTTGTGTGAGAGACTTGTAGGACGGGGTAGAAAGATGAATTCTAACCTTGACGGAGGGAGAGAAATACACGAAGTGCGCGTGTGTGATTCCGATGCCCACGGAGAAACGAGATATGTATGCGTGTGAGAGAGATTGCACAATTCATTCACGTATCACTATCTAGCAATCGTGGACGTGCATCACTTGAACATAATCAATATCTACTTCGTATCGTGGCCAACGATACAATATCAATTCAACGCTGCAAAGATTGGACACTCGCATATCGCATTTTTTTCAAATAGTCTTTTTCAATTGTGCATGCCAAAGTTATAGTGATGTTTCTTCAAACAACCACTGTAGTTATCATGTACATGCACCATTGTTAGTTTTGCATTCAAATTCACTAGTCTTGGATGATTTAAGGTTCTATTATGAAGTAATATATGTAATATTCATATATGAATTCAACGGGTATGCAATTTATGAAATGGAAGCCATGTAATCATATGAGGTAACACTTTTCAGTAGCGGACTACAATATCCATTTCTTTTGTGCATCTATATTATCCATTTGTTACTGTGCAATATCATTAAAATTAACATGTCAATGCATTGTGTTTAAAATAAATAACCAATGGCACTAAATTATATATTTACATGAGAAATACATAGGCTGAGCGTTTGATCCCTTTATTTGTCAATGCGCCTCTACACCCGTACGATTGGCCGCACCCGTGTGAACGTCCAAGTTATCGGTGCATCATCCCGACTTATTGTGTTTTTTCTGGGGTGGACTTCATACCAGTTATTAACTGTTGACGTGTGCCCCGTGTACATAGTCTCTTATGACCTTCCCGCTAGCACTGTCCAAAATTAGTTGAAACTAGATACGAACGATCCCGCGGGCGGCAAAATCTCCTTTTGTCCTTGGCGCACGGAGAACAATAGTTATAATACGGCCCTCATTTACATAATAGGTCAGGGTTGCTTTGGTAACTTCCGGTTCCCCCCACCACACGGCACCCCCATTTCCTTTCCCCCTCCTGGAAAAATGACTACTCCACAGCACCAGAGCATCTTACATCACGTCGTCCATACTTCATCGGCCTTTCTATCCCTCCCCTCTCGAAACCCTGGATTGCTCATCCACCAGCGTACCAGAGCCCATTTACTACCAGCATCGTCCACCTTGCCAAATCTGCTTCTGCGGCCGCATCTACCCCTCCCACCTCCCCTAGAAACAAGTAGACTGCTCATCCACCACTGTACCACAGCCCATTCAGTGCCGGCCTTGTCCACGGCGCCGCATCTACTTCGTCGGTACTCTCGTCAACCGCAGCACATCTGCAACGGCTCCTTCGTACTCCCCACTGGAGACGCTTCATCCACACCACCGGAGCCACCCCACCGACGCCCCCGTCGACGGCCTCTGATCCTCTTCGCCGACTGATACGTCTCCAAAGTATCTATAATTTTTGATTATTCCATGCTATTATATTATCTGTTTTGGATGTTTTATATGCATTAATATGCTATTTTATATTATTTTTTGGACTAACTTATTAACCTAGAGCCCAGTGCCAGTTTCTGTTTTTTCCTTGTTTTTGAGCTTCACAGGAAAGGAATACCAAATGGAATAAAACCTTCGCAATGATTTTTCTTGGACCAGAAGACACCCAGGAGACTTGGAGTGCAAGTCAGAAGACCCACGAGGTGGCCACAACGGGGGAGGTCGCGCCCAGGGGGTTAGGGCACGCTCCCTGCCTTGTGGGCCCCTCGGTGACCCCCTGACCTAGATCTTCCTCCTATATATTCACATATATTACCAAACCACCAGAAGCATCCAAGAAAACACTTTTCCACCACCGCAACCTTCTGTTCCCGTGAGGTCCCATCTTGGGGCCTTTTCCGACATCCTGTCGGAGGGGGATTCGATCACGGAGGGCTTCTACATCAACTCTATTGCCCTTCTGATGAAGCGTGAGTAGTTTACCTCAGTCCTACGGGTACATAGCTAGTAGCTAGATGGCTTCTTCTCTCTCTTTGATTCTCAATACAATGTTCTCCTTGATGTTCCTGGAGATCTATCCGATGTAATCTTCTTTTGCGGTGTGTTTGTCGAGATCCGATGAATTGTGGATTTATGATCAGCTTATCTATGAATATTATTTGAATCTTCTCAGAATTCTTTTATGCATGATTTGATATCCTTGTAATTCTCTTCGAACTATCAGTTTGGCTTGGCTAACTAGATTGGTTTTTCTTGCAATGGGAGAAGTGCTTGGCTTTGGGTTCAATCTTGCGGTGTCCTATCCTAGTGACAGTAGGGGCAGCGAGGCATGTATTGTATTGTTGCTATCGAGGATAAAAAGATGGGGTTTACATCACATTGCTTGAGTTTATTCCTCTACATCATGTCATCTTACTTAAAGCGTTACTTTGTTCTTCATGAACTTAATACTCTAGATGCAGGTAGGAGTCGGTCGATGTGTGGAGTAATAGTAGTAGATGCAGGGAGGAGTCGGTCTACTTGACACGGACGTGATGCCTATATTTCATAATCATTGCCTTGGATATCGTCATAACTTTGCGCTTTCCTATCAATTGCTCGACAGTAATTTGTTCACCCACCGTATTATTTGCTATCTTGAGAAAAGCCTCTAGTGCTACCTATGGCCCCCGGGTCTATTTTCTATCATATTACTTTCCGATCTACTATTTTGCAATCTTTTATTTTCAGATCTATAAACCAAAAACCCTAAAAATATTTACTTTATCTTTTGTTTAGTTTTATCTATCTCTATCAGATCTGACTTTTGCAAGTGACCGTGAAGGGATTGACAACCCCTTTATCATGTTGGGTGCAAGTGTTTGATTGTTTGTGCAGGTATTGGTGATTTGTGCGTTGTCTCCTACTGGATTGATACCTTGGTTCTCTAACTGAGGGAAATGCTTATCTCTACTTTGCTGCATCACCCTTTCCTCTTCAAGGGAAAAACCAACGCAAGCTCAAGAAGTAGCAGGAAGAATTTCTGGCGCCGTTGCCGGGGAGATCTACGCCAAGTCAAGACATACCACGTACCCATCATAAACTCTCATCTCTTGTATTACATTATTCACCATTTGCATCTCGTTTTCCTCTCCCCCACTTCTAAATCAATTTTCGGAAAGATTTGCCTTTTTATTCGCCCTTCTTTCGCCCCTCTTCCGTTCATCTTTTTCATTTGCTTTTTGTTTGCCCATTTGCTAGATGGATTTGTTGCCACCATGTCTGAAACTGGGGATGTTATCATTGAAAATCTTGAGGGAAAACTTGCATCTAGTTCTTCGGATCATGAAACTGAAACTCCTCCTAATTACAAAGCAAAAACTTTTCATATTGGAGATGGTAATATTATTGGGAAAAGTGTTATTCAAGAATTCTTTGATTATACGGGATCTATGCCTATTAGTAAAAGATCTATTCTTCTCGATACAAATTGTTATGCGGATGCCATTGTTACGCTTGTTGAGAAATTAGAAAGAAAATTTGTGCACATTCATCCTGCTTTGCAAAAGGTGTTTTACGAACTTCCCAACATTAATCATCCTATAGCTAAAAAGATTGCCACCATCATCCTTATGCGAGAATTTGATTTTATAATACATGAAGCTAGGGATATTTTTTCTTTCTATAATAAAGATGTTGCACACCCTCTGATTGAAGATATCCTCCATGATAAAGAAACTATGCGTAGTTTGGAATCTAGGGATTATCGATCTTATAGCGAGAATCTTAGGAGGAGAGCTCCCTATTTAGAAGTTTCTCAAGATTTGTACCTTGAGACCTATGAGGAATTTGATTGGATTACAAGGGGAATTTATGTAGGATTTAATAGGGATTGGTTGAATAAGATGATGAAAGAACCCGTTAGAAACGAGATACGTGTTCTGTATGATGATATATATGGCGATGATCCTGATTATGGGTTTATGAATGTCAAAATCAGTAGTCAAAATCCTTTTCATGATTTAAGTTCATCTACTATAAGGGAAATAAAGGAAAGGATAGATTTGTTAAGATGAGTTTTGGAAGATTTGATGAAAAAGGAATTGCATGCCAAAGATGACAATACCTAGATCTATGTGTTTTTATGCCTAGCTAAGGGCGTTAAACAATAGCGCTTGTTGGGAGGCAACCCAATTTTATATTTGTTCTTTGATTTTTGGTTCTGTTTTTAAATAAATAATTCATCTAGCCTTTGGTTAGATGTGTTTTTGTTTTTTAATTAGTGTTTGTGCCAAGTAAGACCTTTGGGATGGCTTACGGTGATAGTTGATTTGATCTTGCTGAAAAACAGAAACTTTTGCGTCCAGTCACAGAACTGTTTAGATTCACTGGAGCATGGAAAAACCCTGAATTGTTTTACACAATATTGATATACAAATTTCCTCTGTTGTCCTAATTTTTCAGAATTTTTGGAGTTACAGAAGTATTAGAACAATTCAGATCTTCGCAGTCTATTCTGTTTTTGACAGATTCTGTTTTCTATGTGTTGTTTGCTTATTTTGATGAATCTATGGGTAGTATCGGGGGGTATGAGCCATGGAGAAGTTGGAATACAGTAGATATTACACCAATATAAATAAAGAATGAGTTCACAACAGTACCAAAAGTGGTGATTTATTTTCTTATACTAACGGAGCTTATGAGATTTTCTGTTGAGTTTTGTGTTGTGAAGTTTTCAAGTTTTGGGTAAGGATTTGATGGACTATGGAATAAGGAGTGGCAATAGCCTAAGCTTGGGGATGCCCAAGGCACCCCAAGGTAATATTCAAGGGCAACCAAGAGCCTAAGCTTGGTGATGCCCCGGAAGGCATCCCCTCTTTCGTCTTCGTCTATCGGTAACTTTACTTGAGGCTATATTTTTATTCACCACATGATATGTGTTTTGCTTGGAGCGTCTTGTATGATTTGAGTCTTTGCTTTTTAGTTTGCCACAATCATCCTTTCTGTACACACCTTTTGAGAGGGACACGCATGAATCGCGATTTATTAGAATACTCTATGTGCTTCACTTATATCTTTTGAGCTAGGCAATTTTGCTCTAGTGCTTCACTTATATCTTTTTAGCACACGGCGGTGGCTTTATTTTGTAGAAATTATTGAACTCTCATGCTTCACTTATATTAATTTGAGAGTCTCTAAACAGCGTGGTAATTTTCTTTGGTTATGAATTTAGTCCTAATATGATAGGCATCCAAGAGGGATATAATAAAAACTTTCATATAAAGTGCATTGAATACTATGAGAAGTTTGATTCCTTATGATTGTTTTGAGATATAGAGATGGTGATATTAGAGTCATGCTAGTGAGTAATTGTGAATTGGAGAAATACTTGTGTTGAGGTTTGTAATTCCCGTAGCATGCACGTATGGTGAATCGTTATGTAACGAAGTTGGAGCATGAGGTATTTTTTGATTGTCTTCCTTATGAGTGGCGGTCGGGGACGAGCGATGGTCTTTTCCTACCAATCTATCCCCCTAGGAGCATGTGCGTAGTACTTTGTTTCGATGACTAATAGATTTTTGCAATAAGTATGTGAGTTCTTTATGACTAATGTTGAGTCCATGGATTATACGCACTCTCACCCTTCCACCTTTGCTAGCCTCTTTAGTGCCGCGCAACTTTCGTCGGTACCATAAACCCACCATATACCTTCCTCAAAACAGACACCATACCTACCTATTATGGCATTTCCATAGCCATTCTGAGATATATTGCCATGCAACTTTCCACCGTTCCATTTTATTATGACACGTTCCATCATTGTCATATTGCTTTGCATGATCATGTAGTTGACATCGTATTTGTGGAAAAGCCACCTTTCATAATTCTTTCATACATGTCACTCTTGAGTCATTGCACATCCCGGTACACCACCGGAGGCATTCATATAGAGTCATATTTTTGTTCTAAGTATCGAGTTGTAATTTTTGAGTTGTAAGTAAATAAGAGTGTGATGATCTTCATTATTAGAGCATTGTCCCATGTGAGGAAAAAACATAAAAAGGGAGGCCAAACAAGCCAAACAAAAAAAAAATGAGAGAGAGAAGGGGCAATGTTACTATCCTTTTTTTTCCACACTTGTGCTTCAAAGTAGCACCATGATCTTCATGATAGAGAGTCTCCTATGTTGTCACTTTCATATGCTAGTGGGATTTTTTTCATTATAGAACTTGGCTTGTATATTCCAACGATGGGCTTCCTCAAATTGCCCTAGGTCTTCATGAGCAAGCAAGTTGGATGCACACCCACTTAGTTTTCTTTTGAGCTTTCATAAACTTATAGCTCTAGTGCATCCGTTGCATGGCAATCCCTACTCACTCACATTGATATCTATTGATGGGCATCTCCATAGCCTGTTAATACGCCTAGTTGATGTGAGACTATCTCCCTCTTTTTGTCTTCTCCACAACCACCATATTCTATTCCACCTATAGTGCTATGTCCATGGCTCACGCTCATGTATTGCGTGAAAGTTGAAAAGGTTTGATAACACCAAATGTATGAAACAATTGCTTGGATTGTCATCGGGGTTGTGCATGAATTGAATACTTTGTGTGATGAAGATGGAGCATAGCCAGACTATATGATTTTGTAGGGATAAACTTTCTTTGGCCATGTTATTTTGAGAAGACATAATTGCCTTGTTAGTATGCTTGAAGTATTATTGTTTTTATGTCAATATTAAACTTTTGTTTTGAATCTTATGGATCTGAGCATTCATGCCACAATAAAGAAAATTACATGGATAAATATGTTAGGTAGCATTCCACATCAAAAATCTTGTTTTTATCATTTACCTACTCGAGGACGAGCAGGAATTAAGCTTGGGGATGCTTGATACGTCTCCAACGTATCTATAATTTTTTATTGTTCCATACTATTATATTATCTGTTTTGGATGTTTTATATGCATTAATATGCTATTTTATATTATTTTTGGGACTAACTTATTAACCTAGAGCCCAGTGCCAGTTTCTGTTTTTTCCTTGTTTTTGAGCTTCGCAGGAAAGGAATAACAAACAGAGTCCAAACGGAATAAAACCTTCACGATGATTTTTCTTGGACCAGAAGACACCCAGGAGACTTGGAGTGCAAGTCAGAAGAGCCACAAGGCATCCACAAGGGGGGAGGGCGCACCCAGGGGGGTAGGGCGCGCCCCCTGCCTTGTGGGCCCCTTGGTGACCCCCTGACCTAGATCATCCTCCTATATATTCACATATATTCCCAAACCACCAGAAACATCCATGAAAATAGTTTTCCACCGCTGCAACCTTCTATTCCTGTGAGATCCCATCTTGGGGCCTTTTCCGGCATCCTGCCAGAGGGGGATTTGATCATGGAGGGCTTCTACATCAACTCTATTGCCCTTCCGATGAAGCGTGAGTAGTTTACCTCAGACCTACGGGTCCATAGCTAGTATCTAGATGGCTTATTCTCTCTCTTTGATTCTCAATACAACGTTCCCCTTGATGTTCTTGGAGATCTATCCGATGTAATCTTCTTTTGCGGTGTGTTTGTCAAGATCCGATGAATTGTGGATTTATGATCAGCTTATCTATGAATATTATTTGAATCTTCTCTGAATTATTTTATGCATGATTTGATATCCTTGTAATTCTCTTCGAACTATCGGTTTGGTTTGGCCAACTAGATTGGTTTTTCTTGCAATGGGAGAAGTGCTTGCCTTTGGGTTCAATATTGTAGTGTCCTCTCCCAGTGACAGTAGGGGCAGCGAGGCACGTATTGTATTGTTGCCATCGAGGATAAAAAGACGGGGTTACATCATATTGCTTGAGTTTATTCCTCTACATCATGTCATCTTACTTAAAGCGTTACTCTATTCTTCATGAACTTAATACTCTAGATGCAGGCAGGAGTCGGTCGATGTGTGGAGTAATAGTAGTAGATGCAGGCAGGAGTCGTTCTACTTGACACGGACGTGAGGCCTTAATTTCATAATCATTGCCTTGGATATCGTCATAACTTTGCGCTTGTCTATCAATTGCTCGACAGTAATTTGTTCACCCACCGTATTATTTGCTATCTTGAGAAAAGCCTCTAGTGAAACCTATGGCCCCCGGGTCTATTTTCCATCATATTACTTTCCGATATACTATTTTGCAATCTTTTATTTTCAGATCTATAAACCAAAAACCCTAAAAATATTTACTTTATCTTTTGTTTAGTTTTATCTATCTCTATCAGATCTCACTTTTGCAAGTGACCGTGAAGGGATTGACAACCCCTTTATCGCGTTGGGTGCAAGTGTTTGATTGTTTGTGCAGGTATTGGTGATTTGTGCGTTGTCTCCTACTAGATTGATACCTTGGTTCTCTAACTGAGGGAAATACTTATCTCTACTTTGCTGCATCACCCTTTCCTCTTCAAGGAAAAAACCAACGCAAGCTCAAGAAGTAGCACCGACACCTTCCTCAACCCTACCAGAGCTGCTTCGCCGACACCATCCTCAACCCTACCGGAGTAGCTTCGCCTATACCATTCTCAACCATACCGGGGCCACTTTGCCAATGCCCAAGTCCACGGCCTCAAATCCGCTTCATCGCACCCTCGTCCAACCTACCAGAGCAGCTTCTGACGCCCCCTCCACCGCTGTAGATCTGCATCGTCGACACCATCCTGAACCCAACCAGCAGAGCAGCTTCACCGACGCCCTCGTCCACGGCCTCAGATCCGCTTCTCCCACACCGTAGTCCACCCTACCGGAGCCGCTCCACAAACACCCTACTCCATGGTTCTAGATCTCCTTACCGGACCCCGACAGCCAGCGCAGCGTCATCACCCTTGATGTTTCTAACCTAACTCCCACCGTCTGGCAGGATGCCAAGCACCCATCGCGGCCTAGGTACTTGTCACCTTTAAACCCGGCCAGCATCACCTACCCGATGTACTTCAAATATACTAACAGGTCGCTGTTACATGTTATGCAGCTGGCAAGAACTACAAGGACGATGTTTCTTCTGGATCTAACAGCTTGGCCAACCAAGATCCTGGACAGAGGCATTGATATGATCTTGTAAGTGCGTCTCTCTCTTGTATTGTTGTGTGCCTGCTAGCGTGCTTTGCTAGGATTTTCGACCACTAATCCCTTTGTGCAGACAATGATTTCCACTACTGGCTGCTAAATTAGAGATGTAGATGTCATACATGATACTCCCTCCATTCCTAAATATAAGTCTTTCTAGCGATTCCACTATAGACTACATATAGAGCAAAATGAGTAAATCTACACACTAAAATGCATCTATATACATCTGTATGTGGTCCATAGTGGAATCTCTACAAAGACATATATTTAGGAACAGAGGTAGAACATTACACAAAATCATAGGTTGCATGTAGGAATTCCACTGCACTACATTAGGCTCCCTTAGAATGCCTGCTAGTCCAGTACATAGAGTCATGGCTAGTTTATGCTACGCACACAATCGTTAATTGGTGGTTTAAATATGCGCAAGGGATATGCAATGTATTATCTTGTAGAGATATCTCAAATTAGCCGTGTCAACTTGCAGATGGGGTGCTGCAATGAAAAAGTACAAGATTTCTTAGTACAAGATGTATGTGGCAATTTCATGGAACATCGCAAAAAAAGGAGAGGCAGTGGTGAGCCTATACAGTGTGCTATGGTAGATCACTCCATTGCAATCATCATGACATGTTATTTGTATGTCAATGCTGTTGGCCAGGGTTCTTAGGGACAGTTATTTCGAGTTATCCTAAGAAAATAAGCCCCTTTGAATATAAGCTCCAGATAATAAGCCAACCAGTTATTTTCATTGCCTGCTTTTTCAGCTTATTTGTGGTATGTTTAGTGAAAAGTCTAGATTGCATTATATTTTGTCATTTTGCTGCCCATATGAAGATTAATTTGACTTGCAAACATCACAAATTGAACCCAGTGCAGTAATTAATATGATAGGAAAACAGACCATCAATATTTGTTCAAAATGCAAATACAAAGATACCATCTACTTGGCACAATCTACTTTGGTCAATATCTTCCATAGAGAGCCCATTGCCTAATTCAAATGAAGAATGCATTGCCTAAAGTTAAATGAAGAACCATTATTTATCGAAATTCGATGGTCCAAATAGCTGGTTATTATCATATTGCAGCACCACCTGAAAGCATCATATAGCAGCAGCAGCAGCTCATAGCAACTCACCATACAGCAGCAGCAGCAGCTAGCAATTCATCATATACCAACAACAGCTCGTAGCAATTCATCATATAGCAGGAGCAGGAGCAGCTCATAGCAATTCATCATATAGCAGCAACAAGAGCAGCTCATAGCAACTCATCATATAGCAGCAGCAGCGGCGGCTCATAGCAATTCATCATACAGCAGCAGCAGCTCATAGCAATTCATCATATAGCAGCAGCAGGAGCAGCTCATAGCAATGCATCATATAGCAGCAGCAGCAGCAGCTCATAGCAATTCATCGTATAGCGGATCAGAATGAAAATTTGGCAAAAAATCGAAGGAGATCCTCACCTTGTTGGA
The DNA here is from genome assembly GCA_011799875.1 of Thinopyrum elongatum. Classification (NCBI taxonomy): domain Eukaryota; kingdom Viridiplantae; phylum Streptophyta; class Magnoliopsida; order Poales; family Poaceae; genus Thinopyrum; species Thinopyrum elongatum. The sequence continues at coordinate 231,954,302 of CM022300.1, forward strand.
TGAGCTCATCCTTCTACAGCACCTCAAGGCCACGGCCTGGGAGGAGGGGAGGGGGAACGAGGTGCCTTCTGCCGGAGTGGGGCATGGGCCGTAGTTGTGCGGTGACCGCTGGAGTAGTGTGTTGGATGGACCATAGCGGAGCAGCTGCTGGAGACCATGAGAGTGAGGGGCAGCACCAGAGGGAGGAGCAGCCGGGGAGATTGGGCCCTACCCACCGACCATGTAGCCTAGCTGGACAGAGCATCGTCGAGGAGCAGGCCTGATGGGACTTGTGGCAGCGGCTCACTGGAGGAACCCTAGCGCTGCAGGCAGGGGATCGAGGGAGAGGGAAAGGGGAGAGGAGATGCAAGCGGGCAGGGCAATGAACGCTTGCGTGTTTGTTTTTACTTGAGGGTCAGGTGTGACGCGGGCATGAGCAGTGGCATTTTGAGTGTAATATAGGCAGACAACAGAGTCATTTCGCTATTCCCCTTCCCTTCAATTTTTAGTGAGCTTCTATGCCCCCCCAGCGAAATAAGTTAAGCCCAAGACCATAACTCAAAAATGAGTTCTTTACATCTTTTATGTCTTATTTTGACAATAAGCTCTAAAAAGGCAGAATAGAACTGGCCCTTCACCTGCAATTCAATTGTGCGTGCAATGATGAATCACTCCTGCCTGCTATAGTGTACATTTAGGCATCATACATGGCATAACCTAATACACGTGCATTTCATTATAGAATCTGAAATATGCAATGTTTATGTTAGTTCATACGTTGCACATGATGTTTAAATGCCCTTAAATCTGGTCAGTCAAGTGATGGTCTTTAAGCCTCCTTCTATGCTTCTTTTCTTGATATGTAATTCAATGTTGTGCAAGATTTTCTCACACATTTGTTCAATTGCTTGTTTGTATCAGCCAGCCATACTAGGACTATTTGCTTTAATTACTTGTTGTTCTTGACCTAACAGAGCTTGTCAACGAATTAAACACTAAGGGCTGCTGTAGTGGGGGCTTGTATAACTCATAGGTGACATAAAGGTTTGGCTGTACACTAAAGTAGGCTCTCCAAGAGTACCTAGAGGTCCAGTTCGAAGGTATGCCTACTTTTTACACAGTGCACACATAGTAAATGCTCATTTCATTGTGTGCAAGAGATGCGGCATGTTTCATTATGTGGTGTTGTTTTGTTATAAACTCATCCTTTGGTGTTGTTCACAGACTGGAAAGTATGCATATTTATCTTCCAAGGAGACTAGTAAGTAGTTTGTGTCACCTTGCAGAGGGGGTGCAATGAAGATAAGATTGAGGATTTCCAAGTGCAAGATGTTAGGAAGGAGCCTTGCAAGAGAAGGAGGAGCAGCGCTGAGCCTGTTCAACCAGTTATGGTAAGTCACTGTATTACAATTACCAGGACATCCTATTTGTCTGACATTGTGCTTGCGTAGGGTTCTTCACCTGTAACCCAGTCATTGGGCCATTGATTAAAACTCCCTCTGCTCACTACTATATGATGTTCTAACTTTTTTGTAAATCAGATGTATGTAAACACATTTTAATGTGTCTGTTCACTCATTACGGATGTAGTCTACTTTTAAATATCTAAAACATCTTATAGTAGTGAACAGTGTGAAACTGCTTCGTGCTATGGTAGAGTTGTCGATGTCATAAATGTCATAACCAAACGCATATTCACATCATTAGCCTCACTATCATTACTAGGATCTTGATTACATACTAGTCGAGATACTTCATATGGGGCAAACAATATTACATTACTTGTTCCTTTATATAGTCAATGTAGCTAGGCCATGGATGTTATTGAGGCATGCATGTATGCATGCTGCCAACTCAATAGTTCAATTGCTTGTTTGTTTCAGGGATAGTTAAATGGCTCTTTTCAATTGCTTTATTTGTCCTCAGTTAATGAGATGTCGAAACAATGATGCCTGATGTAGGGTACTTGTATAACTATTAGTTGACATAATTAAAGGCCTTACCATTTAATTACTCTGGCGAAGTGTGCCTGAAGCTTTGAAGTCTATTAACCAACTATTACTGCATGAGGCTCACAATCTAGTTTATACGAGGCTAATGATTGCATAGTTTTGCTTGCTGTAGTAGGTTTGTATGAATCCCTCTGCTGTTCATTATGCTCCCTAAGACTTTAATTGAGCTACAGAATGGCCAACTGCTTGTTTACTTATATGCAATATAATGTTCAGTAGCTGCATGTGGTCTAAATTTGTAACCTGTCTGTGTTTTGGATTTGACCCCAACATCATGCTCCTCTGGTGAGCTAAGAGAGATTTCTGTATGCGAGCTGCACAGACTACCATTTTTATAATTTTTATAATATCAACTGCTTATGCTTCTTGACGTATAACATTATTGTTAGTCCTGTTTTGCCATGTACAAGATAGTCTTTCTTGCTCGCTTCACTATTGTAACTATATTTTTGCCCTAGTCATGTGTACTTACAGAAACATTTTAGGATGAAGAGACATCAACACAAAGATCTGAGAGCAGTGCGGCATGGCCGTTACCAAATGATTATGGATTGGAATTGGAATGTGCTGATGTTCTCGAGCATCAACTAGAGGTGGCAAGACAACATGTATATGATTCTCAACATGTAATCAACATGTTGAGACTGGAGTTGCAGGTATTAGATGCAGGAGACAAACTAGGCTTTTAACAGGCCGAAAGTCGCGTCGGACTAAAATTGTGCCCTACGGAACGTGGGCCGCTAATGGACCCAAAGTCAAGTGGCACTGTTAAAGGCCCAACTGTTGTGCGGGCCGTTAACAGGTTGAAAGACAAAATTGGCTAGAAGTTGGCCCATGTACAGAATGGGCCTAGGAAAGGTCGAAAGTCACAATGGGCTAGAAGTTAGCCCAACTACAAAATGGGCCGAGAAAAGGCCGAAAGATGTACCGGCGGCATATTGGTCTATATCTATAATGGGCTGCTAACAGGCCGAAAGAAAGCCGGGCCGTAATTGAGCCCAAAGACGTAGCGGGCGGTTAACGGGCTGGAACTAACGATCGGCTAGAAATTGTCAAATCCAGAATGGGCCTTTGGTGGGCCGATTCTGTGTAACTCGTATGGGTCGTGCTTGTGAATGGGCCTGACTCAAGTAGGCCGCTAATGGGCTGGCCCGCTTATTTTGACAGGCCCGACCTTTTAACCTAAACGGGCCACTATTGCGCCGAGCCACGTGTCGACGTACCATAGGCGCGTCTCGTCCACTCGCTGGATGACACCTCTCCGAACGCGGAGCTGGCACATGGATACTCCGGCGAATCAGAATTTTACACGTAGAAAATCCCCATTGGTCCGGGCTGTTAACGGGTTATCGGATCCAAACCGGAACCCGATAGCTTAACGGCGACCTGTTATGGTGGATGCCACATGTCGGTTACCTTGACGAAACCACTTCCATGACGCACCATTTATCGTCATGAAAGTGGACACTTTCGCGATGATAATTTTGGTATTGTCGTGCAACACTTCTACGACAGCACAGGTATGACTATCTTGATTCTGTCATAAAATCATCATGGATGTACATGCATGACAGAAAACGTGACCTACTATGACAAACACGTATCATCACGGAAGTGGTTTTTTTGTAGTGTTAGCCAAGTCGCACCCTTGTAATCGAGATCATCATCATCAATATCAATCAAGCAGGACTAGGCTTTTACCTCCACCATGAGGAGCCGAACCTGGGTAAACCCTTGTCTCTCGATTCCGATCAACCCCGTTCAAGCAATCACTTAGCGGTGATGGCCTCACGACTAAGTCCTTTCACGAGGACATCTGTCGTGACAAAACCACGACAGTTGGCACCCACCGTGGGGCTATTGCTCGGTGGTGTTGAGTTCTTGGAGGGAGCTCTCCTAGGGATCGAGGGATACACAATTGGCCGCATGACCAAGAGTCGCCGCGGCAAGCTCTACATCGACTACTTAGGCTAGGGTCCCGAGGCCGACTCAATTGAGTACGGGTACCAGGTCCCCTTTGGCAAGATCCACATCTTCATCGGCAAGATCGGTGAGTCAGGACCCGAGCCGGACATCTGCACCGGCATCGTTGAGCTGACTCTGCGCACACAACCCGCCCGGGTTCAAGCCGGGCGAAACAACGTTTTCATTGGCTTCACCCAGGGAGTTGACCTCGCGGACAATTCAACATCAAGCGGCGACACCCTGATCTACTCCGAAGGTGAGTCATCGGCTGGGGAAATAGATTCAATTCGCCCCTTGTATGACCACAAGCTTGGGGGCTGCTCAAACGATGAGTCACCCCGGCTGACCATGAGTCGCCCTATTGGGCCACAGTCTACATGGCAGGAACCGCCCCAGCCCTTGACTCCACTGTGGCAGGCGCTGCGGGAGGCACCGGTGCGTCGGTAACAGATTCGAACGCGGCTAGCCCCATCAAGCCACCAACTCAAGTCTTCTCCAAGTTAGCCACCTCGTTGATGGTTCTTCTTGAGACGTCCGTAACAACAGAAACCCAGGAAGAACACAACGCAGAGATAGCTAAAATCCGGGAGCAGATGACCAAAGCTCAGGAGGACATCAATGCTGAGAGTACTCGCATGGCGCAGCTACAAACCCAGATCTGTAACGAGACAGAGGGTCTAAGGATGGAGGCGTGGCGTTTGAGCCTTCGTCAGCATGCTTCGGAGGAAGTTCACATGAGACGTCACGCGACTCGCATACCTCCTAGCTTTGAGGGAAGACATCTCTTCAACACACCCGCGCCAAGAGCCGGGGCAAGCACCCCTGCAAAACCGGTTATACCCCAATTGAATCGGGTCATGACATAGAGTGGTAACAGCGGGCCATCTCCAAACCAGCCAGCTCCAAACCCGCCGCCTATCCGGAAAACTCCCGATCGCTTCGTGACTCCGGCGGGTCACTTTTCCAACCCTGTTTATAATCTGGTGGCAGCGGCTACAAACCTCACAAGGCTTCCGATCATGGGTGCTACCCCCATTGAAAGGGAGGCTTTGCATGCCATTGAGTTGTTAAAAATGGCGGTCGCTCAGCAGGCGAATTACACTTACAGTCAGGAATGCCTCCACTCCACCCCACATCCCAGCCGTAGCAGGAGCCATCATGCCGAGTCACCGACCATCTCAAGCAACGCCCGATGGATACACAAGCAATAGCATGACCCGCCCAGGCAGGGGGCTGTGGATGCTCAGGAGATCGTTGACTTGGCTCGGGCACGACAGGAAGTAGAGGCTGCTAATGCGGCGGCTTATCAATCGCCTTCTATGATCTCCTTGGCTTCACAAGGTGTCGGGTCAAGCACCCGAACCATCGGGATTCCGTGTCTAGTGCCGGCTTTGCGCAACAAGCGTATGCCCAAGGATTTCAAGGCCCCTCAGAAAGTGTCCAACTACACACTCGACCTCGACCCGGCGATTTGGATTGAAAGTTATGAAATTGCCATGGACATGCTGGATGTCAGCGATGCGGTCAGTGCCAAGTATTTGACTATGATGTTGGAAGGACCGGCTCGCACCTCGCTCAAAAACTTACCGCCTAACTCCATCAACACTTGGGCGGAGTTGAAAGCGCGCTTCTTCAAGTACTTCAAGGGAAGTTGCAAGCATCCTATGATGATTGTTGATCTACAACATCATGTCCAGCGTGAAGGCGAGTCAGCTCACTATTGGTCTTGCCGGGTCACGGATATCATCCACTCCTTAAATGGTATATTGGCGGCTCAAGCCGTGTTGATTCTGGAGAAAAACTGTCACTTCGACCCTCTCGTCCAAAAGCTTGGTCGTCTCAAGAGGACGGTTACAGACATGGGTGAACTCATGGTTTTCTTAATCCGGTATGTGGACTCAGACACCACCAAAGATCCTAACCTTGGACGATGACTAGGCTAACAATGGTAAGAAGAATGGTGGCAGCAAGGGTCAGCAGCAAGGTAACCCGGGGCACAATGGCAACCATGGTGGTCAGAACAATGGTGGCAAACTTAAGCACCCCGAGGGCAGCTCAGATTTTGTCGCTAACACCAACACTGGTTTCAAGGGCCAGAGGAAAAATAATTCTAGGAGGCCGTTCAATGCCAACAAAGCTCGTAACTTCGAGGAAGCCCTCAAGGGTCCGTTCCCAAAGCATAGTACCCCGGATAGGCCGGCAAGTCACTCTTGGGAAAACTGTCATATAATGCAGGCTTATCGCAACCAAGTCCACCAGAATCATCCTGGCAGTGGTGGAGGCAACCCTAGTCAACCAGGAGCTGGCGGCTCAAATTTCCCACGAGGTGGCTCATCGGGTAATTATCATAACCTGGGATATCAAGGCTCGGGCGGCTCAGGATCTGGATATTAGGGGTCTGGAAATCAAGGTGGCAATCAGCATCAAACTAACCAAACAGGGTTTCAAAGCAATCCTAGGCAATTAAGTAGTGGGCAGTATCACGTGTTTACTATTAGTACCTGCAAGAGGGACAACAAGGTTCAGAAACGTGTTGTTAATATGGTTGAACCGGTGGTTCCTCAGTATCTGAATTGGTTAGAACAGCCGGTCACTTGGAGTAGGGCTGATCACCCACCCCGGGTTGATAACCCTGGCAGCTTAGCTCTGGTGGTGGTGCCTTAGGTTTGTGGTTATAATCTCATGAAGGTACTCATGGACAGAGGGAGCAGCATCAATATTCTGTATTATGACACCTTTAGGCGTATGAACTTGTCAGAGAAGCAACATTCATTTTCCTCCACTGTTTTTCAAGGGATTGTTCCCGGGAAATCTGTATACCCCATTGGTCGGATCGAGCTTGAGGTCGTGTTTGGCGATGAATATAATTATAGAACGGAGTTTCTGAAGTTTGAGGTGGTTAAGATCAAGAGCCCACGTCACGCCTTGTTCGGGCGGCCGGCTTATGCTCGTTTCATGGCTCGGCGCTGTTATGTCTTTCTCAAGCTCAAAATGCCTGGGCCAAAGGGTACCATCACAGTTAATGGAAATAGAAAGATTGCTCGTGAGTGCAGAAGGAGATGCGACTTATGTTGAGTCGGCCTGCGTAGAGGAGGAGTTGAAATTTTACAAATCCAATGTTGACTCGACTGACATGACGTCTCTGAAAAAACCCACCATAGAGCCTGACCCGCCCCTCAAGTTCCAGGCGGCCAAAGACACAAAGTAGGTCGATTTCGTCCCTGGCGACTCATCTCAGCAGTTCACTATTGGGGCAGGCATGGATCCCAAATAGGAAAGCGCGCTCATAGAGTTCATCCGTGAGAATCGGGACATCTTTGCATGGAAACCTTCTGACATGCCTGGTGTACCAAGAGAATTCGCTGAGCACCACCTTAATGTTGATCCTAAGATGAAGTCATTTCGGCAATACCTCCATCGTTTTAACGAGGGGAGACGCAAGGCTATTGGGGAAGAAGTACCCTGGCTCCTAGTTGCCGGGTTCATCGTCGAAGTATTTCATCCTGAGTGGCTTTCTAATCTAGTGCTTGTCTTAAAAAAGAATGGCACTTGGCGTATGTGTGTTGATTACACAGATCTCAACAAGGCTTGGCCCAAAGAACCGTTTGCCCTCCCTCGCCTTGACCAGATCATCGATTCCACTGCTGGTTGTGAGAGTTTGTGTTTTTTGGATGATTACTCCGGCTATCATCAGATTAAGATGGCTATTGAGGACCAGGAGAAGACGGATTTCATCACACCCTTTGGGGCTTTCTGTTATGTCTCGATGCCTTTCGGGCTTAAGAGTGCCGAGGCAACTTATCAACACTGTGTGCAAAATTGTTTTCATAATCAGATTGGGCGCAATGTTCATGCTTATGTCGACAATATTTTCGTCAAATCTCGGAAGAAGGAGACTTTGCTGTATGATCTCAAGGAGAGTTTTGACAACCTTCGGTGGTACAAGATGATGCTCAACCCGGCCAAGTGTGTCTTTGGAGTTCCAGCAGGCAAATTGTTGGTTTTCCTGGTGTCTAAAAGAGGCATAGAAGCAAATCTAAAGAAAATCAAAGTAGTCACTTCCCATGGTAAGCCGGCCAACATCAACAATGTGCAGAGGATGGCGGGTCATATTGCTGCCTTAAGTTAGTTTATAAGCCACCTGGGTGAAAGGGCTATCCCTCTGTCTCAGATGTTGAAGAAAACGGATAACTTCTTCTGGAGTGACACTGCAAACAATGCTTTTGAAGCCCTTGACGTGGCTTGAGAATGCGTCGGTATTTCCCCAAAGAGGAAGGGATGATGCAGCACAGCCACAGTAAGTATTTCCCTCAGTTATGAAACCAAGGTTTCAATCCAGTAGGAGAACCAAGCAACACTATGTAAACGGTACCTGCACACAAAGAACAAATACTTTCAACCCGACACGTAAGAGGGGTTGTCAATCCCTCCTCGGTAAAAAGTTAGATTAATTTGTATGAGATTGGATAAATAGATCTGAATAAAACATGAAATAAAATAAGTAAAGGAAAAGTGCAGCAAGGTATTTTTGGGTTTTTTGGACTAATAGATCTGAAAATATATGATAAAAGATAGATCTGAAAGCAATATGATAAAAGATAGACCCAGGGGCCGTAGATTTCACTAGTGGCTTCTCTCGAGAAAATAGCATACGGTGGGTAAACAAATTACTGTTGGGCAATTGACAGAAGAACAAATAATTATGACGATATCCAAGGCAATAATCATGAATATAGGCATCACGTCCAAGATTAGTAGACCGAAAGGATTCTGCATCTACTACTATTACTCCACACATCGACCGCTATCCAGCATGCATTTAGTGTATTAAGTTCATGGAGAAACGGAGTAATGCAATAAGAACAATGACATGATGTGGACAAGATCTATTCATGTAGGAATAGACCCCATCTTGTTATCCTTAATTGCAACGATACGTACGTGCCTCGCTACCCCTTCTGTCACTGGGTGAGGACACCGTAAGATCGAACCCATCACAAAGCACCTCTTCCCATTGCAAGAAAAATCATTCTAGTTGGCCTAACTGCACCAAAGATTCAGATAAGAAATACGAGGCTATAAATAATCATGCATAAAAGAGATCCAAGAAGACTCAAACAAAATTCATGGATATAGATCTGATCATAAACTCAAACTTCATCGGATCCCAACAAACATACCGCAAAAAGTCATTACATCAAATAGATCTCCAAGAGACCATTGTATTGAGAATAAAAAAGAGAGAAGAAGCCATCTTGGTACTGCCTACGAACCCATAGGTCTATGGTGAACTACTCACGCATTATTGGAGAGGCACTAATGAGGATGATGAACCCCTCCGCAATCGTGTTCTCCTCCAGCAGAGTGCCGGAATAGGGCTCAAGATTGGATCTCATGGTTCTAGAACTTACGGCGGCTGGAATTGTGTTTCATCGACTCCCCTAGGGTTTCTGGGATATTTGGGTATTTATAGAGCTAAGAGGCGGTGGAGGAGACCCCCATGGGCCCCACAACCCATCAGGGCGCGCCTGGGCCTCCTGGCGTGCCCTGCTATCTTGTGGGCCCCACGGTCCTCCTCTCCGGTACTTCCTTGGCTCCCAAGTTGTCTTTTGGTCCAAAAAAAATCTCTGAAAAGTTTTGCTGCATTTGGACTCTGTTTGGTAGGGATATTCTGTGAAGTAAAAATCAAGCAAAAAATAGCAACTGGCACTGGGCACTATGTCAATAGGTTAGTCCCAAAAAATGATATAAAGTTGCTATAAAATGATTGTAAAACATCCAAGAATGATAATATAACAGCATGGAACTTATAGATACGTTGGAGACGTATCAGCCTCCCCCAGCTTAATTCCTGCTCATCCTCGAGTAGGTAAATGATAAAAAAAGAATTTTTGATGTGGAATGCTACCTAACATGTTCATCACATATTCTTTTCTTTTGTAGCATGCACATTTGGACTTTTAGAGGTTCAAAGAAATAGTCTATATTTGACATGAAGACTTCAATACTCAAGCATATCAACAAGCAACCATGTCTTTCAAAATATCAACACTAAAGAAAGCTATCCCTAGCCCATCATTCTCAATCATTGATCCATTCACGAAACGCACTCGAATATTAGCTACATCCAATGCTCAGGTATGATCATAGTGCTCCCTAGTTGGTGCTTTATAGGAGAAGATGGAGACTCAAATAAAAATTGCATAAAAGTAAATAGATAGGCCCTTAGCAGAGGGAAGCAGAGATTTCTAGAGGTGCCAGAGCTCAAAGCTTAAATTGAGAGATAATTTTTTTTGAGAGGCATGCTTTTCCCGTCAATGAAAACGACCGAGTAATTCCCAACACTTTCCATGCTAGATATATCATAGACGGTTCCCAAACATAAAATAAAGTTTATTCCTTTTTTCCACCATACTTTCACACTCCAGGCTAGCCATATCCACGGGTACCGTCCATAGCAACACTTTCCAAGGAATTTATTATTTGACAACATAAAGTAAATTTATTTTTCATTTCGGGACTGTGCATCCCTATTACCGCCGTACTCTCATGCAATGACAAGTGAATAAACAGTCATCTTGAGAATAACACATCTAGCATGGAAAATATTGGCCACCCCTGCTGATTCATGAGCGGTACGGGCACACAAAAAGGAAATTAATTTTGAAAATTAGGGTTGGCACATACAAATTTACTTAGAATGGCACGGAAATACCGCATATAGGTAGGTATGGTGGACTCATATGGCAAAACTGGTTTTAAGGATTTTGGATGCACAAGTAGTATTTCTACTTAGTACAAGTGGACGCTAGCAAAAAGATTGAGAAGCAACCAACCAAGAAACAAAAATTCTCATAAACGAGCATTAAGCATAACTAACACCGAATAATGCACCACACGTAGGATGTAAGTTTATTGCATAACTATTGACTTTCGTGCTTGCATAGGGAATCACAAACCTTAACACAAATATTCTTACTAAAGCATAATTACACACCAACATGACTCACATATTACTATCAACATATCTCAAAACTATTACCAAGAATCAAGTTTACTTTGTCCAATGGTCTTCATGAAAGTTTTTATTATGTCCCTCTTGAATATCTATCACTTTAGGACTAGTTTCATATGTTGCAATTGCTTTTGATAAGCTCAAACAAATTTAAGTGAAGAATATGAGCATAAAAATTTTCTTCTCTCAAAATAATATAAGTGAAGCATGAGAGAATTTCTTAAAAAAATTACTAACTCTCAAATAAATATAAGTGAAGCATGAGAGAATGTCTTCAAAAAAATATATTAAAGCACACCATGCTCAAAAAGATATAAGTGAAGCACTAGAGCAATTCCATGGCTCAAAAAAATTAAGTGAAGCACATAGAGCAATTCTAACAAAACATAGCATAAATTTGGCTCTCTCAAATAGGTGTGTTCAGCAAGCATAATTGTGACAAACCAAAAAGCAAAACAAGCAAAGACTCATATAATACAAGACGCTCCAAGCAAAACTCATGATATGTGATGAATAAAAATATAGTTCCAAGTAAAATTACCGATGGCTGTTAGAAGAAACAGGGGATCCCTTCCGGGGCATCCCCAAGCTTTGTTGCTTGGTTCTCCTTGAATATTAACTTGGGGTGCCATGGGCATCCCCAAGATTAGGCTCTTTTCACTCCTTATTCCTTCATCCATCATGATCTCACCCAAAACTTGAAAACTTCAATCACACAAAACTTAACAAAACCTTCATGAGATCCGTTAGTATAATAAAGCAAATTACCACTTTAAGTATTGTAGCAAACCCATTCATATTTTAATATTGCATTATACCTACTGTATTCTAACTTTACCATGGCTTATACCCTTCAATACAATCCATAGATTCATCAAAATAAGCACACAATGCAACGAAAACAGAATCTATCAAAAATAGAACAATCTGTAGTAATCTGAACTCTAAGAATACTTTTGTAACTCCAAAAATTATGAAACATTAGGAAAAGTAGGAAATTTGTATATCACTCTTGTGTAAAAAATTCAGAATTTTTTGTCGCTTATGTGAATTTAAACAATTATGTTACTGGACGCAAAAGTTTCTGTTTTTCGACAGGATCAAATCAACTATCACCCAAAGTTATCCCGAAGGCTTTACTTGGAACAAACACTAATTAAAACATAAAAAGCACAATCATAACAGTAGCATAATTGTGTAAACACTCAAGAACAGAAAGAAAAAGGCAAAAATTAATTTTATTCATTGGGTTGCCTCCAAACAAGCGCTATCGTTTTATGCCCCTAGCTAGGTATATGCATAGATTCAAGTGTTGTCATCTTTGGTCTTTGATCCATAGGCTGCCCTCATGATAGATTCATATGGTGGCTTAATTCTTGTTCTAGGGAAGTGTTCCATACCCTTCCTTAGTGGAAATTAAAATTTAATATTTCCTTCTTTCATATCAATCACGGCACCTATACTTCGTAAAAATGGCCTACCAAGTATAATGGGACAAGACGGATTGCAATCAATATCAAGAACAATAAAGTCTATGGGCACATAATTACTATTTGCAAGAATAAGAACATCATTAATTCTTCCCAAAGGGTTTTTAATAGTAGAATCCACCAAGTGCAAATTAAGAGAACATTCTTCAATATTGGTAAGACCAATCACATCACATAGAGATTTCAGAATTGTGGAAACACTAGCACCCAAATCACATAAAGCAAAGCACTCATAATTTTTAATCTTGACTTTGATGGTAGGTTCCCATTCATCATATAATTTTCTAGGAATTGAAATCTTTAACTCCAACTTTTCTTCTAAAGCTTTCATCATGGCATCAACAATATGTTTAGTAAAAGCTTTGTTTTGTTCATAGGCATGGGGTGAATTTATCATGGATTGCAACAAAGAAATACATTCAATTAGAGAGCAATTATCATAATCAAAGTCTTTGTAATCCAAAAGAGTGGGCACATCACTATTTAAAGTTTTGACCTCTCCAAACCCACTTTTATCAATTTTTTCATCAAGATTTTCACCCTCCAAATAATTGGGATGCCCTCTAGCTAAAGTTGACTCTTCTTCAGTCCCTTTATCATCAATTTTAATCTTACTAAACAAGGAATCAATAGAAGAAACACCAATCACTTTAAGATCTTCATCATTTTTACCTTCTAAAGAAATTGGCTTAGCGGCCATTTGTTTTACTAATGTAGCTTGTGCATCGGATATTTTGCCTAGCAAATTTTCAGCATGAGCATACTTGGATTGGAGATTAGAAACTTCTATACTAATATCATCAAGTTGTTTTGTTATAGCATCTAGCACAGTAGAGTGTTCTTTAAGTTCCTCGGTAAAATACTTATTATGGTAAAATTGTGTAGTCATATATTCCTTGGTAATTTTGTCAATATTGGGGTAAGGAATATCAGAGTACTTTCTTTGAGACCTCGTGACTACGCAAACAAGATTGCACGCAAACAAGAGACCTGGCAAGAAAAAGGCGAACAAAAAAGAGGGCGAATAAAAAGGCAAATTTTCATGAAGTGGGGGAGATGAAAACGAGAGGCAAATGGCAAATAATGTAAATTGCAAGGAGGTGAGATTTGTGATTAGGAACCTGATAGATGTTGATGTTGTCTCCCCATGCAACGACGCTAGGAATTCCTTCGACGTTGCTTGAGACTGCGTTGATATTTCTCCAAAGAGGAAGGGATCATGCAGCACAGCTACGGTTAGTATTTCCCTCATATATGAAATCAAGGTATCAATCCAGTAGGAGAACCAAGCAACACTATGTAAACAATACGTGCACACAAAGAACAAATACTTGCAACCCAACGTGTAAGAGGGGTTGTCAATCCCTCCTCGGTAAAAAGATAGATTAATTTGTATGAGATTGGATAAATAGATCTGAATAAAACACGAAAGAAAATAAGTAAAGGAAAAGTGCAACAAGGTATTTTTGGGTTTTTGGAATAATAGATCTGAAAAAAATATGATAAAAGATAAATCTGAAAGCAATATGATAAAAGATAGACCCGGGGGCCGTAGATTTCCCTAGTGGCTTCTCTCTAGAAAATAGCATACGGTGGGTAAACAAATTACTGTTGGGCAATTGATAGAAGAACAAATAATTATGACGACATCCAAGGAAATAATCATGAATATAGGCATCACATCCAAGATTAGTAGACCAAAACGATTCTGCATCTACTACTATTACTCCACACATCGACCGCTATCCAGCATGCATCTAGTGTATTAAGTTCATGGAGAAACGGAGTAATGCAATGAGAACGATGACATGATGCGGACAAGATCTATTCATGTAGGAATAGACCCCATCTTTTTATCCTTAATAGCAATGATACGTACGTGCCTCGCTACCCCTTCTGTCACTGGGTGATGACACTGTAAGATCGAACCCATCACAAAGCACCTCTTCCCATTGCAAGAAAAATCAATCTACTTGGCCTAACTACACCAAATATTCAGAGAAGAAATACGAGGCTATAAATAATCATGCATAAAAGAGATCAAAGAAGACTCAAATAATATTCATGGATATAGATCTGATCATAAACCCGAACTTCATCGGATCCCAACAAACACACCGCAAAAAGTCATTACATCAAATAGATCTCCAAGAGACAATTGTATTGAGAATCAAAAAGAGAGAAGAAGCCATCTAGGTACTGTCTACGGACCCGTAGGTCTATGGTGAACTACTCATGCATCATCAGAGAGGCAGTAATGAGGATGATGAACCCCTCCGCGATCGTGTTCTCCTCCAGCAGAGTGCCGGAATAGGGCTCTAGATTGGATCTCGTGGTTCTGGAACTTACGGCGGCCGGAATTGTGTTTCATCGACTCCCCTAGGGTTTCTGGAATATTTGGGAGTTTATAGAGCTGAGAGGCGGTGGAGGAGACCCCCGTGGGCCCCACACCCCATCAGGGCCCACCTGGGCCGCCTGGCATGCCCTTGTGTCTTATGGGCCCCATGGTCCTCCTCTCCGGTACTTACTTGGCTTCCAAGTTGTCTTCTGGTCCAAAAAAATCTCCAAAAAGTTTCGCTGCGTTTGGACTCCGTTTGATAGGGATATTCTGCGAAGTAAAAAACAAGAAAAAAAATAGCAACCGGCACTCGGCACTATGTCAATAGGTTAGTCCCAAAAAATGATATAAAGTTGCTATAAAATGATTGTAAAACATCCAAGAATGATAATATAACAGCATGGAACAATCCAAAATTATAGATACGTTGGAGACGTATCAGCCATCAAGAAATAGTTGGCTGAGCCGCCCGTCTTGGCTGCTCCTATTAACAAAGAGCCTATGCTCTTGTACATTGCTGCCAATAACAAAGTGGTAAGTATTGCAGTTGTCATGGAGTGCAAGGCGGCAGGGAAAGAATATCATGTTCAGAGGCCAGTCTACTACATCAACGAAGTCTTGACAGAGTCCAAACAGAGATATCCACATTGGCAGAAGCTGGTATTCGGGGTCTTCATGGCGAGTCGTAAGTTGAAACATTATTTTCTAGAACACCCAATAATTGTGGTTAGTTCTGCCCTGTTGGGAGAAATCATTCAAAATAGAGAAGCCACTGGAAGGATTGCTAAGTGGGCAATTGAGCTTGCGCAACATCATCTGAAATATGTGCCTCGAACAGCCATGAAGTCCCAAGCACTCATGGATTTCATCAATGATTGGACTGAACTTCAAGTTCCTGAAGAAAGGCCAGATAAAACTTATTAGACAATTCATTTTGATGGTTCCAGACAGTTGGAGGGCTCAGGGGCTGGAGTTATCTTATCTTCCCCAGGAGGTGATAAATTTTGTTATGTGTCGAGGATAATGTTTCCCTGCAATAACAATGCAGCTGAGTATGAAGCTCTCCTCCATGGTCTCCGGATGGCTAAGGAGATGAATCTCAGCCGGGTCAAATGTTTGGGCGACTTAGATTTGGTTGCTCAGCAAGTCTCTGGAAAGTGGGATTCCAAGGACCCCCTCACGGTGGCTTATCGGCAGGCGGTGACTAACATTGCAGGACATTTTAAGGGTTATCAAGTGGATCACATTGACAAGCGGCTCAACGAGCCGACTGATGCATTTTATCACGACTCGGTTCTCAATGTAAGCCAGTCCCTCCCAATGTTTTCCTTGACGTTCTTCATAATCCTTCTGTCAAACTGCCGTCTGAGGAAGATCTGGCCATACCTGACCCGGAGGCACAATTGGTGGCGGCTTTACATGCTACCCCTAACTGGATGGTCCCTTATTTGACTTCTCTGACTCGAGGCGAGCTCCCTGAGGATGAACTTATCGCTCGTCAGATTGTTCACCATTCAAAATCCATGACTATTGTTCATGGCGAGTTACACAGACGAAGCATCACTGGTGTTTTTCAACATTGTGTCTCCCTAAGGAGGGAAGCGAGATCCTTAATAAGATTCACTCTAGCGACTTGTCGGTGCAACAAACCTTCACGTATGTTAGCCAGACTGTACACAGGCGCAATGGCGAAGATACAACAACACCAAATTCCCAAGACGAGAACAAGCCAGAAAGATAGCTCTTTGAGGAATCAAAGGGCGGATCAAGAAGACCAAGACAAGCCAAGAGAACAAGATGTCACTAAGAAAATACCTCCCTTACCGGGCAGGCGAGCCTGGGCAGGTCCAGGCCTCACCAAGAACAAGTCCCAAGATCTCCCCGGTAGGCTTGCCAGGGCCGCCAAGGGCAAATATCCCCGCCAAGACTCCACCGCTCCACCGCACAGCGACGCAAGTCACCTATCAGTGTGGGGTCAAGCCCCCAAGTGATTATTGGCTGTCATTTGGCATGTGGTAGCCATTTGGAAGGGAGATTCCCCCTATATAACACCTGTCCAGAGGCGTGTTATGTAGACAGGTGGAAGATGATTAAGCGGCGCGACAGGCTTGCGAGTTGCATCCTCAGCGTGACACCTACCAGTGCATTTAAAGCACTTTGTCCTAACTGCCAGAGTTAGGTATGATAGCACTGTTGGCTATCTAATCAGTAGATAATGACTGATTTGCCACTGTGGTAACCCCTTAGCCTATAAAAGGAGGGCCATGGCAACCTAGAAAAGGATTCGGACCCTTGCACACTCATACACGCGTAGCTGCTCTCCCTGAGGCGACCTTGCCGGGCTTGAGCGATGCGTGTCCACCACGGTCCTCTCTTCAATCCACCAAAGTAGGAGTAGGGTTTTACGCTTCATAGTGGCCCGAACCTGGGCAAAAACCACCAGCGTCACCTCTGTCGTGCTGTCCCATGGCTTCCGCTCTTTGTGAAACATGATCTCCCCCCTGCCGAACCACAAAGGGCTGATGGCCCCATTGGTGATCGTGTTCCACCACGACATCTTTGGCACGCCAGGTAGGGGCCAGCCCTTGCGCAAACCCGAGGTCGTGAACAGCGCGCCAATCTTCATCATCGTTAGCTTCATCATCCATGGCGCCAAAGAAAAAACCCGGCGCAACAGCTCACCCTTCCACCTCGAAGGCCCCCTCGCATGCAGCCGCCGATACTATGGGCGCTGCAGCGGTGTTGGGGGACACGGACACCGTGGGGGACATGACCGGCCTAGGCGGCGCTGTCATCGTTCCCCCTGCAGCCGAAGTGGGAGCGGAAGACGCCAGGGGTGGGTGGCATCAACAGCATCCCGATGGCCGTGTTCCACAAGGCGCGGGTGGGGGGAATGTTCAGTCTCCGCCTCCTCACTGCGCTGGAGGACGCAGCCGCAGTGACAACACCCGCTCTGGTGCGAGTCATGACCCCCTGGCTGTCCCTGCTACAGGCGCAGCTACGGGGCACGTGCCTTCCCCAGGGCAGGACAACCAAGATGAAGCGCCAAACAGTGTCATCGAACCCCAGGCGCACCCTTCTCGCCACTGTACCGCCGTGGCGGCCGGCTCACGGCGACAAGAACACGGCGCCGCCACTACTGGTACTATCAGGAGTCGGGCGATGTCGTGGTCTACATCATCATCTATGCCAAGCACTGCTTCGGAAGCCATGGCCCGAGCCCAACTCCTGCTTAGATTCCCGCCAGTGGCCGATCAAATGGATGAGTGGAGAGCCACCATCCAAAGTTTGATCGGTTTTGCTGAAGCGGAAGGATCACAGCGGGCAGGCCCACCACAGCGCTTGCAAGCAACAACCACGGCCCGAGCTGCAGACCATGTCGAGGGGGCCACTCCAATGGTGCAATCCCCTCCACGACAGCCGGCACAGAGGCCGCAGCCTGAGCCACGCGACCAGGATCCCGACAAGGCATCAATGGCTTCATCTAATCCTCGGGCCCGTCGAGATCAGCGGCAGGTCCTGGAAAATCAGTGTAGAGAAGACGCGCACGTCACTATAGAACGACACCGCGAAACCCACCGCCAATCTGACAGGCGCGATGGCCCAGACGTAGATGAACCCGTGCCCAGTAAAGGCGGATACCTGCCTTTCGAGGTTGGGTGCCCTGCCTTCACTCGCGAGCTGCGGCAAGTCCGTTGGCCATCTGCCCATGTTTTCAAGCCCGAGATACCAGAAAAGTATGATGGAAGACTGAACCCGGCAGAGTTCTTGAGCATCTACACCATCATTGTTCAAGCCGCCCGAGGAGGAGATGAGAAGGTGTTCGCCAACTACTTCCCTTTGGCATTTAAGCCAAACGTGAGGTCATGGCTGATGCACCTACCGGAGAATTCCATTTTGTCCTGGGCTGACCTGTGCAATGAGTTTGTTGGTGTCGTCACGGGCGGCCATCAAGATCCAGGACGGCCCAATGATTTGTAGCTCCTTCCACAAAAAGGGAGGGGAGATCTTGCGGAAGTACATGCAGAGGTTTAGCCGGGTGCACAGGAACATTCCAGATATCCAACCGGCAGCTGTGATTGCCGCTTTCCAGTCCAACGTATGCAACAGGAGGATACGTTCCAAGATGAACGTCCGGTTGCCCAAGACTATGAATGAGCTGTACACCTTGGTGGACAAGTGTTCACGTACAGAGGAAGGGAGGCGGCTCCCCGAAGAAGAGGATGGCATCAAAGTTGACTCAGAAGATGACGACGATGCCACTAACCCGAAGAGGAAGAACAAAAAGTGCAACTAGAAGCGCAAGGAAAAGGCAGTACTGGCTGTTGAGGGTTCTGGCACTCCTAGTACTGGCAAGAAGGCCAAGACCAAAGCCCCCGGCAAGGAAGTTGCCGCGTGCATTGATTGCCGGGAGGCTGCGGCGGCCGAAAAGGCTGGGAAAGCTGATGGACTGTAGTGCAAGATCCACTGGACCAAGGGCCATGACCTCCAAGAGTGTCACCAAGTTGAACAATTTGCCAAGAAGCAGAAAGCTGAGTACGAGAAGCGTGACAAGGAAAGAGACCAAGAAGGTGCTGGTGGGAAGGGCTGAGGCGGTCGAGGAGGCCGCTGTGGCAAGATTCCCTAGCATCAAGAAAAATCTGCTAGGGGCCGTGAGAAGAAGGAAGCTGATGACGAAAGTGATGAAGGGGATGAAGAGGAAACCAGTGAGCAAGAATTCCAGAAAGCCACTAAGGCCATGTGCATTGACGGAGGCGCATCTTTGCACTCCTCTCACCGCCAGCTTAAATAATGGGCGCGTAAGGTCAATGCCATAGAGCCAGCAGCTAAATCACGAAAACCACTCAAATGGTCCCGCATGCCCATCATCTTCGACGAAGAGGATCGCCCCGACCGCACCATCGCGGTAGGGTGCTTGCCATTGTTGGTTTCACCAACAATCCGCAACCTCAAGGTCACAAAGATGTTGGTTGACGGCAGGGCAGGGTTGAATCTAATTTCACCCAAGGTACTCAGCAAGTTGCAAAAATCAGATGAAGAGCTTAAGATTACTGGCACTTTTCAAGGAATCAACCCCAGCAGAAGTCGTCCTAAGGGAAAGAACACACTGTCGGTGACGTTTGGAGGAGAATTGAACTACCGGACTGAGAAGATTGTGTTCGACGTGGTCGAGCTTCCTTTGCCGTACAATGGGATTCTTGGTCGTCCAACTCTGGCAAAATTCATGGCGCATCCCACTATGCCTATAATACTCTGAAGATGCCAGGACCAATTGGCGTCATCTCCATCCCGTCGGACAAGAAAGATGCAATCATATGTGTGGATAAGATGTACCGGGATGCGGTCGCTGCCAAGGCCGCAGAAGCTGCAGTTCCTGCCAAGGAAAACAAGAGAGGAAAAAAAGCTAGCAGGGATACCGGCAAGGAATCCGGGAAGCGCGCCCCTCTGGAGTGCGCCGCGCCCATCGATGATTTGCCAGAGAGTTCCACTAGCAAGAGATCCCAAGTTACCTCGCCTGCTGTAAAGAAGGTCCTGGCAGGGCTGGGTGACACTGATGGTATGTTTACCATCAGCTCCACCCTCGACGACAAATAGGAAATCATGCTCATTGCCTTCCTGCAGGCGAATGTCGATGTGTTTGCTTGGCAACCATCTGACATCCCCGGCGTTCCCAGGGAGGTAATCGAGCACCACCTTGCTGTCTGCCCTCATGCTCGGCCCGTCAAGTAGAAGGTCAGGAAACAAGCTTTGGAGCGGCAGCAATTCATTGCTGAAGAGATCAAGAAACTCGAAGCAGCTGGTTTGGTTAGGGGAGTGTTGCATCCAACATGGTTGGTGAACCCAGTGGTGGTACGCAAGGCGAATGGGAAATGGAGGCTCTGCATAGACTTCACAGATCTAAACAAGGCATGCCCGAAGGACCCTTTCCCCTTGCCGTGTATTGACCAGATTTTGGATTCCACTTCCGGGTGCGATCTTCTTTCCTTCTTGGATGCATATTCCGGATACCATCAGATATTCATGTCTAAGGAAGACGAGGAGAAGACCGTGTTCATAACCCCATGTGGCATGTACTGCTTTGTGCGGATGCCCTTCGGGTTAAAGAGCGTTGGGTCAACTTTTGCAAGGGCAGCGCAAATTGGGTTTGAACCTCAGTTGCACAGGAATATTGAGGCTTACATGGATGATATAGTGGTCAAAACCAAGGACAGATCAATGCTGATTCAGGACTTGGAAGAGACCTTTGCAAACCTGCGCAAGATCAACTTGAAGTTGAACCCTCAGAAGTGTGTTTTTGGCGTTCCCTCTGGCAAGTTTCTTGGCTTCTTTGTGTCTCACCGGGGGATAGAGGCCAACCCCAACAAGATAAGAGTGATCGAGCAGATTCATGCACCCAAGATAGTCAAGGACGTGAGGTGTTTAACTAGATGTGTTGCCGCGCTGAGTAGGTTCATTTCCAAGTCTGTCGAACGCGCCCTGCCGTTCTTCAAAATTCTGAAGAAGGCAGGGCCCATAAAGTGGATCCCGGAGGCTGAAGCAGCGCTGTGGGACTTAAAAGCCTATCTTTCCCCTGCTCCCACCTCGGTCACTCCTAAACCACAAGAGTCATTGCTGCTATATTTGGAGGCAACCAATCAAGTGGTTAGTGCAGCGCTGGTGGCACAGCGGGAAGTAGATGAAGGAGCAGCTGCAGCTACTGTCCTCCTCGGAGAAGGAAGCGAACCAGTCGTGGCAAGGGTGGGTGCGGATCAGGAGAAAGATGGGCAGGGTGGTGAAGGAAATCCCAAGGCCATGGTAAAGAAGAGGGTGGTGCAGCGACCAGTCTACTTTGTTAGCTCCCTGTTGCAAGGGGCTAGGTCAAGGTATTCTGGAGTGCCAAAATTGATCTTCAGCCTCATCATGGCCTCAAGGAAACTGCGCCACTACTTCCAAGCCCACGAGATCACAGTTGTCACAAATTTCCCGTTGCAACGCATACTGAGGAACCCTGAGGACATCGGCAGGATAGTTGAATGGGCATTATATTTGTCAAGTTGTGGTCTAATCAGTAGTTAATGACTTTTTTGCCACTGTGGTAACCCCTTAGCCTATAAAAGGAGGGCCATGGCAACCTAAAAAAGGATTCGAACCCTTGCACACTCATACGCGCGTAGCTACTCTCCCCGAGGCCACCTTGCCGGGCTTGAGCGCTGCGTGTCCACCACAGTCCTCTCTTCAATCCACCAAAGCAGGAGTAGGGTTTTACGCTTCACAGCGGACCAAACCTGGGTAAAAACCACCAGCATCATCTCTGCCGTGCTGTCCCATGGCTTCCGCTCTTTGTGTAACGTGATCTCCCCCCTGCCGAACCACAAGGGGCTGATGGCCCCATAGGTGATCGTGTTCCACCACGACACGACTGTGGTCACCATGCCGGCTCAAGATCATTTGTTGTAAAGGATTTTCGACAAGGTTTTTATTGGCTCACTGCTCATGCAGATGCTGAAGACATCGAGCGCAAGTGTGATGGATGTCAGAAGTTTGCACGACAGGCTCATGTGCCGGCTCAAGAACTCCGGATGATTCCCATCACTTGGCCCTTTGTAGTCTGGGGGCTTGATATGCTTGGTCCGTTCAAACGGTCCAAGGACAAGAAAACCCATCTTCTTGTGGCTGTTGATAAGTTTACCAAGTGGGTTGAAGCAGAACCTATCAGTAATTGCGATGCAGAAACAACAGTCAAATTCGTGAAGAAGTTGATCTTTCGTTTGGTTTATCCAAACAGCATCGTCATTGATAATGGGACTAACTTGTCCAAAGGAGCCATGAAGAAATTCCGTCAGCAAGAGCATATCCGGCTTGACGTGGCCTCCATGGCACACCCTTAATCCAATGGTCAAGCAGAACATGCTAACCAGGATATTTTACGAGGTATCAAGCCTAGACTTATGGTTCCTCTTGAGCATACTACGGGTTGTTGGGTCAAGGAGCTTCCTTTTGTCCTCTAGAGCATACGGACCACCCCCAATAGATCAATGGGTTATACGCCCTTTTTCATGGTTTATGGTGCTGAAGCAGTACTCCCAAGTGATACTCGTCATGATTCTCCTAGAGTGACAACTTATGTTGAAGCAGACAATGAGATGGCTCGACAAGATTCCCTTGATGCTTTGGAGGAGGAACATGACTTTACAGTATCAGGATCAGCAATCTATCAACAAGACCTACATCACTGTCACAGCCATAGAGCTCGTAGTCGTACTTTCCAGGAGGGTGACTTAGTGCTTCGTTTGATTCAAGATCAAACTGGTATGCATAAGCTTTCACCTCCTTGGGAAGGACCTTTTGTCATCAGCAAAAACCTCAACAATGGGTCATATTATCTGATTGACATACGTGAACACAAGAAGTCACGTACATCTGAGGATGAGACCAACATACCTTGGAACATTGCTCATCTCCGTCCTTATTACACTTAGAGCCACTGGTTCCAACCTCTGTACATACACCAGTGTATATATCTTTTTATGATCAATGATAATAAAGCCGGCACCCCCGAAACTCAGGGTCTCTATTGTTTCGTCCAAAATATTGTGTATAAGTCTTCATTCTTAGATCATAGGTCATTTGGGGGCTTCCAACTCAATGAGTTCAGCTCATAATAACACTCTTGACTCGGCATATGCTAGAATATCATGGTTAAACCTTCCTGTTTGCTTGATCCTCATTCGCCAAGATGACCCGGCGTACTCTTTATAGTCAATCTATTATGACCCTGAACTTGTCAAGGTTAAAACACCGGCTTAAGTCATGTGAGAGCCGGCCTACAGAAAGCTACGATAAACCATGGGCTATCATGCCAGCTTCATTGATGCAAGACTCGAGCCTCAAAAGCCGGTCTTTTTGTCGACCCTCGAAAGCCGACTTAATATTTATATGTGTTTCTTTAACTTATCAGTTCTACACACTATCTATTTTTTACAGTGTTATGTCTGTTGATCATCAATTGGCCATAAGCCGCCGGGTCATTATTACACTGGCTTATTTTTTCTCATAAAAATTCCAAAAAATGACCATGAGTCGCCAGGTCAACTAGCACACCGGGTTATGATGACATACATTTATCCAGACAAGGAATTGCAATTGGCGGCTCATCCAAATAGTGCGTTGCCATATTTCACAGAAGTTGAGATTTCATAAATGTGCTGGGCAGGTCAAGAAAAGCACCACACCAGCCATAAACAATTATACTTCAAAAGTATCAAAAGTGCACGAAGGCACCACAGACGCCAGAGTTTGTACTATCCTATTACATAGCCACACCAGGGCTCAACTAAATCATCACAGTTTTTTCAGAGTCGTCTACTCCTTTGAGCCGACTCCTGTGCCCTCCGGGTCAGCCTGTTCCGGGTTGACTTCTTCATGCTCGCCAGCGGCAGATGACTCTGGGTTATCCTGCGCTGACTCTTCTATGTCCTTGATCTGAAGGTTGTCCAGATTCCAGTCAATACTAGTTAAGGCTTGGAAGACGGCGTCGTCATGCATGATAGGAGACGGGTCGACATCAGGGGCAAAGATATGCTTACGCCATTGTGGAGTTAGGTCAAAAGGAGTATAAGATGGAGGTTGAACTCGCATGTTGTTGCTGTCATAAGCCGCCTAATATTTCTTCAATTCCATGTCTTCGACAAGTTAACTTGCAAGTACTCGAGTCTCCTTCACACAACGGGCATAATCTACTGGAGAAAATTCCGTCCCATCATCCTTGTATTGTGGGAACCCGCCATCCATCTTTGACGGGTCAATATCTGGTGCATAGCCTTTAGCCCTACTCAACAAGG
The DNA here is from genome assembly GCA_011799875.1 of Thinopyrum elongatum. Lineage (NCBI taxonomy): Eukaryota > Viridiplantae > Streptophyta > Magnoliopsida > Poales > Poaceae > Thinopyrum > Thinopyrum elongatum. The sequence continues at coordinate 231,978,922 of CM022300.1, forward strand.
ATATTGCTCTTGCTCAGGCTGCTGATTTCTTCAGCTCTTCAATCTGCTTCGGAATAGTTGAGAGTTGCTTCAGCACATCTTTTATCAATTTCGGCGGATATTTCCCACCCATTACAGCTTTAATGGTAAATAGGCTTCCATTATACAATTTCTCCAAGAAAGAGTACACAGCCTTCAGCTGCATTAAGTTGTCTTCCTAGAGATTGTGAATTCTATTAACTGTAACAGTTTCAATGTATGAGCCGCCAGGCGGATTTTTTCCTATATATGACTCGTCGGGCGAGTTACTATTATTGATTCGAGGAGTTCCTTACCAAATATGGCATGTGTCATTTGGGTGATATGGCGTTTCAACTAGGCCAGTTCTTCAGTAACTGGATTTAGCCGGCCTTCAGCGTCTTCTACACGCTTAATCAAAGCAGCTTTTTCAGTTTCGAAGGCAGATCGCTCTGTTTCCACAGCCACCTTTATCTTCTCCAACTCTTCACAAGATGATTGTAATTTTGATTCATCTTTGACTCGCAGCGTCTGCTCGGCATCAAAGTTTTTCTTTAAATTGGCCAATTCTGACTCGGTCGTGGTCACTGCTTCCTGCAAAGACAGAGAATTCATTTACACGTCATTTTACTAATCCCAAGCCGGCAAACACGTACAACCCGGTACTTGGGGGCTATGACAGGTAAATCAATTCTATTATTGAAGTCCCAAGCTGTTGCCAGCAACGTACTTAGCACTTGGGGGCTAATGCATGTCATTTTTTCTTCAAAGATAACACAAGAAAGACCCGACTCAGTTCATAAAAATGAGTCGGCCCTTGGGGGCTAGAGGCTACTTTTTCAAAAATTTCATTTATTTGGAAGACCCAACTCATCTCAGGAAGATAAGCCAGCCCTTGGGGGCTACATGGTGTTTCTTTCAATAGATTTCTATTTGAAGGACCAGCTTATCCTTGGATGATAACCCGACCCTTGGGGGCTACACTTCAACATTTCAAATTTCTACATATTAGTCTTATACATACTCAATTCTTCCTATGTGTAAGACTTGGGGGCTACATAAGGATATATAGTACTAGAGCTAAAAATCTTCATACCTCATACTTCCTCTTCATCATGTTCACCATGATGGCTTCCATGTCCCGGCTTATCAAAAGACGGCTCAAGTAGCCTGTGTGCAACTCATGTGCACTAAAACCATCAAAGTTGGGCAGCTCGAGTTTTGATTTTTCCCTTCTCAGACAAAGGCGCCTCATCTTTGGCGACAAGTTTGGTCAGCACGCTTGACGCTTCTGGAGTTTTATACTCCTCCCCAGTAATAATGACCTCGTCATGCTTCTGAGAAGGGGTATCTTCATTCATCTTTGCCGGACAAGAGGCATAAGCCAGACTTGGCGGGTCAAGATCGCCCCCCCCCCCATGTTATGAGGGCTGGATGGGGCATCCATTGCCTCAGTAGCTACTGGTTCATTTTGTTGGGGTGGTTCAACTGGTTCATCATGATGGTCTTTAGGGATTTCAGTGTGCGCCTCAGGGGTCACCAAAGTCTGGTTCTCTGAATCAGGAATTTCAGGAGTTGTTGATGACTCACCAACTTTCCTCTTCTTTCCTTTGGCTTTGGCCCTGCAAACAAGACAACATGTTAAAATATGTATGCGGTAATGACCATGATAAGTAGGGATGTTGGTAAAGTATGATTCATTTAAAAAACACTTACCCTTGGTTGATGATGAGGGGTGGCAGCTTTGAAGCAGTCCAGTCTCCAGATGATGGTGGCGACTCCTGATAATTTGAATCAGAGGGGTTATGAGGATGCCTAATAAGTCCGGCTCGAGTAAGAGAAGAGGTTGGACTGTGTGGCACCTCATTACGTCGCTTACGGGCAGCTGATGTGTTAGGTAAGCTGGCCGCAAGGTCTCCAGAGTAGCTTTGAGTTTGGTGCCTTGATTCATGCTGTGTTTTCGTCCAAAGAAAGTTTGGATCCAAATGAGCGTCGCGATGAGAAAATCTTACTTTACCAATAACCCGCCTAGTTTCCTCCGGAGACAAGGATTCTGAGCCGGAGGAAATGGAAATTACCTCAACATCATCAGCCCGTCTCATTTCAGCGTCACCCTGAGATTAAGAAGCGTCAGCAAGTTCAATAAAAAGACAGCCAAGGGAGTCAAGTTCTACCTCCGACTAATCATCTCTACCGGTGACTCGCCTCTAGCTACCGGCTCATTCTCAGCAGCAGGTTTATTCCTTTTTTGAGCTGGCGCAGCTTTAGACTTCGTCACCTGTGTTTTATTTTTCTTCCTATTCCAGAATGGAGAGTTGTCCTGCACAGTTTTAAACAAGTTCAACAAGTGAGTTTAAGTTAAGGATTGATGAGCCAGACAAGTGATTACAAGAATACTTACTAGAGGAGCGGGGTTAAGGGCATAGAATGGTTTAAGCCCTGTTTTGTTGTAGTTTTCTTGAGACTACCCAAGCAGCTTCTTTACGATCCTATTTATGTCATCAGCTGACAATTCAATGGGACTGTACCGTTGCATGTCATTTGAGTCACCAGAATAATTGCACATTAAGTCATCCCAGCGACTTAGTGGCAGGATCCTCCAGGTAATCCAGCATCGGGTTAGGTCAACCCCAGTTAAACCATTGATTATCAAAGCCCTCAGCTTTGGATATACGTGGGTGACTTGAGCACGCTCTTCTGGAGGAGCCCATCTAGGGAGTTCAAAAGTAGTAGGAAGACGGTCAGGTCTAAAACCCGGCAAGGGGTTCTCATCACCAGGAGCTGTGTTCTTACAGTAGAACCAAGTTTTAACCCATCCCTTAGGGTGACTCGGCAGAGTAACTAGAGGAAAAGAACCATCTCTTCGCCTCTGAATCGAGACCCCGCCAATTTCTAGGCTGGGGCCATCAGCACACTCAAATTGACAGTTGATGTTGAAAAATTCCCTGAAGAGAGGAACGGTAGCCTGCATTTGCAAATACACTTCATAGAGAATTTGAAATTCGCACAAATTGGATATAGAGTTTGGGCCAAGGTCTTGAGGATGAAGTTTGTAAAAACATAGGACGTCCCGGATTTTTTTTGACCCGGGTGGAGAAAAGCCCCTAAGGAGATGATCTGTAAATACCACGACTTCTCCTTCGCCTGGTTGGGGAAAATTTTCTCCTTGAGGAACTCGCCAGCCAATCACCTCTTGAGCAGGCAGAAAACCTTGGTCTTTATAATCATTGAGTACGACTTGGGAAACCTGGGAACTCACTCAGTTGCAAATAGTGGTTTTTGCCATGATGAGCCGCCAAAGTAAGGATAAGAACTGCAGAAATATGAACGGCGGGTCATTTATGAAGCGACAACTCTCCAGGTGAGCCGGCTTAACAACGGAGTAATTTCTAAATCTGGCGGATTATAGTCACAATGATGAGCCGGTAAAACATAAAAGCACCTTATGCTAAAATGGGGATTTCTAATTTTCCACTAAGTGTTGGATAAACAAGTATCTATCCAGAGCACCTACAATTATGGATCTACAAAGGATGCAAAAAGGAAAAATATTTGCGAAACCTAAGGAAAGTAGTGGAAGTAGCGGTTGATTTACTTGAGGATCCTATGGAGGACCTAAGGTTCTTAGATTCAAATATGGAATCAAAACTAATACCGTTATCTTTTTATAGTCATGGAAGGTTGGATCCAAATAATACTAGTGCTAAAAGGTAGAGGAACTCTGACAAACTACAACGGGATAATGTAGATCTAAGAGAGAGGGATTCATGTACCTGGATGCAACGGCGGACGGCGAAGATGCTCGGTTGGACTCCGGCGATGAAAAAGCGGCACCGTAGTCTCAGACAAGGTGGCCAGCAAAGGTCAGGCTAGTGTGGCGGTGTTCCAGAAGCATGCGAAGTGTGAGCACGAGGAAGAAGAAGTGAGGTTGAAAGGGTAAAAGAGAAAAGGAGACTCCTTCGTGCGTATTTATAGGGTAGAAAAGGAGAGTAAATGGCAAGTGTGAAATTCGAGGAGGCACAATAACCTTTCGAGTAAGGGATGCCTCAATTTTCGGGATAGATGGATATAATCATAGATTCGTTATGATGTCATGCTACAGTTCCAGGAAATCCGGAAGATGATGTCATTATTTGAAGGCATGAAGAAACAACAAGTGTGGATTGACATAAGCCGGAATCCTTAGCCCGGTGATGAGGCAGTTCCAGGGAAAGGAAGGCGACTCAAGATAATTGATCATGTTTAAAGATTGACATGAATAAATTCAAATCAATTTGGGGGCTAATGTTGGGGATATAACCCCACGATATGACCTGCCATGATGGGTCGGGTCATTCAAATGGCGACTTACGATCAAGACACAAGATGGGCCAAGGCGTCAAGATATCAAGACCTGCTGGGCGGCTCACAGAGTGGACCGGGTTAGGGACCAGCACTTGAAGACGGCGGCTTGATGGCCCAGAAGTGCAAGTCGCCACATGGAGTTTTCCTTAGAGAGTAAGATAAGTAGGAAGTATATTAGTACACGGGTCGCAATATGACCCACACTCTGTTGTAAGCCTAGGGTCTCAACCTATATAAAGGGAGCCCCTGACATGGAAAAGACTGAGTTACAAGCTCTCGAGTACTAGGTTAGCCAAGTCGCACCCTTGTAATCGAGATCATCATCATCATTATCAATATCAATCAAGTAGGAGTAGGCTTTTACCTCCACCACGAGGGGCCAAACCTGGGTAAACCCTTGTCTCTTGATTCTGATCAATGCCGTTCAAGCAATCACTTAGCAGCAATGGCCTCATGACTAAGTCCTTTCACGACGACATCTGCCGTGACAAAACCATGAAAGGTACCAATCTGAGGTTTTGATATAAAGACTGAACACAAGAGATGAACTAGGGTTTGAGATGAGATGGTGCTGATGAAGATGTTGATGAAGATTGATCCTCCCACGATGACAGGGTTGTTGGTGATGATGATGCCTTCGATTTCCCCCTCCCGAAGGGAAGTATACCCGGCGGAATTGCTCTGCCGGAGAGCAAAAGTGCTCCTGCCCAAGTTCCGCCTCGAGACGGCAGCTCTCAGTCCCGAAAGTCCTCTCCTTATTTTTTCTAGGTAAAATGGGCTTATATACGAGAAGATGGGCACCAAAGGCCGGCTAGGGGCCCCACTACCCACGAGGGCGTGCCAGGGGCTAGGCGAGCCGTGGTGCCTAGTGGGCCCCTGGGTGGCCCCCTTTGGTATTTATTTTCTCCAATAATTTTTATATATTCCATAATAAATCTTCGTGAAATTTCAGCTCATTTGGAGATGTACAGAATAGGTATCTCAGACGTAGCTTTTTCAGGTCCAGAATTCCAGCTGCCGGCAATCCCCCTCTTCATGTAAACCTTGCATATTAAGAGAGAAAAGGCATTAGAATTGCTTCACAAAGTGTTATATTGATTAAAAACTATATAAGTAGCAGTAGGAAAACATGATGCAAAATGGACGTATCAACTCCCCCAAGCTTAGACCTCGCTTTTCCTCAAACGAAAGCCGATATCGATAATCATGTCGACATGTTTAGAGAGAGAGGTGTCGATAAAAACAAAATACGGACATAGTAGCATCATGAACATTATTATAACAACAATACTTATCATCATAAAACTTCTCATGAACAAGTAACAATTCATCACAACATCAAATTATAAGGAATAAACTTACCTGAAAACAAACAAACTATGTTCTTAGTCAACAATGCAATTGCAATTCATCATCTTTTCAGGAAGGGTCTCATGTCGGAGCTTTTGTTTAGCAAGTCCACATACTCAACCACCATTTAGACTTCTATTATTGCTAACACTCACACCATACATATGGAGCAAAAAATTTCAGCCAGACACATAGAAAGATAGGGGCTTGTAACTTCGCCTCCCAACCTATTCACCTCAAGCGTGATTTCAACAATAATAACTCATGATCACTCAAATCCAGCTGGATATATGTGCCTAGATCTTTCCCCACCACATGATTCTTGCAAAAGAGAAAAATCAAAAATAATAGAGGTGAACACTATTGACTCTTGCATGAAAAATAAATGCATAAAAGTAAAGGATAGGCCCTTCGCAGAGGGAAGCAGAGGTTGTCATGCGCTTTTTATTTTTTGGATGCGCAAGCTCTTGATGCAAAGGAACGTCACGTTATATTGCCCCTTATGATAGCAACCTTTCTTATGTAGTCTGTCACTTTTATTTCTTTGCCATCACAAGTTCGTACAACGCTTATTTTCCCTTACACTAAAAGATCATACTTATTTAGACGCAATTTGTATTGCCTTATGCACCGATGACAACTTACTTGAAGGATCTTATTCAATCCATAGGTAGGTATAGTGAACTCTTGTAACATGAAACTGGGTTTAAGGTCTTTAGATGCACAAGTAGTATCTCTACTTGGTGCGGATTTTTGGCTAGCAAAGATATTGGGCAAGTATCACATGTTAGAGGAGCTATGACAATATAACTTCTATGTGAATATGAACAAACATAAATCATTACATTATCTTCATTGTCCAACATCAATGATTTGGCATAAAATACTTAATTGGGGCTCACAATCATAAAAGATGTCCAAGATAGTATATTTGCATGTGAATCTTCTCTTCCCTTATTAATTTTTCATGAATTGCATCATTGACCAATGCTATGTTTGTCAACTTTCAATAAACTTTAACACTTATACTCTTCCTTATGTAATGTCATTACTTTCCATAAGATTAACATATGATCTTTTTCATTATTTTCATTATTTTGATTGAAACATAAATGTAAAGAAGTAAAAACTCAAACTACTCTTTATTATATAGCTCTCACTCGATTACATAGATAAATAGATCATGAAACCAGCACTCGAAAATAGATCATGCTAAATTTTATTCTACTAAATCATGAAATAGCTAAGGATCAAACTAAAAACTAGTAAAGATAATAAAAGTGATGGTGATACAATATCGGGGCACCTCCCCCAAGCTTGGTACAAGCCAAGGGGAGTGCCCATACCCGTGTACTCAATTTTCCATCTTTGGTGATGGTGGTGGTGATGAAGTCGTGGGCTTGTCCTCTAGCTTCCATGGCATAGGTTCACCATCCTAAAAGGATGCGTGAGTCTCCGGAGTCCTGAAACTTGCAACTAAACTCATACCTTTGAATTTTGCCTCATACTTTTGGTTTTCAAGATCATAAACTTGGCCTTGGAGGTAATCAATTCGTTCGTTGAACTTGAAGACAATGTCCTTCATTGACTGGCCATCCACCTTGTGGTCACGGGTGGATTCCGTGATCATGGAGTGGTTGGCACTAAGTCCATGTTCCACCATCCCTTGGCACTTAAAGATCTCATGCTCCACCGCTTCGAGCCTGGCCTCCATGCTCCCCGTCTTCTTGGGCCCTTGAACATCCTGGATGTGGAGCACCCCCTCACGCATCTCAATGGCTTGAGGGTGCTTCATCACCTCCATTAGGTAGGGGTTGATGACCTTCTCGTAGAACTTGTCCTTGGAGGAGCTTGGTCGAGCCATGGCGATCTAGATCAGACAGAAAAACAACACGATACAAGAACAGAGAATATTTCTGCGATATGATGGTCAAAACGTCCGGGAGTATATATAAAGAACTTTTATTTTGCGAAACAAGTATTCCAGAAGAAAACTGAGTTGGGAAGGCTCACGAGGGGCCCACCACCCACCAGGGTGCGCCAAGGGGGTAGGCGCGCCCTGGTGCCTAGTGGGTACCTGGGTGGCCCCCTCCGGTGTTTCTTATTTTTGTATTTTTCGCTTTACTTACCCTATCACGTACCTCTTCCTTTTCAAGGTTCTGGAGTGTTCTTGAAGGTCTCTTTTATGTATTCCTCCGGTGTCATAGTTTGAATAATGTTAGTTTGAACATTAATAGGCGTACCTGAGATTAATGCTTAATTCTTTGTCCATTGACCACCTTCGGATTAGTGCCTTCGGCATTAATAATCTTAATGGCTCCAGAACGATAAACTTCCTCAATGATGTATGGTCCTTCCCATTTAGAAAGAAGTTTTCCTGCAAAAATCTAAAACGATAATTGTACAATAGAACATACTCACCCACTTTGAATTTCCGTTTTTGGATTCTTTTGTCATGCCATCTTTTAACCTTTTCTTTAAATAATTTGGCATTTTCATAAGCTTGGGTTCTCCATTCATCCAACGAGCTAATATCAAATAACTTCTTTTCTCCGGCAAGTTTAAAATCGTAATTGAGTTCTTTAATTGCCCGATATGCTTTATGTTCTAACTCAAGAGGTAACTAACATGCTTTTCCATAAACCATTTTGTAAGGAGACATACCCATATGATTTTTATAAGCAGTTCTATAGGCCTGTAATGCATCATCTAATTTCTTAGACCAATTCTTTCGAGACCTATTGACAGTCTTTTGCAAAATTAACTTTATTTCTCTATTGCTTAGTTCAACTTGACCACTAGACTGAGGGTGATAAGAAGATGCAATTTTATGGTTGACATCATATTTAGCAAGAAAATTATGGAATGCGCCATGAATAAAGTGTGAACCACCATCAGTCATTAAATATCTAGGGACTCCAAACCTCGGGAAAATAACTTCTTTAAGCATTTTAATAGAAGTGTTGTGATCATCACTACTAGTTGGAATAGCTTCTACCCACTAAGTGACATAATCAATAGCAACTAAAATATGTGTATACCCATTAGAGGAAGGAAAAGGTCCCATATAGTCAAAGCCCCAAACATCAAATGGTTCAATGACAAGTGAATAATTCATACGCATTTCTTGACGTCTACCAATATTACCAATTCTTTGGCATTCATCACAAGATAAGAAAAACTTACTAGCATCCTTGAAAAGAGTAGGCCAATAAAAACCAGATTGTAATACCTTGTGTGCAGTTCTGTCTCCCGGATGGTGTCCTCCATAAGCCTCGGAGTGACACTTCCGTAGGATTTGTTCCTGTTCATGCTCAGATATACAACGTCTAATAATACCATCTACTCCTTCTTTATAAAGGTGTGGGTCATCCCAAAAGTAATGCCTTAAATCATAGAAGAACTTTTTCTTTTTTTGGTATGTGAAACTAGGTGGTATAAATTTAGCAACAATGTAATTAGCATAGTCGGCATACCAAGGAGTATTGCGAGAAGCATTTATGACAGCTAGTTGTTCATCAGGAAAACTATCATCAATAGGTAGTGGGTCATCAAGAATATTTTCTAACCTAGACAAGTTGTCAGCTACGGGATTCTCAGCTCCCTTCCTATCAGTAATATGCAAGTCAAACTCTTATAGCAAAAGAACCCACCTAATTAGTCTAGGTTTAGCATCTTACTTTTCCATAAGGTATTTAATAGCAGCATGATCGGTGTGAACAATTACTTTAGAATCAACTATGTAAGATCTGAATTTATCACAAGAAAACACAACTGCTAGAAATTCTTTCTTCGTAGTAGCATAATTTCTTTCAGCACTTACTAGAGTTTTACTAGCATAATGGATAACATTTAATTTCTTATCAACTCTTTGTCCTAAAACAGCACCAACAGCATAATCTCTAGTATCACACATAATTTCAAAAGGCAAGTTCCAATCAGGTGGTTGAACAATAGGTGCAGAGGTCAGAGCTTTCCTAAGTGTTTCAAAGGCTTCTACACAATCACACTACTGCAGGATGCTGCTAACACGACACTACGATCAGAAACCCTTCGACGAAACTGTGTGCGATGCAATAATCGCAAACGGTGGTGTAAAAAAACCATAAAAAAAGATGCAAAACATTTGCGATGATGGATGCATCAAACACGGTTCAAAATTTAGTTGCGTGTGGGATGAGGGGCATACGGTTCAGTTCAAGGAACTATTTGCGATGAGGCGGAACAAAAGAAACGGGCAACCAGATGAAGGCGTGTGCGATATACAACGTACAGTTCACTCGGATGAACTATTTGTGATTAGGCAACACAAAAGAAACGGCCAGCCAGATCAAGGTGTGTGCGATATACGGCATACAGTTCACTCGGATGAACTGTTTGCGTTGAGCGAAGAGAACAGAAACGGTTCAACTTAACAAGATGTGTGTGATACGCGGCAAACAGGTCTGTAATCGGAAACGTGTGGGAAGACCGATAACAACACAGACGATTCCTGTTAACAAGCCGTGTGTGTTGTGAGCAAATGATTGCTGGTATACAATTGTGAGTGATTGATGAAAACATCACCGACGGGTTCCATTGTTTAGTCCGTGTGCGATATGATTTTCTTTGTCCGCACAACATCTATGCTCTGTCTACAGAGCATCAACATATATACTTAAAAAGACAGCATTGCATAACCAAATTAAGCATACAATTACACAAGTGACTACACACATAACATTTCCACACACCAAAGTAAGCAATTACATGCATACTAAACTAGGAGAAACGAGGATCTAATCATCTACTTATTGTTGCGATGACACTTGCCATTGCTCTGCTTCCGGCTGGATCCCTGGCCATTTTGGGGAAGGAGGCACTTCCTCATGTCAACGATCCGCCTGTACATGTCGTAGCTCGTGTACGCCTCCTTGGCCGCGTACACGACATGAGCTTTGTCGAGTTTCTCCATCCAGGCCGAGTGCCAGGCACGCTTGTCCTTGTTGCAGGAATCCTTCATGTCTCTATAGTAGGGGTCGATGATGGCCTCGGCGAAGTGAACCAGTGAGTCCTTCTCATGCTCCTTGCTGCCCCAGATCTTGTATTGGCCTTGGATGTCGACAAGATTCTGGCAGGCGATGCCCGAATTCTCGAGCGCCTTTACATCGTTGGTGATGTCTACCATAGCGAACATGTAGTGGGGGCTGTTGACAAACCTGGCAAAACCCTCACAAGGCCTTGTGGCCAGGCAGTAGTGGTAGACGAGGACATGGTGGCGCACGCACATCTGGGCGACGGCGACCTTGGGATGAGACCCGGCACGAGCGCGGGTGTACTCGAGGTCGAACCCGACCACCTTGTACTTCTCCTCGGCAAGCAACAGCTCCATGATGTGGATGGAGTGCTCCACCTAGACCGAGTCGTTGGTGTACACCACCGAGAGGTCCATGAACCTGCTATGGGTGTCCACCACGCATGCATGGTGAACTGCTGCTCGTCGTCGGCAGCCGCTCGGAGCGCCATTGGAGCTACGCAGGATACCCTCTAAGAATTTGTCATGGTGGGTGTGCTTCTTGCAATGGTGGGGTGCGATCGAAAGGTTGAAGAGAAACAAGGGTTAAATGGCCACTGTAATAAATAGGGGCTGGCCGGCCTATAATCGTCACGTCTTCTCACGGCGTTCATAGCGGGGGATTCCAGTGCACGCTTGACAACACTGCACCGCACGCGTTTCGTTTAACCACGCGTGGGCTCGAACAGGTGCCATATGTATCGTCGGTGAGCCTGTTCGCGCGCTACTGCGCAGTTTACCGTGCAAGCTTCCCGCCCGGCTAGTTTGGCCACGCGTTGGCTAGAAGAGGGACAAATCGTGGGCATTTATTGGCAAAATGCTTTGTAAAAATGAAGTGTGTGGAATGACTTCGGTCATAAGTTTAACCGTGGGTGATGAGGTTAAAGTTACACGGAAGGGTGATGATGGACACTCGAGTGCGATAATTAATTCTGCGCTCTACAGGGCACACGGTTGAAGAAACCAACTGTGTGCAATAATGTCGAAGATCGCAGTCGAGTTAGCTATACAGATCGTGTGCTTTGAGACCGACAAGGTAAACAGATTCGAGAATGGTTAATAAAATCTTAGATCATTGCATATTAAGGTCAAAGTAGTCCAACCAATATATGAGTCTCATACGATGCCATTTCAACGATTGTACCACAAAAGCTCGAAATATTACAAGGTTCAAATTCCAGAGTTATATGGCTCAAATTCGAAGATTACAAGGTTCAAACTGATATTAGAAATGAAATTCAGCTCATCAGCTGTAAACGCTCGCATTGATTCGCTGAACATGGATATCAGAGAGGTTCAAACTAATATTACCACTTCTAAGTCTGGTTTCGAAACCTCATAATTTTTGCAAAGGGGTCAGCCACTGAGAAGTCATGTATGGGGTCGACACGATGACTTCCGATTACTCTGTCATCTGAAGTTCCAAAATGAAATTCAGCATTTTTGGAGCCTATTCCATTCTGCCGCAGGCGCCGGCGCTGATCAACAAACCATTCATTTTTGCGAAATAAATGTAGGGCAAACCTCATTACCTTCAGCACCCTTGCTCTAACAACAAAGAACCTGGCAAATATAATCTCCGATAAGGTCCCTTGGTAGGAGTTCAAAGTAATTTCTGAGAGATGCAGATCTAGGCATTCGACGTGATTGTTATATTGTATCACATTATCCACCACTGGGCCTAATCTTATCTGCAAAAGAAGAAAACATGTTAGTGCCTACATGTAGTTTTCAACACTACTACAGGCCTAGTTGGTTTGCAGGATTTGTAAAATGCACTAAGATGCCATCTTCGATCTGACATGATTAACATGGGCATTTGATTACATTCTAGAAAAATGTAGCCTTCTTCACAAGAGGTTGGAGTGGATGAAAAGTTCCCTAAGAAAACTAGTACAGATGAATCCAAAGGAGAAATGCTTATGGATTGTAACCATATGGATCAAGCAACCAATATGCGGGGGAACATGTCTGTACTGAAATCCTCAAAAAGAATCCTTCAGCAATCGTAGTACATTGTCATTGTAAACTTGGAAAAAGGTGTCACAAATTGAACTCCCTTATGGTTAACTGAAGGAAATATGCCCTAGAGGAAATAATAAAGTTGTTATTTATATTTTCTTATATCATGATAAATGTTTATTATTCATGCTAGAACAGTACTAACCGGAAACTTAGTACATGTGTGAATACACAGACAAAACAGAGTGTCCCTAGTATGCCTCTACTTGACTAGCTCATTCATTAAAGATGGTTAAAGTTTCCTGACCATAGACATGTGTTGTCATTTGATGAATGGGATCACATCATTAGAGAATGATGTGATGGACAAGACCCATCCGTTAGCTTAGCATAATGATCGTTAAGTTTTATTGCTATTGCTTTCTTCATGACTTATACATATTCCTCTGACTATGAGATTATGCAACTCCCAAATACCGGAGGAACACCTTGTGTGCTATCAAACGTCACAACGTAACTGGGTGATTATAAAGATGCTCTATAGGTGTCTCCGAAGGTGTTTGTTGGGTTGGCATAGATCGAGATTAGGATTTGTCACTCCGAGTATCGGAGAGGTATCTCTGGGCCCTCTCGGTAATGCACATCACTATAAGCCTTGCAAGCAATGTGACTAATGAGTTAGTTACGGGATGATGCATTACGGAACGAGTAAAGAGACTTGCCGGTAACGAGATTGAACTAGGTATGAAGATACCGACGATCGAATCTCGGGCAAGTAACATACCGATGACAAAGGGAATGACATATGTTGTCATTACGGTTTGACCGATAAAGCTCTTCATAGAAGATGTAGGAACCAATATGAGCATCCAGGTTCCGTTGTTGGTTATTGACCAGAGATGTGTCTCGGTCATGTCTACATAGTTCTCGAACCCGTAGGGTCCGCATGCTTAACGTTCGATGACGATTTGTATTATGAGTTATGTGTTTTGGTGACCGAAGATTGTTCGGTGTCCCGGATGAGATCACGGACATGACAAGGAGTCTCGAAATAGTCGAGAGGTAAAGATTGATATATTGGAAGGTGATATTCGGACACCGGAATAGTTTCGGATCATTTCGTTTATTTTTCGGAGTACCAGGAGGTTACCGGAACCCCCCGGGAGAGGTAATGGGCCTCATGGGCCATAGGGGAGAGAGAGGGGACAGCCCACAAGGGTGGCTGCACCCCCCTCCCATGGGAGTAAGAATTGGACTAGGGAGGGGGTGGCGCCCCCCTTTCCCTCTACTACTCCCTCTCCCTTTCCCCCTTTCCCACTCCAGAAAAGGAAGGGGGAATCCTACTAGGACTAGGAGTCCTAGTAGGACTCCCCACACTTGGCGCGCCCCTAGGGGGCCGGCCTCCTCCCTCTCCTCCTTTATATACGGGGGCAGGGGGCACCTCCAAGGACACAACAAACATTGTTAGCCGTGTGCGGCACCCCCCTCCACCGTTTACTCCTCCGGTCATATTGTTGTAGTGCTCCATCACCGTCACCACGCTGTCGTGCTAACGAAACTCTCCCTCGACCTTCTGCTAGATCAAGAGTTCGAGGGACGTCATCAAGCTGAATGTGTGCTAAACTCGGAGGTGCCGTACATTCGGTGCTTGATTGGTTGGATCGCGAAGACGTTCGACTACATCAACCGCGTTAAGCTAACGCTTCCGCTTTTGGTCTACGAGGGTATGTGGACACACTCTCCCCTTCTCGTTGCTATGCATCTCCTAGATAGATCTTGCGTGAGCGTAGGAAAACTTTTGAAATTGCATGCTATGTTCCCCAACAGTGGTATCAGAGCCAGGTCTATGCGTAGATGATATGCACGAGTAGAACACAAAGAGTTGTGGGCGATGATAGTCATAATGCTTACCACCAACGTCTTATTTTGATTCGGCGGTATTGTTGGATGAAGCGGCCCGGACCAACCTTACATGACCGCGTTCATGAGACCGGTTCCACCGACAGACATGCAACTTGTTGCATAAAGGTGGCTGGCGGGTGGCTGTTTCTCCAACTTTAGTTGAATCGAATTTGACTACGGCCAGTCCTTGTTGAAGGTTAAAACAGCAACTTGACGAAACATCGTTGTGGTTTTTATGCGTAGGTATGAACGGTTCTTGTTAGAAGCCCGTAGCAGCCACGTAAAACTTTCAACAACAAAGTAGAGGACGTCTAACTTGTTTTTGTAGGGCATGTTGTGATGTGATATGGTCAAGACATGATGTGATATACGTTGTTGTATGAGATGATCATGTTTTGTAAAAGTTATCGGCAACTGGCAGGAGCCTTATGGTTGTCGCTTTATTGTATGAAATCCAAATGCCATGTAATTGCTTTACTTTATCACTATGCATTAGCAATAGCTGTAGAAGCAATAGTTGGCAAGACGACTACGACGCTACGATGGAGATCAAGGTGTCAAGCCGGTGACGATGGAGATCATGATGGTGCTTTGAAGATGGAGATCAAAGGCACAAGATGATGATGGCCATATCATGTCACATATTTTGATTGCATGTGATGTTTATCTTTTATGCATCTTATTTTGCTTAGTACGGTGGTAGCATTATAAGATGATCCCTTACTAAATTTCAAGGTATAAGTGTTCTCCCTGAGTATGCACCGTTGCGACAGTTCATCGTGACGAGACACCACGTGATGATCGGGTGTGATAAGCTCTACGTTCACATACAACGGGTGCAAGACAGTTTTGCACATGCAGAATACTCGGGTTAAACTTGATGAGCCTAGCATATGCAGATATGGCCTCGGAACACTGAGACCGAAAGGTCGAACGTGAATCATATAATAGATATGATCAACATAGAGATGTTCACCATTGAAAACTACTCCATCTTACGTGATGATTGGACATGGTTTAGTAGATATGGATCATGTGATCATTTAGATGACTAGAGGGATGTCTATCTAAGTGGGAGTTCTTAAGTAATATGATTAATTGAACTTTAATTTATCATGAACTTAGTCCTGATAGTTTTTGCATATCTATGTTGTAGATCAATGGCCCGTGCTACCGTTCCCTTGAATTTTAATGCGTTCCTAGAGAAAGCTAAGTTGAAAGATGATGGTAGCAACTACACGGACTGGGTCCGTAACTTGAGGATTATCCTCATTGCTACACAGAAGAATTATGTCCTTGATGCACCGCTTGGTGAAAGGCCTGCTGCAGGAGCAGATGCTGATGTTATGAACGTCTGGCAAGCTTGATCTGATGACTACTCGATACTTCAGTGTGCCATGCTTTACGGCTTAGAATCGGGACTTCAAAGGCGCTTTGAACGTCATGGAGCATATGAGATGTTCCAGGAATTGAAGTTAATATTTCAAGCAAATGCCTGAGTTGAGAGATATGAAGTCTCCAACAAGTTCTATAGCTGCAAGATGGAGGAGAACAGTTCTGTTAGTGAACATATACTCAGAATGTCTGGGTACCATAACCACTTGACTCAGCTGGGAGTTAATCTTCCGGATGATAGTGTTATTGACAGAGTTCTTCAATCACTGCCACCAAGCTATAAAGGCTTCGTGATGAACTATAATATGCAAGGGATGGAGAAGACTATTCCCGAGCTCTTCGCTATGCTCAAAGCAGCGGAGGTAGAAATCAAGAAGGAGCATCAAGTGTTGATGGTTAACAAGACCACTAGTTTCAAGAAAAAAGGCAAAGGAAAGAAGGGAAACTTCAAGAAGAATCGCAAGCAAGTTGTCACTCCTGGGAAGAAGCCCAAGTCTAGACCTAAGCCTGAAACTGAGTGCTTCTACTGCAAAGGGACTGGACACTGGAAGCGGAACTGCCCCAAGTATTTGGCGGATAAGAAGGATGGCAAAGTGAATAAAGGTATATTTGATATACATGTTATTGATGTGTACCTTACTAATGCTCGTAGTAGCACCTGGGTATTTGATACTGGTTCCGTCGCTCATATTTGCAACTCGAAACAGGGGCTACGGATTGAACGAAGATTGGCTAAGGACGAGGTGACGATGCGCGTCGGGAATGGTTCCAAGGTCGATGTGATCGCCGTCGGCACGCTACCTCTACATATACCTTCGGGATTAGTATTAGATCTGAATAATTGTTATTTGGTGCCAGCGTTGAGCATGAACATTATATCTGGATCTTGTTTGATGCGAGACGGTTATTCATTTAAATCAGAGAATAATGGTTGTTCTATTTATATGAGTAATATCTTTTATGGTCATGCACCCTTGAAGAGTGGTCTATTTTTGTTGAATCTCGATCGTGGTGATACACATATTCATAATATTGATGCCAAAAGATGCAAAGTTGATAATGATAGTGCAACATATTTGTGGCACTCCCGTTTAGGTCATATTGGTGTAAAGCGCATGAAGAAACTCCATGTAGATGGACTTTTGGAATCACTTGATTATGAATCATTTGATGCTTGCGAACCATGCCTCATGGGCAAGATGACTAAGACTCCGTTCTCCAGAACAATGGAGCGAGCTACTGACTTATTGGAAATAATACATACTGATGTATGCGGTCTAATGAGTGTTGAAGCTCGCGGCGGGTATCGTTATTTTCTGACCTTCACAGATGATTTGAGCAGATATGGGTATATCTACTTAATGAAACATAAGTATGAAACATTTGAAAAGTTTAAAGAATTTCAGAGTGAAGTGGAAAATCATCGTAACAAGAAAATAAAGTTTCTACGATCTGATCGCAGAGGCGAATATTTGAGTTACGAGTTTGGTCTTCATTTAAAACAATGTGGAATAGTTTCACAACTCACGCCACCTGGAACACCACAGCATAATGGTGTGTCCGAACGTCGTAACCGTACTTTATTAGATATGGTGCGATCTATGATGTCTCTTACCGATTTACCACTATCGTTTTGGGGTTATGCATTAGAGACAGCTGCATTCACGTGAAATAGGGCACCATCTAAATCCGTTGAGACGACACCGTATGAACTGTGGTTTGGCAAGAAACCTAAGCTGTCATTTCTTAAAGTTTGGGGTTGCGATGCTTATGTGAAAAAACTTCAGCCTGATAAGCTCGAACCCAAATCGGAGAAGTGCGTCTTCATAGGATACCCAAAATAAACTGTTGGGTACACCTTCTATCACAAATCCGAAGGCAAGATTTTTGTTGCTAAGAATGGATCCTTTCTAGAGAAGGAGTTTCTCTCGAAAGAAGTGAATGGGAGGGAAGTAGAACTTGATGAGGTAATTGTACCTTCTCTCGAATTGGAGAATAGCTCATCACAGAAAACAGTTCCCGTGATGCCTACACCAATTAGTGAGGAACCTAATGATGATGATCATGAAACTTCAGATCAAGTTACTACCATACCTCGTAGGTCAGCCAGAGTACGTTCTGCACTAGAGTGGTACGGTAATCCTGTTCTGGAAGTCATGTTACTAGACCATGACGAACCTACAAACTATGAGGAAGCGATGATGAGCCCAGATTCTGCGACATGGCTTGAGGCCATGAAATCTGAGATGGGATCCATGCATGAGAACGAAGTGTGGACTTTGGTTGACTTGCCCGATGATCGGCAAGCCATAGAGAATAAATGGATCTTCAAGAAGAAGACTAATGCTGACGGTAATGTTACTGTCTACAAAGCTCGACTTGTTGCGAAAGGTTTTCGACAAGTTCAAGGGGTTGACTACGATGAGACCTTCTCACCTGTAGCGATGCTTAAGTCTGTCCGAATCATGTTAGCAATTGCCACGTTTTATGATTATGAAATCTGGCAAATGGACGTCAAAACTGCATTCCTTAATGGATTTCTCAAAGAAGAGTTGTATATGATGCAACCAGAAGGTTTTGTCGATCCTAAAGGTGCTAACAAAGTGTGCAAGCTCCAGTGATCCATTTATGGACTGGGGCAAGCCTCTCGGAGTTGGAATATACGCTTTGATAGTGTGATCAAAGCATATGGTTTTATACAGACTTTTGGAGAAGCCTATATTTACAAGAAAGTGAGTGGGAGCTCTGTAGCATTTCTAATATTATATGTGGATGACATATTGTTGATTGGAAATGATATAGAATTTCTGGATAGCATAAAAGGATACTTGAATAAGAATTTTTCAATGAAAGACCTCGGTGAAGCTGCTTATATATTGGGCATCAAGATCTATAGGGATAGATCAAGACGCTTAAATAGGACTTTCACAAAGCACATACCTTGATAAAGTTTTGAAGAAGTTCAAAATGGATCAGTCAAAGAAAGGGTTCTTGCCTGTGTTGCAAGGTGTGAAGTTGAGTAAGACTGAATGCCCGACCACTGCAGAAGATAGAGAGAAAATGAAAGTCATTCCCTATGACTCAGCCATAGGTTCTATCATGTATGCTATGCTGTGTACCAGACCTAATGTGTGCCTTGCCATAAGTTTGGCAGGGAGGTACCAAAGTAATCCAGGAGTGGATCACTGGACAGCAGTCAAGAACATCCTGAAATACCTGAAAAGGACAAAGGATATGTTTCTTGTTTATGCAGGTGACAAAGAGCTCGTCGTAAATGGTTACGTTGATGCTAGCTTTGACACTGATGCGGATGATTCTAAGTCACAAACCAGATACGTATTTATATTGAATGGTGGAGCTGTCAGTTGGTGCAGTTCCAAGCAGAGCGTCGTGGCGGGATCTACGTGTGAAGCAGAGTACATAGCTGCTTCGGAAGCAGCAAATGAAGGAGTCTGGATGAAGGAGTTCATATCCAATCTAGGTGTTATACCTAGTGCATCGGGTCCAATGAAAATCTTTTGTGACAATACTGGAGCAATTGCCTTGGCGAAGGAATCCAGATTTCACAAGAGAACCAAACACATCAAGAGACGCTTCAACTCCATCCGTGATCAAGTCAAGGAGGGAGACATAGAGATTTGCAAAATACATACGGATCTGAATGTTGTAGACCCGTTGACTAAACCTCTTCCACGAGCAAAACATGATCAGCACCAAGACTCCATGGGTGTTAGAATCATTACTATGTAATCTAGATTATTGACTCTAGTGCAAGTGGGAGACTGAAGGAAATATGCCCTAGAGGCAATAATAAAGTTGTTATTTATATTTCCTTATATCATGATAAATGTTTATTATTCATGCTAGAACTGTATTAACCGGAAACTTAGTAC
This sequence comes from Thinopyrum elongatum, assembly GCA_011799875.1. Classification (NCBI taxonomy): domain Eukaryota; kingdom Viridiplantae; phylum Streptophyta; class Magnoliopsida; order Poales; family Poaceae; genus Thinopyrum; species Thinopyrum elongatum. Next base: position 231,998,818 of record CM022300.1, read on the forward strand.
ATGTGTGAATACATAGACAAAACAGAGTGTCCCTAGTATACCTCTACTTGACTAGCTCATTCATTAAAGATGGTTAAAGTTTCCTGACCATAGACATGTGTTGTTATTTGATGAATGGGATCACATCATTAGAGAATGATGTGATGGACAAGACCCATCCGTTAGCTTAGCATAATGATCGTTAAGTTTTATTGCTATTGCTTTCTTCATGACTTATACATATTCCTCTGACTATGAGATTATGCAACTCCTGAATACCGGAGGAACACCTTGTGTGCTATCAAACGTCACAACGTAACTGGGTGATTATAAAGATGCTCTACAGGTGTCTCCGAAGGTGTTTGTTGGGTTGGCATAGATCGAGATTAGGATTTGTCACTCCGACTATCGGAGAGGTATCTCTGGGCCCTCTCGGTAATGCACATCACTATAAGCCTTGCAAGCAATGTGACTAATGAGTTAGTTACGGGATGATGCATTACGGAACGAGTAAAGAGACTTGCCGGTAACGAGATTGAACTAGGTATGAAGATACCGACGATCGAATCTCGGGCAAGTAACATACCGATGACAAAGGGAATGACGTATGTTGTCATTACGGTTTGACCGATAAAGATCTTCGTAGAATATGTAGGAACCAATATGAGCATCCAGGTTCCGCTGTTGGTTATTGACCGGAGATGTGTCTCGGTCATGTCTACATAGTTCTCGAACCCGTAGGGTCCGCACGCTTAACGTTCGATGACGATTTGTATTATGAGTTATGTGTTTTGGTGACCTAAGATTGTTCGGAGTCCCGGATGAGATCACGGACATGACGAGGAGTCTCGAAATAGTCGAGAGGTAAAGATTGATATATTGGAAAGTGATATTCGGACACCGGAATAGTTCTGGATCGTCTCGGGTATTTTTCGGAGTACCGGGAGGTTACCGGAACACCCCGGGAGAGGTAATGGGCCTAGTGGGCCATAGGGGAGAGAGAGGGGACAGCCCACAAGGGTGGCCGCGCGCCCCTCCCATGGGAGTCCGAATTGGACTAGGTAGGGGGCAGCGCCCCCCTTTCCCTCTCCTACTCCCTCTCCCTTTCCCCCTTTCCCACTCCGGAAAAGGAAGGGGGAATCCTACTAGGACTAGGAGTCCTAGTCGGACTCCCCACACTTGGCGCGCCCCTAGGGGGGCGGCCTCCTCCCTCTCCTCCTTTATATACAGGGGCGGGGGGCGCCTCCAAGGACAAAACAAACATTGTTAGCCGTGTGCGGCGCCCCCCTCCACCGTTTACTCCTCCGGTCATATTTGTTGTAGTGCTTAGGCGAAGCCCTGCGCAGATCACATCACCATCACCATCACCACGCCGTCGTGCTGACAAAACTCTCCCTCGACCTTCTGCTGGATCAAGAGTTTGAGGGACGTCATTGAGCTGAACGTGTGCTGAACTCGGAGGTGCCGTACGTTCGGTGCTTGATCGGTTGGATCGCGAAGACGTTCGACTACATCAACCGTGTTAAGCTAACGCTTCCGCTTTCGGTCTACGAGGGTATGTGGACACACTCTCCCCTTCTTGTTGCTATGCATCTCCTAGATAGATCTTGTGTGAGCGTAGGAAAATTTTTGAAATTGCATGCTACGTTCCCCAACATTAACATTTAACAGGAACGGAACATCACCTCGATATATAGCTTCTCCAGGCACGGAAAGCCTCTCAGGAAACTAACAACTTGCTCCAGGTTGGGGCCGATAGATTTTAGTGCCAAGACCTTCACTGTGTGCAGTTTTGGGGTCATGCTTGTCGGAATCATTTTCTGGATGATAGATGAACAAACATCTTCAAAATTAGAAATAATGTTAATTTGTAGAAGGAGAGGTAGAAGGCGGCTGTTGTACCTGAACGGGTGTGGATCCAATAACAAGTTTGGAGTATTTGTCAGACGAGTAGCCCACCACTGTCAATTTCGGCGCAGAAATGACATTGATTCTTGTTGGACCTTCTTGATCAACTACAAGTAATCTCTCAAGTGCAGGTGTGTCCTCAATGACCATACCGTGGTACACATCTTGTGTTGTCTTCCTGCCGCACCAGTAACACACATAAATAGTCTGGAGAGTCATGGAGGTGATGTGAAGCTACTCAACCCATTGATCGCCTGAAGACGAAGGTACTCGAGTGCAGTACAGCCACGGAGCAGGCGCTCCATGTCACCGTTTGGGAGGCAGAAGGCGACGAGCTCGAGGTGCTTCAGTCGTGGTAGAATAAGAGCGGGCGCGTCATTAAGGGGGGGGGGAATGGCAGTTCCTAAACTTGGCAACGCGCAGCGTGGGTGCATGGCGGAGCGCGGACGTTGGCAGTGAGCGCATATGTCCATCATCAAAAGTGAGCTCCTCGAGCTGATCTAGGGCGGGGGATCGGAACCAGTCGTCAAGCTTGGCTTAGTCCTTGCCGTTGGAACGGAACTTGCCCATTCTAAGGCCTCTGGTTGGGCCAAGGTGACTGCCGAGGATCTTGGAGAATGTATCCAAGCTTTTGCGATAGCCATGGCAGAGCTCGTGGGTGTCGATGAGGTCGAGAGGGGTGGAGTTCCATAGGGGGCGCCACCACCGAGAAAGGACGGTTGTCCGCGCCCCATATTTTATTGGGAGGAGGGAGATGATGACTGTCAACATATCATCGGGGAGGTTGCTAATGAAGTCTAGGCCTGATGGAGTCGCTTGCGGTTCTTGCTCGCCCCGCCTCCGCTTGTTGGCAGCCCCGTTCTCCACCTCCGGAGTCTCCTTGTCAGTGACGCTTTTTTATAGAAGTGGGAGTACAGGGAATATTTAGTTAAAACAGGGCAATAGAAAAGTGTATTGGTAACTAGAAGTTATTAGGTAGGAATATTGTAAGAAAATGGAATAACAATTGGTTGCTTAAATACTACACAATTCATTTGATATTGCTGGGTAAGTCAACAAGCAGATACTTGAAAAGAAAACTTACTTCGAACAAAGTCTGGACGGATGATATCGTCGGGGAAGTTAGCATATATCTCATGACCAGGCCCTTTTATGTGCAGTGCAATTATAGTGCCAGCTTTCAGTACATAAAACTTAGAAATTTCTTTCCAAAGGCCAGTGCCAAAATAGGAGTCACCACGTTCATCAAGTCTTACAGTAGCAACGATTGTAAATCCATGGTTTGTGTTCAGTATGACATCCCTGCAGTCTTGATTTATGTAAAGGGAAAGATTGTGCACTACAGATTCTGTTGCATAGCAAGGGACGCGCTGCAGCAAATGGTAGGATTGTTAAACAAAATATGGTAACATGCAAATATGGGCCCAAATTAAAAGAACTGTACAGCAATTGAAATCGAAGGACAAAAATCTATAATTAAACAGATAGGGTAAACATGATGTCATGGAAATATGAGAGTAATCGAAAGAATAATACATCATTAATTTGCCTAATATAGAATGAAGAGGGGGAAAATCCCCTTTGACGTATATGGTACATGTGGCACCTTTTATCCAAATGTAGCAATATTTAGAATATGTTCAGGAAAGTAGACCATGCCAACCGATTTAGGGTGAGATTGAACATACCGCGCACATCCTCAAGTCATCTGTTACGGTGAGATGGAATGTCTGGCGGAGGCCGCAAAGTCCTGATGTGTCCGCGCATTGTACACTCTATGAATGAAAGAAAACCCTCAAATCAGCTCGAATAAAAATGAATTCATGGCGATTTCGGCCGGGTGATTAAAGGAGGCAGATGAACTGGGATAAGAGATGAGATAATATATCATTAAATTAGTTACCTTGTTGTCCATGAGAAAGAACCCTCAGTAGGGCAGATTCCCCAACCGAGCGGAGCTGGGTCGACCGCGAGCAGTGTAAAGAAAGTCGATGGCGATAGGCAGCGGCAAGCGGAAGTGGCGAAATGCGGTGGGGTTTGCCGGCAGCCTGGCGGCGGCGGCAGGCGTCGAGCTAAGTGGTTACCGCCGCGATAGGTGGTGCCATGCATAGACGCGGAGGAGCTTGTGCAGGTGTGAATGGGAACCGGAGGGGGTGGCGGGCGGGGTGAGGGTTTTTGTGACGTGGGGATGGTGAGGGTTTTCTTTTTTCTTTTTTGAATTGGGTGGTGAGAGTTTTCTGTCCCACAAAGAATTTTGGAGGCAACGGTTTGCTAGAGCCAACTGTGTGTGATTGACGCAACAGGCAAAAGGAAAGTCATTGCACATGGTTCCAATTTTGGGAACCGTGTGTGATTGACGTACTACCTCCGTCCTGGTTTATTGGTCCCCTTTGTAATTTGTACCAAATTTTGACCAAATATTTAACTAAGAAATGTTTAAGCATGTAACCAAAAATTATATCATTGAACACTATGCTCAAATACCCATCCAACGATATAATTTTTGCTAACCTGCTCTAACATTTTGTTAGTTAAATCTTTGGTCAAAATTTAACACAAATTAAAAAGGGGACCAATAAACCAGGACATAGGTAGATTCCATCAACCAAACTGATTGCATCCATATCCCACGGTTAGACATAAGTAAACATAGATTAAACATACTCAGACATAGATAATAAGCGTACACGTACACAAGCATAGTTCAACCATAAGTACATAGTTCAACCGTCATTAAGCATACTCAAGCGTACATAGTTCGATCCCACATCTCATATCACATGCCGGCACGATCCTGAAGCTTCTCCAGGTACTCAGCGTACGCACCGTGCACCACCCTGCGAGAATACTTCAACCATAAAGATTACATCAAAACTGGTCTCAAATTTGACAAAAAAAAGTACAATGCCACTTTGTATTGGTGTCCATATGACAACACGATAAGTTTCATAAACTTCAAATAAGTTTTGGACATACTAGAATTTAAAAATCGAGATTCTCAATGTTTGAAATTTCTTGCACGGGGAGTAAACATGCACCCACTGAGACACATGTGTTTTTGCAATCCATTTAGGTGCACTGACACGTGTGCTTGTAGCTCAAATTTGATTTTTGCACATTATACCCGCAGAAAATCAATCAATTAATGTACTAAAACGTCTTAATGATATCTATTTTTTTCGAAATTAAAACGTCCCTCCTTTGGTAACATATGTTCACCGCGGGATAATTTAACATGAATCATAGTTGCGGTGGATTCGCGGTGTGTGTGTGTGTGTGGGTGTGTGCGTCTGGGGGGTGGCAGGTGGCTCGCAGTACACTATGTGTTGTGAGCCACCGTGTGGGTTGGCCGTTTTGTTAGGCAGGTGCCACATCAGAGTCGTGAATTCGTTATTTAAAACATTACACAACCCTTTCATACATACATGTTTTGGCCACATGCAGTGGATGGTTGTCCTACACGACACTCGATCCTCGCATGTGACGCTTTCTATGGGCCCGCGAGGTCGTCGTCCATCACTTTGACGAGCAGCCGGCAGTGAGGTTAATTTGACCAGCAAGGTAGAATCTTTTTTGTTTGTGTTACGGTGGTATATAGTACGCGTCGAAGAGGTGGGAGGGTACTAGCATATATACTATATGTACGCGTCCATGAACAAGTACACCTCACTCAGTGTCGGGACTTTTCGGTTTCCGAGGCACGTGCCACATCAAAGTTGTGAAATTGGCTATTCAAACATCACACAACACCTCTTTGGGCCACATGCATGCAGGCAGTGGTTATCCTAGCTAGGACACTCATGTGTGACGCTTCCATCTGTGGGCCCACGAGGCCATCGTCGATGCATGCATCACTTTGACCTACATCGGGAGAGGTTAATTAATTTCACCATCGAGGAGGATTCTTTTTGGGCTGTATTACGGTAGGAGCATATAGTATGCGTCGAATAGGGGGACGGGGACCATCATATGTAGTACGCTTCATGAATTCCTCGCTCTGTGTGGGGGGTTTACGGTTTTCGAGGCATGTGGCACATCAAAGTTGTGCATTTTGGGTATTCAACATATGTTTGGCGCCCCACATGCAAAGCGATGGTGGTTGTCCTCTCGCACCCACTTAAGTGGTTATCAGCGATATCGATGCTTTCCATCTGTGGGCCCGCTTGGTCCATCACTACTGTTTGCCTGACAACGAGAGAGGTTAATTTGACTTAGGAGGGGATTATTTTTTGCTTGTAATACGGTATATATATATAGGTCATGCTCTGGGATGACATGATACAGTTTGAGCACACACACATGCATGTGTACGCATTAATCCTTCCCATCGAGTCGAAGTGGCTACATGTCATGAACCGATCTCGCTCTGTGTGGGGACTGTACGATTTTCGACGCACGCGCCACATCAGTGTTGTGAAATGGTATTCAAACATGCATGCAAGCATCACCTCCATACATATGCATGTAGTGGTTGTCTTCGAACGGTACACTCCCCCGTGTGGTTATCGGCGACAAGGCTATATATTCGTGGGCCCGCGTGGACATCCATGATCACCTTGACCGACAACAAGATAGTTTACCATGGTGGATTCTTCCTTTGGTTCGTGTTATCGTAGTATAGGTCATGGTGAGATTCAGACCTAATTAAGTTTGAGCGCATATACTATGCACGCATGCATGCACGAATCCCCTTCGTCGGCTTGAAGTGTGGTGTAACATACATATGCATCGTCAACCTAACCCTCACTCAGTGTGGGGATTTCTAGTTTGAAATCACGGTGCCACATCAAAGTTGTTCCATTGTCTATTCAAAAACACGCCTCTCCATACATATGTTTGGGCCACACGCATGCAGTTGTTGTCTTCGGGGACTAGCTACTTGCGTGATTATTGGCGAGCTAGCCCATCTCCGGGGTCGCATGGATGGCCATCACTTTGACCAACAACAAGAGAGCGGTTGTACGACCAAGGTGGATTATTCTTGGTCCATTTTACGATCCATCTTGGTGAGATGCCTCTCTGGCCCGCCGACTGAAAGTGTGTGTGTGTGGGGGGGGGGGCTGCTACTTCACACTTTGCTAGGTGAACCTCGGTTGAGAGGGCATGCATTCATAGCTTAGGATTCCCTTCGTGCCGACACGAGGGGGGGCATGCATTCATAGCTTAGGTTTCCCTTCGTTCCGACACGAGAGGGGGGGGGGCAAGCAATACCGTGCGCTTTGCGAGATAGGTGCCACATCAAAGTTGCATTTGGTATTTGAACATCAAACCACCCTTTTCATAAATAAATTTGGTCCACATGCAAGCGTGTTCGTGTTCTGACCCTCTCCCACGTCATTTTTCGCCAAATTTATGAACATTAGACAAGTCGGATGACGCAGCAGACACGGTTCACTCAAACTAACCGTGTGCCACGCCGGTGCCCCTGTCACGCACACATCCGCACAGTACATTGGGCTCCACGAGGCTTCCCCTCTCAAAAATATCTACCCGCCTGTAGCTTTTTTCTGTTTGATAACACACAGTTATTGTCTTTCGACCGTGTGTGATGTTTCTTGTTCCCAATCCCGCCTGCATCCCTCGAAAATATCTGCCCACCTCGAGGGTTTTTCTGTTTCATAACACACAGTTGCTATCTCCGGACCATGTGAGATGCACCATCATCAAAATTTTCAATAGCCCCGGCATTTCACTCCCGCATTTGACTCCCGCGTAGTAAAATTTTCAGTACCCGCGTCATTTCCTCAAACACACCCCCCGCCCCCCCCATCCACAAACACACACAGACCAAAACCTCCTCGGGCATGCGCACACACACACACACACACACCCTCCCTCGCTCGAAACCCTAGCAAGGTCCCCGCCGCCGCCGCCGCAAGGCCTCATTTGTCAACATCTGCCGGTTTGCCCGTGTAGCTTACCCACCGATCTCCATACCCAGGCCGCCCTGAGTTTCTTAGATGACGCCTGCCAAACGCCCCCTTTCCCACAGATCCCCATCCCCCACTCCAAAGCGTCGCAGCCTAAGCCTGGTTATGCTTCCCATGGAGCTCGAGGAGCGACTGGCCCAAAAGAGGTGTATCGTGGTCTCTTTGCCCGACGTCGCCGAGGAAGCTGACGACCATTACTGGCCGCAGGCACTCAATCAGCGGGCTAGAGTATGCGGGTATGTCGCGAACGCCGGCTACGACATCGAGGTCATCGACAGCGACGGCCTGAGGCGGGCTATGTCACAGGTTAAGTGGCCCACCCCCAACCCCTCGGGTTCAACCGCCGTCGATCTCATCCATGGCCCCACCGCTGATCTCCTCTGGCTCGCTGTCAAGAATTTGCCATCCTACATTGCCATCGAGCCCCTTTTGTCATTTCCGAAGGACACGTTCTGCGACGCTAGTTTGGGATCCACAGCTTCCAAGTCAGACCTCATCGACGGCGACCACGAGGAGGGCACCTCTCCGGCTCTTCCAAGGGGAAAGAGCCCGTCTGCGACATCAGGGAGGGCACCCTACAGCTGTGCTCTTCCAAGGGGAAGGAGCCCATCTGCGACAACATGGAGCGCATCCAGGGTCCGTGCTCTTCCCACGGGAACGAGCCCATCTGTAACAAGTGAGGAAACCCATCGAGTCCCTTTTGTAGTGTAGTGAGAATATGTCCAGTTTAAATTGCTATATTTGGTTGTTTGCAGTATGCCTTGTTTATTTCAGTTGTTCACAATGTGATGCTCTATATGTGCAATTATTTACTAGGCAGTACATTTCATCAATCCAATTTTAAATATACCGATAGGAATGCATATATTTGCTTGCTGTTAAGCCTGTTATAGCTAGCATATGCCTCTTTTAAAGTGTTTTGATTGTTTGATTGTTTGTAGTTAGCATATGTCCAGTTTCAAATGCTATCTTTGGTTGTTCGTAGTATGCCTTCTTTATTCTAGTTATTCACAACGTGATGTTCTATATGTGCAAGTATGAACTGTGCAGTTCAATTTCATCAGTACCAGTTTCAACAATACCACTATGGATGACTACATTTGGTTGCTGCATCTTGTAGTTAACACGCCTTTCCATTTTTATTTAACAATAACCAGTGTACTTAGACCGGCACAATACCAGTTTGAATGACTATGTTGCTTGTTGTTAAATGTTAGGCCTGTTGCAGTTAACACACATTTCCACTTGTTTTGCTTTACTAGCATGCTTAAACCTGCACACTGAAGCTATCTTTTGGAGATTATTTTGTCTGCCATGGATAATTTTGGTTGATGTTTAGCCTGTTGTGCTTAACATGCCTCTTGATGTACCTACACAGGACAATTTTGGGAACGACTACTTTTTTCCATCGAGGTTAGTTTCATGCCATGGCTTATATATACTCACTATTCAGGATATTGGTAGCTGGTACCATGTAGGCCGGGGGCTGATAAGGGACTAATCGGTGAATCAGACTTTTAACTGAATATATCTATAACCCATTTATCATTAGGTTAACTAGGGCCATATGTAATATATCTGAGGCTACATAGCAACATGCACTGTACTTAATGCCTAAATATGCAATCCTAGGCTACATAGCAACAAGGAAGAGTGTTACCTTAATGTTCTGATGATGTCTAGATATACGTAGAAGAGCAGCAGCAGCAGCAGCAATAACAACACATCCCTGTTTGGATACTCAACTTAGCTAGAGGTTAGAGTTAGTTTCTAGCTCATGACTAACCCTAAAGGCCTGAACTAACTCCATCCAAAGAGGTGTTTGGATGACAGGGTTAGATTGACAATAAATGCACTAGGAGAACTAGCTCCAACTAGCACCTCTTGGGTTGGATAGTTTTTTTGGGTGGGTTAGATGCAACTAGCTCAAACTAGCCCTCATGTTTGGATATACTTTAGGGCTATTTGAGCCCGAACAAGCTCAAACTAACTCTAACCCATGGATACAGCAACAGTTAATCAGCCGATAATTTGTAAGAATGCAATAAACTCCTTCCGGCCCATAATATAAGATGTTAATTCATCTAATATGTGAGTATATTGGATGTTATAAGATATTATAAAAGAGTGTTGTACTACATCATTGTGCAATTGCTGTTTAGCTTCTAATATTAACTTGGTGCTTTTAGGTACATATGTCATTGGTAAAGATCCGTGCTTCGACCCTTTCTGCGTATGGGGCAATGAGATATCGATGAAACAACATCAAGTGAGGAAGCTGATAAAGATTGTTAGTAAAATGGGTCAAAAGATGGCAATTAAACTATTTGTTTACACTTTATCTAAGACAACAGCGAACTGCAGGATGGTAAGTAAGAACTCTGCAGCCTTCTTTTTAATGCCCATAATGAGTTGTGTTAGATGACAATGTCTGAATCTTTTTCCTTTGCAGTGGTTGCCAAAGCAGCTTACTCAAGATTACCTCTCAAACTACATGATTGGTGGGCATGCAAAGGTTAAAGTATTTCTACCAGAACACGATGATTATCTAGATGTTTTCATGAAGACCGTGAAGGATGGGCGGTCGGCCATAACAAGGGGTTGGACTAGAGTCGTGCGTGCCTTCTGCATGGAGGAGGGCACAATATGGGCATTCTGCTTCACCTTGTTCAGCAACCAGAATGTATTTCGCCTCTTTCTTTACCATCTTTAATAGTACAAGTATACAACTGTGGTTCATCATTCTTTATTTTGTTCTTATGTAATGCTTGAACATATGTACCTATGAATCGAATAATGCATTGGTTGTTTGAACCTGATGGATATGAATAAAGCTATAGCATACATTCAAATTCAAATTCAAATCCGGTACAATTTGAAATAGCAGCAATTAAATTATGGTGAAATTACGCTCGCCAGGTAGTTACGGCACACACGGTTGGTAAAACACAAACGTTTGCGATATACACCATAATCCGACACGGTTCATAGTGAGGAAATGTGTGCAAGCATGCACACAGTTACCGTTTGCAAAGCGTGTGCGATGTCAGACAATATCACAAATGGTGCGGGCAAACTAAACATTTGTGATAGTTGCCTTATCGTACATGATTCGCAACCATGAACTGTTTCTGATGAAGTATGCATCATAAATGTTGCACCACTGAATAGCATGTGCGATAGTTGTCGTGTACGACGATGTTACGACGGTCCGACGTTTCGTAATCCTATCCGACACTCGTACGACGATTAGCTAATCTTCTTAATTAGTTATCGCATATGGTTTGGGAAAAGTGAATGTGTGTGATTGTATGCTTATCATACATGTTCTATAATAGTGAACCATTTGTGATGGGCCGCGCATCGTAAACGTAGCACCACAGAATACTGACTGTGATGGCAATGCGAGCACAAACGAGTAGGAGTACTGTATATGCATCTTGGCTCCCTATCCCCGACGGTTTCTGGGTCGTGTGGGAAGGAACCCCCTATCGCCCACACTCACTTGGCGATGGTTCCAAATGCCGTCGCGGAAAGGGGTTAAAAACCGTTTGTATAGCACCGACACGTACCAGTGTCATCATCAAAGACAAATGGAATACATTTTTGCAATAGATTAGTAAGAGGCCTAGAAATTTTAGAGAAGTCTTTAATAAACCTCCTATAGAACCCAGCATGACCAAGGAAACTTCTTATACCTTTGATATCTTTAGGACATGGCATTTTCTCAATTGCATCAACTTTAGCTTTGTCTACTTCAATACCTCATTCAGAAATTTTATGCCCCAAGACAATACCTTCATTCACCATAAAGTGGCACTTCTCCCAATTCAAGACAAGATTAGTCTGTTCACATCTCCGCAAAACTCGATCGAGGTTGCTTAAGCAATCATCAAAAGAAGTTCCTTTAACGGAAAAATCATCCATGAAAACCTCAACAATCTTTTCACAAAAGTCAGAGAATATAGCGGTCATACATCTTTGAAAGGTAGCAGGTGCATTGCATAAACCAAAATGCATACATCTATAAGCATAAGTTCCAAAAGGGTAAGTAAAAGTGGTTTTCTGTTTATCAGATTGTGATACAAGTATTTGAGAGAAACCAGAATATCCATCAAGGAAGCAAAAGTGTGTGTGCTTAGATAGTCTGCCTAACATTTGATCAATGAAAGACAAGGCGTAATGATCTTTTCTGGTAGCTTTGTTTAATTTTCTAAAATCAATTACCATCCTATAACCAATTATAATTCTTTGTGGAATAAACTCCTTTTTATCATTAGGAACAACAGTAATGCCTCATTTCTTAGGAACACAATGAACGGGACTTACCCATCTACTATCAACTATAGGATAAATTATACCTACTTCCAGAAGCTTTAATATTTCAGTTCTTGCCACTTCCTTCATCTTAGGATTTAATCATCGTTGATGATCAACAACTGGTTTAGCATCAGGTTCCATATTAGTCTTGTGCTGACATAGAGTGGGACTAATGCCCTGAAGATCATCAAGAGTATATCCAATAGCAGCACGGTGCTTCCTCAGAGTTTTAAGTCATCTCTTTTCTTCATGCTCTGAAAGGTTAGCACTGATAATAAAAGGATATATCTTCTTTTCATCAGGATAAGCATATTTCAGTGTATCACGCAATTGTTTTAATTCAAACACAGGATCACCTTTAGGTGGAGGAGGACCTCCTTGAGTTTCAACAGGCAAATTGTGTTTAAGAATAGGTGGTTGATCAAAGAATATCTTATCAATTTCATTTCTTTCATGCAAGTGCATATCATTTTCATGATCCAACAAATATTGTTCTAACGGATCAGTAGGACGTATGGCAATAGAAGCAAGACCAATTATTTCATCCTTACTAGGAAATTCTTTATCATGAGGTTGTCTATGAAACTTAGAGAAAATAAACTCGTGAGACACATCACCAAAGTTAACACTGACAGTTTATTTAGCGCAATCAATATTAGTATTAACAGTGTTCAAGAAAGTTCTACCAAATATTATGGGACAAAAATCATCTTGTGGATAACCAAGAACTACAAAATCAGTAGGGTATTTTATTTTCCCACAAAAGACTTCAACATCTCTAACAATCCCAAGTGGTGAAATAGTGTCTCTATTCGCAAGCTTAATAGTAACATTCATAATTTCTTGATATAAGGTAAACGTGGTAGCACTAAAACTAGCACCCAAATTTCAACAAAAGTAAATAACATGCCCACCAATATTATCGACCAAGAGATCTTTAACCATAGCAACATTAGGTTCAACTTTAATTTGCTCAGAGGGTCTAGGTGCTCTAATATTACTTTTGTTAACAACAGTTGAAACCTTAGCATCCTCCTTTATCCTAACAGGAAAAGGTGGTTTTTTAATGTAAGCAGTAGGCACAACTGGGTCAACATTATAAATGATAGTTTCATCTTTAACTATAACGGGATCCTCAATCTTTTATTTAATAGGGGGATGATATTTAAACCATTTCTCGTTAGGGAGATCAACATGAGTAGCAAATGATTCACAAAAAGAAGCTAATATCTCAGGGTCAAGTCCATATTTAGTGCTTAACTTGTGAAAAGCATCGGTATCCATAAAAGATTTAACACAATTGAACTTAAGCGCTATACCTGACTAATTACCTTTATCGAGTTCCCAATCTTCAGAGTTGTGTTTAATTCTTTCCAGAAGATCCCATCTGAATTCAATAGTTTTCTTCATAAAAGAGCCAGTCGAAGAAGAATCGAGCATGTTTTGATTATCATGAGAAAGCCAAGCATAAAAATTATGTAAGATAATTTCTTTTGAGAGCTCATGGCTGGGGCATGTATACATCATATACTTAAGCCTCCCCAAGCTTGAGCGATACTTTCTCCTTCACGAGCCCAAAAATTATATATATAATTCCGATCACGATGAACTAGATGCATAGGATAAAACTTTTGATGAAATTCCAATTTCAATCGATTCCAATCCCAAGCTCCAATATCATCACATAGCCTATACCATGTCAATTCATTTACCCCAAAAGATAAAGGGAAGACCTTCTTCCTAACTTCATCTCCAGGTAAACCTGCAAGCTTAAATAATCCACAAACTTCATCCACATAGATTAGGTGCATATCAGGATGTAATGTTCCATCTCCTGCATAAGGATTAGCTAGCAGTTTCTCTATCATACCCGAAGGAATCTCATAATAAATATTTTTAGTAGGTGCAGCAGGTTGAGCGGAAACTCTTTGTGCTTCCGGTTGAGGTGAAGACACCCCGAACAAACCCCTCAAAGGATTGTTTTCCATAGAAACATGTAACAGTAAATTTCAGCACGTAATATAATTTTTTCCTTACCAAATTCCACTCACCATAAGCGCTTCACTCCGCGGAAACGGCGCCAGAAAAGAGCCTTAATGACCCACAATTATAGGGGATCAATCGTACTCTTTTCGATAAGTAAGAGTGTCGGACCCAACGAGGAGTAGAAGGAAATGACAAGCGGTTTTTAACAAGGTATTTTCTGCAAGCACTGAAATTATCGGTAACAGATAGTTTGGTATCAAGATAATTTGTAATGAGTGACAAGTAGCAAGAGTAAAAATAAGTGCAGCAATGTAGCTCAATCCTTTTTTTTGCAAAGGACAGGCCGGAACAATCTCTTTTAATAAGTAAAATGTTTTTGAGGACGCACAAGAATTTCATCTAGTTACTTTCATCATGTTTGTTTGATTCGTGTTTGCTACTTTGATAATTTGATATGTGAGTGGACCGGTGCTTGGGTGTTGTTCTTACTTGAACAAACCTCCCACTTATGATTAACCCCTCTCGCAAGCATCTACATCTACGAAAGAAGAATTAAGATGAAATCTAACCATAGCGTTAAACATATGGATCCAAATCAACCCCTTACGGAATAGCGCATAAACTAGGGTTTAAGCATCTGTCACTCTAGCAACCCATCATCTAATAACTACTCCACACTCCATTCCCTTAGGCCCAAAGATGGTGAAGTGTCATGCAGTCGACATTCACAGAACACCACTAAGGGAATCACAACATACATATCATCAAAATATTGAACGAATACCAAATTCACATGATTAGTTATGACAAGACTTCTCCCATGTCCTCAAGAACAAAAGCAACTACTCACAAATCATATTCATGCTCAAGATCAGAGGGATATTATATAGCATAATGCATCTGAACATATAATCTTCCACCAAATAAACCAACTAGAATCAACTACAAGATGTAATCAACACTACTAGTCACCCACATGTACCAATCTGAGGTTTTGATACAAAGATTGAACAAAAGGGATGAACTAGGGTTTCAGATGAGATGGTGCTGGTGAAGATGTTGATGAAGATTGATCCTCCCACGATGACAGGGTTGTTGGTCATGACGATGGCTGCGATTTGATCCTCCCTGAGGGAAGTATCTCCGGCGGAATCGCTCCGCCGGAGAGAAAAAGTGCTCCTGCCCAATTTCCGCCTCGAGAAAGTGGTGCTCCGTCCCGAAAGTCCTCTCCTTATTTTTTCTAGGGAAAATGGGCTTATATACCAGAAGATGGGCACCGGAGGCTGGCCAGGGGCCCCACTACCCACCAGGCCACGCCAGGGGGGTAGGCGGGCCCTGGTGCCTAGTGGGCCCGTGGGTGGCCCCCTCTGGTATTTCTTTTTTCCAATAATTTTTATATATTCAAAAGTAAATCTATCTGAGATTTCAGCTCATTTGGAGATATGCAGAATAGGTATCTTTGACATAGCTTTTTTAGGTCCAGAATTCCAGCTATCGGCAATCCCCCTCTTCATGTAAACCTTGCATATTAAGAGAGAAAAGGCATTAGAATTTCTTCACAAAGTGTTATATTGATTAAAAACTCTATAAATAGTAGTAGGAAAACATGGTGCAAAATGGACGTATCAGTGAAGCACCCCCTCACGCATCTCAATGGCTTGAGGGTGTTTCATCACCTCCGGTAGGTAGGGGTTGATGACCTTCTCATAGAACTTGTCCTTGGAGGAGCTTGTTGGAGCCATGACGGTCTAGATCTGTCAGAAAAGTAGCACGAAACAAGAACATAGGATATTTCTGTGATACAGTGGTCAAAACATCCAAGAGTATAAATAAAGAATTTTTATCTTTAAAAACAAGTATTCTAGAACAAAATGGAGTCGGGAAGGCACACGAGGGGCCCACAAGCCACCAGGGTGGGCCCAGGGGGTGGGCGCGCCCAAGTGCCTTGTGGGCGCCTGGCGTGTCCCCTCGGTTGTTTCTTATTTTGGTATTTTTTCTAATATTCCAAAACGGACAGAAATTATTTTGAATGTGTTTCATGAATGGATCAATGATTAAGCATAATGGGCTAGGGATAACTTTCGTTAGCGTTAATATTTTGAAACACATGGTTGCTTGTTGGTATGCTTGAGTATTTATGTCTTCATGTCAAACTATACACTATTGCTTTGAATCATTCAAGTCCAAATGTCCATGCCACAAAAGAAAAGATTATATGATGAATATTATACGTAGCATTCCACATCAAAAATTCTGTTTTTATCATTTACCTACTCGAGGACGAGGAGGAATTAAACTTGGGGATGCTTGATACGTCTCCAACATAACTATAAATTTTTATTGTTCCATCCTATTATAATATCAATCTTGGATGTTTTATATACACTTACAAGCAATTATATATCATTTTTTTGGGACTAACCTATTAACTTAGTGCCCAGTGCCAGTTGCTATTTTTTGCCTATTTTAGGTTTTTCAGAATATTAGTACCAAACGAAGTCCAAATGCCATGAAACTTTTTGGAGATTTTTTTCTGGACATAAGAGACCCTGGAAGCTTAGGTAGGGGACGAGAAGACGGAGCAGTGGCCCACGAGGCACCAAGGTATGCCCAGGGGGTAGGGCGCACCCTGGTGGCTCCTGGGGCCCACGTGACTCCGTTTGACCTAACTCCGTCTCTATAAATTCTCTAAAATCGGAAAACAAATAGAGGAGTCCACGAAATACTTTTTCCACCGCCGCATGTTTCTGTTCTCATGAGATCCCATCTGGAGGCCTTTTCTGGCACTCTGCCGGAGGGGCAATTGATCACAGAGGGGCTCTACATCAACCTTGCTGCCCTTCCGATGATGTGTGAGTAGTTTACCACATACCTACGGGTCCATAGTTAGTAGCTAGATGGCTATTTCTCTCTGTTTGATCTTCAATACAATGTTCTCCTCGATATTCTTGGAGTTCTATCCGATATAATTACTTTTTGTTGTGTGTTTGTTGGGATTCAATGAATTGTGAGTTTATGATCAGATTATCCATGAATATTATTTGAGTTTTCTCTGAACTATTTTATGCATGGTTATTATAGCTCTCTGAACTATTGATTTGGTTTAGCCAACTAGATTAATTTATCTTGCAAAGGGAGAGGTGCTTTGTAATGGGTTCAATCTTGCGGGGCTCAATCCCAGTGACAGAAGGGGACATGACATGTATGTGTTGTTGCTATTAAGGATAAAAAGATGGGGTTTATTCATTCGTGAGTTTAGTTTGTCTACATCATGTCATCTTGCTTAAGGCGTTACTCCGTTCTTTATGAACTTAATACTCTAGATGCATGTTGGATAGTGGTCGATGTGTGGAGTAATAGTAGTAGATGCAGGCAGGAGTCGGTCTACTTGTCTTGGACATGATGCCTATATACATGATCATTGCCTTGGATATCGTCGTGATTATTTTCTTTTCTTTCAATTGCCCAACAGTAATTTGTTTACCCACTGTATGCTATTTTCAAGAGACAAGCCTCTAGTGAAAACTATGGCCCCCGGGTCTACTTCTATTATATATTAAAAATCGTAAAAATACCTTGCTGCAATTTTACTATTTTTATTTTGTTTTGTATTTGTGTTCGATCTATCTATCTATCACCATACAATTTAATATTGCAATTAACCACCAAGGGACTCACAGCCCCTTGTTCGTGTTGGGTGCAAGGATTTGTTATTTTGTGTGCAGGTGTTGTTAATGAGTTGTTGCATGATTCTCCTACTGGATTAATAAGGTTGGTTTCATAACTGAGGGAAATACTTATCTCTAGTATACTGCATCATCCTCTCCTCTTCGGGGAAATCCCAACGCAGCTCACAAGTAGTAGTCATCAAACGCTGAGGCATAAAAATTAGCTAAGTCATTTTTATGCCTTTTCATGATTTTATTTGTCAAATAAAAATAATCTGGCACCTTTGAGTTAACCTCGGAGGTAGCGCCATGTTCATCTTCACGTAATTTCAGGAAACAAAAAATAAACTCAAGCAGACTTCAACGAAGTCGACTCGAGCCTTGGAGGCTATATCCATCAAAATCTAGTGGCCCCTACTTCCACCATTCTACGGTTCGGCAACCTTGAAATGCCTACGGTTTGGTAACCTTAAAATGCCTACGGTTTGGCAACCATAAAAATGCCTATGGTTCGGCAACCTTAAAATGCCTACGATTCGACAACCTTCAAATGCCTACAGGTGCAAAAGCCTTAAAAAACCTATTATGGCTCATCTATTGTGATCAATGGAATAAAGCCGGCACCTCTGGACCCCATAGTTTTGTCGTTTCACTTCAGAATAGTGTGTTGTTGAGTCTTTTATTTTTATCATTGATCATTGGTTACTTGGGGGCTTGTAACTCATCGAGTTTAGCTATAACATCCCTTTAACCAGGCATATGCCATCGTATTATTGGTTATACCCGCCTGAAAGCTTGATGCTACTCATGTAATATGTGACCCAGTTGTACCCTTGAGAAGTCAATCACACTGATGTCTATTATGAACTTTGTTGACCCTGAACTTTTCAAAGTTAAAACACTGATACGTCTCTGTCGCATCTATAATTTTTGATTGTTTCATGCCAATATTAAACGACTTTTATATACTTTTGGCAACATTTTATATTATTTTTGGGACTAACATATTGATCCAGTGCCTAGTGCCAGTTCCTCTTTGTTGCATGTTTTTTGTTTTGCAGAATATCCACAAAAAACAAAGTCCAATTGCGATAAAAATTTATGGACATTTATTTTGGAACATATGTGATTTTTGGGAAGAAGAATCAAGGCAAGACGATGCCCGAGGGGGCCACGAGGAACCTGGGCACGCCGGGGGGGTTGGGCGTGCCCAAGTGGCTCGTGGGGCCCTTGTAAGTCGATTGCTACTCTTCTTCCGCCGCAAGAAATATAATATCCGGAAGAAAATCGTGTTAAAATTTCAGCCCAATCCGAGTTACGGATGTTCAGGAATTTAGGAAACGGTGAATGGCCAGAAAACAGGAACACAAAACAGAAGAGAACAGAGAGAGAGATCCAATCTCGGAGGGGCTCCTGTCCTCTGGGAGCCATGGAGACCAAGGACCAGAGGGGAAACCCTCCTCCCATCTGGTGGGGAGGCCAAGGAATAAGAAGAAGGAGGGGGGTTCTCTCCCCCTCTCTCCCGGTGGCGTCAGAACGCCGCTGGGGCAATCATCGTGTGACGGCGATCTACTCCAACAACTCCGTCATCTTCACCAACACCTCCATCACCGTCCCTCATCTATAATCAGCGGTCCACTCTATCACAACCCATTGTACCCTCTAATTGAACATGGTGCTTTATGCTTCACATTATTATCCAATGATGTGTTGCCATCCTATGATGTTTTAGTAGATTTTTGTTGTCCTTTCGGGTAATTGGTGAATTGCTATGATTGGTTTAATTTGCTTGTGGTTATATTGTTGTCCTTTGGTGCCCATCATATGAGCGCGCGTGTGGATCACACCATAGGGTTATTTGTATTTTGATAGGACTATGCATTGGATGGCAAGACTGACAGAAGCTTCTTCCTACCATAGAAATTGATTCATACGGGATTGAAGGGGGACCAATATATCTTAATGCTATGGTTGGGTTTTACTTTGGTGAATCTTAGATGTTGCGAATGCTTGCTAATAGTTCCAATCATAAGTGCATAGAATTCCATGTAAGGGATGACATGCTAGCAGTGGCCTCTCCCACATAAAAACTTGGTATCGGTCTAGTAATTTAGCCAATTGCTTAGGGACAATTTCTGCAAATCCTACCACCACGTTTCCTCACTCGCTATACGAATTTAATTGTACTTTAATTGGAATAGCACCTAACTTTTGTTTTCGCATTTTTATTATCTTGCAAACCTAGCCCTTTACACCTACAAAGTACTTCTAGTTTCATACTTTTTCTAGGTAAAGCAAACGTTAAGTGTGCATAGAGTTGTATCGGTGGTCGATAGAACTTGAAGAGAATATAAATTCTACCGTTATCTCAGCGTTGGGTTCAGCACTCTTATATATCAAAAAAGCTATAATTGATCCCCTATACTTGTGGTTATCAAACATCGGCTTATGTCACGTGAGAGCCGACTCTCCAGGTAGCGAGATAAATGACCAAGGTTACAAGGCCTGCTTCCATAGGAAGCATATTTCAAGTGTCGAGCCTCAAAAGCTGACCTTTATATTTCAAGTGTGGAGCCTCAAAAGCTAGCCTTCATACTTCAAGTGTCGAGCCTCGAAAGGTGGCCTTTATATTTCAGGTGTCGAGCCTCGAAAGTCGACCTTCATATTGCAAGTGTCGAGTCTTGAAAGCCGGCCTTTATATTTCAAGTTTCGAGCCTCGAAAGCCGGCTTTCATATTTCAAGTGTCGAGCCTCGAAAGCCGACTTTCATATTTCAAGTGTCGAGCTTCAAAAGCCGGCCTTTATATTTCAAGTATCAAGCCTCGAAAGCCGGCCTTTAGTTGGTTTACTATAATTATTTCTTTCTGGTTTATTATACCTTATATCATATTATATATATATATATATCTTATATTTTGCAGAAGCCGGTTTTTCATCTATAAAGCCTGGTTTTTATATTTTTCTTGTGAGTTGTTACAACCAAGGAACGCAGCACTTATGAAATTTTCATACACGGCAAACTACCGGGTTTCATTGCAAATCTAGTCATGGATTCATATTGAGCAGCAGAATGACAGTTCAAGGATGATCTTTTACATAAATATTTCAAAAGTGCATGATGGCACTAGCGGATCAAGAAAATCCAAGCAAGTTTTCAACGACAAAGTTATTAAGCCTTGAGGGCTGAATCATCATTGTTTTTCAATAAAGTTCATGTCTTGGCAGATGGTGCTGGTTGAGACCCGGCGGCTTGATCCACCGGGTTAGCTGATAACTGGGTCTTCTCCGCTTCAGCGCAAGTGGTCGCCAGGTTGCTCTTCTCTGGCTCTATAGATAAAAGGTAAGTCCCTGGTTGTTCCGGGCAAGACAACCCGACACTTGGGGGCTACACTAACTGAAGCTTTATGAGCACAAGACAATTATAAGTCCCACCTTGCCGCAGGCAAGGCAACCCGACACTTGGGTGCTACACTATTTGCATCTATATATCTTCAACATTCAAGACTTAAGTTCAAGTCCGAGGTTGCTACAGGCAAGACAACCCAGCACTTCGGGGCTACACAGTCAAGATATTTTTTTCTATGCAAAGCACCAAGTCATCACGAAGTGATAAACTCGGAGCTTGGGGGCTACATGTAATATGTGTATAAAGAGGAACGTACCTCATGATTTTTCTTCATTAGGGTCACCAGCCCACCTTCAAGTTATCAGTTTTGAGCGAGCCGGATCTCATATGCTTGGTGGAAGTTTGCAAAGTTTATCTTCTATATGCTATTCATAGAAGGTCCGGAAAGCTGAAGCATTGAAAGCCGGCTCAGTATTAGACGAATTTCTTATTCCCAATATTTTTTAATCAAGCCAAAGCATTGAAAGCCGGCTCAACATCAGACGGATTTCTTATTCTCAATATTTTTATCAAGCCAAAGCACTGGAAGCCGACTCAATGTCAGATGGGTTTTTTTTCCAATATTTTTCTGCTTGGAACTAGCGTCAGCCAGTTGATCCTGAAGCCGGCCTGTTGATCTGACAAAAAGACCCGGACTTTCCAGGAGCAGGTGCATTAAATAAAGTCGTCCACTTGAGCGAGTCGGTCCCTTAACATATTAATTATTCTTATTTCAGGAGCTTAGCATGAATAAATTCAAGCTAACCTGGGGGCTAATGTCAGGGGAATTACCCACGGCTAGAGCCGGCAGCCCAAGGCATGACCCGGCTAGACCAGAATACTCATGACTGGGTTATCCAAGAAGCAACTTGGGTCGGGTCACTATGGGCTCGGAGCCTGGAAGTAACCCGGCTAGGAAACTCAAGACCCAGCCAGTGGAGAGTTGACTCGGCAAGACCCGGAGTCCCATCACCAGAAGGAGTCCACCTAACTTGGAAGACATGGAAGTTTTACAAGACTTAGAGTAGGACTCCGACTACAGGTAGAACCCGGAAACCTATTGTAACCCCCAAGGAACCGACTATTCTATAAAGTTGGTTCCTGGGTCATCCAAAGGACAACTTTGAGACAGAAAAAATAGTAGCTCTCGATATAGAGGTAGCGAAAGGGCACCCTTGTAATCGAGATCATCATCATCAATAGCAATCAAGCAGGAGTAGGATTTTACCTCCACCGTGAGGGGGCAAAGCTGGGTAAACTGGCGTCTCTCGATTCTGACCAACCCCGTTCAAGCAATCACCTAGCAGCGATTGCCTCACAACTTAGTTATCTCATGAGGACATCTACCATGACAAAACCATGACAAAACTCGTGATAGACATATATGAGGGAAAATTCCTACTAATTCTTTTCAAATTGGTCACTCAGTTTGGAACTACATCATAGATGATAGACATTAACCATTGCACTAAATATTCTTCGTGCCTTGCTCTATGTTGTATGCTAACACAATGGTTCAGTAGGAGTTCAATTAATTAGTATCTACATCCTGACACCAAACTCCAGTTTCAATTACACAATTGGTCAGGAGGAAGGGACAACAAAACACATGCTCCAACATAGAAAGAAAGAAACATGGCACTACTACTATGAGCCATGCGAGGTTGATGAAGGTTAATACTCACATCTTTTCCATTGTTGACTAGCTAAGCACAAATTTGAGTCAATACTAGAGGCTCTTCTGGAGCATTATTTTTTTCCCATGTTAGCTATTTCAGGGATTTTTATTTCAGAGGGTCTGGTTGAATAAGGATTGGGATGAATATGCGAGATTAATTTCATTAAGGATTGGGATGAGTGTGCGAACTACATTTCATTCCTGCGTACAACAAAGCAAACCTTTATAATTTGTAACAAAAGAAATTTTGACTACTTGAGGTTATGCACAATATAGTAAAGGTACTATATACTTGGCCATATGTTTAGTTCAAATGCATGAAAAGCTCATGATCTCATCTTCTGAACACGTAATTTCAAATGAAATGAAGGTTTCATGATATATTCTTCTGAACATAGTGTCCTCTTATGTACAAAGAATTCATCATCAATGCTTGGTAGCTTTACAATGCATGATTCAAAGGCGCAGATAATGTTCTACTAATTGTTATTGTGTTACCTGATCACCATATCAAGTGAATGCTGAAAATATTAGAAATGCTTGGCATGCCAGCTTTAGTTGAGGTTAGTGAATTGTTCTTGCATTATCTTCTGTATATTCCAAGCCTTTAGCTCTCCTTTCTTACTACACTGAGTAATTCTATTTGCTTTTCAGAATAAATCAAATATGTCTATAGTATGCTAACCAGATAAAACTCACATGTTCATTGTATTGTTGAAGGTGCATTATGAAGTATAGGCAGCGGAAAGAGTAAAGCATGCAATTTCAAGAATGTAAGGAGATGGGAAATGTAGTGTGCAAACGCAATGAAGACGTGAAGATTTTTGGCGTGGTTCCGATAGGTGCTGCTATCGTACATCCACTTTGATGGAGACTTCACCCCGTGAAGGTAATGGTTGCGCGAGTCCACGGAGGGCTCCACCCACGAAGGGTCCATGAAGAATCAACCTTGTTTATCCCACCATGGGCATCGCCCATGAAGGACCTGCCTCACTCGGGTAGATCTTCACAAAGTAGGCTATCTCCTTGCCTTACAAACTTCTTGGTTCAACTCCACATCATGTCAGAGGCTCCCAAGCGACACCTAACCAATCTAGGAGACACCACCCTCCAAAAGATAATAGATAGTGTGTTGATGATGAACTCCTTGCTCTTGTACTTCAAATGATAGTCTCCCCAACACTCAAAACTCTCACGAATTTGGCTATGGTGGAAGAAGGATTTGAGTGGAAAGCAACTTGGGGAAGGCTAGAAATCAAGGTTCAAATGGTAGGAATGGAATCTCTTGATCTCAACACATGAGTAGGTGGTTCTCTCTCAGAAAATGAATGGTGGAAGTGTAGGCACGTTCTGATGGATCTCCTCTATGAGGAAGAAGGGGTGGAGGGGTATATATAGCCTCCACACGAAATCCAACCGTTACACACTTTTGACCCAACTCGATGGCACCAACCAGAAATCTCGGTGGCACCAACCAGTGTAAAAGATATGAACGTTGGAAGTCTCGGTGGGACCGACTGGAACAACTCAGAGGGACCGATGTGCAATGGTAGAGAAAAACCCGCTTCGGTGGTACCGATTGCATCATCTCGGTGAGACCGAAATAAGTGCAATAAGAAACAGAAGGTTGGCAAGCCATCTCGGTGGTACCGATTGCAAAACTCGGTGGGACCAAAATAATTGCAACTAGTAACAGAGAGTTGGCAAGGCCATCTCGGTGAGACCGAGATCCATATCGGTGGATTCGATTTGTTAGGGTTTGGCTGTGGCTGTGTCCAGATGAACTCGGTGGCTCCAGATAGGGAAATTTCAGTGGAGTCGAGTTGGAATGTAGGGTTTTGGACTGATTTGGATAGAGAAAGTGGTTGAGGGTTTTGGAGCAATATCACTAAGCACTTGAGCAAATAGATCATAATCAAAACCTCATCCCCTTTTAATAGTATTGGCTTTCCTATGGACTCAATGTGATCTTGGATCACTTAACAAAAAATGTAGAGTCTTTAGCTTCTGCCAATCCATGTCCTTAGTATTTTGAAGGGGGTCCACATCTTCTTGTCCTTGCCATGCCACTGTTGAACTTGTCTGAAATATAGTGGATAAAACTATTAGTCCAACAAAAGATATGTTGACATTAATTACCAAAACCACCAAGGGAGCACTTGTGCTTTCAATCTCCCCGTTTTTGGTAATTGATGACAACATACATCAAAGCTTCAAGTAAAAGATATGATGGGTAGTATATTTAAAGCTTTGGAGAAACATGTAACTTGCATGAGCTCGCCCTGCATGTGTGCAGTCATGTTATGATAGAATTTGAAGACATGTGAATGCTCAACAAGACAGAGTGAGTAATGAGTTACATGTATCTTGGCCATATGCATCAGAGCGAAAAGTAATGTGAGATGTACCTTCATGTTTATGATTCCCTCTTGCAAACAATATGTGCAAAAGCAAGAGATCATCATGCACATGAGTGAGATGCATATACTTACCTTGTGGTCCTTGAGCTGACTCTTGAAGGAGAAATCTTGAGAAAACAGGGTTAGATAACACAAGAGAACTTCAAACAAGAAAGAGACTTCAAGATCCACAAGAGTACCAAGACTGGGATGACATGTAACTGGTGAGTATCATAGAGTGAGTACTCCTTTTCAATATAGACATGTCCCCAAAGAATTAAGGATTTGCAATAAATTTCGAAGGATTTTTCTCCCCTAAACATGGACTTCCTCTCCCCCTGAATCTAGCATTGGATAACGGGAGTAGGTAGGGTGAGATAAAATCAGAGCAAACTATGATTATAAAATCAGAGAAAACCAAAATTTACCAATATATCATCAAAGCAAAATAGAATTACAACAAATTATGCTCAAATGAAATAACTGACATGTCTCTCCCCTCTTAAAGACATGTGAATTCTCTCCTCTTCTCATAGTGTGTCACTCTTCCTTTCTTAGAAGAGCTTAAGATATGATAAGCTGTGATTATCTGTAAGGATAAGCTTTGATGTGCTCTCTCTCTCTCCCCTTGGACAACAATTTCCAAGAAGGGTAGTCTTCATGGGTATCAGCCAAGTGAGTGTGGTCCTGGAGAGACACAACTAAGTAGAATGCAGCTTTAGATGCAAGTAGAGGGAAAGAATCATTGAGTGGAGCTGATAAAAATAAATAGTATAAGATGGCAAAATGGTTTCTCGGCAGTGAAATCGGTGGCGTCAATTTGTGTCGATCGGCGACACTGAGATAGTAAAGTCATAGATAGAGCATATCGGTGAGGCCGAATTAGTCCATTTTAGTGGAACCGATGAACTATGTACAAGGTGTACTTGTACTTCGGTCTGACTGATAATCTTTTGATCGGTGTGACTGAGTTCAATGCAGAGGAAAAACTTTGTCAACTCAGCTCACTTGCAATAGAACTTTCACAAAGATTTTCAAGGAATTTTGATAGAATTTGGAATGAATTTGATTTAGAGAAGAAAGAAAAGAAATACAAACAACAAAAAAGATCTGGATGAAGTTTTTTTTTGATAAAAGGGAAACACTCTAGCAAAAGAAATGCAACTAAGGAAAAGGAAACACTAGAGAACTTCATCTAGAGGGGGATCGGTGACAAAGTCACCTATGTTAGAGTATATTGACTTAGGAGTCAAGTGAGATCACTTGATCATGGGTCATACTCATCGTTAAGCTCAAAATGGGGTTGCCATTTTTCATTTAAGCATCTTAATGTATTCACATCTTGTTGAGTTGCTTTAACTCATGACTTGGAGCAAATCTTCTCTAAGATGGAAAAACATACCTTGGGTTTGTTCACATCAAGAGTTGGGAGCATCTCTTTTGTATTTGAAGTTCATCTTCCTACATGGGTTAGTCTTGGAAGGAATAACTCTTATGTATCCAAATTGACAAGAGTGAATTTCATCATATAAATTTTGCCAAAGGATATGTGGAGTGTAGATTTGTTCCTTGATCACAACAACCAAAGCATAGATACTTGGTCATGACAAGATTGCTCAAGATATGAGTGATTTGCAATCTTATGGAATGAGGCTCATCCAAGTACCTACAAGGGTTACATACCATATAAGGGTGCAAATATATCCAAGATAAATGGTCATCATCATAAGATAAATATCAACGATTAGTCACATAGGCTCATGCCTTGCATGTATCCAAAAAGGTATCTCTACTCCAAATTTGAGGCATCAATGATGTTCAACTCACTCCTCAATCGACAAAATATCTTCTCATCAAGTGGTTTAGTGAAGATATCCGCTAATTGATTGTCGGTACGAACATGCTTAAGATTAATGTCACCTTTAGCAACATGATCTCGACTAAAATGATGATGAACTTCAATATGCTTAGTTCGAGAATATTGCACAGGATTGTGTGCAATCTTAATAGCACTCTCATTATCACAAAGCAATGGAACATTTCTCACATGTGTCCCATAGTCTTTGAAAGTTTGAGTCATCCAAAGTAATTGAGCACAATATGATCCTACAGAAATGTATTCCGCTTTGGCGGTGGATAATGATACCGAATTTTGTTTCTTGGAGGACCAATAGACAAAGGATCTACCAAGAAATTGGCATGTACCCGAAGTGGATTTTTTATCAACCTTGTCACCCGCATAGTCTGAGTCGGAGTAGCCAACAATATCAAAAGATGACCTCTTAGGGTACCAAATGCCAAAGTTTGGTGTATGAATCAAATATCTCACTATCCTTTTCACAGCCTTAAGATGACATTCTTTTGGAGCAGCTTGATACCGTGCACACATGCACACACATAACATAATGTTGGGACAGGAGTCATAAAGATATAATAATGAACCAGTCATAGATCGGTAAAACTTTTGGTCAGTCGGGTTGCCATCCTTAGTCAAGTCAAGATGTCCACTAGTAGGCATGTGTATTTTCATTCCTTTCCTTTCTTACATGCTGAACTTTTTGAATAGATCCTTGGTATACTTAGTTTGTGAGACAAAGTTACCTTCCTTAGTTTGCTTGATTTGCAATCCAAGGAAAAATTTGAGTTCACTCATCATAGACATCTCAAACTTCTCCGACATCAACCTTCAAACTTTTCACTAAAATGGGGGTTAGTAGAACCAAATATGGTATCATCAACATACATTTGGCACAAAAATAATTCTCCATTAACACTTTTAGTGAAGAGAGTTGAATCAATTTTCCCAATTTCGGAACCTTTCTCAATAAGAAACTTAGTCAAGCATTTATACCAAGCTCTAGGGGCTTGTTTAAGACCATAAAGAGATTTGTGAAGTTTGTACACATGATTAGGTTTCTTGGGATTAACAAAGCCGGGAGATTGTTTAACATAAACTTCCTCCTCAATTTCACCATTTAGAAAAGCACTTTTAATATCCATTTGGTATAAGGTGATATCATGGTGATTGGCATATGCAAGTAAAATGCGAATGGACTCAAGTCTAGCAACGGGGACATAAGTCTCACCATAGTCCATACCTTCGACTTGTGTGTATCCTTGAGCAACGAGTCAAGCCTTGTTGCGCACCACTTGTCCATCCTCATCTTGCTTATTACGGAACACCCATTTTGTTCCAATGATGTTTTGATCTTGGGCTTCTCAACCAATGTCCACACTTGGTTTCTCTCAAAGTTGTGTAGCTCTTCATGCATAGCATTTATCCAATCTGGATCCTCAAGGGCTTCTTCTACCTTCATAGGTTCAATTCTAGAGATGAATGAGTAATGTTCTCAAAAGTTAGCCAAACGAGTTTTAGAGCAAGAGATTCTCCCGATGTTGATGTTGTCGAGGATTTTTTCAACAGGATGATTCTTTGAGACTCTTGCTCTAACTCATGAGAACTTTTGCTTGGGTTGTGGTGGAACATCCTCATCATCATCTTCTTCTTCTTCATTGTTGGTGGCGTTGTTGTTCACTTATGGAGGTGGAGAAGGAGGTCGATGTGGATCATCTTGTTGTACTTCCTCATTTCCTTCGTCTTGACGTGTTCCACTTGTGGATGCCTCCATGTCAACTGGTGGTTCACCTTGATGTGAAGTAGAGGCTTCCACTTGAATGGACGAAGTGCTCTCCTTCACCTCCGTTGGATGGATCTTGCTAATAGACAAATCTTGAATTGCTTCCGAGGGTTCTTTGCCTCCTACATCAATTGGCAATTTCTCTACTTGCGAGCCGTTAGATTCATCAAACTTCACATCTACCATCTCTTCAACCTTTGAGGTGAAACTATTGTAGACACGGTAAGTTTGAGAGTTTGAGCCATAACAGAGTAGAAAACCTTCATGAGATTTAGGAGCAAATTTTGAACGACGATGCTTATCAAGAATGTAGCACTTTGAACAAAATACTCAAAAATATCCAACTTGGGGGTTGTTGCCGGTGAGTAGCTCGTATGCCATTTTACCGAGAAGCTTGTGAAGATATAGTCGATTTGTAGCGTGACAAGCTGTCTCAACCGCTTTCGCTCAAAAGTGTCTTGGCGTCTTGTATTCATCAAGCATCATTCTCGCCATCTCAATAAGAGTCTGGTTCTTCCTCTCAACAACTCCATTTTGTTGAGGCGTGTACGTAAACGAGAACTTGTGTGAGATGCCTTCTTCATCAAGGAAGGTATCCACATTGGCGTTCTTGAACTCCGTTCCATTATCGCTCCGAACCTTCTTGATCTTCACTTCAACTTGATTTTGGGCCTTCCTAGAAAAGTTCTTGAAGATCTTTTCAACCTGCGACTTGTCATCAAGAAAGAACACCCACGTAAATTTGGAAAAATCATCAACAATGACCAAACCAAAAGAGTTACCACCAAGGCTGTTATAAGCATTGGGACCAAAGAGATCCATGTGAAGTAGCTCAAGTGGTCTTCTCGTGGTCAAGATGTTCTTCACGGGATGACTTCCTCCAACTTGTTTTCCTGCTTGGCAAGCACTAGAAATTCTATCCTTGTCAAATATAGCATCTTTAACACCAAGGATATAATCACCTTTAATGAGTTTATCAAGATTTCACATGCTAACATGTCCTAACCTTCTATGCCATAACCAACCTTTAGAAGATTTTGCAATTAAACAAGTACGAGGTCAAGCATGTCATTTTTCCAAGAACCATAAAACTCCCCATCAAGAATAGGCACTCTATGTCTAATACTCCCGAACATAGACTCATCTATCTTCCTCCAATGGTGATTAAACCAAATAAATGGAGACCAAAGCTCTCATACCAATTGAAAGATCGAGAAGAGGGGTCTAGAGGGGGTGATTAGACCCTTAACAAATAAAAGTGGCAGTTTTTAGAATTTATCAAGTTAAGGTTGAGTTTAGCACATGTTAAAGGGCACCCAATACATTTCATACAAGCATGGCAAGAGGATAGGCAACGGAAAGAGTAAATCATGCAATTGCAATAATTTAAAGGAGATTGGAAATGGAGTGTGCAAACACAACGAAGACGCAAAGATTTTTGGCGTGGTTCCGATAGGTGGTGCTATCGTACATCCACGATGATGGAGACTTCAACCCACGAAGGGTAATTGCTGCACGAGTCCACGGAGGGCTCCACCCACAAACGGTCCATGAAGAAGCAACCTTGTCTATCCCACCATGGCCATCACCCACGAAGGACTTGCCTCACTCGGGTAGAACTTCACAAAGTAGGCAATCTCCTTTCCCTTACAAACTTCTTGGTTCAACTCCACATCATGTCAGAGGCTCCCATGCGGCACCTAACCAATCTAAGAGACACCACTCTCCAAAAGGTAATAGACGGTGTGTTGATGATGAACTCCTTGCTCTTGTGCTTCAAATGATAGTCTCCCCAACACTAAACTCTCTCTCACAGATTTGGCTATGGTGGAAGAATGATTTGAGTGGAAAGCAACTTGGGGAAGGCTAGAAATCAAGGTTCAAATGGTAGGAATGGAATCTCTTGATCTCAAGACATGAGTAGGTGGTTCTCTCTCAGAAAATGAGTAGTGGAAATGTAGGCACATTTTGATGGCTCTCTTACTAAGTAAGAGGGTGGTGGAGGGGTATAAACCGTTACACACTTTTGACCCAACTCGGAGGCACCAATCAGAATTCTCGGTGGCACCGATCAATGTAAAACATATGAACGTTGGAGGTCTCAGTGGGACCGACTGGAACAACTCGGACAGACCGATGTGCAATGGTAGGGCAAAACCTCGCTTCGGTGGTACCGATTGCATCATCTTGATGAGGCCGAAATAAGTGCAATAAGAAATAGAAGGTTAGCGAGCCATCTCGGTGGTACCGATTCCAAAACTCGGTGGGACCGAAATAATTGAAACTAGTAACAAAGAGTTGGCAAGGCTATCTCGATGAGACCGAGATCCATATCGGTGGATCCGATTTGTTAGGGTTTGGTTGTGGCTGTGTCCAGATAGGGAAATTTCGGTGGGGCCGAGTTGGAATGTAGGGTTTTGGACAGATTTGGATAGAGAAAGCGGTTGAGGGTTTTGGAGCAATATCACTAAGCACTTAAGCAAATAGATCATAATCAAAACCTCATTCCCTTTTAATAGTATTGGCTTTCCTATGGACTCAATGTGATCTTGGATCAATTAACCAATTGTAGAGGCATTAGCTTCTGCCAATCCATGTCCTTAGCATTTTGAAGGGGATCCACATCCTCTTGTCCTTGTCATGCCACTTTTGAACTTGTCTGAAATATACTAGATAAAACTATTAGTCCAACAAAAGATATGTTAACATTAATTACCAAAACCACCATGAGAGCACTTGTGCTTTCAGACGTGCCGCCGCAACTTCCGCCTGCTTGTATAGAACGACATGAGGTAAGCATGTTCTTGGGAGAATCATGTACATAGATATTGATCGGGGGTCACCAATGCATATATGCACGGTGGCAGAA
This sequence comes from Thinopyrum elongatum, assembly GCA_011799875.1. Lineage (NCBI taxonomy): Eukaryota > Viridiplantae > Streptophyta > Magnoliopsida > Poales > Poaceae > Thinopyrum > Thinopyrum elongatum. Next base: position 232,030,577 of record CM022300.1, read on the forward strand.
ACTACACGCATGTACATAGACTATTTAATATTCCTCTCGTGGCTGGACACGATCACCTATGGGGCCATCGGCCCCTTTGTGGTTCGGCAAGGAGGAAGGGCACGTTGCACAAAGAGCGGAGGCCGTAGAACAACACGGCAATGGTGACGCGGGTGGTTTTTACCCAGGTTCGGGCCGCCGCGAGGCGTAAAACCCTACTCCTGCTTTGGTGGATTGAGTGGAGAACCGTGACAAACACGCAGTACTCAAGCCCGGCAAGGTCGCCTTGGGGAGAGCAGCTATGCGCGTATGTGTGTACCAGGGTCTGAATCCTTTCTAAGGTTGCCTCGGTCCTCCTTTTATATGTCAAGGGGTTACCACAATAGTAAAACAGTCATTATCCAGTGATTAGATAGCCATAGTGCTATCATACCTAACTCTGCAGACAGGACAAGGTGCATTAAATGCACCATTTAGTGTCACGTCGTGGATGCAGCCCGAGAAGCCTTGCCATGCCATTCAACCACCTTCTCGCCTACCTGCATGACACGCCTTTGGACGGGTGTCATTTAGGGGTGATCTTCATCTGAAATGGCTACCACGTGCTGAATGACTGCCACTTATTCACTTGAGGGCTTGACACCGCACCGATAAGCGACTTGCGTCACTGTGAGGTGGAGTGGTGGAGCCTTGGCGGGATAGCAGGCCGCCAGTGCCCCGGCAATCCTTGCCGGGGAGGTCCTGGGACTTGCTCTTGGGGTGCCCTGGACCTCACCAGGCTCGCCTGCCCGGCAAGGGAGGCTTCTCCCTTGGTGATATCTCGATGTCTTGGCTTGTCTTGGTCTTCTTGATCCGCCCATTGATTCCTCAAAGGGCTCATTTCTCTCTGGCTTGGCCTTGGTGAAGCTTGGATGCTAGAACCTTGCCCTTGAGTCTGTGTACAGTCAGGGCAACATACACCAGGGTTTGTTGCACCGACAGGAGCCCTCGGGCCTAGCCCGAACGCGCTGCTAAGTGTCGTCGGGGTAGGCCCTATCTGGTACATAGGCAAAGAGTTTATGGTAGCTCATCCATCGATATTTTATTTGTCTCTTCATCAATCTATGCTTGAGTCAGTTTCCAGTTTTTCCGTGCGTCGCGTGATGCCACTTGTGGTCGGGCCATTTCTGTAATGGCCCGTGAATGACTTTAACCCACGGGGGAGTAACTGCCAATTTACTCATCCCACCACGCCTTATCCTTTGCCACGTATGCTCCATGCATTGAGTAGGGTAGGTAACGGAGGCACGTGGCGCGGGAAAGAACGTCATGGCAAAGGCCTGGTCTTCTTGGATTGGTGTAAGAGGGCGGCAATTGGACCCGGTCGTTGGTGGTAGCTTGCACGGGTTGGATCAGAAAGAGCCCCTCAGGGGTGGGGGTGAAGGATCAGCCCCCAGCCCCAGCCTGCCTATAAAAAGGGGGCGCAAGAGGGAGCGGAGGCACCCATCCACGCACCTCTCCCCTTTTACTTCTTGCCTCCCTCTTTGTTATGCCGAGGGAGGGAGACAGGGGCCAGGCCCCGGGCTCCAGCCCGGGGGTGGTGGTGCCGAACACTCGTGTTGATGCTTGGGGAGTGAGTCTGGTCCGGGGTTGTAGGAGATGCGGCTGTCGTAGACATGGGCGCCGAATCAACCGCAGTGTGGTAGGCGTTGTGCTTCTCCAAAATGGTGGAGTGCTCGTTTTCCCCACACAAGCCAGCCGCCTGGAGGGGAGTACTTGCCCTTGCCGCAAGTCATCGAGGCTTTTCATCCTGTCGGCGAGGTCCCTGGGGCTTCCGGTGCTCGCGTGTGGTGCTGTGCTTGGGATCCTTGGTAATCCCAGCACTGCCCTCTCCAGCGAGGTCGGGGTTGACGTTGAAGATGGCGGTGCCTTTCTGCCCGCCAAGGTGGGGAGTGGCGCTCCTCGCACGCATCGGACGCCACCGCTTTTTGCCGCTTCTCCAAGGGAGGTGACGGGCCGAGGGGTCGGCGCCCTCCTGGAGCGATGGTGATGAGGAAAAAATGAGGGAAGGCGGAGAAAGCGGGTGGCAGGCTGTCAAGTCGGAGTACGATGGCACCGACGCCTTCGTCTCATATTGCCGGCCCGCTGCCTCATCTTTCCGCTCTTCCCCTCCCTCCCCGGCACCATCATCACTGGCCTCTTCTGGACGGCTACCGGGGAGGGGGACGCTCTCTTGGTGCCTTCGCCTCCTCCAGCAGTCTTCCAGCTGAGCTCCGGCAGGCTCTCCCTGCCGGCACCTGTGCTGGAATGCCTTGCCGGCCCTGGGGGTGGTTACCAGGGCACTGTCGAGCTGCTCTCTCCGTCCCCCTCCTTCGCAGCCTTGCCATTCCCGATCTTGTCAGGCCGCGCCCGGCAGGTCCTGACGGGGTCGGGCTGGGCTTCTGCTCAGGCACTCCTTTTGCCCTCTTCGCCTCTCGCTGTAGTTCCTAGGGGGAGAGGGACAAGAAAGGGATTACAGGGCACTTATCTTTTTTAGTCTAAGACATGTAGGCGTTTGCCAAACTTTAGTCTCAAATATGTAATCTTCTTTATCCATGTTTGTGGTCTATAAGATCTGTACTTGCTTATTCACATATTAATGAAAAAGACAAGCTTTGCTGGGTACTTGTGCATGTATTATGTCCATGCAGAGGTGAGATGTCTCTATACATTTAAGTAAACAAGTTATATCCGGCAAGCTATCCTGCCGGTTCCTTCCGTTTGTTGCCGCGGGGCTTAGCCTGCCGGGCTCGAAACTATGAAAAGGGACCAGCCCCCCTGTCGAACCCTCTCCGCTAAAGGCCACTACAACCACCTTGACCGAAGCAATGTTCGAGTCAAAGGATGGGAGCACCCATGCTTCAAAGGTGACGGGGTTTCTATATGCACAAGTTTTCACCTTACAGAACATTTATGGACAGGAAGGAACTTATCTGTTTGGCTTGTTGGGGACCGATATGTAGGCTTGTCTCCATTTCTTCTCTTCGAGACCGAGTCTGCGGCAAGAGCCCTGCAGTTAAGTGCAGAGGAAAACAATGCTACATATGCCCTTATCTACATGATCATGCAATGCTCATGTTATGCTATGCATGCATGCAAGTTTTTGGGGCCCCCAGCGCTTCGTTTATTTATCTGCTACTCAGGGTCTGTGCCTGGCTTTGTACAAAGGGTTACATGTAGCATCAGCAAAGCTTGTACAAAAGGGTGGCTGCCGGGCAGGGTCCGACAGCCGCGCCTTACGGGTAGAACATACAGAGATGCTCAATATTCCATGAGTTTTGCAATTGAATGCCATCTCCTGTCTCCAAGGGGACTACACCAGGTCTGGTGACTCGTACCACCAGGTAAGGGCCTTCCCACTTCGGCATCAACTTGTTTGTACCGTTGGCGGAACGAACGTGCCTAAGGACAAGGTCGCCTTCCTCAAGGCTCCGGGGATGAACCCTGCGGCTGTGATAGAGGCGCAGGGCTTGCTGATAGCATGTAGTACGCGTAACAGCCCAAAAACGGTTCTCCTCAAGGAGCACGGCATCGTCATGCCGGTGCTGCTCTTGCTCTACTTCATCATAGGCAAGTACTCGAGGTGACCCGTATATGAGTTTCGTGGGGATCACTGCTTCTGCCCCATAGACTAGGGAGAAGGGAGTCTGGCCGGTAGCTCGATTTGGTGTCGTACGGAGGGACCAAAGAACCACCGACAGCTCATCAATCCAGCGCCTGCCGCATTTCTGCAGCCTATCAAATGTTCTTGTCTTGAGTCCTCACAGCACTTCAGCGTTCGCCCTCTCAGCTTATCCACTGCTTCTGGGATGAGCAACAGAGGCGACTGAAACCTTGCTTCCGAGGGCTTGAACGTATTGCATGAAGGCGCGGCTCGTGAACTGGGTGCCGTTGTCAGTGATGACCCTGGCGGGTACCCCAAAGTGGCACACCAGTCCTTTCAGGAACTTGATAGCTGACTGTGCGGTCACCTTCCTCACGGGATCCACCTCCGGCCACTTTGTGAACTTGTCGATGGTGACGTACAAGAACTCAAAGCCCCCGGTAGCACGAAGGGGCCCAAGATGTCGAGCCCCCAGACCGAAAAGGGCCATGAGAAAGGGATTGTCTGGAGAGCTTGAGCAGGTTGATGGATATTCTTGGAGTGGAACTGGCAGGCTTCACATCTGGTGACTAGCTCGATTGCATCTTAGAGGGCCGTGGACTAGTAGAAACCTTGCCGAAAAGTTTTCCAACCAAGGCCCTTGATCCAATATGAGAGCCGCACATGCCTCCGTGTATCTCTGCCAATAGTTCCTTCCCCTCTCCCCGGCAAATGCACTTCAATTTCACACCGTTGGGCCTCCTTCTGTATAGTGCGTCATCGATGAACTGATACATACTGGCCCTCCGGGCTACTCTTTCAGCTTCTTATTGCTCTTCGGGAAGTTCTCCTGTTTGGAGGTAACAGACTATGTGTCGTGCCCAAGTTGGAGCCTGAGGCTCAACAACAAGGGCCAGCGGCACCTCCTCGTTCATGGGAGCTCATGCCTCAACCACGAGGATTGGTAGTTCGGCGGGAGGGTGCTGCTCGCTAAGCGAAGTGGAGTTGTTCCCGCCAACCTCTCTGCTAGGGGGTTCTGGAAGCTCTGCCGGCAGAGGCTTGCTGGAGTCTAGTTTCCTCTTCTTTCTGGCCTTTGTTCCTGGGGATACGGAGGGCTGAGTCAAGTGGAGAACAAAAGTCCCTGGTTCCACAGGAAGCTTTTGCGCAGCGCACTTTGACAGATGATCAGCAATGCTGTTTTATGCATGGGGTACGTGCTTTGTTTGCAATCTGTCAAAGCGCTCCTCCAGCTTTCTCACTTCCTCCACGTATGCCTGCATCAATGGACTCTGATAATCCTTGTTCACTTGCCTCACCACACGCTGTGAGTCTCCTCGTATGATCATCTTCTTAATCCCCAACTTTGTCGTGATCCTGAGCCCGGCAAGGAGTCCTTCATACTCTGCAGTGTTGTTAGTTGCCTTCTGCCAGGGGAAATGCATCTGGATCACATACTTGAGGTGCTCTCCAGTGGGTGCGACGAGGAGCACGCCAGCTCCTCCACCTTGTAGTGAGAAGGCACCATCAAAGTACATGATCCATTCTTGGGGTGCTTCCTTGCCGGGGATAACAGTTTCCAGTGCCTCTTCGTCTCGGGTAGGTGTCCACTCCACAATAAACTCTGCCAGTGCTCTGCTCTGAATGGTTGATGTGCTCTCAAACTTCAAACCAAAGCTTAACAACTCCAAAGCCCATTCCACTATTCTATCGGTGGCCTCAGGGTTCCTCAGTATGCGTTGCAAGAGGAAGCGGGTGACAACCGTGATCTCGTGGGCTTGGAAGTAATGGCGCAGTTTCCTTGAGGCCATGATGAGGCCAAAGATCAACTTTTGCATGCCAGAGTACCTTGACCTAGCCCCCTACAGTAGGGAGCTAACAAAGTACACTGGCCGCTACACCACCTTCTTCCTTGCCGTGATCCTGGAATTGTCTCCATTACCCCGCTCCTCTTTGTCTTGATCTACATCTGACCTTGCCGGGATGAGTTCACCTTCCCCTCCGGAGAGGACGGTAGCCGCGGCTGCTCCTTCATCTACTTCCCGCTGCTCCACCAGTGCTGCACTAACCACTTGATTGGTTGCTGCTATGTATAGAAGCAATGGCTCTTGCTGTTTAGGAGCGACTAAGGTGGGAACAGAGGAAAGATAGGTCTTCAAATCTTGCAGCTTAGCTTCTGCCTCCGGCGTCCACTTCATGGGCCCTGCCTTCTTCAAGATTTTGAAGAATGGCAAGACACGCTCAGCAGACTTGGAAATGAACCTGCTTAGCACGGCAACACATCCAGTCAAACCCCTCACATCTTTAACTGTCTTGGGTGCTTGAATCTGCTCGATCGCCTTGATCTTGTTGGGGTTGGCCTCTATCCCCCGGTGGGACACGAAGAAGCCAACTAGCTTGCCGGAAGGAACGCCAAACACACACTTCTCTGGGTTTAGCTTCAAGTTGATCTTGAGCAGATTTGCAAAGGTCTCTTGCAGGTCCTAAATGAGAGTTGACTTGTCCTTGGTTTTGACCACTATGTCATCCATGTAAGCTCCAATGTTCCTGTGTAGCTGAGACTCAAACCCTATCTGCACTGCTCTTGCGAAAGTGGATCCAGCGCTCTTGAATCCGAAGGGCATTCGTACGAAGCAGTACGTGCCACAGGGGGTTATGAACGTTGTCTTCTCCTCGTCTTCTTTGGACATGAAAATCTGGTGGTACCCGGAGTAGGCATCCAAGAAGGAAAGAAGATCACACCCAGAGGTGGAATCCATGATCTGGTCGATGCGCGGCAAGGGGAATGGGTCCTTCGGGTAAGCTTTATTCAGATCTGTGAAATCTATGCAAAGCCTCCATTTCCCATTCGCCTTGCGCACCACCACTGGATTCGCCAACCATGTTGGGTGCAATACTCCTCTGACCAAACCAGCTGCCTCAAGTTTCTTGATCTCCTCGGCAATGAACTGCTGCCGCTCCAAGGCTTGCTTCTGAACCTTCTGCTTAACGGGCCGGGCATGAGGGCAGACAGCAAGGTGGTGCTTGATTACCTCCCTGGGAACACCAGGGATGTCAGATGGTTGCCAAGCAAACACATCAACATTCGCCCGTAGGAAGGCAACGAGCGCGCTTTCCTATTTGTCGTCAAGGGTGGCTGATAGTGAATGTACCACCAGCGCCAACCAGCCCTGCCGGGACCTTCTTCACAATGGGTGTAGCAACCTTGGATCTCTTGCTAGTAGAACTCTCCGGCAAATCATCGACGGGTGCAGCATACTCCGGAGAGGCGCGCTTCCCGGATTCCTTGCCGGCATCCTTGCTAGCTCTTCTACCTTGTTTGTTTTCCTTGGCGGGGATTGCAACTTCCGCGGCCTCGGCAGCGACCGCCTCCCGGTACATCTTGTCTACGCATATGATCATGTCCCTCTTGTCTGATGAAATAGAAATGACACCCATCGGTCCTGGCATCTTCAGGGTGTTGTAGGCATAGTGGGATGCCGCCATGAACTTTGCCAGGGCAGGTCGCCCGAGTGTCCCATTATATGGCAACGAAAGTTCGACCAAATCAAACATGATCTTCTCAGTCCGGTAGTTCAACTCCCCTCCAAACGTCACCGGCAGCGTGATCTTCCCCTTTGGACGACTCCTGCCGGGGTTGATTCCTTGAAATGTGCCAGTAACTTTGAGCTCTTCATCTGTTATCTGGAGCATGCTGAGCACCTTGGGGGAAATCAGATTCAACCCGGCCCCGCCGTCAACCAACATCTTTGTGACCTTGAGGTTGCGGATTGTTGGTGAAACCAACAATGGCAAGCACCCTACCGCGGTGGTGCGGTCAGGGTGATCCTCTTCGTCAAAGATGAAGGGCGTGCGAGACCATTTGAGTGGTTTCGGAGAATCTGCCGCCGGCTCCACAGCATTGACCTCACGCACCCATTGTTTCAGTTGGCGGTGAGAGGAGTGCAAGGATGCGCCTCCGTCAATGCATAGGGCGTCAGTGGCTTTCTGAAACTCTTTCTCACTGGTTTCCTCTTCATCCCCTTCATCACTTTCGTCACCACACTCCTTCTTCTCATGGCCTTTAGCGGGTTTTCCGTGATGTTGGGGGACCTTGCCGGGGTGGCCTCCTCAGCCGCCTCGGCCCTTCCTGCCAACGCCATCTTGGTCTCTCTCCCTATCACGCTTCTCGTATTCAACCTTCTGCTTCTTGACGAGTTGCTCAACTTGGTGACATTCTTGGAGATCATGGCCTTTGGTTCGATGGATCTTGTAGTACGGCCTGTCAGCCTTCCCAGCTTTCTTGGCTGTCGTGGCCTCCCGGTAGTCGGCGCACGTGGCAACCTCCTTGCCGGGGCTTCGGCCTTGGCCTTCTTGCCGGTACTCAGAGTACCCGACCCCTCGACAGCCAACACTGCTTTCTCCTTGTGCTTCTTGTTGCGTTTCTTGTTCTTCTTCTACTGGTCGGCGATATTGTCGTCATCTTCCGAGTCAACATCGACGCTATCCTCTTCTTCGGGGAGACGCCTCCCCTCCTCCGTATGGGCACACTTATCCGCCAAGGTGTAAAGCTCATTCACAGTCTTGGGCAACCGGACGTTCATTTTGGAACATATCCTGCGGTTGCGCACATTGGACTGAAACGCGGCAATCACATCTGCCGGGGGGATATCTAGAATGTTCCTCTGCACCTGGCTAAACCTCTGATTGTACTTCCGTAAACTCTCCTCTTCTTTTTATGGAAGGAGCTGCAAATCGCTGGGCCGTCCTGGTTCTTGATGGCCGCCCATGAAGGCACCAACAAACTCATGGCACAGATCAGCCGAACTCGAGATGGAGTTCTCCGGCAAGTGCATCAGCCACGACCTCACATTTGGCTTGAGCGCCAAAGGGAAGTAGTTGGCAAATACCTTCTCATCTCTTCCACCGGCAGCTTGAACGGCGATGTTGTATATGCTCAAGAACTCTGCTGGATTCAGTCTTCCATCATACTTTTCCGGTATCTCTGGCTTGAACATATGGGCAGATGGCCAATGCACTTGCCGCAGCTCGCGAGTGAACGCAGGACACCCAACCTCGAAGGGTAGGTATCCGTCTCCACCGTGCGCAGGCTCGTCGATGTTGGGGCCATTGTGCCTGTCAGACTGGCGGTGGGTTTCGCGGCGCCGTTCTATGATAACGCGCACGTCTTCCCTCCGCCTATCCTCCAGGACCTGCCACTGATCTCGATGGGCTAGAGGATCAGACGAAGCCAACGACACCTCGTCGTGTTCTTGGTTGTGCGGTTCTGGCTGCGGCCCCTGCGCAGGCTATCGTGGGGGGACTGCATCGTAGGATTGGCCCCTTCAGTACAGCTAGCGGCTTGGGCCGCTGTCGTTCCCTGCGGACGCTGCGGCTGATGCGCCTGCTATGATCCTCCCGCCTCAGCGAAAGCAATCGAACATTGAATGGTGGCTCTCCATTCATCCATTTGATTGGCTACTAGCGGGAATCTCAGCAGGAGCTGGGCTCGTGCCATGGCTTCCGAAGCAGTACTTAGCATGGACGACGACGCGGACCGTGACGTCGCCCAACTCCTGATGGTACCAGTTGTGGCGGCGTCGCGCTCTCGTCGTCGTGAGCTAGTCGCGAAGGCGGCGTGACGATGAGAAGGATGCGCTTGGGAGTTGATGGCCCCGTTCGGTGCTTCGTCTTGATTGCCTTGTCCTGGGGAAGGCGTGTGCCTCGTAGCTGCACCCGTAGCAGGGGCAGCTAGGAGGTTGCGGTTCACGCCGGAGCGGGCACCATCACTGCAGCTACATTCCCCAGTGAGGAGGAGAGGCGGGAATTGGATGTCCTCCCCACCCACATCTTGTGGAGCGTGGCCGCTAGGATGTTGTTGACGCTGTCCTCCTCCGGCGCCTCCTGCTCCCACCTCAGCCGCAGGGCGAACGACGATGGCGCCGCCCACGCCGGTCGCGTTCCCCGCAGCGTTTGCGTCCCCAGACGCTACCACAGCCACCGTGGGATCAGTGGCTGCATGCGAGGGGGCCTTCGAGGTGGAAGGACGGGCTCCTGCACCGGACTTTTTCTTGGGCGCCATGGGTGATGACGCCGTTGTCGAAGGAGATGGTGATGAAGGTCGACGCGCTGTTTACGTCTCGGGTTAGCACAAGCGCTCCCCGCTACCTGACGCGCCAAAGATGTTGTGGTTGGACACGATCACCTATGGGGCCATCGGCCCCTTTGTGGTTCGGCAAGGAGGAAGGGCACGTTGCACAAAGAGCGGAGGCTATAGAACAGCATGGCAATGGTGACGCGGGTGGTTTTTACCCAGGCTCGGGCTGCCGCGAGGCGTAAAACCCTACTCCTGCTTTGGTGGATTGAGTGGAGGACCGTGACGAACACGCAATACTCAAGCCCGGCAAGGTCGCCTTGGGGAGAGCAGCTACACGCGTATGTGTGTACCAGGGTCCGAATCCTTTCTAAGGTTGCCTCGGTTAACCTTTTGTAGATCAAGGGGTTACCACAATGGCAAAACAGTCATTATCCAGTGATTAGATAGCCACAGTGCAATCATACCTAACTCTGCAGAGAGGACAAGGTGCATTAAATGCAACGCTTAGTGTCACGTCGTGGATGCAGCCCGGCAAGCCTTGCCGTGCCATTCAACCACCTTCTCGCCTGCCTGCATGGCACGCCTTTGGACGGGTGTCATTTAGGGGTGATCTTCATCTGAAATGGCTGCCACGTGCTGAATGACTGCCACTTATTCACTTGAGGGCTCGACACTGTACCAATAAGAGCCTTGGCGGGATAGTAGGCAGCCTGTCACACCCTAATTTTCATGCCACAACACTTAAGCTAATAAATCATGATAAAATGTGGTTTACAAAAAACTTTTGAGTGTTTTGGACTTTGCTTGATTGGATTTTCATCTGCTGTTTGCAAGTGCTCTAAAATCAAATAAATCCTCCAACTCCTATACTTCATCTCCTTGATCCAAACTTTGGCCCAATGCTCACGCCATGTTTATAGGACAGAATAGTATTTTCTTACAAAAATAATTTGGCCTAAAAGTATTTCCTAAATTAGGTTTCCCAAAAACCCATGAATTGAGGCTTGCACTGCAAGTACTTAATTAAGGGCAGTAAAAATCTTTCAAAAAGTATATTTGACTCCTATTAGGTATACGACTCCCATAAACCACAAAATAATAATTTTAAAAGTTATTTTGCTATTTTATTTAAAGGCTTTTTCTTAAGGCCAGAAATGGTCTTTAATAGGTTAAAATTATTTTAATGTTTCAAAAATATTTGAGAAAATTTAGGGAAACTCAGTGGACATGTATTTTCCATATACATGAGTTTCAACACATGGTCATGTTCAAAATATTGGTCAAATCCCTCAAAAACCCTTTCTGGATATTTCAAGCTTTTGAAATATTTACAAAGGAAATATTCTCTAAAAATAACAAGAAAATTCAAGCAAGTCACATATGCATAATGTGACGATCTTGCCAAGTTTCACCTCAATAAAAATAGTTTCGGTTCACAAAAGTGCCCCAAAACCCTCTCTGTCCAGATCCAAGTTTGAACAACTTTACATTGTCAACTTTCTTCTTTTGCTCTCAAACTTTTTGGACATGCTCTAACATCTAAATGATGACATTGCACCAAGTGGTGCACAAAGAAGAAGAGTTTAGCTTAGCTAGATCTAAGCAAGTCCATTTCTATTGATTTATAGGGTTTACCGAAGTTACATTGTGAACCTTGTCCAAATGAGCTCAAATTTCTACCATAGGGCCTAATGGTCATGCTCAACACCCCCATCAAGTGGCACAAGAAGGAGATGAGTGCAAGTGACATAAACATGCATCAAACACCTTCTGCCACATTTCCAAAGTCTCCATTTTGACCTCTTCCACTAATCTCCTTGAGCCCAAATTTTTACCACAACTCCTCCTAGTCCCCTTCTACCTCCAGTAACAATGTCAACATCACAACTCCATTATTGGGGGGTAAAAACCTCTCTCTCCCTCTCTGGACAGCAATTTTCTCTCTCTCCCTCAACCTCCCTCCTCTCCTACTGGCTCTCCAGGGAATCCAATGCCCCTCCCCACTTCTTTACTCCCCCTGGCACTACCAGACACACTTGGCCGTGCCCACATTGCCAAAAAAATGGCCCTGCCGGCCACACACGCGCTCTGGAGCGCACTACAGTGCGTTCCCGCACTGTAGCGGTTCCCTACCCAACACCTCCGACCACCTCAGCGCTCCCCCGCGCGCCCGACGATGCGCCTCGACGTCCGCGACACGCCACGCCCCAGTCCCCCTCCTCCTTCTCCCTCCTGCTGCCTCCTTTCGCACGTGCGCCGGCCGCCCGAGAGCTCCAATGGCCGAGCTCACACGCGCGATGCTCTGGCCCTCCCCTGCTCCTTCTCTCCCTTCCCCTAGTCGTAGACCTCCTCCACAAACGCCCTGGACACACTCAAGCAAGCCCCCGTGACCCCTAGCAATGGCAACAGCCTCGCCGGCGCACTGGACCACGGTGAGACGTTGCCCGCCTACTTAAAGGCCTCCCTGAGCCCTTCTCTCCTCACCACTCGCCCTCTGCAGCACCTAATCACCCCCTGCACCACCCACTCCTCTCCAGAAGCACCCGAGCTTGAGATCGAGCTCGAGCTCCGCCGCTTCGGCTCACCGGCGTTCGCGCGGTACAGACCTCCTCCGCCGCTCCTCTTCCTTGATCTGGAACCGCAGCAGCCCACTGACCCTTTCCCCTCTCTTCCCTGCTCCTTTTGCATCCAGGAACGACCGGAACAGCCACCTCCCAAAGCACCTCCGCCGCGTGACCTCGTCGCCGGCGAACCAGGCTGCTCCGGCGACCACCTCCACCACCACCCTAACGGCGACACGACGAGGAGTCCAATCGTACCATCAGCTCGACCTGCCGTGCCCTGTAACGCCGCCATTGAGCTCGCCGACCCCTCTGGTCGTGAGGTTGGAGATGACAGGTGGGACCCACCTGTCAACCTCACCTCTCTCTTGCCTCCACTCTCTCTCACTAGCAGCTGGGCCCCGCCCGTCAGGTTTAAAAACCTGGCGTGCGCGCACTGGCTCGCCTGGGCCTCCTCTCCCTCTGGCCCTGCTGCGCTGTGGCTATTCTGGCCCAGTAGGCACAGTGCCCTTTTTCTTTTCTTTCTCTGTGCAAACTTGCAAAAATTCCACAGGATAAAATATTCATCCAAATCCAAGAATTCCAACTCCTATATTTTTCTAAAAATCCCACCTATTTAATGGTGTAACTTTCATGCACATCCATCACACTTTTCTGTATTGTTCATATTTAAATTCAAATTTGAGAATTTAAATCCACATCTAAAAATCCATGTCTCTGATTCTATAGCTCCAAATCCAAAACTATGAATTTTTGCATTCTTAGTTTTCACTCCATTATTTAACAAAAATAATTTGACATTTTTATGAGCACTTTTATTTTTCTGTTTGTGCTATTGCCTTATTGTGTGCCCGTTACTTTGCGACGTTAGATTACGAAGTTGACGAAGGAGTTGGACCAAAAGGATTTGAAGACTTTGAAGACTTGGTTGAGCCAGGCAAGTAGCCCTTCGACCATGACTATGAAACCCATTTTTATGCATGTCATATAGCACTTATATTGGTTGCATCGGAGTCATGATGATGTGGTGACCACTCGGGGTGGTTTGCCTCCGATACTTTCCTCGTTGAAACTTGCATGATGCATGACCCCACCTTCCGAGGAGGGTTGTGCGGGTGGGAGTAGCTAGGATGCTAAGTAGTGCTACGCAAAAAGGGGATGGGTGTATGCATGATGATGGAGGCAAGTACGTTTTCAAGGACTTTTAAAAAAACCCATCGGGTGCCACTAATGCCCGAGGGAGATGATGAGCTAGGTAACCACATGATAAAGAAGTGGTGTACCGGAGCAAGTTGTGTGAGTGTGTTTTCGAAAACGGATTGGTTTAAGTTGCAACCATTATTCCAACCTTACATGTACAACCACAATACCCCTTATGGGACGGGGCTTTGTTGATTACTTTGGTCAATACTAGTAGGGAGCCCGCATTACTAGTGGCGGGAGAGTATGAGATACTCTCTCGATACGGGGTTGTGCCAGGTAGGGCGACTATGGCTGTTTTTACAGACACCGGGCACACCGTTGCGTCCCCTCTCGGATGGTACGATCTCGAGTGAGTCCCATATGATGTACATCATGAGGACGAGGGCCAACGAGTGGACTCTTTGTTATTCTTGTCAAGGGAAAGATAATGTTCGGGTGCTTACCTCGGGTATGTAATATACCGCGAGTCGTAGCTTGACACGGAAGTTCCCCGAGTCTTGTGGGTAAAGTGTGCAACCTCTGCAGAGTGTCAAACTATTCGAATAGCCGTATCCACTGTCAAGGATAGTTGGGTAACCGCTCTTGGGCTACTTCCACATGTTTGCAAAACCTGGTGAGTGTGTATGGATAAGTGATAAGAACTACTTGGGTCATGTCAAAAGACTTGACATGATGATTAAGTTGGATTGTTTCCAAATCTATTTTTGTTGATATCTGTAACCTGTTCTCATGGATACTTAAATTCCCAAGATGCATGTCTTACAAGTTGTTGAACATGTCATAGCACTCAAAACTAGCTTTCTGCAAAAATTTACCTATATCATGCATTGTTGTACCTTGAACCGAAACATGGGTTGCTTGCGAGTACATTCAAAGTACTCATTGGCTTGCCACTGGTTATTTAATTGGCCAGGCATGGAAGAGCAGGAGTTCGAAGAAGAATTCTTTGGAGATGACCATGCGAACCAGGACACTTTCCCAGTCAGAATGCCTGTAGGGTTAAGGCAGATGGCATGGGTTCTACTTATCAACGAAGATTTCCGCTGCTTGTGTTTTATTTGATGTTTAGCCCTTAAGGCTTTATCTATGTAAGACTTGACCATAATGGTCATAATTCGTGTAAGACGGTATGTATGGATGTAAGACTCTTGTTATTCAGCTTCTATGTGTTCAGTGAGCATTGATCTCTGGGATCACTGTACACGTGCATTCGATGATCACGACTTATGAGTCGGGGTCCCCACAGAGCTAGTATCAGAGCCATCCTGAATGTAGGAAGCCTTAGTTAGCATGGTCGTTAGTCAGGGTAAAACTATTTTCAAAACTATTACCAATTTTCAGAAGCTATCTATACTTCTCTTCCCTTCCGAGTTTTCGAAAACTAAGATATATTTTCCTTATTGACCTCTTCCCCTTCAAAACTTTTGTAAAATGGTCGCTAGTACCCTTATGCCCCTAACCACTGGATTCCTTGTAATCCTCGTGGATAATCTAGAAGGAAGATGCCTTGCCAAACATTCACTCACATCTTTTAAACACAAGTTTGGCGACACCACGACAAGACAAAAGACACCTTCTCAAGGATTGAGGAAACCAAGACTCGGAAGATGGTGACACCCTTGACACTGCCCCAGGATGATGCAACCTTGTCCTACGATGACCAGGGTGTAAGATATGCAAGATCATGATATACATCGCTAATAGAGCATCCTTGTCCTTACCGTTGTTGCATCGGCAACCACCGGTGGATGAGAACCTCGCCATTTGGTCCGCCTCACTATAGTGAGCAGGAAAACGGTTCTCTTCATCCCTCGCTCTTGGTGTCGATGTTGTCATCAACGTAACCGACAGGTTGGACCTCTACTATGCCTTGTTAATGTCATTGCATAAATGATTGCTTACCCGGAGCCCTTGACACCTTAAAAGGCAAAAGGGATCGTCATGATTAAGAAGACAACAGAAGACCGAGTCAATGCTAGCTACGAGAAGCCACCTTCACCCCATCACCTCATCAGGCAGGAAGTTGTTGAAGATTCTTCAGGCTCAACCCGGATTGTTTCATCGAACAACTACAAGAGACGTAGCGACACCTGAGGGAAACCCAGAAGACTGCACGAGGCATGGAGCAAAGCACCACTACTGAGTCCGAGAACCCCTATGGTAGGATGAGTCGTGTACCCCCTATGCGCAGTCGAGTCCGTATGATGGTTCAAATAGAACCATGATTGTGTGTTGCTTGTTTTTATCTATTTGTGTTTGGATATCAGTCGCCCTTTTGCCCTAGGCAACAAGTACGTGACTATATCACCTTCCTTATCTTAATGCTTGTGTTTGGACTCTTTTGGCACTTGTTTGTTTGCACCTGCACTATAGAACCCCCTTTTAGGCACCCCCCTCTATGCTACTTATCCCTCTCATCTCTCTCATCAACTGAAGACCGACAAGACAGGATGCACCAAGGATTCCACCTCGGCAACCAACTAGCACTAAAGACTTTTGCTACAGCCTCCTCGACCAAGTGCAACCCCGTAGAGTTATGTTTACCCCTCAAAACTGGAAACCATCCCTAGACTCTTCGAGACTTCACCATGAGCTTAACCTACAAATTGCAAGAGAACCAGTTAAGCTTCAGTAACCTTTGCTCATCACTGGGTTCAGTATGGAACTAGTGGGCATAGTGAACTAGCACATTATCATCCAAAGATAGCACGACGATGCCATAGGGAAGATCATTTTGAGGGTGCATGATTAGTAGGATAATGATTTGTCGAGGCTATAATAGATACCTTGAGGAATGTCTGAGACTCTTTGGTGGATTATGAGGCTTTCATGTTGATAGATGAACTTGGTGGGATCATGTTAATAGATTAGCATAGCTTTCATTACCCCTGAGTAAATTGGATTTAGTAGGATAATTATGATCGCAAGCTAAGATTCTTGGAAGTATAACGGTTTGGCATAGCCAGGGGATATTGATAAAAGATAGTTGACATTACGATAATGACTTGGGGGAAACATGTAGGAATTCTCATTGGACATGAGATTTGGATTTAAATAGGTGATCCTAGTGGAGTATAGATGCTGATTACGTCTACATAGTTCGGAGTAAATTGGATTTAGACTGATGATCTCGATCGTGATACCATGTTTCTCGGTGGGCAATCAATTGGATTAATTGTCGGAGTTGAATTAGGGATCTATAAAAGCTTGACATAGGAGTTTATCAGATCACGATAATGGAAATTTGTGGACTGACTATAGTAAGGATAGCCCTTTCAAGTATTTGCGGATTATAGGACATTAGAAGATCATGTGGAACACCATGGACATTGGATTTGTAGAACAATTGGATCATGTAGTGACTAGAGAAGTTAATGGGCTGTTGGAGTTGATTCATAGGAAGGAAACAAGATCTTGGAGTGGTATACGATGTGTTTCCTTAGGATAGATATGCACTATCTTGAACCTTGGATGAATAAGGTGAGTACTTGGATTGTGATGTTTGATTCAAGCTTAGCAGCTTGTATGTTCTACCCATGGATTTTTGCATAGATATGAGTTTGGGGATAGTTGACATGTATGGTTTTGTTAGACCTCCTCTTGAGAGCCATGAGGATATAAATAGCACGAGTGATGATTGGAGTTGACCTATACAGGATGATTCTTTCGATAATATGAAGTGATTAGTTTGAAGGACTAGGTAGAGCTATTGGCATCTCTGAAACCGTGCATAAGGATAAGATGATAAACGTTCACTCGCACACTAGAATCATTGAAACCCTTAAACCCTACCAAACCACAACATGGTCGGATCATAACTTTGGGCCTTGACTCTAGGTCGAGAAGACCTTGGCCAATACTCAACCGAGACCACCACCAATACCCCAGCCTACCTTATGTACCCCATAGACTTCATGGAGTACTTGGACAAGTTGGTTGTCATCTTTACTGGTGACACACTTGTCTACCCGAAGATGAAAGAAGAGTCGTTCAGCTGATCAGAGAACATATGAAGACTGCCATGTCAAGAAGGAAAAACTATACCAACCACCATTGTCAAGAAGTAAACTTTTGCGTCAAAGACCATGTGTATCTGCAAGCCACTCCTCTCTAAGGAACCAAGCATTTCCATGACAAAGGGAAGCTCACACAAAGATTCATCGACCCCCTTCAAGATCACTGCAGGACGAAGAGAATACAACTAATAGCTAGAGTTGTCACCAGAGCTAACCGATGTCCACAACGTTTTCCACACAAAACAACCCCGGAAGTGTTTCCAACTTCCTAACCCACCCAATCTCTACAAGGACATCGATCACCGAGCCATTGACCTCTAGCCCGACCTGACCTACGCGAGAGACCCCTTAGCAATCTGCATCAAGAAGAACGTCATACACGAAGCCGCACCTTCAAGTACTTCAAGGTTCAGCGGAGCAACCACACGGAAGTAGAAGCAGTATGAGGATGTGGAGACTACCCCAGATCTAAGTTTCCGTATTCCCTTCCGCACCTAGTTTGGGAATCTCGGGGATGAGATTCTTGTAAGGGGAGTAGGTCTGTCACACCCTGATTTTCATGCTATAACACTTAAGCTAATAAATCATGATAAAATGTGGTTTTACAAAAAACTTTTGAGTGTTTTGGACTTTGCTTGATTGGATTTTTGTCTGTTGTTTGCAAGTGCTCTAAAATCAAATAAATCCTCCAACTCCTATACTTCATCTCCTTGATCCAAACTTTTGCCCAATGCTCATGCCATGTGTATAGGACAGAATAGTATTTTCTTGCAAAAATAATTTAGCCTAAAAGTATTTCCTAAATTAGGTTTTCCAAAAACCCCTGAATTGAGGCTTGCACTGCAAGTACTTAATTAAGGGCAGTAAAAATCTTTCAAAAAGTATATTTGACTCCTATTAGGTATAGGACTCCCATAAACCACAAAATAATAATTTTAAAAGTTATTTGCTATTTTATTTAAAGGCTTTTTCTTAAGGCCATAAATGGTCTTTAATAGGTTAAAATTATTTTAATGTTTCAAAAATATTTGAGAAAATTTAGGGAAACTCAGTGGACATATATTTTCCATTTACATGAGTTTCAACACATGGTCATGTTCAAAATATTGGTCAAATCCCTCAGAAACCCTTTCTGGATATTTTAAGCTTTTGAAATATTTACAAAGGAAATATTCTCTAAAAATTCCAAGAAAATTCAAGCAAGTATCATATGCATAATGTGATGATCTTGCCAAGTTTCACCTCAATCAAAATAGTTTTGGTTCACAAAAGTGCCCCAAAACCCTCTCTGTCCAGATTCAAGTTTGAACAACTTTACATTGTCAACTTTCTTCTTTTGCTCTCAAACTCTTTGGACATGCTCTAACATCTAAGTGATGGCACTGCACCAAGTGGTGCACTAAGAAGAAGAGTTTAGCTTAGCTAGATCTAAGCAAGTCCATTTCTGTTGATTTCTAGGGTTTACAGAAGTTACATTGTGAACTTTGTCCAAATGAGCTCAAATTTCTACCACAGGGCCCAATGGTCATGCTCAACACCACCATCAAGTGGCACAAGAAAGAGATGAGTGCAAGTGACTTAAACATGCATCAAACACCTTCTGCCACATTTCCAAAGTCACCATTTTGACCTCTTCCACTAATCTCCTTGATCCCAAATTTTTAACACAACTCCTCCTAGTCCCCTTCTACCTCCAGTAACAGTGGCAACATCACAGCTCCATTATTGGGGGGTTAAAACCTCTCTCTCCCTCCCTGGACAGCAATTTTCTCTCTCTCCCTCAACCTCTCTCCTCTCCTACTGGATCTCCAGGGCATCCAATGCCCCTCCCCACTTCTTTACTCCCCCTGGCACTACTAGACACACTTGGCCGCGCCCACATTGCCAAATAAATGGCCATGCTAGCCACACACATGTTCTGGAGCGCGCTACAGTGCGCTCCCGCACTGTAGTGGCTCCCTGCCCAACACCTCCGACCACCTCGGCGCTCCCCCACGCGCCCGATGATGCGCCTCGATGTCAGTGACACGCCACGCCCCGGTCCCCCTCCTCCTTCTCCCTCCTGCTGCCTCCTTTCGCACGTGCGCCGGCCGCCCGAGAGCTCCAATGGCCGAGCTTGCACGTGCGATGCTCTGGCCCTCCCCTGCTCCTTCTCTCCCTTCCCCTAGTCGTAGACCTCCTCCACAAACGCCCTGGACACACTCAAGCAAGCCCCCGTGACCCCTAGCAACGGCAACAGCCTCGCCGACGCACTGGACCACGGTGAGACGTTGCCCGCCTACTTAAAGGCCTCCCCGAGCCCTTCTCTCCTCACCACTCACCATCTGCAGCACCTAATCACCCCCTGCACCACCCTCTCCTCTCCAGAAGCGCCCGAGCTCGAGCTCCGCCGCTTCGGCTCACCGGCGTTCGCGTGGTACAGACCTCCTCCACCGCTCCTCTTCCTCTATCTGGAACCGCAGCAACCCACTGATCCTTTCCCCTCTCTTCCCTGCTCCTTTTGCAGCCGGTAACGACCGGAACGGCCACCTCCAAAAGCACCTCCGCCGCGTGACCTCGTCGCCGGCGAACCAGGCTGCTTCGGCGACCACCTCCACCACCACCCGAACGGCGACACGACAAGGAGTCCAGCCGTGCCATCAGCTCGACCTGCCGTGCCCTGTAACACCGCCGGTGAGCTCGCCGACTCCTCAGGTCACGAGGTTGGAGATGACAGGTGGGACCCACCTGTCATCCTCACCTCTCGCTCGCCTCCACTCTCTCTCACTGGCAGCTGGGGCCTGCCCGTCAGGTTTAAAAACCTGGCGCGCGCGCTGGCTCGCTTGGGCCTCCTTTCCCTCAGGGCCTGCTGCGCTGCGGCTATTCTGGCCCAGTAGGCACAGTGCCCTTTTTCTTTTCTTTCTTTGTGCAAACTTGCAAAAATTCCACAGGATAAAATATTCATCCAAATCCAAGAATTCCAACTCCTATATTTTTCTAAAAATCCCACCTATTTAATGGTGTAACTTTCATGCACATCCATCACACTTTTCTATATTGTTCAAAATTAAATTCAAATTTGAGCATTTAAATCCACCTCTAAAAATCCATGTCTCTGATTCTATAGCTACAAATCCAAAACTAAGAATTTTTGCATTCTTAGTTTTCACCCCATTATTTAACAAAAATAATTTGACATTTTTATGAGCACTTTTATTTTTCTGTTTGTGCTATTGCCTTATTGTGTGCTCGTTACTTTGCGACGTTAGATTACGATGTTGACGAAGGAGTTGGACCAGAAGGATTTGAAGACTTCGAAGACTTGGTTGAGCCAAGCAAGCAACCCTTTGACCATGACTATGAAACCCATTTTTATGCATGTCATATAGCACTTATATTGGTTGCATCAGAGTCATGATGATGTGGTGACCACTCGGGGTGTTTTCCTCCAATACTTTCCTCGTTGAAACTTGCATGATGCATGACCCCACCTTCCAAGGAGGGTTGTGCGGGTGGGAGTAGCTAGGATGCTAAGTAGTGCTACGCAAAAAGGGGATGGGTGTATGCATGATGATGGAGGCAAGTACGTTTTCAAGGACTTTTTGAAAACCCCATCGGGTGCCACTAATACCCGAGGGAGATGATGAGCTAGGTAACCACTTGATAAAGAAGTGGTGTACCTGAGCAAGTTGTGTGAGTGTGTTTTCGAAAATGGATTGGTTTAAGTTGCGACCGTTATTCCAACCTTACATGTACAACTACAATACCCCTTATGGGACGGGGCTTTGTTGATTACTTTGGTCAATACTAGCAGGGAGCCCGCATTACTAGTGGCAGGAGAGTATGAGATACTCTCTCGATACGGGGTCGTGCCAGGTAGGGCGACTATGGCTGTTTTTATAGACACCAGGCACACCGTTGCGTCCCCTCTTGGATAGTACGATCTCGAGTGAGTCTCGTATGATGTACATCATGAGGACGAGGGCCAACGAGTGGACTCTTTGTTAGTCTTGTCAAGGGAAAGATAATGTTTGGGTGCTTACCTCGGGTATGTAATATACCGCGAGTCGTGGCTTGACACGAAAGTTCCCCGAGTCTTGTGGGTAAAGTGTGCAACCTCTGCAGAGTGTCAAACTATTCGAATAGCCGTGTCCATGGTCAAGGACAGTTGGGTAACCGCTCTTGGTCTACGTCCACATGTTTGCAAAACCTGGTGAGTGTGTATGGATAAGTGGTAAGAACTACTTGGGTCACGTCAAAAGACTTGACATGATGATTAAGTTGGATTGTTTCCAACTCTATTTATGTTGATATCTGTAACCTGTTCTCATGGATACTTAAATTCTCATGATGCATGTCTTACAAGTTGTTGAACATGTCATAGCACTCAAAACTAGCTTTCTGCAAAAATTTACCTATATCATGCATTGTTGTACCTTGAACCGAAACATGGGTTGCTTGCGAGTACATTCAAAGTACTCATTGGCTTGCCACTGGTTATTTAATTGGCCAGGCATGGAAGAGCAGGAGTTCGAAGAAGAATTCTTTGGAGACGAACATGCGAACCAGGACGCTTTCCCAGTCAGAATGCCTGTAGGGTTAAGGCAGATGGCATGGGTTCTACTTATCAACGAAGATTTCCGCTGCTTGTGTTTTGTTTGATGTTCAACCCTTAAGGCTTTATCTATGTAAGACTTGACCATAATGGTCATAATTCGTTTAAGACGGTATGTATGGATGTAAGACTCTTGTTATTCAGCTTCTGTGTGTTCAGTGAGCATTGATCTCTGGGGTCACTGTACACGTGCATTCGGTGATCACGACTTATGAGTCGGGGTCCCCACACCGCCAGCGCCCCGGCAATCCTTGCCGGGGAGGTCATGGGACTTGCTCTTGGGGTGCCCTCGACCTGACCAGGCTCGCCTTCCCGGCAAGGGAGGCTTCTCCCTTGGTGATATCTCGATGTCTTGGCTTGTCTTGGTCTTCTTGATCCGCCCATTGACTCCTCAAAGGGCTCATTTCTCTCTGTCTTGGCCTTGGTGAAGCTTGGATGCTGAACCTTGCCCTTGAGTCTGTGTACAGTCAGGGCAACATACACCAGGGTTTGTTGCAATGACAATTCCCTCTTTTTAAAAATAACTAACGTGATTTTAGTTCAATGTTAGTTATTTTCAAACGGAGGTAATAGAAAGCATCTCAATCTGGTCATTTGGGAGCCACCACTGGTCCGCCTCGTCTCCTATGGTCCTTGGACCATGAGGCGCGGTGGACTCTGACCCTTGTCAGCGAGAGGGCTCCATTTTTATGTGTTTTTCTGAGTTCTATTAGGGTTTGTGCCATGCTCAAGAAGACGAGGCAGCGACGACTTCTTGATGTGGAGGTGTGTCTCCGGTGGATCTGTCCTTGGTGGATTTGCTCAGATCTGGTTGTAGTGTCCCTATGTTCGTGTGTCTTTAGGTTGGACCCTTCTAATCTACGCTACTCTTCAATGGTGATGGTTGCTGTTCTAGTGTGCTGGTCCTATGGGGCCTTAGCACAATGACTTCCCAACTGTCTACTACAACAAGTTTTGCCCGGCTCCGGCGAGGAAGGGCGATGACGGTGGTGCGCCTTTAGCTTGCTCCAGTGCTTGTAGTCGTCGCTAGGTGGTCTACGGATCTGGATGTAATTTTTATTATTTTCAGTGTTCATTGTACTGCCATGATTGAAGATGAATAGATTGAAAGTTTCTCACAAAAAGATAAAATTTGATAATAATCCATAGGAAATCCAGTTTAGGTCCTGAGAGCACGTGCTCCTGGGCATGACAAATAATTTTTGAAATGTGAAAAAATCCTAACAATTTTTTTATGTATTTATAGTGACATCCAAATTCTATCGGCAAAGTTTTAGGCAAAAAGGTTAAACATTTTGGCATGTGCAGAAAAACAAATTTGAACACCAAATGTTACCCCAGATTTGTTTTTTTTATGAGGAAACATCATGACCCACAAGTATAGGGGGATCAATCGTAGTCCTTTCGATAAGTAAGAGTGTCGAACCCAACGAGGAGCAGAAGGAAATGACAAGCGGTTTTCAGCAAGGTATTTTCTGCAAGCACTGAAATTGTCGATAACAGATAGTTTGATAGCAAGGTAATTTGTAATGACCAATAAGTAGTAACGGTAACAAAGGTGCAGCAAGGTAGCCCAATCCTTTTTATAGCAAAGGACGAGCGGGATCGGTCTCTTATGATAAGCAAAGCATTCTTGAGGACACACAGGAATTTCATCTAGTCAGTTTCATTATGTTTGTTTGATTCGCATTTGCTACTTTGATAATTTGATATGTGGGTGGACCGGTGCTTGGGTGTTGTTCTTAATTGAACAAGTCTCCCACTTATGATTACCCCATCTCGCAAGCATCCGCAACTACGAAAGAAGAATTAAGATAAATCTAACCATAGCATGAAACATATGGATCCAAATCAACCCCTTACAGAATAGCGCATAAACTAGGGTTTAAGCTTCTGTAACTCTAGCAACCCATCATCTAATTACTACTCCACAATTCCTTACCTTAGGCCCAAAGATGGTGAAGTGTCATGTAGTCGACGTTCACATGACACCACTAAAGGAAGCAACAACATACATATCATCAAAATATCGAACGAATACCAAATTCACATGATTACTTATGACGCAAAACATTCTCCCATGTCCTCAAGAACAAAAGTAACTACTCACAAATCATATTCATGTCCAAGATTAGAGGGGTATTGATTAGTATCATGTATCTAAACATATAATCTTCCACCAAATAAACCAACTAGCATCAACTACAAGAAGTAATCAACACTACTAGCAACCCATAGGTACCAATCTGAGGTTTTGAGACAAAGATTGAATACATGAGATGAACTAGGGTTTGAGATGAGATGGTGCTGGTAAAGATGTTGATGAAGATTGGTCCTCCCACGATGACAGGGTTGTTGGTGATGTCGATGGCTTCAATTTCCCCCTCTCAGAGGGAAGTATCCCGGACGGAATCGCTCCACCGGAGACCAAAAGTGCTCCTGCCCAGGTTCTGCCTCGAGATGGCGGCGCTTCGTCCCAAAAGTCCTCTCCTTATTTTTTATGGGACAAATGGCTTCAAGGACAAATGGCTTCATATAGAAAAAGATGGGCCTCGGAGGATGGCCAGGGGCCCCACAAGCCACCAGGGCGCGCCCGGGGGTGGGCGCGCCCTGGTGCCTTGTGGGCACCTGGTGGGCCCTCTTCCAATATTTTTTATATATTCCAAAATAATTTTTTGTCAAATTTCAGCTCACCTGGAGTTGTGCAGAATAGGTATCTCTGATGTAGCTTTTTCAGGTCCAGAATTCCAGCTGCCGGCAATCTCCCTCTTCATGTAAATTTTGCAAATTAAGAGAGAAAAGGCATTAGAATGGCACCACAAAGTATTATATTGATAAAAAACATCATAAATAACAGTAGGAAAACATGATGCAAAATGGACGTATCAACTCCGCCAAGCTTAGACCTCGCTTGTCCTCAAGCGAAAGCCGATATCGATAATCATGACCACATGTTTAGAGAGAGAGGTGTCGATAAAAACAAAATACGAACATAGGAGTATCATGATCATTTTATAGCAACAATATATACTATCATAAAACTTCTCATGAGAGAAGTAACAATTCATCACAACAACAAAGTATAAATCATAGACTTTCTTGAAAACTAACAAACTATGTTCTTAGTCAACAAGGCAATTACAATTCATCATATTTTCAGGAAGGGTCTCATGTAAGAGCTTTTTTTTAGCAAGTCCACATACTCAACTATCATTTAGTCTTCTATGATTGCTGACACTCATGGCATATAGATGGAGCAAAAGTTTCAGTCAGACACATAGAAAGATAGGGGCTTATAGTTTCTCCTACCAACTAATTTACATCAAGGGTAATGTCAACAATAATAACTCATGATCACTCATATCCAACTGGATATATATGCCTAGATCTTTCCCCACCACATGATGCTTGCAAAAGATAAAATAAAGAGGAATAGAGGAGAACATTATTCACTCTTGCATGAAAAGTAAATACATAAAGCTAAAAGATAGGCACTTCGCAGAGGGAAGCAGAGGTTGACATGCGCTTTTTTTAGGATGTGCCAGCTCTTAATGAACAAGGAACGTCACTTTATATTTCCCCTTGTGATAGCAACCTTTATTATGAAGTGCGTCGCTTTTATTTCTTTACCATCACAAGATAGTACAAAGCTTATGTTCCCTTACAATAAAAGATCATACATCTTTAGAAGCAATTTTTATTGCTTTATGTACTGATGAGAACTTACTTGAAGGATCTTATTCAATCCATAGGTAGATATAGTGGAATCTCATGACCTGAAACTGGGTTTAAGTGTTTTTGGATGCACAAGTAGTATCTCTACTTGGTTCGGATTTTTGGCTAGCAAAGATATTGAGCAAGCACCACATGTTGGAGGATCTATAACAATATAACTTCTATGTGAATATAAGCAAACATAACTCATTACGTTGTCTTCCTTGTCCTACGTCAACAATTTGACATAGAATACTTAATGGGGGCTCATAATCATAAAAGATGACCAAGATAGTATATTTATATGTGAATCTTCTCTTCCCTTATTAATTCTTTCATGAAATGCATCATTAACCAATACTATGTTTATTAACTTTCAATAAATTTTGCCACTTATACTTTTCTTTATGTGACGTCATTACTTTCCATAAGATTAGCATATGATCTTTTCATTATTTTCATTGCTAAGATTGAAACATAAAAGTAAAGAAACAAAAATCAAACTACTCTTTATTATATAACTCTCAAATTGATTACATAGATAGATCACGAAACTAGCACTCAAAAATATATCATACTAAACTTTTATTCAAATAAATCATGAAATAGCTAAGGATTGAACTAAGATAGGTAAAGATAATAAAAGTGATGGTGATACGATACCGGGGCACCTCCCCCAAACTTGCCACAAGCCAAGGGGAGTGCCCATACCCATGTACTAAAGTTTCTTTCTTTGGTGATGATGGAGATGATGAGGTAGTAGCCTTGTGCTCTGTCTTCCACGGCATAGGCTCCCCATCATAAAAGGATGAACAAATCTCCGGGGTCCTGAAACTTGCAACTAAACTCATACCTTTGAATCTTGCCTCATATTCAAAATTTTGATTTTGGAGATGATAGATTTAGGCCTGGAGGTAGTCAATTCGATCGTTGAGCTTGAAGATGGTGTCCCCAATAACCTTGCCATCCACCTTGTTCTCACGGATGAATTCCGTGATCATGGAGTGGTTGGCATTGAGTCCGCATTCCACCATCCCTTGGCACTTGAAGATCTCCTGCTCCACTGCTTCGAGCCTGGCCTCCATGCTTCTGGTCTTCTTGGGCCCTTGAACATCCCGGATGTGAATGATGACCCACAAGTATATGGGGTCAATCGTAGTCCTTTTGATAAGTAAGAGTGTCCAACCCAATGAGGAGCAGAAGGAAATGACAAGCGGTTTCAACAAGGTATTTTCTGCAAGCACTGAAATTGTCGGTAAAAGATAGTTTGGTAGCAAGATAATTTGTAACATGTGACAAGTAGCAAGAGTAACAATAAGTTCAACAAGGTATCCCAATCCTTTTTGTTGTGAAGGACAGGCCAGAACAATCTCTTAGAATAAGTAAAACGTTCTCGAGGACGCACGGGAATTTCATCTAGTCCCTTTCATCATGTTTGTTTGACTCATGTTCGCTACATTGATAATTTGATATGTGGGTGGACCGGTGCTTGGGTACTGTTCTTACTTGAACAAACCTCCCACTTATGATTAACCCCTCTCGCAAGCATCCGCAACTATGAAAGAAGAATTAAGATGAAATCTAACCATGGCATTAAACATATGGATCCAAATCAGCCCCTTACGGAATAGTGCATAAACTAATGTTTAAGCTTCTGTCACTCTAGCAACCCATCATCTAATAACTACTGAACAATGCATTCCCTTAGGCCCAAAGATGGTGAAGTTTCATGTAGTCGACATTCACATAACACCACTAAGGGAATCACAACATACATATCATCAAAATATCGAACGAATACCAAATTCACATGATTACTTATGACAAGACTTCTCCCATGTCCTCAAGAACAAAAACAACTACTCAAAAATCATATTCATGCTCAATATTAGAGGGATATTAAATAGCATAATGGATCTGAACATATAATCTTCCACCAAATAAACCAACTAGCATCAACTACAAGATGTAATCAACACTACTAGTCACCCATAGATACTGTTGGGGATATAACAGATACGTCTCCAACGTATCTATAATTTTTGCTTGTTCCATGTTGTTATATTATCATTCTAGAATGTTTTACAATCATTTCATAGCAACTTTATATCATTTTTTGGGACTAACCTATTGACATAGTGCCCAGTGCCAGTTGCTATTTTTTGCTTATTTTTTACTTCGCAGAACATGAGTACCAAACGGAGTCCAAACGCAGCGAAACTTTTTTGAGAATTTTTTTGGACCAGAAGACATAACATGGGCCAAAGAAGTACCAAAGGGAAGGCCCGAGGTGGGCACAACCCACCAGGGCACGCCCAGGAGCCCAGGCGCGCCCAGGGGGGTTGTGTCCCCCTCGGTGGCCTCCCGCACCGCCTCTTTCCCTATAAATCCCCAAATCTTCCAGAAACCCTAGGGGAGTCGACGAAAAACAATTCCAGCCGCCGCAAGTTCCAGAACCACAAGATCCAATCTAGACACCATCACGGAGGGGTTCATCATCCTCATAGGTGCCTCTCCGATGATGCGTGAGTAGTTCATCATAGACCTACGGGTCTGTAGGCAGTAGCTAGATGGCTTCCTCTCTCTCTCTTTTGATTCTCAATACAATGGTCTCTTGGAGATCTATTTGATGTAACTCTTTTTTGTGGTGTGTTTGTTGGGATCCGATGAACTTTGAGTTTATGATCAGATCTATATCCATGAATATTATTTGAGTCTTCTTTTGATCTCTTATATGCATGATTATTTATAGCCTCATATTTCTTCTTCGAATCTTTGGTTTAGTTAGGCCAACTAGATCAATTTTTCTTGCCATGGGAAGAGGTGTTCTGTGATGGGTTCGATCGTGCGGTGTTCTTTCCCAGTGATAGAAGGGGAAGCAAGACACGCATGTATTGTTGCTATTAAGGATAACAAGATGGGGGCTATTCCTACATGAATAGATCTCGTCTACATCATGTCATCGTTCTTATTGCATTACTCCATTTTTCGATGAACTTAATACACTAGATGCATGCTGGATAGCGGTCGATGTGTGGAGTAATAGTAGTAGATGCACGCAGGAGTCGGTCTACTAATCTTGGATGTGATGCCTATAGATTGATCATTGCCTTGGATATCGTCATAATTATTCGATCCTCTATCAATTGCCCAACAGTAATTTGTTTACCCACCGTGTGCTATTTTCTTGAGAGAAGCCACTAGTGAAATCTACGGCCCCCGGGTCTATTCTTTATCATATTTGCTTTGAGATCTATTTTTATTTGCTTTTATTTTCAGATCTCTTATTCCAAAAACCCAAAAATACCTTGCTGCACTTTTTTGTTACTTATTTTATTTTGCGCTTTATTGAGATCTATTTATCTAATCTACACAATTTTTATCCCGTCAACTTGACAATTTCTGGCGCTGTTACCCATAGAGGGATTGACAACCCCTCATAAGCGTCGGGTTGCAAGTAATTGTTCTTTGTGTGCTGGTACTGTTTACATAGTGTTGCTTGGTTCTCCTACTGGATTGATACCTTGGTTTCTTAACTGAGGGAAATACCTACCGTAGTTGTGTTGCATCATCCCTTCCTCTTTGGGGAAATACCAACGTAGTTCAAGCGACATCAAAAGGAATTTATGGCGCCGTTACCGGGGAGACATCATCAACATCTATCAGGTTCCTAATCACAAGTCTCATCTCCTTGCAATTTACATTATTTGCCATTTGCCTCTCGTTTTCATCTCCCCCACTTCACAAATTTTGCCATTTTATTCGCCCTCTTTTTCGTTCCCCATTTTCTCGTCGGATCTCTTATTTGCTTAAACTTGTCACCATGAGTGTCGGAATCGGTGCTCCGCGGACCCAATAAGGTTCGAACTCTGGCGTGTGTGCGAAGACCTAGCCTAGCCGCAGCCTCAAGCTCATCACTCCATGGATTGGCCTCATTGAGTTCGTGTGAGCGGGGAAGGAAGGACACGGAAGTTTACCCAGGTTCAGGCCACCTTGCGTTGTAAGACCCTACTCCTGCTTTGTGGTGGATTGGCCTCACGAGGAGGTTGAGGATGAACTAGTACAGTGGGTGAGCTGCCTCGCGAGGGCTCGGTGGATGGGGATGAGCCTATCCGGATCCCCCTATACGGTGGAGACTAGCCTATATTTATACTAGGCATTGGTCCTCTTCCCTCATAGCTTAGGCGGGAAGGGATTCCACAATGGCCAATTTGAAAGGGGACAAGAGGTACATCTTATCCTGATGAAAGGTGGTCTTTGCTTGCAAAGCTTCTGGCCATGACGCGGTGGTGGGCTCGGTGATGACACCCGTCCTACCGAGCTCGTAGTCTTGGTCTTGTTGCACCGGAATGGAAACCCTTGGGGGATCCCTCGGGAACCCACGCTAGTCCTTGCCTCCTTAGCACCAAAGAAGAAATTGTCCTCTTATGCGCCCGCTGACGCCCGCCTGGCCTTGGTCGTCATGACTCACGTCACTTCGAGCCTCGTGAGGCGGGGTACCTACATAGAAATCTCTGCTCCTTGGGAGGCAGGCTCGGGGAACTGCTCCTCGGGAGGTCTTGGTGTCGTTCGCCTCATGAGGCCGGGGGACCTCGTGAGGGTCTTGCTCGCAGAGTCTTGTAGCTGGGCCACACCGGGCCGTCGACGGGGCCATGCGCTGGGCCGTAGGCAGGCAAGTCTGGGTACCCCCAATCCCAGAATGCCGACAGTAGCCCCCGGGCCCAAGGCATGGTCGCCCTGGCTTCGAAGCGAAGCCAAGAGGCGAAGGGTGAAGCGACACGGGCCCCAATCGCCTGTGGGCCAGGCTTGATGCGTGGCGCACGACAAGACGCGGACGCCTCCACTTCCCCACGCACCTCGTTAACTGCCCAGGCTAACAAAAAACCTGGCACATGTTGCGGAGCCATCATTGCGCGAAGGTGGAGGGGTGCCGGTTGGCCCACGTTCTCCTATCAGAGGGCGAGGGGGCAGAGTCCCATCCCATCTCTATCCTCTTGCCCTTTCTTCTCCAATCTCCACTGCAGCCACCGTCTCACCGAAGCAACCATGGCGCAATGAGGAGGTTCACCGCCGAGGAGAAGGGCAAGGCTCCCCAGGAAGGACCGGGTTCGGCACCGCCCAAGAGAGGGCACGGCCGCCCCCGCAAGTCCACGACAACGCCCGCAGCGGTTCCCCATGGGCGTGGACGGGCACCACCGGGGGTCCGCATCGGCTCCGGTAACTGCGAGAGGAATCCTTCCCGCGGGTGCGGCCACGGAAGTTGCGAAGCCCAAGGGGGAAGGCGTGCGGCGGTCACCCATCCACTTTGCCCGCGGGCCCATTTGGACGCCAAGGCCCACGAGTTTGTGGTGTGGATGGAGGGGCCTCCAGGCACCTGGATCCGGCTCCCGCACTCCTTCACGGAGGAGCTGCGTGCAAGAGGCCCCTTCGGGCTGTGGCTGCCGCCTGAAGGCTGATGCAACCGGTCTTCATGGGCGGAGGTAGAGGCCACCCCTTATGGCTATGTCTACATGACCTATGGGTGGCATACGCTCGCTCGCGCCTGCGGCTTGACGGGGAGCCACACCCTCCACTTCAGTTATGATGGGGCGACGACGCTCTTTGTCAAGGTCTTCGAAGCAAACGGTAGGCGCCCGGAATGCTGCCCTGAGGGCAACCTCCGCGATGGCAACGATCGTCATTTCGGCGGCACCCTCGGCGATGAACTTGTCCTTGGTGACGGCCGCGACACCTCCAGTGGCGGCGAAGCCAACTCCGGGGGAAGCTCGGGCGAGGACGACCATGACGAGCCGCGGTGTCGCTGCGCCCCCATCAAGAAGGAGGAGGACTCTGACTAGGCGCCGCGACGCCGGAGCCAGCATCTCAGGAACCGCGGCCCTGGGGAGGCCACTCCTTTTGTTTTTGCTTCCTGCATAAAAAATCATGGAAAGACCCCGCGGGGGCGTGTAAGAAATCGTGGCGAACTCGCTTTTTATCTTAATGTTTTATTGTATTTCTAAGTTGTGCTAGCATCCATCATTTAAGCTCAAGCCCTTTCCTCCTCGTGATAGCTTAGTGCCCTGCGTCGCCGGGACCCAGTCCCCAGGTAAGCTTCTGCCGCCGCTGGTATGCCAGGTCGCGATGTCGTGCGCAAGGCTAGGAGGTGAGCGACCGAGGTCTAGTAAGAGCTCCTGAGGCGCGATCCTTAGGAGGTCCCCCTTGATGAGCAAGCAGCTTTCCGACGAAAAAGGATTTTTACCCAAACGAGATCACAGAAAGAGAAGCTTGGTATCAATAGTAGGGCTCACGCCTGGCATGGGGAGGGTGACTTAGCTCTGGGTGCTCATGATCCACGAGGTGCTCCTACGTCGTAAGGGCGTGCTTTCCTGGAGCTTTTGATCCTGTGCGTGCCTCCTGTTCTGAAATGAACCAGCACAAGTCCCACTAGGGGTGCGTGAAGAAATTGACGCCCAACATATTTTGAAAAAATGCCTGTGCCACCGGGCCGCATCCCTCTCCCCGTATTCCCTCGCAAGGCACACCACCCCCTCTCTTTGCCAACCTTGATGCTCTACGTCCTCAGGACCCGGCCCTCGAGCGGAGCCCAGCCGCCACTGGTATGCCAGGTCGCGATGCCGTGGTCAAGGCCAGGTGGTGAGGGTTCAAGAACCAGTAGGAGCTCCTGAGGCGCGATGCTCAGGAGCCCCCCTTTGCACGTGCAAGCAGTCTGCATGGAAAAGGAATGGTTCCGCTTTGCGGGGGTTGCTAGGAAAGAGGGCCTTGGCCAGCAGCCGAGGCAGGTAGACTAATTTACTTAGCCTTTGTGAGTTGAACTGCTGCTCGGATGGAGCCGGCCCTTCTGAGGTAGCAGGGTGTCTACAACATCGCTCGAATGCCCGTTTCCTGAGGTTCCTGCGAATTAGGCAACTACATAATACGAGAGGCGACGCGCCCTCGCTGGTTCCGTGAGAAGACGAAGGCACTAACGATCTAGTGAGGTGACGTGTGCGGGGCCGGGCCGAGAGTCAGAGCTCAGTCTCTTAGATTTATCAGCGCTGCAGGGATGGACCCGAGCATAGGCGTCGTGCCGGTAGCCCCCTCTCATGGGACGCTCAGAAGGAGAACTGGCAACGCGCGAAGCCCGCAGAGGTGACTCCAAAAGTGATACATCATCATGTGCAGGGCTATCAGCCATAGCAGCTCATGAGAGCACAACTAGTTCAAGGTACATGAACAAAACGACATAATCGCAGGGGCGGACCCTGACGGCCCGAGGATAATGCAGCCCAAGGGGCGCGCTCAACTGAACACACCAAAAAGTCACCTGGCACCAGCGTCTTAGAAGCGTCGAGGTAGCTGAAGATGTGTGCCATGGAGATTGCTCCTCATGAGCCGGGCGGCTCCGGAGGCCTAGGGGACCCGCGATGCCCAGGGGGCTCACGAGGGTCTGAGTCCTCCTGAGACGCGACCGCCGAGCGCCCGGACTCGTGAGATGCCCTAGTACGTTGCGCCAGGCGCTGGTATGAGGCACCCACGTACAGCAGGCTAAACAGCATGCGGACATAGTTGCAGGGGTAGCCCCCACTCCGGCCGATGCATGATGGCCAGAAGAGGTCCTGCGAAGCGGCCCTGTTGAGGCCCAGGATGCTGACGCAGGCACACAGCTAACCACCCGCGTCGGGGATGGCAGCTACACTGGCGAGCCATGTGGGGCGACGTTCACCACGCATGGCTTGCGCCTCCTGAAGCTCCTCGATCGCCTTGGTGATGAATTCTCGTGCCCCTGGCGCCTCACGCCGTGCTCCTCGCTCGTGGGGGTGCGCATCGAAGCACGCCTCCAAGTGGTGCCCGAACACCATCCTCGTCACGCTCGTTAGGTCAGAAGCTCTCCAGACGGATGCCCCTGAGCCCATCCCGAGGGAGGGGCCGGGCGCGCCTTCCTATGCAGGAGGAAGAGGCGCCCCAGCAGTGGGCGCGGAGCCTGAGGCGACGCCAGTGGGTTTCTTTGTCTCGGGATGACTATTGGGGAGAAGCTGCTTTTCTTTGTTGGGGTATCCTCGGAAGGCAGGACGCCGCCCTCGTCATCAGAGTTCTCGGCCGCTGCGACACGGTAGGCATGCTCAAGAGAACAGACCACGTCCTTCTCATCGCAGGCGACCGTGATGACGCTACTGCACCCTGGCATTTTGAGGACGTTGTAGCCATGGTTGGTCGCCGCCATGAACTTGGCGAGAGCAGGGTACTTAAGGATGGCATTGTACAGGAGGCTGATGTGGGCAACGTCGAAGTCAATGAGCTCAGTGTGGTAGTTGTCATGCTTGCCGAAGGTGTCAAGGAGGCGCACCT
Organism: Thinopyrum elongatum; assembly: GCA_011799875.1. Lineage (NCBI taxonomy): Eukaryota > Viridiplantae > Streptophyta > Magnoliopsida > Poales > Poaceae > Thinopyrum > Thinopyrum elongatum. The sequence continues at coordinate 232,064,643 of CM022300.1, forward strand.
GTCCTAGGGGGACGATGGATCCGTCGGTTACCCCAGAGAATGGCCTGGTGGGCAGGAGCTGGTCATAGGGAAACAGAAGCATCTCGAAGGTCTCGACAGAGAGCACGTTGAGACCAGCGCCACCGTCGATGAGGGTCTTGGTGGCAGAGACGTTATTCATGGTGGGCGTACAGCGCATGGGGAGCGCACCGGCAGTGGCCGCGCACTTGAGGTGATCATTGGAGTCGAAGGTGATGGCGTACTATGACCACCTGAGGGGGCACGCGGCCTCAAGCCTCGGGAGGGCCGCGTTCACCTCGAGGGTGAACTGCTTGAAGATGCAGTTCGAGGCGGGTGCCTGGGCACCGCCAAGGATGCAGGCAACCACTCAACATTCTTGAAAGCCCCCAGCTCCATCGTCCTGATGGTTGTCATCGTGTCTTCTTGGTGGTGGCGGCAGCGGAGGGAGGCCAGCGATGCCCTGAGGACGGGTGTCGGTGTCAAAACCGGCAGACCTCGGGGTAGGGGGTCCCGAGCTGTGGATCTAGGATCGATGGGGAACAAGGGACGATGAACACAGTGTTTACCCAGGTTCAGGCCCTCTCGAAGAGGTAATACCCTACGTCCTGCTTGATTATATTGGATGTATGATGTGGTTTACAGAGTAGATCTACCTCGAGACCCGTATGAGCTAAACCCTAAGGCGATGAGGTGATGAATGTAGCTCTAACCCTAAGACTAAAAACCCTCAGTTTATATAGACACCGATAGGGTTAGGGTTACCGAAGATAGATTACAATAAGGGTTTAAAGAGATCCTGAGCCTTCTTGACTTGGAGGGCACACCACGGCTTCATAGATCTCCTGTCACTATACGGCTCCACCAGTCCGGCCCATGTATAATGGGCCCTCGCCCCGAGGACCCCTTAGTCCATGAGTCCATCAGTAGCCCCCGAACTTGCCTCCAACGCCAAGTCTTGTATCCAGCATCTGCTCACCCGACCAGTATTCGGCTTGCGAGGCGAGTTCTTCAGTATGTTTTACCCATGTTCGGAACCAAGTGATATCCGGGATATGAAACGGCAGTTTTACTTAACACTGAAGGCAATAGTAAACAAATACCGTTCAAGTGTAAATGGTGTCTTCATCTGACAACTTTTTCTCCTCCAACGAAGAGTCGCTTCCGGCCATAATGCCGAGCAGTTACTATTTCTCGAAGTGCGGCTCATGGCCGAAGCCACGTCTGACACGTTCCCTCGAGGTGGAGATCGTGTCCCACTTTTCGGGGGATATGGTTAATGATTTTGATTCCCCTCCCCGCACATAACATCACGGGCATATCAGGAAGTGGAGAAGCCAACGGCGTGGAAAAAGGAAATCCCAGGCCTGTCAACAGTCTATAAAGGGAGAGCTATCACAGTCAGCAACCCACGCCTTCTTCCACCTCCCACTCACACAGATCCTCAGAGCTCCAGCGCCCCTTTCCTTTGCTTCCAGAGCGAATCCCTCTTTGCCTCCTTCGACAATGGCTGGATCCGGAGCCAATGGGAAGTCGGAGGCCACTAGCGTCACCGAGGGGGCATCTTGAAGCTGCAGGAGGCAGGCTATTTGTCGGCCAACGTCGCCCATCGGGCCCCCTTAGGGGGCCAGATCATCCCAATGCCCAAGCTGGGCGAAAGGGTCGTGTTCCTCCCCCATTTTCTTAGGGGGCTTGAATTTCCTCTACACCCCTTTGTAAGGGGTTGATGTTCTTTTACGGGCTAGATTTTCATGATCTAGCCCCCAATTCCCTCCTCCACATCTCGACCTTCCTTGTCTTCTGTGAAGCGCTCCTTCGAGTTCAGCCGAACTTCGGTTTATGGCTGAAGGTGTTCAACGTCAAGCCCAAGGTGGTTAGCGGCGAGCATGCGGACTGTGGAGGGGCCATGATTAGTAAACTGACGCGGGTCCAGTGGCCGGATGGCCACTTCGTCGACACCGTCCGGATGTGGCAAAAGGAGTGGTTCTACATCACCGAGCCGAGGGAGGCCGCATGGGGAGCGGCCCTCGCATTCAGGTCCGGACCCCCTACCAGATTGGCCTCATGGACCACCAAGTGCCCGGACTGGGGGTGTGTTGCTCACGCGAAGGCATTGCAGAAACGCATTGACAGCATACTAGAGACCGGCGCGAAGCTGGTCGACGTGGTCCAGATCATGCTCGACCACCGGCTCCTCCCTTGCCAGGAGAGGGCCAAGCCTATATGGGAGCATGAGCCCGAGGATCCGGCCACCGTGCAACACCTCTACGGCACAACTCCTGACAAAATATGGGGCTAACTATTCTAGCCCCAGAAGGAGTGGTCGTTTGAGGGGAAGGACATCGGCCTCGACACCGCGAACCCTCCAAAGGAGGTGAGCGACATTCTTCTGCGAGGAGTGTCCAGATATTCAAACCATGTTTGGTTCGGTCTTACCTTGTTATGCGGATTTTGCAGGGCTGGCTTGCCAAGGCCAAAAAGATCAGCGGCCAGGTGCCACTGCCGGAAGATGCCCGATCAGAGCAGCTGGAAAAGCTGCTGGTCGTAGTGCCTTGTAAGGCGCCCATCAAGAAGGGCGAGAAAGAAGTACCGGAGGCCAGGGAGGGCCTCCGCCGCAGGGTTCGTCCGGGCAATCGGTCCGGAGAGGCTGCGGCCTCATCCGTATAGGATGGGGACGAGGATGAGGACGAGGGGGAGAGCGCCTCCTCGCACTCCAAAAAGAGGGCGGCGGCCGAGGACGTCGTGGACGTCCAACTTTCTCCAGCCCCGAAGAGATGATGTCGGCCTAAGCTGATCCTGCCCGATAGCTCGGACTCCGACAAGGAGTCCGAGGCATCCGAGGAGATCCCGCAGAAGGGACCCAGGATCAAACCCCCTACCACAGGTAAGGCGTTGGTACTTTTAGCTATTCTGTTTTTAGTAATTCATTTTAGTTGAAGGTTAACCCTTCTGAATTGCAGCCCCCCACATAAACGCCCCACCAAGAAGACTTTGGCGGGGACGTCTCCGCCCGCCGAACTAGCGGACAGTAGGTGTATGGCGCACTCCGCGCCTCCCCCTGTCCCCGAAGAGGTTGAGGAGGTGCGGTACCAAAGGACTCCCCCTCCTCCGAACATAGAGGGGGAGGTCGACGCCATAATGGCTGAGATTAACACCTCGGTCACCGTAGACCAGGAGGGAGCATCCCTCCTGGCTGACGCGGGAAAGGAGTCCGGACCATCCGGACCCCATCCGTCGACTGCTCCCAAGCCCAGGCTCGTCCTAGTGGGGAAGGGGCCGGGGGGCCAACGCCAGCGCCGAACACCTCTATACGGGCGGCGTGGGCTGGCCAGACATGCTGGAGGAGCTGGTGGACAACTCCGCCATCATTGACGGGCACCGCACTCTTATGAGTGCAGTTATGCAGGGTGTTCAGTCCGTCCAATCCGGACTGAACGACGCTGTCCAAGGCCTTCTAACAGTCTCTGAGGTAAGTCAAGTAATGCTCTTTCCTCATAATGCGGTTGTAATTGATAGTTTGGGTAGGACGTACATAACAGCCCCCGAGACTCTGCAAGGACTTCGAAGAAAAACTGCAGAGGATCAAATTCGGTAGGCCGATTAATGATGTCGAAATTTCTTTTGCTAATGCAGGCATCTTCCGTGGCCATTGCTGCTAATGCCGCGGCACTAGAGGAGATGGATCGGAAGCTCAAGCTTTCCGATAAAGAGCTCGACCTTGTCAACAAACGGCTTGATGAGGCGCAAGGTAAGCCCTGTGAAAAGATGTGTACTCTGCTTGATGCCGGATATTGACGATCCGGACTATATGCTAATCCTTTATCTTGATGATCCTGTAGTTGCTGCCGCCGAGGTCGAGGGCTTGAAGGAGGCCCTGAAGAAAGCCGAGGCTAAGGTGGCCGTGAAGAAGACGGCCGCTGAGAAGGCAGTGGCCAAGCTTCAGAAGGCCAAGCTTGCTGCTGAGCAGCACGAGGCTCGAGTGGCCGAAGTCCAAGTGGAGCTCCAGGATGCCGCCGAGAAGCTGGAGGACCTTGAGAAGGGGCAGGAGGAGCAATCCTCCCGGCTATCCAAGGCGGAGAAGGAGCTCCAGGAGGCGAGGACTGACACGCGAGGTGTCCGGGAGGAGCTCTGCCAAGCTACGGAAATTGCAAATAGTAAGAAATACTTACTGCAGAGTGTGTTTGGAGGCAACAGGTTCGCCCTGCTGACGCGGGTCTAGCGTTCCGCAGGCATCTTCGCCGAGCTTCCGAAGAATGTGGCGGCCGCGGTGAAGCACTAAGCCACTCTTGAAGAGGACTCCACCCAACTGCTCTTCTGGTCACAGTTTCCGGACTCCGAGCGCCCTCCCCTTCTAAGCGATCAAATGAAGCAGCTGATGCAGATGCATCGGATGTCCGAGCTGGCCGTGAAGGACCTCTGTGTCAGTCTATGGCCTGCCGAGCCCCTTCTGGACACCTACTTCGGCCTTGTGCAGAAGCTGCGGGAGGCGCCTCTCCAGATTGATGCCGTCAAGCGGTCAGCATGCGTTGAGGGGGCGAGGCTTGCATTCACAAAGACCATGGTGCATTGGCCGAGGATTAATCCAATGGAGATGGCCACTGGTCCTCCACCCAAGGGGAAGGAGCATCGCCGCCCCGAGCAGTATTTCGCGCAGGTGATGACCGGTGCGCGGGCGATAGAGGGCCAGTGTCGAAAGATGTAATGCTTGAGTGATTGTATTAAGTGTGTACCAAGTGGACCTTATGCTTTATTATGCATCTGCCTGACTTGTTTTATATTGTCATGATTTAATTTTGACTCATGTGTGGCCGTATGTTTATTCTGAAAGCTACCAGTCGTCGGCTTCAGCCCCTAAGTCAATATCACGAGGGGTGTTTCGTCTCCGCACTGTTACCCTTAGCCAACGTCTTGGTGACCGGAGGCGGTACTGCGGTAGCGAAACCAGGCAATCGGGCTATTCAGTTTTATTGCTTTCACTTAGCCGTAGGAGCTTGACGGTGGGGACTAGGGACTAGCCCCCGGTGTATTGTGATGTACTTGGGGATCAAAACCTGCCCTTTCCGATCACATGGTTTTTTTTTAAATGAACCCTTCGTGTGACATGGTGAAATCGCCAACAATTTTTAGAGTCAAACCTTGTCATCGGATCACAGACCAGTTCGCGCTTACTATGACGATTCGTTTTCGGCTTTTTCCTCCTAAGGTACTTGACCGGGCAAACCAGAAGTACAATCGCAGGGGTTCTCCCTTTGCTCTCTTAGCCGAACGTGCAGAACATAAGAGGCAAACATAGGAGCCGAGCAACCCAACTATTGACCCAAGACATAGTTCGGAACTGATGCATATAGTGCAATATCCGAGACGCCGAACACCTAGCGGAAAGTGGTGCCGGACTTGAAGATATTGAGCTGATATATAAATCGAACTCTTGACTAGTTAATATATTTTCATGCCAGGCTATTCGAAGAGCGAGGAGAGAATCGGAAAGGGAATAGACAAGTCGCAGGATGCGGATATCCAAACACCATAAAGGGTATTTTTTTTATTTCTCGTAAGCTCGGGACGTCTATCCATACAATTCAAACTATGAAGGCAGTACTTGTGAAAGAAAAAGAAAGTTTACAGAGTAAAGGTTGACGCAGGGCCTTGATGCGTGAGTTGAAGCCTTCACTGTGCCCTGCTGCATGTCTGCGCCTTTGCTTCTGATAGGTGGGGGTTGGGACCTTCGATGAGACCTTGATGGGCGAGGACCCTGCCGATGAAGCTTTATGCTTGGGGCTATCCGGAATTGGTCCCCGGGTCGTCCGAAGACAAACTAATTCCGAAGTTCGGTTTAACCGAACATGCACTTCGGATTTATTAATATATGCCTCACGGCTGCCCATGGTATTTTGAGTGTGAAGTTGTGCTGACGAGGCACGTGGAGCGTGTAGAATGTGGGCGTGCCGTGGGGCGTGTATCCCTATTTGCGGCGAACACATGCAGGTTCCCATGACTAGGAATGGGTTTCAACCCGTTTACTATTGTCGCCGGCCTTTACGGCGGGTCAGCATCCGGGCCTATATGGACGGTGTGGTCTTTCGCTGCTAGGACTGCAGTGTGCTCTTTGGTTCGAAGTGAGCATTCTGTGTTGCCATTTATAGTTTTGACGCCCGAGGGACCAGGCATCTTCAACTTGAGGTACGCGTAATGTGGAACGGCATTGAATTTGGCGAACGCTGTTCGGCCGAGGAGGGCGTGATAGCCACTATGAAAAGGAGCAATATCGAAGATCAAGTCCTCGCTTTGGAAGTTATCCGGAGATCCGAACAGTACTTCAAGCGTCACGGTGCCCGTGCAGCGGACCCCCACTCCCGGAATGACCCCCTTAAAGGTGGTGTTACTGGGTTTAATCCTTGATGGATCGATCGCCATTTTCCTCACTGTATCTTCGTATATCAGATTGAGGCTGCTACCTCCGTCCATTAGGAATCTAGTGAGGTGGAATCCATCGATGATGGGGTCTAGTACTAGGGCTGCGGACCCTCCATGGCGTATGCTGGTGGGATGGTCCCTGTGATCGAATGTCACCGGGCAAGCTAACCATGGATTGAACTTCGGCGCTACTGGCTCGACGAAGTATACGTCTCGTAGTGCTCGCTTCCTCTCCTTCTTTGGTATATGGGTTGCCTAAATCATTTTTACCGTCTTGACCTCGAAAGGGAAAGGTTTCTGGGCTCCACTATTCGGCCTGCGGGGCTCGTCATCATCCTCGCTTTGTGGGCTTTTGCCTGAGTCGCCGACTGTTAGTTTGCTGGCCTGTTTGATCACCCAACAATTTCGGTTGAAGTGGTTGGCGGGCTTCTCTGATGTGCCATGGATCTGACAAGGCCTGTCCAGAATTGTGTCAAGTCTGGATGGGCTGTCATTGTTGCCTTTAGGGGCTTTCTTTCTGGGTCCGGACTTCTGATTTCGGAATCCGGCATTTATTGCCGTATCCTCACCCTCGCCATCATTGTGGCAATGTTTATTCTTGCTGCGTTGGGGCTTTCCATTTCCGTACTGAACCTTGGAGGTACCGGGTGTGTCTGGGTTGGTGTTCTTGCGAGCAAGCCAATTGTCTTCGCCCGCGCAAAAGCAGGTCATGAGGGAAGTAAGGGCTGCCATAGTTCTTGGTTTGTCCTGGCCGAGCTGCCGTACGAGCCATTCGTCCTTGACACTATTCTTGAAGGCAGCCAAGGCTTCGGCATCCGGACAGTCGACAATCTAGTTTTTCTTTCTCGGGAATCGGTTCCAAAATTGTCGGGCAGATTCTCCGGGTTGTTCTACGATGCGATTTAAGTCGTCAGTATCCGGAGGACGGACATATGTGCCCTGAAAGTTTGCTCGGAATGTGTCCTCGAGCTCTTCCCAACAGCCTATTGAGTCTTCGGGAAGGCTGTTCAACCAGTGTCTAGATGGACCTTTAAGCTTTAGCGGCAAATATTTTATGGTGTGGAGGTCATCTCCTCGCGCCATGTGAATGTTGAGGAGGAAATCCTCTATCTATACGGCAAGATCTGTGGTTCCGTCATATGATTCGCTGTTCACAGGCTTGAAGCCTTCCGGGAAATGGTGTTGCATTACCCTCTCTGTGAAGAACGAGGGGTGTGCGGCGCCCCGAACTCGGGCTACATCGCGTCGGAGGTCTTCGGCCCTCCGAATCTGCTGCTGCTCCCGGATTCTATTGTTTCACTTTAGCCGATCGTAGTATCCTTCCCGGTAAGCGGGCGGGTCTTTTCTGGGTGCGTAGATGGACCTGGTACGGCCTCCTCGAGCGTCGAGGTCATGGCGGATGTCGTACTCATAAGTGGGCCACACTTGATCCTTGCCGTAACGGCGATGTGGGGCGGCTGGGTGTTCGGCCTTGGCAGCTTCCCTGTCCCACCCTCTAGGGGGGCAGTCCGGCTGTTCGGCGTTTGTATATGTCGAGCGTGTTGGCTCTACGGCCTTGTCGTCGAACTGGGGTGTCCTGTTCGGCTTTGATTTTGCGTTTTTGTTTCTTTAGGCTGCAGGCGATGGCTAAAAGCCTCCGCTTGAACCGTTCCTGCTCCACAGGGTCTTCAGGTATGATGAAATTGTCCTCCCCAAGACTGGCCTCCTCTTCAGAGAGTGGGAGGTAGTTGCTATCCTTGGAGTCATTGGGTTTTTTTGAATTAAGCGGGTCCTCCTCCCCGCGGGGTCATCCTAATGATGTTCGAAGGCTGCGTCTCCGGCGAGGTCATCCGTATTATTTACGGTGCCGTTCTCCGCAGAGTCCACGTTGCTCGCATGGCTTTGATGTGGCTTTGATCGACGGCGCTGTTTTGGTGTTTGGCCGGCTCATCTCTGGCTTGCCTCGGTCCTGATTAGGAGTGCCTTCACCATCCTTGGGGGTGTCCACCATGTAAATGTCGTAGCTGGATGTGGCCGACCAGCGGCCGGTGACGGGGGGGCAACATTGGCATTGGTCGTGGCTCCATCCTCCTCGTCCATGTATTCGGCATTCTCCAAATTATAGTCTAGCATATCAGTTAAGTCATCGATAGTGGCTACCAAGTGGGTGGTGGGTGGGACACAAAATTCCCTACGGTACGCCTCGAAGGGTTGATAATTGAAGGCGGAGGGCAGGTCCTCCTGGATGGTCATATTCTAAATTCGGTCCAGCACCTCATTTATCATTGCGAGGGCCGTCGAACTCAAGGGTTCTGGGCCAGATTCTGGTGTAACGGAGTGGGGGCGATCAGTGCCCTGACCGGTCCTTTGTTTCCGCTGGCCGTGATGTGCTCGATATGCGGAGCCGGATCCTTGAAGGGGTCTGGGCCGTAACTGGAGGTCAGGAACGGGCTTTGGTCCTTGCTTGTGGTTTCCCCGTCGGGGTTCGAGATCGAGCTACTTTGGGCTAGGGGTGACCCCTGGCTGTTGGCTGCATCTTTGTCGTAAGGGCTCAAGGTCAGGCGAGCGTTGTGAAAGGAAGGTTCGGCCGAGATTGACTCTTGGCCTCTGCCTCCTGATTCTAACTCGGAGGTCGAGGATAGGTCTTCCGCAGTCACGATGTGTCCTGACGGAGGCGGAGTCTGGCCCCCACTCGAAATGGAGCTCTCCTGGCTCGAAGTTGTTGAGGCCGATCCGCATATCGGATCGGAAAGGGACTCCGGATCGGGCGTGTCGAATGTGCGGGAGGGGGAAGTGAATCCGGTGAAAACCAGATCGGCCCGTGTGTCCGCAACATATTCCAGACCACCCGATCGAATTCGGTGTCCGGGGGCGAAGGTGTCGATCTGACTCAGACGACCAGTTGGGTCGGCGTGCAGCACGATGCTGCCAAACGCGAAGAGTTGCCCGGGGACGAAGAAGTCCCTGGATCCGATGCCTTCTCCTATGGTCAGGCGAGCCATCGATCCTTCTGGCGACCCCACAGCGGAAACTCTCAATGAAAGAACCAATGTCGATGTCAAAAACGGCAGACCTCGGGGTAGGGGGTCCCGAGCTGTGGATGTAGGATCGATGGGGAACAAGGGACGACGAACACAGTGTTTACCCAGGTTCACGCCCTCCCGAAGAGGTAATACCCTACGTCCTGCTTGCTTATATTGGATGTATGATGTGGTTTATAGAGTAGATCTACCTCGAGATCCGTATGAGCTAAACCCTAAGGCGATGAGGTGATGAATGTAGCTCTAGCCCAAAGACTAAAAACCCTCGGTTTATATAGACACCGATAGGGTTAGGGTTACCGAAGATAGATTACAATAAGGGTTTAAAGAGATCCTGTGCCTTCTTGACTTGGAGGGCACACCACGGCTTCATAGATCTCCTATCACTATACGGCTCCACCAGTACGGCCCATGTACAATGGGCCGTCGCCCCGAGGACCCCTTAGTCCATGAATCCCGCAGTAGCCCCCCGAACTTGCCTCCAACGCCAAGTCTTGTGTCCAGCATCCGCTCACCCGACTAGTATTCGGCTTGCGAGGCGAGTTCTTCAGTATGTTTTCCCCATGTTCGGAACCAAGTGATGTCCGGGATCTGAAACGGCAGTTTTACTTAACACCGAAGGCAATAGTAAACAAATACCGTTCAAGTGTAAATGGTGTCTTCATCTGACAACTTTTTCTCCTCCAACGAAGAGTCGCTTCCGGCCATAACGCCGAGCAGTTACTATTTCTTGAAGCACGGCTCATGGCCGACGCCACGTCTAGCACGTTCCCTCGAGGTGGAGATTGTGTCCCGCTTTTCGAGGGATATGGTTAATGATTTCGATTCCCCTCCCTGCACATAACATCACGGGCATATCGGGAAGTGGAGAAGCCAACGGCGTGGAAAAAGGAAATCCCAGGCCTGTCAACAGTCTATAAAAGGGAGAGCTATCATAGTCAGCAACCCACACCTTCTTCCACCTCCCGCTCACACAGATCCTCAGAGCTCCAGCGCCCCTTTCCTTTGCTTCCACAGCGAATCCCTCTTTGCCTCCTTTGACCATGGCTAGATCCGGAGCCAATGGGAAGTGGGAGGCCTCAAGCGTCACCGAGGGGGACATCTTGAAGCTGAAGGAGGCCGGCTATTTGTCGACCAACGTCGCCCATCGGGCCCCCGAAGAGGGCCAGATCATCCCCATGCCCAAGCCGGGCGAAAGGGTCGTGTTCCTCCCCCATTTTCTTAGGGGGCTCGAATTTCCTCTACACCCCTTTGTAAGGGGGTTGATGTTCTTTTACGGGCTAGATTTTCATGATCTAGCCCCCAATTCCCTCCTCCACATCTCGGCCTTCATCGTCTTCTGTGAAGCGCTCCTTCGAGTTCAGCCGCACTTCGGTTATGGCTAAAGGTGTTCAACGTCAAGCCCAAGGTGGTTGGCAGCGAGCATGCAGACTGTTGAGGGGCCATGATTAGTAAACTGACGCGGGTCCAGTGGCCGGACGGCCACTTTGTCGACACCGTCCGGATGTGGCAAAAGGAGTGGTTCTACATCACCGGGCCGAGGGAGGCCGCATGGGGAGCGACCCCCGCATTCAGGTCCGGACCACCTACCAGATTGGCCTCATGGACCACCAAGTGCCCGGACTGGGGGTGTGTCGCTCACGCGAAGGCGTTGCAGAAACGCATTGACAGCATACTAAAGACCGGCGCGAAGCTGGTCGACGTGGTCCAGATCATGCTCGACCACTGGCTCCTCCCTTGCCAGGAGAGGGCCAAGCCTATGTGGGAGCATGAGCCCGAGGATCCGGCCACCGTGCGACACCTCTATGGCACAACTCCTGACAAAATATGGGGCCAACTATTCCAGCCCCAGAAGGAGTGGCCGGTCGAGGGGAAGGACATCGGCCTCAATGCCGCGAACCCTCCAAAGGAGGTGAGCAACATTCTTCTGCGAGGAGTGTCCAGATATTCATATCGTGTTTGGTTCGGTCTGACCATGTTATGTGGATTTTGCAGGGCTGGCTTGCCAAGGCCAAAAAGATCAGCGGCCAGGCACCACTGCCGGAAGATGCCCGATCAGAGCAGCTGGAAAAGTTGCTGGTCATAGTGCCTTGTAAGGCGCCTGTCAAGAAGGGCGAGAAAGAAGTACCGGAGGCCAGGGAGGGCCTCTGCCGCAGGGTTCGTCCGGGCAATCGGTTCGGAGACGCTGCAGCCTCATCCGTATAGGATGGGGATGAGGATGAGGACGAGGGGGAGAGCGCCTCCTCACACGCCAAAAAGAGGGCGGCGGCCGAGGACGTCGTGGAGGTCCAACCTTCTCTAGCCCCGAAGATATGATGTCGGCCTAAGCTGATCCTGCCTGACAGCTCGGACTCCGGCAAGGAGTCCGAGGTGTCCGAGGAGATCCCGTAGAAGGGACCTAGGGTCAAACCCCCTACCACAGGTAAGGCGTTGGTAGATTTAGCTATTCTATTTTTAGTAATTCGTTTTAGTTGAAGGTTAACCCTTCTGAATTGCAGCCCCCCACATAAATGCCCCACCGAGCAGACTTCGGCGGGGACGTCTCCGCCCGCCGAACTAGCGGACAGTGGGTGTTTGGCGCACTCCGCGCCTCCCCCAGTCCCCGAATAGGTTGAGGAGGTGTGGTCCCGAAGGACTCCTCCTCCTTCGAACACAGAGGGGGAGGTCGACGCCATAATGGCTGAGGTTAACACCTCGGTCACCTAAGACCAGGAGGGAGCGTCCCTCCTGGCTGACGTGGGAAAGGAGTCCGGACCATCCGGACCCCATCCGTCGATCGCTCCCAAGCCCTCAAGGCCTTCGAAGGCCCAGGCTCCTCCTAGCGGGGAGGGGGCCGGGGAGCCAACGCCAGCGCCGAACACCTCTATACGGGCGGCGTGGGCTGGCCAGACATGCTGGAGGAGCTGGTGGACAACTCCGCCATCATTGACGGGCACCGCACTCTTATGAGTTCGGTTATGCAGGGTGTTTGGTCCGTCCAATCCGGACTGAATGACGCTGTCCAAGGCCTTCTAACAGGCTCTGAGGTAAGTCAAGTAATGATCTTTCCTCATAATGCAGTTGTAATTGATAGTTTGGGTAGGACGTACATAACAGCCCCCGAGACTCTGCAAGGACTTCGAAGAAAAACTGCAGAGGATCAAATTCGGTAGGCCGATTAATGATGTCGACATTTCTTTTGCTAATGCAGGCATCTTCCGTGGCCACGGCTGCTAATGCCACGGCACTAGAGGATATGGATCGGAAGATCAAGCTTTTCGATAAAGAGCTCGACCTTGTCAACAAACGGCTTGACGAGGCGCAAGGTAAGCCCTGTGAAAAGATGTGTACTTTGCTTGACGCCGGATATTGATGATCCAGACTATATGCTAATCCTTTATCTTGATGATCCTATAGTTGCTGCCGCCGAGGTCGAGGGCTTGAAGGAGGCCCTGAAGAAAGCCGAGGCTGAGGTGGCCGCGAAGAAGACGGCCGCTGAGAAGGTAGTGGCTAAGCTTGAGAAGGCCAAGCTTGCTGCTGAGCAGCACGAGGCTCGAGTGGCTGAAGTCCAAGTGGAGCTCCAGGATGCCGCCGAGAAGCTGGAGGCCCTTGAGAAGGGGCAGGAGGAGCAATCCTCCTAGCTATCCAAGGTGGAGAAGGAGCTCCAAGAGGCGAGGACTGACGCGCGAGGTGTCCGGGAGGAGCTCTGCCAAGCTGCGCAAATTGCAAATGGTAAGAAATACTTACTGCAGAGTGTGTTTGGAGGCAACAGGTTCGCCCTGCTGACGCGGGTCTGGTGCTCCGCAGGCATCTTCGCCGAGCTTCCAAAGAATGTGGCGGCCGCGGTGAAGCACTACGCCACTCTTAAAGAGGACTCCACCCAACGGCTCTTCTGGTCATAGTTTCAGGACTCCGAGCGCCCTCCCCTTCTAAGCGATCAAATGAAGTAGCTGATGGAGATGCATCGGATGTCTGAGCTAGCCATGAAGGACCTCTGTGTCAGTCTGTGGCCTGCCGAGCCCCTTCTGGACAACTACTTCGGCCTTGTGCAGAAGCTGCGGGAGGCGCCGCTCCGGATTGACGCCGTCAAGCGGTCAGCATGCGTTGAGGGGGCGAGTCTTGCATTCATGAAGACCATGGTGCATTGGCCGAGGATTAATCCAATGGAGATGGCCACTGGTCCTCCGCCCAAGGGGAAGGAGCATCGCCGCCCCAAGCAGTATTTTGCGCAGGTGATGACCGGTGCGCGGGCGATAGAGGGCCAGTGTCCAAAGATGTAATGCTTGAGTGATTGTATTAAGTGTGTACCAAGTGGACCTTATGCTTTATTATGCATCTGCCTGACTTGTTTTATATTTTCATGATTTAATTTTGACTGTTGTGTGGCCGTATGTTTATTCTGAAAGCTACCAGTCGTCGGCTTCAGCCCCCAAGTCAATATCACGAGGGGTGTTTCGTCTCCGCGCTGTTACCCTTAGCCAACGTCTTGGTGCCCGGAGGCGGTACTGCGGGAGCGAAACCAGGCAATCGGGCTATTCGGTTTTATTGCTTTCACTTAGCCGTAGGAGCTTGACGGTGGGGACTAGGGACTAGCCCCCGGTGTATTGTGATGTACTTGGGGATCAAAACCTGCCCTTTCCGATCACATGGTTTTTTGTTAAAACGAACCCTTCGTGTGACACGGCGAAATCGCCAATGATTTTTAGAGTCAAACCTTGTCATCGGATCACAGACCAGTTCGCGCTTACTATGATGGTCAGTTTTCGCCTTTTTCCTCCAAAGGTACTCGACCGGGCAAACCAGAAGTACAATCGCAAGGGTTCTCCCTTTGCTCTCTTAGCCGAACGTGCGGAACATAAGAGGCAAAGATAGGAGCCGAGCAACCCAACTATTGACCCAAGACATAGTTCGGAATAGATGCATATAGTGCAATATCCGAGACGCCGAACACCTAGCGGAAAGTGGTGCCGGACTTGAAGATATTGAGCTGATATATAAATCGAACTCTTGACTAATTAATATATTTTCTTGCCGGGCTGTTCGAAGAGCGAGGAGAGAATCGGAAAGGGAATAGACAAGTCGCAGGATGCTGATATCTGAACACCATAAAGGGTATTTTTTTTATTTCTCGTAAGCTCGGGATGTCTATCCGTACAATTCAAACTATGAAGGCAGTACCTGTGAAAGAAAAAGAAAGTTTACAGAGTAAAGGTTGACGCAGGGCCTTGATGCGTGAGTTGAAGCCTTCACTGTGCCCTGTTGCACGTCCGCGCCTTTGCTTCTGATAGGTGGGGGTTGGGACCTTCGATGAGACCTTGATGGGCGAGGACCCTGCCGATGAAGCTTTATGCTTGGGGGTATCCGGAAATGGTCCCCGGGTCGTCCGAAGACGAAGTAATTCCGAAGTTCGGTTTAACCGAACAGGCACTTCGGATTTATTAATATATGCCTCACGGCTGCCCATGGTATTTTGAGTGTGAAGTTGTGCTGACGAGGCACGAGGAGCATGAAGAATGTGGGCGTGCCGTGGGGCGTGTATCCCTATTTGCGGCGAACGCATACGGGTTCCCATGACGGGGAATGGGTTTGAACCCGTTTACTATTGTCGCCGGCCTTTACGGCGGGTCGGCATCCGGGCCTATATGGGCCGGTGTGGTCTTTCGCCGCTAGGACTGCAGTGTGCTCTTTGGTTCAAAGTGAGCGTTCTGTGTTGTCGTTGATAGTTATGATGCCCGAGGGACGAGGCATCTTCAACTTGAGGTACGCATAATGCGGAACGGCATTGAATTTTGCGAACGTTGTTTGGCCGAGGAGGGCGTGATAGCCACTGCGAAAAGGAGCAATATCGAAGATCAAGTCCTCGCTTCAGAAGTTATCCGGAGATCCGAACACTACTTCAAGCGTCACGATGCCTGTGCAGTGGGCCTCCACTCCCGGAATGACCCCCTTATAGGTGGTGTTACTGGGTTTAATCCTTGATGGATCGATCCCCATTTTCCTCACTGTATCTTTGTATATCAGATTGAGGCTGCTACCTCCGTCCATTAGGACTCTAGTGAGGTGGAATCCATCGATGATGGGGTCTAGCACTAGGGCTGCAGACCCTCCATGGCTTATGCTGGTGGGATGGTCCTTGCGATCGAACATCACCGGGCAAGCTAACCATGGATTGAACTTCGGCGCTACTGGCTGGACGGAGTATATGTCTCGTTGTGCTCGCTTCCTCTCCTTCTTCGGTATATGGGTTACGTAAATCATGTTTACCGTCTTGACCTCGAAAGGGAAGGGTTTCTGGGCTCCACTATTCGGCCTGCAGGGCTCGTCATCGTCCTCGCTTCGTGGGCTGTTGCCTGAGTCGTCGGCTGTTAGTTTGCCGGCCTGTTTGATCACCCAACAATTTCAGTTGGAGTGGTTGGCGGGCTTCTCTGATGTGCCATGGATCCGACAAGGCCTGTCCAGCATTTATTGCCGTATCCTCACCCTCGCCGTCATTGTGGCGATGTTTATTCTTGCTGCGTCGGGGCTTTCCATTTCCGTCCCGAACCTCGGAGGTACCGGGTGTGTCTGGGTTGGTGTTCTTGCGTGCAAGCCAACTGTCTTTGCCCACGCAAAAGCGGGTCATGAGGGAAGTAAGGGCTGCCATAGTTCTTGGTTTGTCCTGGCCAAGCTGCCGTATGAGCCATTCGTCCTTGACACTATGCTTGAAGGCAGCCAAGGCTTCGGCATCCGGACAGTCGACGATCTAGTTTTTCTTTGTCAGGAATCGGTTCCAAAATTGTCGGGCAGATTCTCTGGGTTATTCTGCGATGTGATTTAAGTCGTCAGCATCCGGAGGCCGGACATAGGTGCCCTGAAAGTTTGCTCGGAATGCGTCCTCGAGCTCTTCCCAGTAGCCTATAGAGTCTTCGGGAAGGCTGTTCAACCAGTGTCGAGCTGGACCTTTAAGCTTTAGCGGCAAATATTTGATGGCGTGGAGGTCATCTCCTCGTGCCATGTGAATGTGGAGGAGGAAATCCTCTGTCTATACGGCTGGATCTGTGGTTCCATCATACGATTCGATGTTCATAGGCTTGAAGCCTTCCGGGAATTGGTGTTGCATTACGCTCTCTGTGAAGCACAAGGGGTGTGCGGCGCCCCGAACTCGGGCTACATCACGTCGGAGGTCTTCAGCCCTCCGAATCTGCTGCTGCTCCCGGATTCTATTGTTTCGGTTTAGCCGATCCTAGTATCCTTCCCGGTAAGCGGGCGGGTCTTCTCTGGGTGCGTAGATGGACCTGGTACGGCCTCCTCAAGCGTCTAGGTCATGGCGGATGTCGTACTCATAAGTGGGCCGCACTTGATCCTTGCCGTAACGGAGAGGTGGGGCAGCTGGGTGTTTGGCCTCGTCAGCTTCCCTGTCCCGCCCTCTAGGGGGGCAGTCCGGCGTTTGTATATGTCGGGCGTGTTGGCTCTACGGCCTTGTCGTCGAAGTGGGGTGTCCTGTTCGGCTTTGATTTTGCGTTTTTGTTTCTTTAGGCTGCGGGCGGTGGCTAAAAGCCTCCGCTTGAACCGTTCCTGCTCCAGAGGGTCTTCAGGTATGATGAAATCGTCCTCGCCAAGACTGGCCTCCTCTTCAGAGAGTGGGACATAGTTGCTATCCTCGGAGTCATCGGGGTTTTCTGAATTGAGCGGGTCTGCCTGCCCCGCGGGGTCATCCTAATGATGTTTGAAGGCTGCGTCTCCGACGAGGTCATCCATATTATTTACGGCGCAGTTCTCCGCAGAGTCCACGTTGCTCGCATGGCTTCGACGTGGCTATGATCGACTGCGCTGTTTCGGCGTTTGGGTGGCTCATCTCTGGGCTTGCCTTGGTCCTGATTAGGAGTGCCTTCGCCATCCTTGGGGGTGTCCACCACGTAAATGTCGTAAGTGGATGTGGCCGACCAGCGGCCAGTGACGGGGGGGCAACATTGGCATTGGTCGTGGCTCCGTCCTCCTCGTCCATGTATTTGGCATTCTCTGAATTATAGTCTAGCATATCAGTTAAGTCATCGATAGTGGCTACCAAGTGGGTGGTGGGTGGGACGCAAAATTCCCTATGGTACGCCTTGAAGGGTTGATAATTGAAGGCAGAGGGCAGGTCCTCCTGGATGGTCATATTCTGAATTTGGTCCAGCACCTCATTTATCATTGCGAGGGCCGCCGAACTCAAGGGTTCTGGGCCAGATTCCGGTGTAACGGAGTGGCGGCGATCAGTGCCCTGACCGGTCCTTGGTTTCCGCTGGCCGTGATGTGCTCGGTATGCGGAGCCGGATCCTTGAAGGGGTCCAGGCCGTCACTGGAGGTCAGGAACGGGCTTTGGTCCTTGCTTGTGGTTTCCCCGTCGGGGTTTGAGATCGAGCTACTTTGGGCTAGGGTGACCCCTGGCTGTTGGCTGCATCTTTGTCGTAAGGGCTCAAGGCCAGGCGAGCGTTCTGAAAGGAAGGTTCATCCAAGATTGACTCTTGGCCTCTTCCTCCTGATTCTACCTCAGAGGTCGAGGATAGGTCTTCCGCAGTCATGATGTGTCCTGACGGAGGCGGAGTCTGGCCCCCACTCGAAACGGAGCTCTCCTGGCTCGAAGCTGTTGAGGCCGATCCGCGGATCGGATCAGAAAGGGATTCCGGAGCGGGCGTGTCGAATGTGCGGGAGGGGGAAGTGAATCCGGTGAAAACTATATCGGCCCGTGTGTCCGCAACATATTCCAGACCACCGAATCGAATTCGGTGTCTGGGGGCGAAGGTGTCGATCTGACTCAGATGACCAGTTGGGTCGGCGTGCAGCACGATGCTGCCAAACGCGAAGAGTTGCCCGGGGACGAAGAAGTCCCTGGATTCGATGCCTTCTCCTATGGTCAGGCGAGCCATCGATCCTTCTGGCGACCCCACAGCGGAAACTCTCAATGAAAGAACCAATGTCGGTGGCAAAACCGGCAGACCTCGGGGAAGGGGGTCCCGAGCTGTGGATCTAGGATCGATGGGGAACAAGGGACGACAAACACAGTGTTTACCTAGGTTCAGGCCCTCTCGAAGAGGTAATACCCTACGTCCTGCTTGATTATATTGGATGTATCATGCGGTTTATAGAGTAGATCTACGTCGAGATCCGTAAAAGCTAAACCCTAAGGCGATGAGGTGATGAAAGTAGCTCTAGCCCTAAGACTAAAAACCCTCGGTTTTTGTAGACACCGATAGGGTTAGGGTTACCGAAGATAGATTACAATAAGGGTTTAAAGAGA
This sequence comes from Thinopyrum elongatum, assembly GCA_011799875.1. Classification (NCBI taxonomy): domain Eukaryota; kingdom Viridiplantae; phylum Streptophyta; class Magnoliopsida; order Poales; family Poaceae; genus Thinopyrum; species Thinopyrum elongatum. The sequence goes on from CM022300.1 coordinate 232,083,309, forward strand.
TCCTGCGCCCTCTTGACTTGGAGGGCACACCACGGCTTCATAGATCTCCTATCACTATACGGCTCCACCAGTACGGCCCATGTACAATGGGTCGTCGCCCCGAGGACCCCTTAGTCCATGACTCCCTCAACGGGCCTCACGAGGCTGATCACTCTAGGGGCCATCGCGAGGCTGATCACACCAGCGATCCGTGTGAGGCTGGTCGTGCCAGTCCTGATGAGGGTTGCAGTTGCCCCAATGTCCTTCGTCGCGGCCTCCTCCATGGCCGTAGCCGAGGTCGCTGCGCTCGGGGCGGCGGCCCAGGTGCTCGTCCCGGATCGCCCTGAGCTCCTGGCAGTCAAGGGCCTCTACGGAGGGGTCGGCCCAAGCTGATGCCATGGTTACCGAGGAAGAGGGTGGTGGTCGCATCCTGGCAACTGATACTGCTGGGGAGACCGAAGCCCTTCCACGGCAAACAACTCCCTGTAATTCGTCTGCCCTTCTGTCTTCTGTCGCTTTCTGCATTTTGCTTCAAGCCTCTGGACTCCCAAGTTCATTGCATCCTTATCATTACTTGTTGTTCTTGTCCGCAGTTCCATCGGCCGAGGAGCCTGACTTGCTGGAAGAAGCAGTCAGCATTGGAAAAGACGCTGCTGAGGAGGCCGCTGGGAATTCTGTTGCGGAGGAACACGCTGCCGGGGATATCCAGGAGCCCCCGGAGGAGGCAGAGAAAGCCCCAGGCAGTGCACTAGGATCGGGGGTGGTGATTGAAGAGAAAGCTCCCTTTCGAACCATGAGCCCCCTCCCCTCGTTTGGTGCTTCGGCTGGGACCCCACAGCCATCTTCAAGCCAATTGGCGCTGGTGCTTGCCCAACCCGGTCTTGGAGCCCCTGGTTCTTTGGAAACAGCGAGTGCAGAGCTCGATGAGGAGATCCAGCGCATCGTGGTGCCATTGTCTCAGCAGGTTGGAGGAGCCGATGTCCCTGCCGACGCAGCCATGGACATGTCCTTCCTGGAGTCCGTGGCAACGGGCATTAAGGAAATGCAGAATCGGTATGGCCAAAAATCACAGGCACTCAAGGAGCAATGCAGTTCTGCCAACAGTGTGGGTCAGAAGCTGAGGGACAAGAGTAATGAACTGCATGAGTGGCACAGCAGGCAGTTCCAAGCTCTCTTGCGGCAACAGGAGACGATCTCTATGGAAAAAGAGGATGTTGCTGCCAGGGAGGCCCGTACGGCGGAGCGCACAACGCTCCTGGACGCCAAGGAGCAGAGCATCTCCTCCTAGGAGGAGAACCTCGAGGCCACCCTCCACGCCAAAGACAATGAACTGGAAGCCCTCGTCCAGCAGCGTACCAAGGAGCAGGAGGACAAGCACAAGGCAGCCCTGGATGCTCTTACTGCTGACTCTGCCGCCCAACTGAAGAAGCTTGCTGATGATCTTGCCGCTGCATCTACTGCCAAGGTTGATCTTGACCAACAGGGGGCCAAACTGACAGAAGATCTTGCCGGGAGTGCCAAGGAAGTCGTGACCCTCAAGGAGGCGGCACAGAAAGTAGAGATCCTTCTGAAGGAGGTGCAATCGCAGCTGTCCTCCAAGAGCCAAGACCTTGAGACTGCCAACGGCACCATTGAAGACATGAAGGCCAGGGTAGGGACCCTGGAGAGCTCAAATGAATCTGGCGAGGTCCGTGAGAAGCAGCTGATGAAGGATCTGGACAATACGAGACTCCTTCGGAAGGATGCAGAGAACAAGCTGGCGAACCAATCCAAGCAGGTCGACCTTTGGATCAAGAGCCTGGTCGACATCGCCGAGCGCCTTTCTGCCCAGACTGCAGCGATGGGCATGGAGGGGCCAGTCTTCTCGGTTGGCCGGCACGAGGTCTCGAGCGTCAAGTTAGGGCTCTTCTTCAACGAGTTGATTGAAAAGTTGAAGACTCATGAAGAAGGAAGAGACACCCTTTTTGAAAGAGTCTCGAAAGCTTGCCCGCAGTGCCCTCTTCATGGTCTTGAGCAACCTCGCCTACCGCCACCCCGAACTCAATCTTGCTGATGGCTTCAGGAAGCTCCCGGCCGGCGCTGATGTTTCTTCTGCCAAGGAGAAGGTCGTCCCCTTTGCCGACAAGGTCCTCACCGTCCCCAGGGCTCAATAAGACCGCCAAGCATGGCTCCGAACCATTCACATTGACGTACCGCCCACCACAGATCTCTCGCGGGCGGTGAAACATTATGCATGTCTCGTGTTTAGATCCAGTATTACTTTTGTTTGCGCTGAACTGGTGTATTAATTAATTTCGAATGCATGCTATCCCTCTCGCATTTAACCCATGGATGTTCGTATAGCCAGTTTCTTTGTATGTACTTTGGCTGCCCACCGGTAGCATATTGCCGCGATTGCTGCGAGGAGCGGGTCCTTAGCATTCAGCTGGCGAAGGTATGTCTCGGCAGGTTTTTCCTTCAGGAGACCTTGATGCAGCCACCCGCTCCGTGAGTAGGCTCGGAACAGAGTGGGGCGCAGGCAAATCCGTTAAGGTGCCATCACACGAAAGGCTTGACCATACGAAAAACATTGATTTGTCCGAGGGATAAGCAAGTGCAAACTCCAGAGAGAAAATCAAAGGACGTGTTAACTTAGCTCTCGTTTATGCTCATCTCCTTCTCTAACCACGGTCGTTCATCACGCCCACGTGCCTTGGGAGAATGGCACTTCGTGTTTTGCTTATGGATCCCCGACAAGGGCCAAAGGGGACCACAGATCTCTCGCGGGCGGTGAAACATGACGCAAGGTGGGGTCGGTTTCTCCCCTTCCCCTTTACACCTTTGACAATCTTACGGCGCTGGCGCATAGGTCACGCTGACGCGGACGGCCTTGCCAGAGCACGCTTGCCAGGGCGTCGACCAACGGATTCGCACCAGCACTCCACTCAGGATTTTCCCTTAGCAGGGTAAATGCTGAACTGAGTTTCGCGCGGGCTCATCGACATTGTCGACGCTAAAAACCCGGTGTGGCTCAATCATCGATAGGTGAAAGTGGCAGGGAGAGAAACCATGTACCTTATCACCTCGTCCCTTTTCCCGTACGGGCTCGCATGTTTGGAGCCACTGCGCCACTGCCATCCCTCGCTTCCGCCACTGCCGCAGCCGCGGGGGAGGTAGACGACGGAAACTGGACAGGACGGGCGAAGGAGCGATGTTGCTTCCTTTCCAAACTGTCACGTCGGACTTTGATGAAGATGGATGCGCCGCTTATGACCTTGGGTTCGCACAAGCGCTTCCCCCTACCTGGCGCGCCAAAGATGTCATGGTATAACACGGCCACCTATGGGACCATCGGCCCCTTGTGGTTCGGTAAGGGGGAAGAGCACATTGCACAAAGAGCGGAGAGCGTAGAGCAGCACAGCAACGATGACACGAGCAGTTTTTACCCAGGTTCGGGCCGCCGCGAGGCGTAAAACCCTACTCCTGCTTTGGTGGATTGATGGAAGGACCGTGGAGGAGACGCAACGCTCTAGCCCGGCAAGGTCGCCTTGGGACTAGAGCAGCTACACGCGTATGAGTGTACAAGCGTCCGAATCCTCTATAAGGTAGCCACGGCCCTCCTTTTATAGGTCAAGGGGTTACCACAATGGCAAAACGGTCATTATCCAGCGATTAGATAGCCACAGTACTATCATACCTAACTCTGCAGACAAGACAAGGCGCATTAAATGCACCGCTTAGTGTCACATCGTAGGTGTAGCCCGGCAGCCTTGTCGCGCCATTCAGCCACATTCTCGCCTGTCTGTGTGACAGGTCTCCTGGACGGGTGTCATTTAGGGGTGATCTTCCTCGGAAATGGCTGCCACAAGCCAAATAACAGCCACTTAATCACTTGGGGGCTTGACACCGCACCGATAGGTGACTTGCGTTGCTGTGAGGTGGAGCGGTGGCGCGTTGGCAGGGTAGTCCGCCCTCGGCGTCCCCGGCAAGCCTGCCGGGGGAGTCTTGAGACTTGTCTTTGGGGTAACCTCGACCCCACCAGGCTCGACTACCCGGCAAGGGAGGTTTTTCCTTAGAAGTATCTTGCTCATTTGGTTGGTCTTGGTCTTCTTGGCGCTATTGTGGTGGAGGCCTGCCGTCCGTGCACAAGTCAGGGGAAACATACACCCCTGTTTGTGTACCCCGACAGCGGGGCATGTCTGGCTTGAACTTGCCAGGCCAAACGACACGGCGCAGCTCCGACCGTGGTTACGAGCGCCACCCGCGCGAGGGGAGCACAATCCTGACGCCCATGCGCCGCAACCCCCTGAGCTACCCGGTCTTGGTGCTGGTGCGGTGGTGCGGGGAGCGCACGCCCATCGTACTATGGCTACTGCACCACCTGGCAGCTGGCCTCGTCCCGCGCCGGTGCATGCGCCCCGTGAGGCGGGCCGCGCAGACGCACATCGCACCTCCGCTCGGTGTCTGCGCCGTGCACAGGAGTAGGCGGAGGAGCACCGTGGGCCACGTCGTCCGCACGGGAGGGCGGGGGACGGAGCGAGTGGGATGGTGCCGGGGCCTCGCCGGCGGCGTTGACAAGCTCGGTGATGCCGCCCAGCCAGGCGTTGTAGCCCTTGTCGGCGAGGCGATAATGCAGCAGCTCGGGCGCCATGAGCAACGCAGCCTGCGCGTTTGCCGACCCGCGATGAGCGTTGGAAGAAAACACAGTGACGTGGGTGATGGAAGGAGTGGCGGTGTGGCCATCACGCTGCACGGAGGGTGGCAGCAAAGAGTCATGCCGCTCATGAGCAGCAGGGTCGGTGGCTGCGTTAGCTACAGGAGAAGCGGAGCAGCGCGAAACACTGCAGCCCACGGGCGCCATCTGGGTGACGCGAGCGGCCCGGCGCTCAGCGCGAACTCGGTGGGCGTCGGCCATGGAAGCGACGAAGTAGAGACGAAGTGAAGTGGAAGGGAGTTTTGACACGCCCCTACCTGGTGCGCCAAATGTCGGAATCGGGGCTCCGTGAACCCAATAAGGTTCGAACTCTGGGGAGTGTGCAAAGACCTAGCCTAGCCGCAGTCTCAAGCTCATCTCTCCATGGATTGGCCTCGTCGAGTTCGTGTGAGCGAGGAAGGAAGGACACGGTAGTTTACCCAGGTTCGGGCCACCTTGCGGTGTAAGACCCTACTCCTGCTTTGTGGTTTAGTGGCCTCACGAGGAGGTTGAGGATGAACTAGTACAGTGGGTGAGCTGCCTCGCGAGGGCTCGGTGGATGGGGATGAGTCTATCCGGATCCCCCTCTACGGTGGAGACTAGCCTATATTTATACTAGGCCTCGGTCCTCTTCCCTCATAGCTTAGGCGGGAAGGGATTCCACAATGGCCAATTTGAAAGGGGACAAGAGGTACATCTTATCCTGATGAAAAGTGGTCTTCGCCTGCAAAGCTTCTAGCCATGACGCGGTAGTGGGCTCGGTGATGACACTCGTCCTGCCGAGCTCGTAGTCTTGGTCTTGTTGCACCGGAATGGAAACCTTTGGGGGATCCCTTGGGATCCCGTGCTGGTCCTTGCCTCCTTAGCACCAAAGAGGAAACTATCCTCCTCTGCGCCCGCTGACGCCCGCCTGGACTTGGTCGTCATGGCTCACGTCACTGCGAGCCACGTGAGGTGGGGTACCTGCATAGAAATCTCCGCTCCTCAGGAGGCAGGCTCGGGGAACTGCTTCACGGGAGGTCTTGGTGTCGTTCGCCTCGCCAGGCCGGGGGGCCTCGTGAGGGTCTTGCTCGTAGAGTCTTGTAGCTGGGCCGCACCGGGCCGTCGACGGGGCCACGCGCTGGGCCGTAGGCAGGCAAGTCTGGGTACCCCCGATCCCAGAACACCGACAATGAGTGACTTTGGTATGGCAGAAACAGATGATGGCCTAACTCCTAAAATTGGACAATCTAGCAATCTGGATGCTAAAATTTTTGTTTTGGGGCAAGGGAATGTTATGGGAAAAGAACATATCCAAGAATTTTTTAATAGTGTTGGAAATTTGACTCTTGATGGTACTCCTATACTTAAAAGAACTAAATTTTATGCGGAAGCTATTTCAGCACTAGTTCTGAAACTTGAAAATAGATTTATCTGTACCCACCCTACCTTGCAGAGATTGTTTTATGAGATACCCATTATAAAGGATCCTCAAGCAAAAAAGTTAGCTACCCTTATTCTTATGAATGAATTTGACTACATAGTACAGGAAGCTAGGGGAATTTTTGATTTTTATGGTATGAGCCATGAAAAACCAGTGATAAATGAGATCCTTTATAATAGTGATTATATGTTGAGACATTTGCTTGGAAATAACCAAATTTTTGTTGAGAATCTAAAAAAGCAAATCCCCGTTTTAGATATAATCCAACAAGTTTTCAATGATGCTAATCAACAATATTCTTGGATTGTTGCCGGAAATCAAAGGGGATACGTAGATGAGCAACTTGATAATGCTAAAATTTCTATGGATAATGTGTTTCAAGATATTTTTGCAAAACCTCCTGACAAGAACACATCTATGGAAAATAAGAAGAAAGATGACAATACTTGAATCTACGCATTATGCCTAGCTAGGGGCATAAAACGACAGCGTTTGTTGGGAGGCAACCCAATGAATAAAATTTATTTTTTCCTTTTTCTTTCTGTTCTTGAGTGTTTACACAATTATTCCTCTGTTATGATTGTGTTTTTTATGTTATAATTAGTTTTTGTGCCAAGTAAAGCCTTTGGGATAGCTTTGGTGATAGTTGATTTCATCCTGTTGAAAAACATAAACTTTTGCATCCAGTAACAGAATTGTTTAAATTCATACAAGCAAATAAAAATTCTGATTTTTTTAAAAAAGATTTAAGTACAAATTTTCCTTGTTTTCGTAATTTTTCCGAATTTTTGGAGTTACATAAGTATGAGAACAACTTGCATCTTTACAGACTGTTCTGTTTTGGACAGATTCTGTTTTCTTTGCATTGTGTGCTTATTTTGATGAATCTATGGATTGTATCAGGGGGTATAAGCCATGGTAAAGTTAGAATACAGTAGATATAATGCAATAACAAAATTTGAATGGGTTTTCTACAGTACTTAAAGTAAATAGTGGTTTTCTTATACTAAAGGATCTCACGAGGATTTTGTTAAGTTTTGTGTGATTGAAGTTTTCAAGTTTTGGGTGAGATCGCGATGGATGAAGGAATAAGGAGTGAAAAGAGCCTAAGCTTGGGGATGCCCCATGGCACCCCAAGTTAATATACAAGGAGAAACAAGCAACTAAGTTTGGGGATGCCCCGGAAGGCATCCCCTCTTTCTTCTAACGACCATCGGTATTTTACTTGGAGCTATATTTTTATTCGTCATATATCATAAGTTTTGCTTGGAGCGTCTTGTATTATATGAGTCTTTGCTTGTTTTTCTTTCTATTTTTTCACAAGTATCCTTGCTGGACACACCTATTTGAGAGAGCCAAAATTATGCTATGATTTGTTAGAATTGCTCTATATGCTTCACTTAAATTTTTTGAGCTATGGAATTGCTCTAGTGCTTCACTTATATCTTTTTGATCATGGTGTGCTTTATTATTTTTGAAGAAATGCTCTCATTCTTCACTTAGATTTATTTAAGAGTTAGTAAAATTTTGAAGAAATTCTCTCATGCTTCACTTATATTATTTTGAGGGACGAAAAATTTATGCTCATGTTCTTCACTTAGATTTGTTTGAGATTGTCAAAAGCAATTGCAATTTATGAAACTAGTCCCGAAGTGATAGATATTCAAGAGGGATATAATAAAAACTTTCATGAAGATCATTGGATAAAATAAACTTGATTCTTTGTAATAGTTTTGAGATATGATGATAGTGATATGTGAGTCATGTTGGTGAGTAATTATGCTTTAGTAAGAATATTGGTGTTAAGGTTTGTGATTCCCAATGCAAGCCCGAAAGTCAACAATTGTGCAATGAAATTACATCCTACTTGTGGTGCATTATTCGGTGTTAGTTATGCTTAATGCTCACTTATGTGATTTTTCGTTTCTTGGTTGGTTGCTTCTCAATCTTTTTGCTAGCCTCCACTTGTACTAAGTACAAATACTACTTGTGCATCCACATCTTTAAACCTAGTTTTGCCATATGAGTCCACCATACCTACCTATATGCGGTATTTCCATGCTGTTCTAAGCAAATTTGTATGTACCATCTCTAATTTTCAAAACGAATTTCCTTTTTGTGTGCTTGTACCGCTCATGAAGCGGCAGCGGGTGGCCAATATTTTCCATGCTAGATGTGTTTTGCTCAAGATGAGTGTTTATTCACTTGTCATTGCACGAGAGTACGGCGGTAATAGGGATGCCCAGTCCCGAAATGAAAAAGAAATTTACTTTATGTTGTCGAATAATAAATTCCTTGGAAATTGTTGGCATGGACGGTACCCGTGGATATGGCTAGCCGTGAAATGTGATAAAATGGTGGAAAAAGGAATAAACTTTATTTTCTGTTTGGAAACCGCCTATGGTATATCTAGCATGGAAAGTGTTGGGAATTACTCGGTCGTTTTCATTGACGGGAAAAGTATGCCTCTCAAAAAAAATTATCTCTCAATTTAAGCTTTGAGCTCTGGCACCTCTACAAATCCCTGCATCTTCTCTTATGCAATTTTTATTTTTATTTGAGTCTCCATCTTCTCTTATAAAGCACCAACTAAGGGGCACTGTGATCATTCTTGAGCATTGGATGTAGCTAATATGCGAATGTTTTTCATGAATGGATCAATGATTGAGCATGATGGGCTAGGGATAACTTTCTTTAGTGTTGATATTTTGAAAGACATGGTTGCTTGTTGATATGCTTGAGTATTGAAATCTTCATGTCAAAACTAGACTATTGCTTTGAACCAGATAAAAGTCCAAATGTCCATGCTACAAAAGAAAAGAATGTGTGATGAACATGTTAGGCAACGTTCCACATCAAAAATTCTATTTTTATCATTTACCTACTCGAGGACGAGTAGGAATTAAGCTTGGGGATGCTGGCACGTCTCCAACGTATCTATAATTTTTGCTTTATCCATGGTGTTATATTATCATTCTTGGATGTTTTACAATCATTTTATAGAAACTTTATATCATTTTTGGGACTAACCTATTGACATAGTGCCCAGTGCCAGTTGTTGTTTTTGCTTGCTTTTTACTTCATAGAATATCAGTACCAAAGGGAGTCCAAAAGCAGTGAAACTTTTTGGAGAATTTTTTGGACCAGAAGACACAACATGGGCCAAAGAAGTACCAGAGGGGAGGCCCGAGGTGGGCACAACCCACCAGGGCACTCCCAAGCATGCCTAGGGGGGTTGTGCCCCCTCGGTGGCCTCCTGCACCGCCTCTTCACCCTATAAATCCCCAAATATTCCAGAAACCCTAGGGGAGTCGACGAAAAACAAGTCCAGCAGCCGCAAGTTCCAGAACCACGAGATCCAATCTAGACACCATCACGGAGGGGTTCATCATCCTCATTGGTGCCTCTCCGATGATGCGTGAGTAGTTCATCATAGACCTACGGGTCCATAGGCAGTAGCTAGATGGATTCCTCTCTCTCTTTTGATTCTCAATACAATGGTCTCTTGGAGATCTATTTGATGTAACTCTTTTTTGCGGTTTTTTTGTTGGGATCCGATGAACTTTGAGTTTATGATCAGATCTATATCCATGAATATTATTTGAGTCTTCTTTTGATCTCTTATATGCATGATTATTTATAGCCTTGTATTTCTTCTTCGAATCTTTGGTTTAGTTAGGCCAACTAGATCAATTTTTCTTGCCATGGGAAGAGGTGGTTTGTGATGGGTTCGATCGTGCGGTGTTCTTTCCCAGTGACAGAAGGGGCAGCAAGACACTCATGTATCATTGCTATTATGGATAACAAGATGGGGGCTATTCCTACATGAATAGATCTCGTCGACATCATGTCATCGTTCTTATTTCATTACTCCATTTTTCCATGAACTTAATACACTAGATGCATGCTGGATAGTGGTCGATGTGTGGAGTAATAGTAGTAGATGCAGGCAGGACTCGGTCTACTAATCTTGGACGTGATGCCTATATATTAATCATTGTCTTGGATATCATCATAATTATTCGAACTTCTATCAATTGCCCAACAGTAATTTGTTTACCCACCGTGTGGTATTTTCTTGAGAGAAGCCACTAGTGAAATCTACAGGGCCCGGGTCTATTCTTTATCATATTTGCTCTGAGATCTATTTTTATTCGCTTTTATTTTCAGATCTATTATTCCAAAAACCCAAAAATACCTTGCTGCACTTTTTTGTTACTTATTTTATTTCGTGTTTTATCGAGTTCTATTTATCCAATCTACACAATTTTTATCCCGTCAACTTGACAATTTCTGGCGCCGTTACCCGTAGAGGGATTGACAACCCCTCATAAGGGTCGGGTTGCAAGTATTTGTTCTTTGTGTGCATGTACCGTTTACATAGTGTTGCTTGATTCTCCTACTGGATTGATACCTTGGTTTCATAACTGAGGGAAATACCTACCGTAGCTGTGCTGCATCATCCCTTCCTCTTTGGGGAAATACCGACGTAGTTCTAGCGACATCAATAACCCCACGATATGACCCGCCATGATGGGCCGGGTCATTCAAATGGCAACTTACGACCAAGACTCAAGATGAGCCAAGCCTTCAAGATATCAAGACCTGCTGGGCGGCTCATAGAGTGGGCCGGCTAAGGGCCCAGCACTTGAAGACGGCGGCTTGACGGCCCAGAAGTGCAAGTCGCCACATGGAGTTTTCCTTAGAGAGTAAGATAAGTAGGAAGTATATTAGTACACGGGTCGCAATACGACTCATACTCTGTTATAAGCCCAGGGTCTCAACCTATATAAAGGGAGCCCCTAAGGTGGAAAAGACTAAGTTACAAGCTCTCGAGTACTAGGTTAGCCAAGTCGCACCCTTGTAATCGAGATCATCATCATCAATATCAATCAAGCAGGAACAGGCTTTTACCTCCACCATGAGGGGCCAAACCTGGGTAAACCCTTGTCTATCGATTCCGATCAACCCCATTCAAGCAATCGCTTAGCGGCGATGGCCTCACGACAAAGTCCTTTCACGAGAACATCTGCCGTGACAAAACCAGGATAGTTGGCGCCCACCGTAGGGCTATCGCTCGGTGGTGTTGAGTTCTTGGAGGGAGCTCTCCCAGGGATCGAGGGATACGTAATCGGCTGCATGACAAAGAGTCACCACGACAAGCTCTACATTGACGACTTCGGCAGGGGTCCTGAGGCCGACTCAATTGAGTACGGGCTTCCGGGTCCCCTTTGGCAAGATCCACGTCTTCATCGGCAAGATCGGCGAGTCAGGACCTGAGCTGGACATCTGCACCGACATCGTCGAGCCGGCTCGACGCACACAACCCGCCCGGGCTCAAGCCGGGTGGAACCACATTTTCATTGGCTTCACCCAGGGAGTTGACCTCGCGGACAATTCAGCGTCAAACGGCGACACCCTGATCTACTCCGACGGCGAGTCATTGGCCGGGGAAACAGAGTCAATCCGCACCGTGTATGACCACAGGCTTGGGGGCTGCTCCGATGATGAGTCGGCCCCGGCTGACCATGAGTCACCCTGTTGGGCCATAGTCTACATGGCAGAACTGCCCTAGCCCTTGACTCCACTGTGGCAGGCGCTGCGAGAGGCACCGATGCATCGGTAACAGATCCGAACGTGGCTGGCCCCGTCAAGCCGCCAACTCAAGTCTTCTCCGAGTTAGTCCCCTTGTTGATGGTTCTTCTTGAGATGTCCGTAACAACAGAAAACCAGGAAGAACACAACACAGAGATAGCTAAAATCCAGGAGGACATCAATGCTAAGAGTACTCGCATGGTGCAGTAACAAACCCAGATCCATAACAAGACAGAGGGTCTAAGGATGGAGGCGTGGCGTTTGAGCCTTCGTCAGCATGCTTCGAAGGAAGTTCACAGGAGATGTCACGCGACTCGCTTACCTCCTGGCTTTGAGGGAAGACATCTCTTCAACATGCCTGCGTCAGGAGCCGGCCCAAGCAAGCCTGCAACACCAGTTATACCCCAATTGAACTGGGTCATGCCATAGAGTGGTAAAAGCGGGCCATCTCCAAACCAGCCAGCTCCAAACCCACCGCCTATCCGGACAACTCCCAATCACTTCGTGACTCCGGCGGGTCATTTTTCCAACCCTGTTGATAATCTGGTGGCAGCGACTACAAACCTCACAAGGCTTCCGATCATGAGTGCTACCCCCATTGAAAGGGAGGATTTGCATGCCATTGAGTTGTTAAAAATGGCGGTCGCTTGAAAGTGCAACTAATCCCCGGGTGGTTTTGGTAATTCATAACAACATATAGCTCATTGAACTAATATCCATTCAAGTTGAATATTTCAGAAAGTTCAATGATTGGCATGGCATGGACTAGAGATGTGGACCCCTCAAAATGCTACGGACAAAGATTGGCAAAAGATCAAGACTCTTCATTTCTATTTTAGTGATCCAAGATCACATTGAGTCCATAGGAAAGCCAATACTATTAAAAGGGGATGAGGTGTTGCTTAATGCTCTACTTGCTCAAAGTGCTTAGTGATATTGCTCCAAAACCCTCAGCCACTTTCTCATTTCCACATATGTCCAAAACTCTAAGTCAAACTCGGCCCCACCGAAATGTTCCATCCGGCGCCACCGAGTTCAGTTGACATAGCCACTGCCAGAAACCCTAGACAAATTCGGTCACACCGATACGGATCTCGGTCCCACCGAGATGGCCTTGCAAACTCTCTGTTGCCTGTTGCAATTATTTCGGTCTCATCGAAATGTGCAATCGGTCCCACCGAGTTTGCTTGACATCCCCTCTATTGCCTTGTTGCTTCACTTTGGTCTAACCGAGTTGATGCAATCGGTGCCACCGAGTTGATGTTTGCCCTAAGCCCTAGCACATCGGTCCCACCGAGTTGTTCCAGTCGGTCCCATCGAGATTCCTAACGTTCACATTTTGAACTGAATCGGTCTCACCGAGTTCTTCTATTCGGTCTGACCGAGTTGGGTCAAATGTGTGTAACTGTTGGATTTTGTGTGGAGGCTATATATACCCCTCCACCCCCCTCTCCATTTGAGAGAGAGCCATCAGAACGTGCCTACACTTCCACTACTCATTTTCTGAGAGAGAACCACCTACTCATGTGTTGAGACCAAGATATTCCAATCCTACCGCAAGAATCTTGATCTCTAGCCTTCCCCAAGTTGCTTTCCACTCAAATCATCTTTCCACCATAGCCAAATCTGTGAGAGAGAGTTGAGTGTTGGGGAGACTATCATTTGAAGCACAAGAGCAAGGAGTTCATCATCAACACACCATCTATTACCTTTTGGAGAGTGGTGTCTCCTAGATTGGTTAGGTGTCGCTTGGGAGCCTCCTACAAGATTGTGGAGTTGAACCAAGAAGTTTGTAAGGGCAAGGAGATCGCCTACTTCGTGAAGATCTACCCGAGTGATGCAAGTCCTTCGTGGGCGATGGCCATGGTGGGATAGACAAGGTTGCTTCTTCGTGGATCCTTCGTGGGTGGAGCCCTCCGTGGACTCGCGCAACCGTTACCCTTCATGGGTTGAAGTCTCCATCAACGTGGATGTACGATAGAACCACCTATCGGAACCACGCCAAAAATCTCCGTGTCTACATTGCGTTTGCCTTCTCCAAACCCCTCCCTTTACCCTCATATGCAATGTTTACTTTTCGCTGCTACACTCTTAGAATTGCATGTGTAGATTGATTGCTTGACTTGTACTAGTTGCTAAAATCTGCCAACAATTAAAATTGGGAAAAGGCTAGATTTTTATTTGGTCAAGTAGTCTTATCACCCCCCCTCTAGACCTTCTTTCGATCCTAGAAGTGGTATCAGAGCTTTGGTCTCCATTTGCCTTGATTTCCATAGCTTTGGTGATCATAGCCTTGGTTTCACAACCTAGGAGAGTATGGCATCTAGCGAGGGAAATTACCACCATAGAGGTCCTTACTTTGATGGTACTAATTTTGCTAGTTGGAAGCATAATATGAAAATGCATATTCTTGGTCATAACCCGACCATTTGAGCTATTGTGCAAATTGGCTTGCAAGGTGAATACTTCGAGGATGGAAGAGAACCGGATCATGAAGCGTCCGCGGAAAAATTGAAGATGTTGCAATACAATGCTCAAGCTTGCGATATTCTCTTCAACTAATTGTGCCCCGAAGAATTCAACAAAATCAGCCGTCTTGAGAATGCAAAGAAAATTTGGGATACTTTGGTTGATATGCACGAAGGTACCGAGTCCGTCTAGGAATCCAAATTGGATGTGCTTCAAAGTCAACTTGACATGTTCAAAATGAAGGATAGTGAAGGTGTCGCCGAAATGTACTCTAGGCTCGCTCTCATCACAAATGAGATTGCCGGCTTAGGAAGCGAAGAAATGACCGACAGATTCATCATCAAGAAGATTCTAAGAGCCTTGGATGGAAAATATGATACCGTGTGCACCTTGATCCAAATGATGCCCAACTACAAAGATCTCAAGCCAACGGAAGTCATTGGTAGAATTGTTGCTCAGGAGATGTCACTCAAGGATAAGGAAGAGCTCCACAACAAGTCTTGTGGTGCTTATAAAGCTTCATGTGATGCTCCTACAACATCAAGTGAGAAACAAGTCTTCAATGAAGAATTGAACTTACTGGTGAAGAACTTCAACAAATTCTACAAGAATAGAAGCAAAGAGAGAAGTTCCAAGTCAAGGTCCTACAATGACAAAAGATCTTCTAGTCGTGATCGCAATTGCTACAATTGTGGAAGACCCGGACACTACTCCAATGAGTGTACGGCTCCCTACAAGAAAAGAGAAGATTCACCGAAGAGGAGAAGTAAAAGAGATGAATCACCACCAAGAGAGAGAAGGAGTAGAGATGATCGTTATGAACAAAGACCCTCTCGTAGAAGCAAGGATTCGGAAAGGAAGGACAAGTCATCAAAGAGCTACACAAGACAAAGACATCAAGCTCACGTTGTCTAATGGGTATCCGGTTCTGACTCCGACAACTACTCTGAGAGAAGTTATCACTCCGACTCCGAATATACTCAAGATGAAGGTGTTGCCGGTCTTGCACTTGTGTCATCCAACTCCTATGACATATTTGACTCACCAAATGAAGGAATTGGAAGATGCTTCATGGCTAAAGGCCCTAAGGTATCACACCCCGAGTATGCTGATTTCAATAGTGATGAGGATGATTTGCTAGGTGATGATGATTTACTTGTTGACAACACTAGTGATGAAAACTATGATGAAATTGCTATTAATCATGCTAATCAAGATGAAACGAATGACAACGATAAGAAGGAGATTGAGCGTCTAACTAAAGAACTAAACACTCTTAAGTTAGCTCATGAAACAACTCTAGAGGATCATAGAGAGCTCCTAAGGACTCATGAGAAGCTACGCTTCGAGAAGCTAAATTTAGAGCAAGAGCATGGGTTCCTAAAAGCAATCAATGATGATCTTCGAAAGAAGAGTTCTTCTTACATTGCCAAGCGTTTACTCTTGTCTACTTATATGCCACAAGTAAAATCTAGCAACAAGAGCAAGAAAGATTCTTCTTCTAGTAGTAACAATAATCATGTTAAATCCAATATTGTTGCTTCTAGTAGTTCTCTTGATTCCACTAATGATTCTCTTAGCCAAGTTACACTTGAGCAAGAAAATAGCTTATTGAAGGGAATTATAGAGAAAGGTGTTTACAGGAGCCTTGCCGGAAGTAAGCAATTTGAGGAAATTGTACGCAAGCAAGGAAGGCACCGGAAGAATCAAGGTGTTGGTTTTGAACGAAAGTTCAATGCCAATGGAGTAGAGTGGGAAGAATATCAATACCCCAAGACGAAGTTTGTTCCTCAACAAGAGAAGTACAACCCCACTTCTTTCAAAGGAACACAAGCTCAAGATGATCTTCCACCACAAGACCACAAGCTAAAAGGCAAGGACAAGCTTCAAGAAGAGATTGATTCATTTGAAGAAGCTCCTAAGGCCATGGTCAAATGGGTTCCCAAGACTACATCAAGTTCTACTTCATCAAGTACGACTACAACTCCAAGGATTCGCATCAAGTTGATGTGGATCCCAAAGAAGAAGAACTAGAGAGTTCTTGAGGGTGACTCCGCCAACATACTTCACTCATATTCATTTTGGCAAGGACAAGTGCAATCAACTTTCATATCTTGCACTAGTTCAAGGAGTCACAAACCCTCTTGTTGGTAAGACAAGGGACAAGGTAACCTAATGCTTTCATGGACATCATCATGTGTGTGTTTCACTCTATGTTGATGGATATCCGTGTGTGTTCCTTGTGGGACTAACCCGTGTAGGTATTGAAAGTGCAACTCACTCAAATGGATTGCTTCAAATGATCTACATCAACATTGAGCATCCACATCTTCAACACCTACATGAAGTCATCATCGACAAAACCCAAGGTTAGTTCATCCCTCTAAGGGGGGATATCACATCTAGGGGGAGCTTTGCCCAAAGAATTGAGCTAAAGCAACTCTAATGATGTGAACACAACAATGCTTTATGTAAAAGTGGTAACCCCACTTGTGCTTAAACGATGAGTATGACCTATGATCAAATGTTCTCATTTGACTCCTAAGTCAATATACTCATATATAGATGACCTAGTCATCGCCAATTGCTTGATAGATGCCAGAGTGCTTGTGCATGCTTTGCCACATGTTTTATTTGCCATCTTATTGTGTGAGCATGTTGGTTGCATAATTTTCTCCATTCGAGGACATTCATTTGTTGCTTTGATTGTTTGGTTTTTCTTTTTGCCAAATGGATGGACAAGAATGCCTAAGTACTCCCTCTAGCTATCTATGCTTTTTCTCGTCTCAAACTCTATTCATGCTACATCATAAAGTTTGAACAAGTCGAATTCGGACCCTCCGGGTGAGAAGCACTCGGAGCCATCGATCCGTCAAGGGCTTAACTTCCAAAACCTCTTAATGCCTTTCGGTCAGACCAACTCACTCCTATTCGGTCTCACCGAAATCATTAAGTTGATCTAGGTTTTCAATCTCGGTGCAACCGATTAGAACCATTCGGTCACACCGAGTTGCAGCAACTGCTAGCGGTTTTGCATCTCGGTGCTACCGAGTAGTTCCACTCGGTCACACCGACAGCGTCTGGGTATTTATACTCTGAGTACCCGTACGGTTGAAAATCACTTCAACCGCATGAGCCCGCGCCCCAGCATTGCTCCCCTGGTCTCCGGATCGTTGCCGTCGTCGCCAGTGACATCCTGTTGCTGGTCTCCGCCGCCGTCAACGGAATTCTCACCTCCGTTGCCACAGTAGCAAATCCGTCGCCAAGTTAGGGTACGAATTTGACCCTTTGTGCTTTCCATAACTCCGATTCTTGCACAAAGTATAATGCCTATGTTCTTCCCACGCATGAGATTGATCTATCCACCGAAAGAACTTCTTAGAATAGATTTGATGCAAAAACTTAGGGTTAGGTTTCCGCCGAACTCATCTCGGACCGACCGATCTTAGGATCTCGGTCACACGGATTGGCCCTGGCCATTGCACAAGTACAACTCGGTCTGACCGAAGTGTACTGATTGGTGCGACCGAAATCACTTTCTCTGTGAAACCCTAGCATCTCGGAGTCACTGAACTGCATTTTGGTTTGACCGAAACTGTGTGTTTAGACTCTGTTAGTGCTTCAGTGTCACCGAGTTTGTCAAATCGGTAGCTCCGAAATGCTTTCTGCAGAAAACTAAAATTAAGTTTTTGTCTCAATATTTTTGCAAAATAAGCTGCACTTTGTGATGCTCATCTACTCTATCTATACCCAACTATTCACAAGGTCAGTTTCTGCAATGTCAGAGGGCAGTGATAGTCAGAACAAGTCTGAAGAGCAGCTCAACCTCAGTGAGGGCACTAGTCCCTCAAGCAGCTATGATGAGGGGAGCAGAAGCACTCCCAACAACTTGCCTAAGGCAGCAACCAGGACAAGGAAGAAGAGAACATCTGAATCTGAGGATGAGGATTTTGTTATTGAGGAGGTGGTGACCTCCAAGAAAAAAGTACTCAAGAAAGAGTATGCTGCTGCTGCAAAGCCTGGAATGCACAAGAAAGCTCCTGCTAAAAGAGCTCTAATGTCAAAAGCCAGAGCCTCAACTCAAGAAACCATGGAATTCACTCTTGAACCAAGAGAGGAAGAGGCTGCTGGAGGAAAGAAGAGGAAGGAGAGAGTCAAAAAGACTATTGCCAGAGTCATTGGAAGATACTCTATGATGAGAGATTCTGATGAAGAAGATGAGGAGGAGGAAGAGCCTGTTGCACCTCCTGCAAAGACTCAGAAGCTTATGGGGGATGCCATAAGGACTAGGGCTGCTCCATCTAAGCCCAAGTCTGCCCCCAAACCTTCAGCTCAAGCTCAAGCCCCCAAGTCTACCGCACCAAAGAGATCTACCAGGAACATCCCTGCTATTGAAAAGAACAAGGCCCCAGTGCCTGAAGCTCAAGAAGAGGAAGAGCCACTAGTGCTCAGAAAGCTCAAGCCAAAGATTCCAGATCATAGTGATGATCATCCTGTGGTAGAGAATATGAAGCTAAGAAAGGATGCAGGTCTGAGACTTTGGAGACAGACTGATCCCTATGCCACCAGGAGAAGAACGGCTATAGACTACCGCTTTCACACGAAGGAACAACAGGATTTCTATGAGACTGTCCTTTTGGACAAGAAGCCCATTGTCTGTGACATGAAGTGGGTTGACTGGACATACATTGATGACAATGAGGACTATTTCCCAGGTGTACATGATTGCTTCAGAATGAATGAAGTTGACAAGTTTGTTGGTCAGAAGTTGACTAACTGGAACGATGAGATGATCATGCAATTCTATTCCACGGCTCACTTCTACCCTGATGGAAAGATTGTCTGGATGACTGAAGGAACAAGGTATCAATCAACTATCTCAGAATGAGCCAAGCTGATCAATGCCCCAGAGGAAGAGGAGGATGATATTGATGTGTATGCTAAGCCTAGGAAGGATCACAACTCCATGGCTAATATGTACAAACCAATTCCTGATGAAGATTTGGAAACTCATAAGCTTGGATCAATATACTATCTGATGTCTGGTTTGACAACTACACTATATTGAGGCACACTCTTTTGCCCAAGTCAGGAGATCATAGGATGATCCGTGGTCACTCAATCAATTTGCTTCACATGTTTGATGTACCACAGAAGTTCAAGGCGATGTGCTTGATTGTTGAGACTGTGAAGAGAACAACTGTTGATCGAAAGAGATCTTGTGGATATGCCCCTCACATTCAAATGTTGATCAATTCCAAGATGGGAACCGGGACATATCTGCTTGATAGAGAGCATCTTCCCCTAAGGCCAGATTTTGAGGACAACGAGGTTATCATGGATGCATCCCATCCTACTAGTGCAGAAGCCAAGGAGAAGGGAGAGAAAGCAAAAGCTGCAAAAGCAGCGAAGGCAGCCAGTGCACCAGATGCCTCCACAGTGATGCTCAAGACCAAGCAAGATCAACTCAGTTATCTACTTGAGGCTACAGTGAGAAGTGAGAAGGGCTTGGCCACCCTGACTCAAAACCAGGAAAGTCTTGAGAGGATCATTGAGACTAAATTCCATGACCTAGATGTGAAGATCACTGAGATTTAGATTATTGTGGAGAAGCTCCAAGAAGAAGCTGAGGACAGGGAAGATAGACCAACTATAGATACTTTTCAGAGAGTGCCAAGGGCACAAAGGTCATTAGCAGTGCCAGTTGTCAGAGACTCCAGGACTACTATTTCAGCAATTGCCAAGGTTGTACCTCCAGTGTCAACCCCTCCAGCTCCACAGACTTCTTCAGAGGCATTTGCAGACGGACTCCTCTCCATGCCATCTACGCACACCGGAGCGACAAGCTAGAAGACACCTTCAGGAGCTCCCGGAGATCATGCCTAGAGTGCCGCATAACACTATACATTTTCAAACTTTTTGGTAACTTGTTGCCAAAGGGGGAGAAAGTGTATAGATCTTAGGCTTCGAGAGAGAGAGTGTGTTTTGCCTTTTATTTGCCTCTCTTGCTACTTTGATCATTTGATTGTTTGATTCCTATGCTACTATTTGTGTTATGCTCATGAGATACTTATGTGATCATGTGTTTGATCATACTATGCCTTAATGTGTGCTTGCATGATTATATCTATGATATTGTGTATGATCAATCACTTGTATCCTTGGTGATGAGTGCATTTTATTTAAATCTTATCATTTTGAGCGCTCCACCAAGATGTATGTGACATGGAAGAGTGACCCATGATCCTAATCGATTGTGCATTTGCATTCAAAAGGAAATTTTAAATAATGCACAAATTTAGGGGGAGCTCTTGCTTATCACATACTTCTCAAAGCGATGATGTATTTCATTCATATTATCATTTGTCGAAGCTTTGATCTATATGTTGTCATCAATTACCAAAAAGGGGAAGATTGAAAGTGCAACTAATCCTGGGTGGTTTTGGTAATTCATAACAACATACAGCTCATTGAACTAATATCCATTCAAGTTGAATATTTCAAAAAGTTCAATGATTGGCATGGCATGGACTAGAGATGTGGACCCCTCAAAATGCTAAGGACAAAGATTAGAAAAAGCTCAAGACTCTTCATTTCTATTTTAGTGATCCAAGATCACATTGAGTCCATAGGAAAGCCAATACTATTAAAAGGGGATGAGGTGTTGCTTAATGCTCTACTTGCTCAAAGTGCTTAGTGATATTGCTCCAAAACCCTCAGCCACTTTCTCATTTCCACATATGTCCAAAACTCTAAGTCAAACTCAGCCCCACCGAAATGTTCCATCCGGCGCCACCGAGTTCAGTTGACATAGCCACTGCCAGAAACTCTAGACAATTCGGTCACACCGATACGGATCTCGGTCCCACCGAGATGGCCTTGCAAACTCTCTGTTGCCTATTGCAATTATTTCGGTCTCACCGAAATGTGCAATCGGTCCCATCGAGTTTGCTTGACATCCTCTCTGTTGCCTTGTTGCTTCACTTTGGTCTAACCAAGTTGATGCAATCGGTGCCACCGAGTTGATGTTTGCCCTAAGCCCTAGTACATCGGTCCCACCGAGTTGTTCCAGTCGGTCCCACCGAGATTCCTAGCGTTCACATTTTGAACTGAATCGGTCTCACCGAGTTCTTCTATTCGGTCTGACTGAGTTGGGTCAAATGTGTGTAACAGTTGGATTTTGTGTGGAGGCTATATATACCCCTCCACCCCCTTCTCCATTTGAGAGGGAGCCATCAGAATGTGCCTACACTTCCACTACTCATTTTCTGAGAGAGAACCACCTACTCATGTGTTGAGACCAAGATATTCCAATCCTACCACAAGAATCTTGATCTCTAGCCTTCCCCAAGTTGCTTTCGACTCAAATCATCTTTCCACCATAGCCAAATCTATGAGAGAGAGTTGAGTGTTGGGGAGACTATCATTTGAAGCACAAGAGCAAGGAGTTCATCATCAACACAACATCTATTACCTTTTGGAGAGTGGTGTCTCTTGGGAGCCTCCGACAAGATTGTGGAGTTGAACCAAGAAGTTTGTAAGGGCAAGGAGATCGCCTACTTCGTGAAGATCTACCCGAGTGAGGCAAGTCCTTCGTGGGTGATGGCCATGGTGGGATAGACAAGGTTGCTTCTTCATGGACCCTTCGTGGGTGGAGCCCTCCGTGGACTCGTGCACCCGTTAACCTTCATGGGTTGAAGTCTACATCAACGTGGATGTACGGTAGCACCACCTATCGGAACCATGCCAAAAATCTCTGTGTCTACATTGCGTTTGCCTTCTCCAAACCCTTCCCTTTACCTTCATATGCAATGTTTACTTTTCGCTTCTACACTCTTAGAATTGCATGTGTAGGTTGATTGCTTGACTTGTACTAGTTGCTAAAATCTGCCAACAATTAAAATTGGGAAAAAGGCTAGATTTTTATTTGGTCAAGTAGTCCAATCACCCCCCTCCAGACCTACTTTCGATCCTACATCGCTCATTAGGCGAATTACTCTTAAAGTCGGGAACGCCTCCACTCTACCCACATCCCAGCCGGAGCTGGAGCCGTCATGCTGAGTCACCGGCCATCTCAAGCAACGACTGGCGGATAAGCAAACAATAGCATGACCCACCCAGGCAGTGGGCTGTGGATGCTCAGGAGATCGTTGACTCGGCCCGGGCACGACGGGAAGCAGAGGCTGCTAATGCGGCGGCTTATCAATCGCCTCCGGTGATCCCCTTGGCTTCACAAGGTGTCAGGTCAAGCACATGTACCATCGGGATTTCGTGCCTGGTACCGGCTTTGCGCAACGAGCGTATGCCCGAGGATTTCAAGGGCCCTCGAAAAGTGTCCAACTACACACCCGACCTCGACCCGGCGATTTGGATTGAGAGTTATGAAATTGCCATGGACATGCTGGATGTCAGCGATGCGGTCTATGCCAAATATTTGACTATGATGTTGGAACGACCGGCTCGTACCTGGCTCAAAAACTTACCGCCTAATTCCATCAACACTTGGGTGGAGTTGAAAGTGCACTTCGTCAAGCACTTCCAGGGAACTTGCAAGCGTCCTATGATGATTATTGATCTACAGCATTGTGTCCAGCGCGAAGGCGAGTCAGCTCACCATTGGTCTTGCCGGGCCGCGGATATCATCCACTCCTCATATGGTATATTGGCGGCTCAAGCCATGTTGATTTTGGAGAAAAACTGTCACTTCGACCCTCTCGTCCAAAAGCTTGGTCGACTCAAGAGGACGTTTACAGACCTGGGTGAACTCATGGTTGTCTTAACCCAGTATGCGGACTCGGACACCACCAAAGATCCTAACCCGGCACTACTGTAGGATGGTCCAAACGCGACAGTCGAATCAGAGACCCTTCAACGAAACTGTGTGTGATGTAATAATCGCAAATGGTGGTGTAAAAAACCCATCAAAAAAGGTGCAAAACGTTTGCGATGGCGGCGACATCAAACACGGTTCATATTAGATTTGCATGTGCGATGAGTGGAAAACGGTTAATACAGAAGAACTATTTGCGATGATGCAGAACAACAGAAATGGGCAGCCAGATGAGGGTGTGTGCGATATATGGCATACAGTTCACTAGGATGAACTGTGTGTGATTAGGTAACACAATGGAAACGGTTCAACTGAACAAGATGTGTGTGATACGCGGCAAACAGGTCCGTAATTAGAAATGTGTACGAAGACCAATAATAACACAGACAATTGCTGCTAATAAGCCGTGTGATTTGCTCTGTCTACAGAAGAATAACATGTATATATATAACTGAAATAAACATCTAATTACATACGTGACTATACAGATCATTCGCGCACACCTCAATAAATTGCATGCATTCTAAAGTAGGAGAAACGATCGTCTAGTCATCTACTTCTTGTGACGCTCCCGCCACTGCTCTGTGGCTTGATCCTTCGTCTGGGGCAGGAACAAGACACTTCCTCATCTCAATGATCCACCTGTACATCTCGTAGCTTGTGTACGCGTCCTTGGCCGCGTACTTGACGTGTTGTTCATCCAGTCTCTCATGCCAAACACTGTGCCAGGCGATCTTGTCCTTCTTGCTCTCATCCTTCATCTTCATGTAGTAGGGGTCGATGATGGCTGAGGCGAGGTCAACCAGGGAGTTCGGTTTGTTGTTGTCGCTGCCCCAGACCTTGTAGTGGTGCTGGATGTTGACAAGATTCGGGCATTTCAAGCCCGAAACCTTGAGCGCTTTTAGATCATTGGTGGTGTCCACCGTAGCGAAACTGTAGTCGGAACTATTGATAAACCTGGAGAAACGCTCGCAAGGCCTTGTGGCCAGGTGGTAGTGGTAGACGAGGATGTCATGTCGCACGCACAACTGGGCGACGGCAACAAAATGTGCCATACTTTGCCATTAAATTTAACCAACAAAATGTTAATGCATGTTATAAAAATTATATAATTGGAAACTATGTTCAAATACGAATCCAACTATATAATCTTTGGCGACATGCATTCGTATTTTATTAGTTAAATCCTACTTATAAACTAGGACGGGGGTATAGTAGGTAATTAAATCGCAAACGTTTTTTTTATTAACCGTATGTGTACGTGGCCTTTCGTCCTCCTCTCGCATGTCTTGTCACCCCGCTGCCGCAGACGGCTTACAGCGCAAGCTTGCGCAGCGCGCGGGGGCGTTCTTTTGGCCAAACGGTGGCTCGAAGTGGCGCCAATGAATCGTCGATGAGCCCGTTCCCACGAAACCTCTCAGGTTCCCGCGCAAGCTTCCCGCCCAACTCGGTGAAATCCCCCAAAATCCTAATGCTTACCGGCCTGCTATATAAACCCTCATGGCCGGCGAGTTCTGCGTCGCATTTTCCCCTCCCTCCCTGTAGCTTATCTCGTCTGCTTCTCCCACAATCGCCAATGGCACCGGTCCGTCGTCGTCGCTCAGCCACTCCGCCGTCATGAGAGGACAGCTCCAGCTGGGAGGCTACACCGCGGCGGCGGCGCAGCCCCCGGCGTAGTGTAGTGCGCGTGGAGTCCCTGTTGGGTGTGCGTGGAACACCCACCACACGCTCCGCCGCCGCTGCCTGTCGGCAGCTGTTGCTAGCCGCCGTTGCCGCCACACCAATATCGAAAGCCAGGGCCATCGCCCGCTCTGCCTCCGCGGCCCGAAGGCGGGAGGTGGCCGTCGTGGCCGCCACCCCACTGCCGGCCACCGTGGCCATCACCCGCTCCGCCACTGCGCCCTGAAGGCCGGAGGTGGTGGTCGTGGACGCCACCCCATCATCGGCCGCCGTGGCTGCCAGCCCACCGTCGACCGCCGGGGTCATCACCCGCTCCGCCACCACCGCCCGAAGGCAGGAGGCGGAGGTGGAGGTCTGCACGTGCGTCAGCGACCTTGCGTGCTACACCGAGTTCCTGCGGGAGGAGGAGGAGCGCCTCATCGAGCACGCAAAGAGCCTTACCGCCGCCGTGGCCGCGGCACACGCCGCCTCAGAGGCGAGGAATCAGAAGATCTACGAGGAGAACCATCGCTTCGAGAGGGGTCGTCTGGAGCGGCAGAGGGCATTCGAGGTGAGCGTCGCTGAAGGTGCAGCAGCGGCAGGCACCGTATTGCAGTTGTCCAGCTCGTTGGTAGGCTCCTCCTCCTCTGCCTCTTACTGAGCGTGCTCGACAGAGGAGAGGCTACCGGAAGTAGTACAAAGCCCCTCCGTAGTAGTAGTAGTATTTAGGGGCTATTTTGTTCAGTTCATCTAACTATAGATGTGGTGGAACTGTACAACGTACTTAAAATTAGCTAGTATATATAGTTGAACTAGCTATTTCAGTACGTGGTTGGCAACAATTGGGGAAAAGTTTGGCCGGTTCAGCTGTCAAGTTGAACTGTTTGTATAAAGAACAACTGCTTAATCTATGAATGAAATCTATGCTTAATTACTGAATTTTAGTTGCAAAAATTAGATAGTGCTAGTGATTTTTAGCTGCATAGTTTGACAAATTGCAGTGTTACAAGGTTGACAAATGGCAATGTTACTAGATCAACAAATGTCAATCTTTTCAGTTTGACAAATGGCAACATACCCAATATGACAGATGCAAATCTTACCAAATTGTTTGTGCGTGGTTGCACACGGGTCATCCAAAACAACCGTTTGCGTTGAAGGGATGCACAAATCCTGCGCTGCGAATTTTCCCTTGACTTAAGGGGAAAGACCATAGCTCTCACTTTGCATATGGGTGTTCTATCTAAAACGTTTGCGATCAAGAGCTGCACAAATCCTGCTCGGCACATTTTCCCTTGGCTTCCTGGGGAAGCTGTCGGTTTGCATACCGGTGTTCTAACTAAAAAGTTTGCGATGAGTGTTTTATACTTAAAAACCATTGATGTTTTTTTCAAAAGAAAATCATTTGATAAGTCTGTACATTACGAGAGAAAAATGCAAGTTCGTTCAAACCATATCTTTCATTCAGTCACACTGCGAATTTATATTCATATGATCGAGATACAGTATTAAACCCAAAAAAAAACTATTTCCGGCGGTGGTGGAGGCGGCGTCGCGCGCCGTCGTTGTCGTTGTCGTCCTCCAGGACACCGTTATTGAAGTCTTCAAGGAAGCACAAAATGTTCTTCACTTGTAAATCAAACATCATGTCGTCGCGCGATCGACGGGCGGGGCGCGGGAGGATGGCAACTAGCGCCGCTGAGAGGTAGCGGTCGACGACGACGTCCCATGCCGCTGAGGGGGGCGCGCGCACAGGCACGGGCGTGGCGGGTGCAGCCAAACGCACGGGGACCGGCGCCGCGATGGTTGGAGGGGCGCGCACGCGCACGGGCGCTGGCGCTGGCATGTACACGAGCTCGCACGGGTCCGCGGAGACCTCGTTGACGCCCGCGGCTTCCAGCTCTGTGATAGTGCTCGGCGACCAGCCCGTCAATGCTACGGGGATGGTCGCTGGTGTGGGCGCGGGGATGGGAGCTTGGATGGGAGCGGGGGCAGCAACCGCCGCGGCCAGCTCGTCACGGCCATGTCCATGAGGCCCCATTCCTCCTTATTTTCTATCTCCTCCGGCTCGGAGTCGACTTCACCAAACTTGAAGACTAGTGGCAGATGATCATTCTACGCCATGGCGTTGGTGGAGGTCTGCGGGGGGGAGGGAATGGGAGGCGAACAGTAAGGCCGCCCGTATTAAACAGCGGCTCGGGCGCCATTAATGGAGAGGAAGGCGGGCGGCCATGGAAGTCAAAGGGCTCGCTTCCCAGTGAGCCTGCGCAGCGTACAGCTCGCGCGCTTCCCGGTGAGCCTGCACATAGGAGGACAGCTTGCATGCCTCTCGGTCAGCCTGCGCACCAGACTACGCTCGCACGCCTCCCGTTCAGTCAAGCAGCTGTCCGCACGACACCTCCTATAGCTATTAAAACCAAGACACGTGGCGTCATGTGAATTGTTAACAGAATGCACACGATTTGAATTATACAAACGTTTGAGATATTAAAGTGGCAACTATTTTTTCAAAATGCCTTTGTTGGCTGTTATTCGAGTGCGCCTTCTCTCAAAATGGACACGAAAAATACAACAGCATGTCGGGTGCCATTCCATGATAGCATGCCAAGTTTCATGAATTTCAGACGAGTTTTGGATTTACTAGAATTAAAAAACAAAGTATCTCAATGTTTTGCCGGCAATCAACAGTGCCTTGGTGTTTGAAATTCATTCCCATTTCTTCCATGGGACCTAAGCATGCACCCAAGGACACATATTTGATTTTTCAACCAATTTATATGCACTGGAGCATGTGCATGTAGTTCAAATTTGAATTATGCACATAAAATGCCTAGAAAACCCAGTTAATGTATAAAAATGTCCAAACGAACCCCGAAAAATTCCAAAATTTAACACAACACTCCTGTTGTTCTATGTTGACACTAGAAAATTTTTGAAAGCAATAAGAGGCAACGAATATTGTTTCGTCCCCAAAGGTGGCACGTTCCCTACCGAAACCGTCAGGCTTGTTATGAGAAGCTCTGGTTTGTGAGAAGCTTATACCCAAACCTGCCCCAAATGGGACAAAAAATTTACCACAACATGTTGATGCTGCTCCATGATAGCATGCCAAGTTTCATGAATTTCAGACGAGTTTTGGATTTACTAGAATTTAAAAGCCAGGTATCTTAATGTTTGCGGCCGAGTGACTGTGGCAGGGTGTTTGACATTCATTCCCATTTCTTGCATGGGACCTAAGCATGCAACCTAGGACACAAATTTGAATTTTCAACCAATTTATATGCATTAGAGCATGTGCCTGTAGTTCAAATTTGAATTATGCACATAAATGCATTGAAAACTCAGTTAATGTATAAAAAAGTCCGAACGAGCCCCAAAAAATTCGAAAATTTAACACAACACTCCTGTTGTTCTATGTTGACACTAGAAAAAAAATTGAAATCAAGAAGAGGCAACGGATATCGTTTCGTCCAGAAAGGTGAAACGTTCCCTACCGAAACCATCAGGCTTGTTGTGAGAAGCTCTGGTTTGTGAGAAGCTTATACCCAATCCTGCCCCAAATGGGATAAAATTTTTACCACGGCATGTTGATGCCGCTCCATGATAGCATGCCAAGTTTCATGAATTTCAGACGAGTTTTGGATTTACTAGAATTTAAAAACCAGGTATCTCAATGTTTGCGGCCGAGTGACGGTGGCAGGGTGTTTGGCATTCATTCCCATTTCTTGCATGGGACCTAAGCATGCAACCAAGGACACAGATTTGAATTTTCAACCAATTTATATGCCTTAGAGCATGTGCCTCTAGTTCAAATTTGAATTATGCATGTAAATGCATAGAAAACTCAGTTAATGTATAAAAATGTCCAAACAAGCCCCGAAAAATTCCTAAAATTAACACAACACTCATGTTGTTCTATGTTGACACTAGAAAAAAATTTGAAATCAAGAAGAGGCAACGGATATCGTTTCGTCCAGAAAGGTGAAACGTTCCCTACCGTAACCATGAGGCTTGTTGTGAGAAGCTCTGGTTTGTGAGAAGCTTATATACCCCAACCTACCCCAAATGGGACAATATTTTTACCACTGCATGTTGATGCTGTTCCATGCTAGCATGTCAAGTTTCATAAATTTTAGACGCGTTTTCGATTTACTAGAATTTAAAAACCATGTATCTCAATGTTAGCGGCCGAGCGACGATGGCAAGGTGTTTGACATTCATTCTCATTTCTTGCATGGGACTTAAGCATGTAACCAAGGACACACATTCCAATTTTGAACCAATTTATATGCACTGGAGCATGTGCATGTAGTTCAAATTTGAATTATGCACATGAATGCATAGAAAACTCAGTTAATGTATAAAAATGTCCAAGCGAACCCCGAAAAATCCCAAAAATTGACACAACACTCATGTTGTTCTATGTTGAAACGAGAATTTTTTTGAAAGTAATTAGAGGCAATAGATATCGTTTCGTCCCCCAAGGTGGCACGTTCCCTACCAAAACCATCAGGCTTGTTGTGAGAGAAGCTCTGGTTTGCGAGAAGCTTATACCCAAACCTGCCCCAAATGGGACAATATTTTTACCACGGCATGTCGATGCTGTTCCATGATATCATGTCAAGTTTCATGAATTTCAGATGAGTTTTCGATTAACTAGAATTTTAAAACCATGTATCTCAATGTTAGCAGCCGAGCGACAGTGTCAAGGTGTTTGACATTCATTCTCATTTCTTGCATGTGACCTAAGCTTGCAACCAAGGACAAACATTTGATTTTGCAACCCGTTTTTATGGACTGGAGCATGTGCATGTAGTTCAATTTTGAATTATGCACATAAATTCCTAGAAAACTCAGTTAACGTATAAAAATGTCCAAACGATCCCCGAAAAAATCCAAAATTTAACACGACACTCCTGTTGTTCTATGTTGAAACCAGAAAAAAATTGAAAGGAAGAAGAGGCGGCAAATATCGTTTTGTCCACAAAGGTGACACGTTTCCCTAATGGAACCATGAGGCTTCTTCTGACAAGCTCTGGTTTGTTAGAAGCTTATACCATAACCTGCCCCAAATGGGATAATATTTTTTACCCCAGCATGTTGATGCCATTCCATGATAGCATGCCAAGGTTCATGAATTTCAGACAGGTTTTGGATTTACTAGAATTACAAAAGCAAGTACCTCAATGTTTGCCGGAGAGCCACGGTGCCGTGGTGTTCGAAATTCATCCCCATTTCTTGCATGGGACATAAGCATAAACCCATGGACACATATAAGATTTTACAACCCATGTTGGTGCACCGGAGCATGTGCATGTAGTTTAATTTTGAATTGTGCACCTGAAATGGCTAGAAAACCAATTTAATGTATAAAATGTCCAAACGAACCCTGAATATATCCAATTCTTTTACGACACACATATAGTTGCATGTTCACTATAGATAAAAGTTCTAGCAATTCAAACACCGTCCATTGCCGTTGTGACCCCATTATGTAATTCAAATCAAGATGAAAAATCAAGTAGATCCCACACAGTTTATTATCACCAACTATGTGAGATGCAGTACAAAATATCCTGGAGCACCGTCGGTGTATAGTACGCCTATGGCTTACGCGAGAAGGTGCATCGGCTACAGTCCACAGCTAGCGTGTCAAGCACACTAGCTCGCTCCCCAAATATCATTTCATTGTTCAATCATCGCTGGTGAAAGATGGGGACGTGGACCCGCGTCGTGAGGGCAACTTCGGTGGCCCACTCCGGCGAGAGCGTGGCCGTAGCCGCCATGCGCGTGCTAAGAAGGTGCATGAGCGCAGCCGCAATCTACGACCGGGCGGCCAAGGCAGCCCAAACGGCCGTTGTTGCTTCTCAGGTGGCGGCAGCAACATCTGCCTCAGGGATAGCAACTGGCGAGAGCGGCACAGCAGCTGTCCGTTCCGCAGCGGCGGCCTTAGCCCTGATGGAGGCCGCCCACGCCCAGCTCGTGGTGGTCACCGCACGAATCGAACAAAGCTTCTCCGACAACGGTCAGCAACCCACGGCCGAAGAGTTGGCAATCGCCGAGAGCGTTCGAGCAGCCGTCCGTTCCTCCACCGCATACCTTGCCACGATGGAGCCCATCCAAGCCAAGATCGCGGTCGCCCACGCCCAGCTCGTGGTGGCCTTTTCCAAAGAGATGGCGGACGCGGATGGCGAGATGCTTGCCAAGTATGGTGCGATGGATGCCATGGAGCCCCTTCCCCAGGAGACCGTCGGGAGCGAGCTGGACATGGAGGAGGCAGCGGAGATGGATGAGCACCAGCCATAGTAGTACTCTTTGTTTTGTTTAATTAAGAGTGCCGGTCTTTAATTTGTTAGAGTAATGTTTAGGTCAGCTAGCTCTGTTTAATTGCTGAACTTGCTCGATTAAGAAGTGTGGGTGTGCTGTAGTCTCCTTTGTGTACCCAAATTATGCAATGACGTGGATGACCACGGTAACCAGGGAAATTCGAACCAAAATTTTTGACGTTCAAACTCATCACACACGGGTTAAGCTATCTGAATCATTTGTGATGTTCACACATCGTACACAGTTCTGAATAAGGGACCGTCTCTGATGACACTTTGCGCGCCAGTTATTTCGCTGGACCGATTCAAATTTTTTGGCTTCCGCAGAAATATCTACCTCCCCGCCCCCTCCCCCTTACCAAAAGCCACATTTCCCCTGTTTCCGCCTTCCTTTCCAAGTTGAAACCTTCACTCCTTGCTTGCAGCACTGCCTCCTCGCCGGCGACCCTCCTTCACGCTGCTCAGCCTCGTCTATCCAAGCAAGTAATCCACACCCGACCCCCATCCTCCTCCTCCTTCCACATCCCACATGCCCCGACCGCCGGCGTGACACCTTCGCCGAAATCACCGACCCCTCCACCAAATAAGCGCCGCCCTAAGCCATGGTGCACGCAGTATAGCCAGGAGCTCAAGGAGCATTTGGCAGTGTGGTGCTCAGTTAACGTTTGGTTCATTTGTTGTGGTGTTTAGTTAACAGTTTGGTTCAATTCTACAATGCGATGTTCAATAGTTGTGGGTGCATTCTGTTATTGTATACCATGTGAGAAGTAAATCGAATTTGGCTGTACTAAATACATGAGAAACAAATACAATTGCTATATTTCCAAGTTGTTAAGCATGCTTGGTTTGGTTAACTGTTTGATCTTCTATTAGGAGTATGTTATATTGTGCAATGTGGTGCTCAGTTAACGTTTGATTCATTTGTTGTGGTGTTTAGTTAACTGTTTGGTTCAATTCTGCAATGCGATGTTCAATTGTTGTGGGTGCATTCTGTTATTGTATACCATGTGAGGAATAAATTGAATTTGGCTGTACTAAATACATGAGAAACAAATACAGTTGCTATATTTCCAAGTTGTTAAGCATGCTTGGTTTGGTTAACTGCCTGATCTTCTATTAAGAGTATGTTATATTGTGCAATGTGGTGCTCAGTTAATGTTTGGTTCATTTGTTGTGGTGTTTAGTTAACTGCTTGGTTCAATTCTGCAATGCGATGTCCAATTGTCGTGGGTAGAATTTTGTATTGTTGTGCATGTGAGGAATAAATCGAATTTGGCTGCACTTAATACATGAGAAACATATACAAGCACTATATTTCCTAGTTCTTAATCATGCTTGGTTTGGATAAATGGGTTTTCCATGTGGCTTGAATTAATCTGATGAATCTGCAATGTGCTTATTTTTCACCAACATATTTTACTGATAGCATGCGAACCCTTACTTAACCTGATGACTAACTACCTTATATGTGTTGCAGGGAAACAATGGGAAGCACTGAGGTTTACAATCGAGGTTAGCACGTGCATGGTCCGTTGTCTAATAGCACATTATTGTGCAATTGCAGGAACCATTCTCATATTTAGGTTTTTAACAATTTGGTCTTGCAGATGTAGGTCCTGCTGTCAGAGGTTCTGACCCACTGTTCGACCCTTTTTGCATATGGGGAAATGAGTTGTCCATGAATATCAATCAAGTCAAGAAACTCAGAAAGATTGTTAGGATAAAGAAATTAGAGACAAAAAACAACAAGATCTTTGTCTGCATAATAAAGAAGACATCAGTTCACTATAAGATGGTACTAACTATTATACCTTGCCTTTTTTATTCCTTTGCCCCATTTCTAATATAGAGAAGATATTTATGCACATCCTTGTTTTCAGGCCTTTCCAAAGCAGTTCACTGATGAATACCTCTCAAACCACCTCTATGGTCAGGAGGCGAGGAAGGTTTTCATACAACACCCACGGTTCAATATTGAAGTGTTCCTGAAGAGGACGAAGGATGGAAGGTCAATCATCCACAAGCACTGGCCTAAAGTTGCAAAGACCTTCAACATGAATGAAGGCTCAATATTCGCCTTCCGCTTCAGCAGTTTTCCAGATGAGATGCATCTGTCTATGTACCGTCTATGATGCTAATTTTGAAAGGTTCTAGATGTTGCATGTGAAACTTGGTGCTGGTGCAGTTGTCTAATGGGGTAGCTGAGTGCTGAAGCTATATCATGTTGTACTCTGATGTATTTCAATTATGAAGTCCTGCTTCCTTAATATGGAAATGAAATATATTATGTGCTTAATATGAATGTCAATTAGATTAATAAATGGATTATTAATAATAGGGCAATTAGCCTGCTAATGGCCAATTAGCCTACTAATTGTTTTTTTTATTGCAAACGGTTATTGAGAAAACACCGTGGGCGATGACCTCAGGCAACGCACACAGTTTCTAGGAATAAACCGTGTTGGATCAATGAACAATCACACACGACATTCTCTTGAAAACTGTTTGTGTTAGGCCACCTTGCGCAAATGTTTACCACATAAAAACTGTGTGTGATGGACAGCCTTTGTCACACAGTTTCTTCTACACACCGTGTGTGATGCATTCAATAACACAAACGATAAAATTGTTAATATTGTGTGCAATGGCAACGCTATCACAAACGATTTAACGGGGAAAATTATGTGTGATGTACCTGTGAACGGAAACGTTTTCCTTGGAGCGACTGTGTGGGATGTATATAAGAATGGAAATGTTTAGCGGGGACTGACTGTGTGGGATGTACTTACGACCGGAAACGATTTCGCCTGTATAATTGTATTTTTTTTAGCACTACTGTACGTATAACCATATTTGAGTGCTCACCGGTCGCACACGACCTCATTTTACCGAGCGTGTGTGCTAGGAGGGCATATCGCCGACGGTTTCTGGGTCGTGTGGGAAGGACCCCCCTATCACCCACACTCACTTGGCGACGGTTCCAAATGCCGTCACGGAAAGGGGTTAAAAACTGTTTGTATAGCACCTCGTTGTACCAGTGCGGACGATGACTAGGCTAACAAGGGTAAGAAGAATGGTGGCAGCAAGGGTCTGGAGCAAGGTAACCCGGGGCGCAATGGCAACCATGGAGGTCAGAACAATGGTGGCAAACACAAGCACCTGGAGGTCAGCTCAAATTCTGTTGCTCACACCAACACTAGTTTCAAGGGCCAGAGGCGAATTAATTCTGGGAGGTCATTCAATGCCAACAAAGCTCGTAACTTCGAGGAAGCCCTCAAGGGTCCATGCCCAAAGCATAGTACCCCGGATAGGCCGACAAGTCACACTTGGGAAAACTGTCATATAATGCAGGCTTATCACAACCAAGTCCACGAAAATCATCCTGGCGGTGGTGCAGGCAACCCTGGTCAACCAGGAGCTGGCGGCTCAAATTTCCCAGGAGGCGGCTCATCGGGTAATTATCATAACCCGGGCTATCAAGGCTCGGGCAGCTCAGGATCTGGATACCAGGGGTGTGGAAATCAAGGTGGCAATCAGCATCAAAGTAACCAAATAGGGTCTCAAAGCAATCCTAAGCAGTTAAGTAGTGGGCAGTATCACATGTTTACTACTAGTACCTGCAAGAGGGACAGCAAGGTTCAGAAACGTGTTGTTAATATGATTGAGCCGGCGGTTCCTCAGTATCTGAATTGGTCAGAACAGCCGGTCACTTGGAGTAGGGCTGATCACCTGCCCCGGGTTGATAACCTTGGCGGTTAGCTCTGGTGGTGGCACCTCAGGTTGGTGAATATAATCTCACAAAGGTACTCATGGACGGAAGGAGCAGCATCAACATTCTGTATTATGACACCTTCAGGCATATGAACTTGTCAGAGAAGCAGCTTTCATCTTCCTCCACCATTTTTCATGGGATTGTTCCAGGGAAATCTGCATACCCCATTGGTCGGCTCAAGCTTGAGGTCGCATTTGGCGATGAGTATAATTACAGAATGGAGTTTCTAACGTTTGAGGTGGTTAAGATGAAGATCCCGTATCACTCCTTGTTCAGGCGGCCGGCTTATGCTCATTTCGTGGCTCGGCCTTGTTATGTCTATCTCAAACTAAAAATGCCTGGGCCGAAGGGTACCGTCACAGTCAATGGAAACAGAAAGATGGCTCATGAGTGTGAAGAAGGAGACGCGGCTTATGTTGAATCGACCTGCGCAGAGGAGGAGTTGAAATTTTACAAATCCAATGTTGACCCGGCTGACATGACATCTCTAAAAAAAACCACCACAGAGTCTGACCCGCCCCTCAAGTTCGAGGCGGTCAGAGACACAAAGCAGGTCGATTTCGTCCTTGGCGACTCATCTTAGTAGTTCACTATTGGGACAGGCATGGATCCCAAATAGGAAAGCGCGCTCATCGAGTTCATCTGTGAGAATCGGGACATCTTTGAATGGAAACCTTCTGACATGCCTGGTGTACCGAGAGAATTCGTTGAGCACCACCTTAATGTTGATCCTAAGATGAAACCAGTTCGGCAATACCTCCGGCATTTTAACGAGGAGAGATGCAAGGCTATTGTGGAAGAAGTAGCCCGGCTCCTAGCTGCCGGGTTCATCGTCGAAGTATTTCATCCTGAGTGGCTGGCTAATCCAGTGCTTGTCTTTAAAAAGAACGGCAGTTGTCGTATGTGTGTTGATTACATAGATCTCAACAAGGCTTGCCTCGAAGACCCGGTTACCCTCCCCGCACTGACCAGATTATCGATTCCACTACTGGTTGTGAGAGTTTGTGTTTTCTGGATGCTTACTCCAGCTATCATCAGATTAAGATGGCTGTTGAGGACCAGGAGAAGACGGCTTTCATCACACCCTTTGGGGCTTTCTATTATGTCTCGATGCCTTTCGGGCTTAAGAGTGCCTGGGCGACTTATCAACAGTGCGTGCAGAATTGTTTTCACAATCAGATTGGGCGCAATGTTCATGCTTATGTCGACAACATTTTCGTTAAATCTCGGAACAAGGAGACTTTGCTGGATGATCTCAAGGAGACTTTTGACAACCTTAGGCGATACAAGATGATGCTCAACCCGGCCAAGTGTGTCTTTGGAGTTCCAGCAGGCAAATTATTGTGTTTCCTGGTGTTTGAAAGAGGCATAGAAGCAAATCCAGAGAAAATTAAAGCAGTCACTTCCCTTGGTAAGCCGGCCAACATCAACGATGTGCAGAGGATGGCGGGTCGTATTGCTGCCTTAAGTCGGTTTATAAGCCGCCTGGGTGAAAAGGCTATCCCTCTGTATCAGATGTTGAAGAAAACGGATAACTTCGTCTGGAGTGACGCTGCAAACAATGCTTTTGAAGCCCTCAAGAAACAGTTGGATGAGCCGCCCGTCTTGGCTACTCCTATTGACAAAGAGCCTATGCTCCTGTACGTTGCTGCCAATAACAAAGCTGTAAGTGTTGCAGTTGTCGTGGAGCACAAGGAGGCAGGGAAAGAATATCCTGTTCAGAGGCCGGTCTACTACATCAGCGAAGTCTTGACAGAGTCCAAACAGAGATATCCACATTGGCAAAAGCTGGTATTCGGGGTCTTCATGGCGAGTCGTAAAGTTGAAACATTATTTTCTGGAACACCCAATAATTGTGGTTAGTTCTGCCCTGTTGGGAGACATCATTCAAAATAGAGAAGCCACTGGAAGGATTGCTAAGTGGGCAATTGAGCTTGGGCCACATCATCTGAAATATGTGCCTCGAACAACCATCAAGTCCCAAGCACTCGTGGATTTCATCAATGATTGGATTGAACTTCAAGTTCCTGAAGAAAGGCCAGATAAAACTTATTAGACAATTCATTTTGATGGTTCCAGACAGTTGGAGGGCTCAGGGGCTGGAGTTATCTTATCTTCCCCAGGAGGTGATAAATTTTGTTATGTCTTGAGAATAATGTTTCCCTGCACTAACAATGCAGCTGAGTATGAAGCTCTCCTCCATGGTCTCTGGATGGCTAAGGAGACGAATATCAGCCAGGTCAAATGTTTGTGCGACTCAGATTTGGTTGCTCAGCAAGTCTCTAGAATGTGGGATTCCAAGGACCCCCTCATGGCGGCTTACCGGCAGGCGGTGACTAACATTGCAGGTCATTTTAAGGGTTATCAAGTGGATCACATTGATAGGCGGCCCAACAAGGCGGCTGATGCATTATCATGACTCGGTGCTCAACGTAAGCCAGTCCCTCCCAATGTTTTCCTTGATGTCCTTCATAATCCTTCTGTCAAACTGCCGTCTGAGGAAGATCTGGCCATACCTGACCTCGAGGCACAATTGGTGGCGGCTTTACATGCTACCCCTGACTGGACGGTCCCTTATTTGACTTATCTGACTCGAGGCGAGCTCTCTGAGGATGAACTTATTACTCGTCATATTGTTCGCCATTCAAAATCAGTGACTATTGTTCATGGCAAGTTACACAGACGAAGCATGACTGGTGTTTTTCAACGTTGTGTCTCCCCTGAGGAGGGCCGCGAGATCCTTAATGAGATTCACTCTAGCGACTGTTGTCACCATGCCGGCTCAAGATCATTTGTTGCAAAGGCTTTTCAACACGGTTTTTATTGGCTCACTGCTCATGCAGATGGTTAAAACATCATGCGCAAGTGTGATGGATGTCAGAAGTTTGCACGATAGGCTCATGTGCCGGCTCAAGAACTCCAGATGATTCCCAGCACTTGGCCCTTTGCAGTCTGGGGGCTTGATATGGTTGGTCCGTTCAAATGGTCCAAGGACAAGAAAACCCATCTTCTTGTGGTTGTTGATAAGTTCACCAAGTGGGTTGAAGCAGAACCTATCAGTAATTGCGATGCAGAAACAACAGTCAAGTTCGTGAAGAAGTTGATCTTTCGTTTTGGTTATCCACACAGCATCCTCACTGATAATGGGACTAACTTTTCCAAAGGATCCATGAAGAAATTCTGTCAGCAAGAGCATATCTGGCTTGACATGGCCTCTGTGGCACACCCTCAATCCAATGGTCAAGCAGAACGTGCTAACCATGAGATTTTACGTGGTATCAAGCCTAGACTTATGGTTCCTCTTGAGCGTACTCCAGGTTGTTGGGTCGAGGAGCTCCCTTTTGTCCTCCGGAGCATATGAACCACCCCCAACAGATCAACGGGTTATACGCCCTTTTACATGGTTTATGGTGCTGAAGTAGTACTCCCAAGTGATATTCGTCATGATTGTCCTAGAGTGGCGGCTTATGTTAAAGCAGACAATGAGACGGCTCGACAAGATTCCCTTGATGCTTTGGAGGAGGAACATGACTTTGAAGTATCACGATCAGCAATCTATCAACAAGACCTACGTCGCTATCACAGCCGTAGAGTTCGTAGCCGTACTTTCCAAGAGGGCGACTTAGTGCTTCATTTGATTCAAGATCAAACTGGTATGCATAAGCTTTCACCTCCTTGGGAAGGACCTTTTGTCATCAGCAAAAACCTCAACAACGGGTCATATTATCTGATTGACATACGTGAACACAAGAAGTCACGTACATCTAAGGACGAGACCAACAGGCCTTGGAACATTGCTCATCTCCGTCCTTATTACACATAGAGCCACTGGCTCCAACCTTTGTACATACATCAGTGTATATATCTTTTTATGATCAATGATAATTAAGCCGGCACCCCCGAAACTCTAGGTCTCTGCCATTTCGTCCAAAATATTGTGTATGAGTCTTTATTCTTCGATCATAGGTCATTTGGGGGCTTCCAACTCAGCGAGTTTAGCTCATAATAACCCTCTTAACTTGGCATATGCCAGAATATCATGGTTAAACCTGCATGTTTGCTTGATGCTCATCCGCCAAGATGACCCGACGTACTCTTGACAGTCAATCTATTACGACCCTCAACTTGTCAAGGTTAAAACACCGGCTTAAGTCATGTGAGAGCCGGCCTACAAAAAGCTGGGACAAACCATGGGCTATCACTCCAGCTTCATTGAAGCAAGACTCGAGCCTCGAAAGCCGGTCTTTTTGTCGAGCCTCAAAAGCCGACTTAATATTTATATGTGTTTGTTTAACTTATCTGTTCTACACACTATCTATTTTTTACAGGGTTATCTCTGTTGATCATCAATTGGCCATAAGCCGTCAGGTCATTATTACACTGGCTTATATTTTTCATAAAAATTCCAAAAAACGACCATGAGTTGTCGGGTCAACTAGCACACCGGGTTATGATGACATACGTCTATCCACATAAGGAATTGCAA
Organism: Thinopyrum elongatum; assembly: GCA_011799875.1. Classification (NCBI taxonomy): domain Eukaryota; kingdom Viridiplantae; phylum Streptophyta; class Magnoliopsida; order Poales; family Poaceae; genus Thinopyrum; species Thinopyrum elongatum. The sequence goes on from CM022300.1 coordinate 232,122,520, forward strand.
TTGGCTCATCCAAACAATGCCTTGCCATATTTCACAGAAGTTGAGATTTCATAAATGTGCTGGGTGGGTCAAGAAAAGCACCACACCAGCCATAAACAATTATAATTCAAAAGTATCAAAAGTGCATGAAGGCACCACAGACGCCAGAGTTTGTATTATCCTACTACATAGCCACACCAGGGCTCAAGTAATTCATCACAGTTTTTTCAGAGTCGTCTACTCCTTTGAGTCGGCTCCTGTGCCCTCCGGGTTAGCCTATTCTGGGTTGACTTCTTCATGCTCGCCAGTGGTAGATGACTCCGAGTTATCCTACACCGACTCTTCTACGTCCTTGATCTGAAGGTTGTCCAGATTCCAGTCGATAGTAGTTAAGGCTTGGAAGACGGCGTCGTCATGCATGATAGGAGATGGGTCGGCATCAGGGGGAAATATATGCTTACGCCATTATGGAGTCAGGTCAAAAGGCGTATAAGATGGAGGTTGAACCCGTGTGTTGTTGTTGTCATAAGCCGCCTGATATTTCTTCAAGTCCATGTCTTCGACAAGTTGACTTGCAAGTACTCGAGTCTCCTTCACACAACGGGCGTAATCTGCTGGAGAATATTCCATCCCATCATCCTTGTATTGTGGAAACCCTCCAGCCATCTCCGACGGGTCAATATCTGGTGCATAGGCTTTAGCCCAGCTCAGCGAGGATATCGCTCTTGCTCGGGCGGCTGATTTCTTCAGCTCTTCAATCTGCTTCGGAATAGTTGAGTTGATTCAGTACATCTTTTATCAATTTCGGTGGCTCTTTCCCACCCATTATAGCTTTAAATGTAAATGGGCTTCCAGCATACAATTTCTCCAGCAAAGAGTACACAGCCTTCAGCTGCATTAAGTTGTCTTCCTGGAGATTGCGAATTCTATTACCTGCAACAGTTTCAATGTATGAGCCGCCACGCGGGTTATTTCCTATATATGACTCGTCGGGCGAGTTACTATTATTGATTCAAGGAGTTTCTTACCAAATATGGCCTGTGTCATTTGGGCGATATGGCGTTTCAACCCGGGCAGTTCTTCAGTAACTGTATTTAGCTGGCCTTCAGCATCTTCTACACGCTTAATCAAAGCAGCTTTTTCAGTTTCGAAGGCGGATCGTTCTGTTTCTAGAGCCGCCTTTATTTTCTCCAACTCTTCACAAGAAGATTGTAATTTTGATTCGGCTTTGACTCGCAGCGTCTGCTCGGCATCAAGTTTTTCTTTAAATTAGCCAATTCTGACTCGGTCATGGTCACAACTTCCTGCAAAGACAGAAAATTCATTTACACGTCGTTTTACTAATCCCAAGCCGGCAAACACGTACAACCCAGTACTTCGGGGCTATGATAGGAAAATCAATTCTATTATTGAAGTCCCAAGCAGTTGCCAGCAATGTACTTAGCACTTGGGGGCTAATGCATGTCATTTATTCTTCAAAGATAACACAAGAAAGATCCGTCTCAGTTCATAAAAATGAGTCGGCCCTTGGGGGCTACAGGATACTTTAGAAAAAATCTTTTCTTTGGAAGACCCGACTCATCTAAGGAAGATGAGCTGACCCTTGGGGGCTACATGGTGTTTCTTTCAACATATTTCTATTTGAAGAACCGGCTTATCCTTGGATTATAACCCAGCCCTTGGGGGCTACACTTCAACATTTCAAATTTCTACACATAAGTCTTATACATACTCAATTCTTCCTATGTTTAAGACTTGGGGGCTACATAAGGATATATAGTACTAGAGTTAAAAATCTTCATACCTCATACTTCCTCTTTATCTTGTTCACCATGCTGGCTTCCATGTCCCGACTTGTCGAAAGACAGCTCAAGTAGCCTGCGTGCAACTCATCTGCACTAAAATCATCAAAGTTGGGAGCTCGAGTTTTGATTTTCCCTTTGCAGACAAAGGCGCCTCACCTTTGGCAACAAGTTTGGTCAGCACGCTTGACGCTTCCGGAGTTTTATATGCCTCCCTAGTAATAATGACCTCGTCATGCTTTTGAGAAGGGGTATCTTCAGTCATCTTTGCTGGACTAGAGGCATAAGCCGGACTTGGTGGGTCAAGATCGCCCCTCGTGTTAATGAGGGTTGGATGGCGCATCCATTGCCTCAGTAGCTACTGTTTCATTTTGTTGGGGCGGTTCAACTTGTTCATCATGATGGTCTTCAGGGATTTCAGTGTGGGCCTCAGGGGTCACCAAAGTCTGGTCCTCTGAATCAAGAATTTTAGGAGTTGTTGATGGCTCACCAACTTTACTCTTCTTGGCTTTGGCTTTGGCCCTGCAAACAAGACAGGATGTTAAAATATATATGCGGTAATGACCATGATAAGTAGGGTTGTTGGTAAAGTACGATTCATTTAAAAAACACTACCCATGGTTGATGATGAGGGGTGGCAGCTTTGAAGAAGTCGAGTCTCCAAATGATGGTGGCGACTCCTGATAATTTGAATCAGAGAGGTTAAGAGGTTGCCTAATAAGGTCGGCTCGAGGAAGAGAAGAGGTTGGACTGTGTGGCACCTCATTATGTCGCTTACGGGCGGCTGATGTGTTAGGTAAGCCGATCGTAAGGTCTCTAGAATAGCTTCAAGTTTGGTGCCTTGATTCATGCTGTGTTTTCTTCAAAAGAAAGTTTGGATCCAAATGAGCGTCGGGATGAGAAAATCTTACTTTTCGAATAACCCGCCTAGTTTCCTCTGGAGACAAGGATTCTGAGCTGGAGGAAATGGAAATTACCTCAACATCATCAGCCCGTCTCATTTCAGTGTCACCTTGAGAATAAGAAGAGTCAGCAAGTTCAATAAAAGACGGCCAAGGGAGTCAAGTTCTACCTCCGACTAATCATCAGCTACCGCTGACTCATCTCTAGCTATCAGCTCATTCTCAGCAGCAGGTTTATTCCTTTTTTGAGCCGGCGCAGCTTTAGACTTGGTCACCTGTGTTTTCTTTTTCTTCCTGTTCCAGAATGGAGAGTTGGCCTGCACAATTTTAAACAAGTTCAACAAGTGAGTTTAAGTTAAGGATTGATGAGCCGGACAAGTGATTACAAGAATACTTACTGGAGGATCCGGGTTAAGGGCATAGAATAGTTTAAGCCCCGTTTTGTTGCAGTTTTCTTGAGACTCCTCAAGCAGCTTCTTTACGATCTTGTTTATCTCATTAGCTGACAATTCAATGGGACTGTACCGTTGCATGTCATTTGAGTCATCGGAATAATTGCACATTAAGTCATCTCGGCGACTTAGTGGCAGGATCCTCCAGGTAATCCAGCATCGGGTTAAATCAACCCCAGTTAAACCATTGATTAACAAAGCCCTCAGCTTTGGATATGCGTGGGCGACTTGAGCACGCTCTTTTGGAGGAGCCCAGCTAGGGAGTTCAAAAGTAGTAGGAAGACAGTCAGGTCTATAACCCGGCAAGGGGTTCTCATCAGCAGGAGCTGTATTCTTACAGTAGAACCAGGTTTTAACCCATCCCTTAGGGTAACTCGGCAGAGTAACTGGAGGAAAAGAATCATCTCTCTGCCTCTGAATCGAGAGCCTACCAAGTTCTAGGCTGGGGCCATCAGCACACTTAGTTTGACGGTTGATATAGAAAAATTCCCTGAAGAGAGGAACGGTAGCCTGTATTTCCAAATACACTTCACAGTGAATTTGAAATTGGCACAGATTGGATATAGAGTTTGGGCCAAGGTCTTGAGGATGAAGTTTGTAGAAACTTAGGACTTCCCGGAAATTTTTTGACTCGGGTGGAGAAAAGCCCCTAAGGAGATGATCTATAAATACCATGACTTCTCATTCGCCGGGTTGGGGAACATTTTCTCCTCGAGGAACTCGCCAGCCAATCACCTCTTGAGCAGGCAGAAAACCTTGTTCTTTATAATCATTGAGTATGACTTGGGCAACCTGGGAACTCACCTAGTTGCAAATTGTGGTTTTTGCCATGATGAGCCACCAAAGTAAGGATAAGAACTGCGGAAATATGAACGGAGGTTCATTTATGAAGCGACAACTCGCCAGGTGGGCCGGCTTAACAACAGAGTAATTTCTCAATCCGGCGGATTACAGTCACAATGATGAGCCGGCAAAACATAAAGACGCCTTATGCTAAAATGGGGATTTCTAATTTTCCGCTAAGTGCTGGACAAACAAGTATCTATCCAGAGCACCTACAATTATGGATCTACGAAGGATGCAAAAAGGAAAAAAAATTGCGAAACCTAAAGAAAGCAGTGGAAGTAGCGGTTGATTTGCTTGAGGATCCAGTGGAGGACCTAAGGTTCTTAGATTCAAAAATGGAATCAAAACTAATACCGCCATCTTTTTAAAGTCATGGAAGGTTGGATCTACATAATACTGGTGCTAAAAGGTAGAGGAATTCTGACGAACTACAACGGGATAATGTAGATTTGATAGAGAGGGATTCATGTACCTGGATGCAACGGCGGACGGCAAAGATGCTCGGTCAGACTCTGGTGATAAAAAAGCGACGCAGCAGTCTCGGACGAGGTGGCCGGCAAAGGTCAGGCTAGTGCGGCGGTGTTCCAGATGCATGCGAAGCGTGAGCGCGAGGAAGAAGAAGTGAGGTTGAAAGGGTAAAAGAGAAAAGGAGACCCCCTCGTGCGTATTTATAGGGTAGAAAGGAGAGTAAATGGCAAGTGTGAAAGTCAAGGAGGCACAGTAACCTTTTGAGCAAGGGATGCCTCGATTTTTGGGATAGATGGATATAATAAAAAATTCGTTATGATGTCATGCTACAGTTCCAGGAAATCCGGAAGATGACGTCATAATTTGAGGGCATGAAGAAACAACAAGTGTGGATTGACATAAGCCGGAATCCTTAACCCAGCGATGAGGCAGTTCCAGGGAAAGGAAGGCAACTCAAGATAATTGATCAGGTTTAAAGATTGACATGAATAAATTCAAATCAATCTGGGGGCTAACATTGGGGATATAACCCCTAGATATGACCCACCATGATGGGTCGGGTCATTCAAATGGCGACTTACGATCAAGACTCAAGATGGGCCAAGGCGTCAAGATATCAAGACCTGCTGGACGGCTCACAGAGTGGGCCAGCTTAGGGCCCTGCACTTGAAGGCGGCGGCTTGATGGCCCAGAAGTGCAAGTCGCCACATGGAGTTTTCCTTAGAGAGTAAGATAAGTAGGAAGTATATTAGTACACGGATCACAATATGACCCGGACTCTGTTGTAAGCCCAGGGTCTCAACCTATATAAAGGGAGCCCCTAAGGCGGAAAAGACTAAGTTACAAGCTCTCGAGTACTAGGTTAGCCAAGTTGCACCCTTGTAATCGAGATCATCATCATCAATATCAATCAAGTAGGAGTAGGCTTTTACCTCCACCGTGAGGGGCCGAACCTGGGTAAACCCTTGTCTCTCGATTGCAATCAACCTCGTACAAGAAATCACTTAGCGGCGATGGCCTCATGACTAAGTCCTTTCACGAGGACATCTGCAGTGACAAAACCATGACATGTACCAATCTGAGGTTTTGATACAAAGATTGAACACAAGAGAGGAACTAGGGTTTGAGATGAGATGGTGCTGATGAAGATGTTGATGAAGATTGACCCTCCCATGATGACAGGGTTGTTAGTGATGACAATGCCTTCAATTTCCCCCTCCCGAAGGGAAGTATCCCCCGTGGAATCGCTCCACCGGAGAGCAAAAGTGCTCCTGCCCAAGTTCCGCCTCGAGACGGCAGCGCTCCGTCCCGAAAGTCCTCTCCTTATTTTTTCTAGGGAAAATGGGCTTATATACCAGAAGATGGGCACCAGAGGCTGGCCAGGGGCCCCACTACCCACCAGGGCATGCCAGGGGTAGGCGTGCCCTGGTGCCTAGTGGGCCCCTGGGTGGCCCCCTCTGGTATTTCTTCTCTCCAATAATATTTATATATTCCAAAATAAATCTTTGTGAAATTTCAGCTCATTTGGAGATGTGCAGAATAGGTATCTCAGACATAGCTTTTTCAGGTCCAGAATTCCAGCTGCTGGCAATCCCCCTCTTCATGTAAACCTTGCATATTAAGAGAGAAAAGGCATTAGAATTGCTTCACAAAGTGTTATATTGATTGAAAACTCTATAAATAGCAGTAGGAAAACATGATGCAAAATGGACGTATCAACTCCCCCAAGCTTAGACCTCGCTTTCCCTCAAACGAAAGCCGATATCGATAATCATGTCCACATGTTTAGAGAGAGAGGTGTCGATAAAAACAAAATACGGACATAGTAGCATCATGAACACTATTATAACATCAATATTTACCATCATAAAACTTCACATCAACAAGTAACAATTCATCACAACATCAAAGTATAAGGAATAAACTTTCCTGAAAACAATCAAACTATGTTCTTAGTCAACAATGCAATTGCAATTCATCATCTTTTTAGGAAGGGTCTCATGTCGGAGCTTTTGTTTAGCAAGTCCACATACTCAACCATCCTTTAGTCTTCTATGATTGCTAATACTCACACCATACATATGGAGCAAAAAGTTTCTGCCAGACACATAGAAAGATAGGGGCTTGTAACTTCGCCTCCCAACCTATTCACCTCAAGGGTGATGTCAACAATAATAACTCATGATCACTCAAATCCAGCTGGATATATGTGCCTATATCTTTCCCCACCACATGATGCTTGCAAAAGAGAAAAATAAGAAGGAATAGAGGAGAACACTATTGACTCTTGCATGAAAAGTAAATGCATAAAACTAAAGGATAGGCCCTTTGCAGAGGGAAGCAGAGGTTGTCATGCGCTTTTTATTTTTGAATGCGCAAGCTCTTAATGCAAAGGAACGTCACGTTATATTACCCCTTATGATAGCAACCTTTATTATGCAGTCCGTCACTTTTATTTCTTTGCCATCACAAGTTCACACAACGCTTATTTTCCCTTACACTAAAAGATCATACATATTTGGAAGCAATTTTTATTGCCTTATACACCGATGAGAACTTACTTGAAGGATCTTATTCAATCCATAGGTAGGTATAGTGGACTCTTGTAACATGAAACTGGGTTTAAGGTTTTTGGATGCACAAGTAGTATCTCTACTTGGTGCGGATTTTTGGATAGCAAAGATATTGGGAAAGCACCACATGTTAGAGGAGCTATGACAATATAAATTCTATGTGAATATGAACAAACATAAATCATTACATTGTCTTCCTTGTCCAACGTCAATGATTTGGCATAAAATACTTAATTGGGGCTCACAATCATAAAAGATGTCCAAGATAGTATATTTGCATGTGAATCTTCTCTTCCCTTACTAATTTTTCATGAATTGCATCATTGACCAATGCTATGTTTGTCAACTTTCAATAAATTTTACCACTTATACTCTTCCTTATGTAATGTCATTACTTTCCATAAGATTAGCATATGATATTTTTCATTATTTTCATTATTTTGATTGAAACATAAATGTAAAGAAGCAAAAACTCAAACTACTCTTTATTATATAGCTCTCACTCGATTACATAGATAAATAGATCACGAAACTAGCACTCAAAAATAGATCATGCTAAATTTTATTCTACTAAATCACGAAATAGCTAAGGATCGAAGTAAAAACTAGTAAAGATAATAAAAGTGATGGTGAGACGATACCAGGGCACCTCCCCCAAGCTTGGCACAAGCCAAGGGGAGTGCCCATACTCGTGTACTCAAGTTTCCATCTTTGGTGATTGTGGTGGTGATGAAGTCGTGGGCCTGTCCTCTAGCTTCCATGGCATAGGTTCACCATCCTAAAAGGATGCCCGAGTCTCCAGAGTCCTGAAAATTGGAGCTAAACTCATACCTTTGAATCTTGCCTCATACTTTTGGTTTTGAAGATCATAAACTTTGCCTTGGAGGTAATCGATTCGTTCGTTGAACTTGAAGACGATGTCCTTCATTGACTAGCCATCCACCTTGTGGTCACGGTAGGATTCCATGATCATGGAGTGGTTGGCACTAAGTCCACATTCACTTGAAAATCTCCTGCTCCACCGCTTCGAGCCTGGCCTCCATGCTCCCCGTATTCTTGGGCCCTTGAACATCCCGGATGTGAAGCACCCCCTCGCGCATCTCAATGGCTTGAGGGTGCTTCATCACCTTCGGTAGGTAGGGGTTGATGACCTTCTCGTAGAACTTGTTCTTGGAGGAGCTTGGTGGAGCCATGGCGATCTAGATATGACAGAAAAACAGCACGAAACAAGAACAGAGGATATTTCTGCGATACGGTGGTCAAAACATACGGGAGTATATATAAAGAATTTGTATCTTGCGAAACAAGTATTCCAGAAGAAAACAGAGTCGGGAAGGCTCACAAGGGACCCACTACGTACCCACCAGCGTGAGCCAGGGGGTAGGCGCGCCCTGGTGCCTAGTGGGCACCTGGGTGGCCCCCTTCGGTGTTTCTTATTTTTGTATTTTTTGTAATATTCCAAAACTGACAGAAAAAAATTATAGAATTTTTGGAGTCGGTTTACTTACCCTATCACGTACCTCTTCTTTTTCAGGGTTCTGGAATGTTCTGGAAGGTCTCTTTTATGTATTCCTCCGGTGTCATAGTTTGAATAATGTTAGTTTGAACATTAATAGGCGTACCTGACATATAATGCTTAATTCTTTATCCATTGACCACCTTTGGATTAGTGCCTTTGGCATTATTAATCTTAATGGCTCTAGAATGATAAACTTCCTCAATGATGTATGGTCCTTCTCGTTTAGAAAGAAGTTTTCCTGCAAAAAATCTAAAACGAGAATTGTATAATAGAACATACTCATCCACTTTGAATTCCCATTTTTGGATTCTTTTGTCATGCCATCTTTTAACATTTTCTTTAAACAATTTGGCATTTTCATAAGCTTGGGTTCTTCATTCATCCAACGAGCTAATATCAAATAACCTATTTTCTCCGGCAAGTTTAAAATCATAATTGAGTTCTTTAATTGCCTAATATGCTTTATGTTCTAACTCAAGAGGTAACTGACATGCTTTTCAATAAACCATTTTGTAAGGACACATACCCATAGGATTTTTATAAGCAGTTCTATAGGCCCGTAATGCATCATCTAATTTCTTAGACCAAATCTTTCGAGAACTGTTGACAGTCTTTTGCAAAATTAACTTTATTTCTCTATTGCTTAGTTCAACTTGACCACTAGACTGAGGGTGATAAGGAGATGCAATTCTATGATTGACATCATATTTAGCAAGCAGTTTACGGAATGTGCCATGAATAATGTGTGAACCACCATCAGTCATTAAATATCTAGGGACTCCAAACCTCAGGAAGATAACTTCTTTAAGCATTTTAATAGAAGTGTTGTGATCAGCACTACTAGTTGGAATAGCTTCTACCACTTAGTGACATAATCAACAGAAACTAAAATATGTGTATACCCATTATAGGAAGGAAAAGGTCCCATATAATCAAAGCCCCAAACATCAAATGGTTCAATGGCAAGTGAATAATTCATAGGCATTTCTTAACGTCTACCAATATTACCAATTCTTTGGCATTCATCACAAGATAAGAAAAACTTACGAGCATCCTTGAAAAGAGTAGGCCAATAAAAACCAGATTGTAATACCTTGTGTGCAGTTCTGTCTCCCGGATGGTGTCCTCCATAAGCCTCGGAGTGACACATCCGTAGGATTTGTTCCTGTTCATGCACAGGTATACGACGTCTAATAATACCATCTACTCCTTCTTTACAAAGGTGTGGGTCATCCCAAAAGTAATGCCTTAAATCATAGAAGAACTTTTTCTTTTGTTGGTATGTGAAACTAGCAGGTATAAATTTAGCAACAATGTAATTAGCATAGTCTGCATACCAAGGAGTATTGCGAGAAGCATTTATGATAGCTAGTTGTTCATTAGGAAAACTATCATCAATAGGTAGTGGGTCATCAAGAATATTTTCTAACCTAGACAAGTTATCAGCTACGGGATTCTCAGCTCCCTTCCTATCAGTAATATGCAAGTCAAACTCTTGTAGCAAAAGAACCCACCTAATGAGTCTAGGTTTAGCATCTTTCTTTTCATAATGTATTTAATAGCAGCATGATCGGTGTGAACAATTACTTTAGAATCAACTATGTAAGATTTGAATTTATCACAAGCAAACACAACTGCTAGAAATTCTTTCTCAGTAATAGCATAATTTCTTTCAGCACTGTCTAGAGTTTTACTAGCATAATGGATAACATTTAATTTCTTATCAACTCTTTGTCCTAAAACAGCACCAACATCATAATCACTAGCATCACACATAATTTCAAAACACAAGTTCCAATCAGGTGGTTGAACAATAGGTGCAAAGGTCAGAGCTTTCTTAAGTGTTTCAAAGGCTTCTACACAATCATCATCAAAGACAAATGGAACATCTTTTTGCAAGAGATTAGTAAGAGGCCTAGAAATTTTAGAGAAGTCTTTAATAAATCTCCTATAGAACCCAACATGACCAGGGAAACTTCTTATACCTTTACTATCTTTAGAACATGGCATTTTCTCAATTGCATCAACTTAAGCTTTGTCTACTTCAATACCTCCTTCAGAAATTTTATGCCCCAAGACAATACCTTCATTCACCATAAAGTGGCACTTCTCCCAATTCAAGACAAGATTAGTCTGTTCACATCTCTGCAAAACTCGATCAAGGTTGCTTAAGCAATCATGAAAAGATGTTCCGTAAATGGAAAAATCATCCATGAAAACCTAACCAATATTTTCACAAAAGTCAGAGAATATAGTAGTCATACATCTTTGAAAGGTAGCAGGTGCATTGCATAAACCAAAATACATACGTCTATAAGCATAAGTTCCAAAAGGGCAAGTAAAAGTGGTTTTCTCTTTACCAGATTGTGATACAGGTATTTGAGAGAAACCAGAATATCCATCAAGGAAGCAGAAGTGTGTGTGTGTGTGTGTGTGTGCTTAGATAGTCTTTCTAACATTTGATCAATGACAGGCAAGGGTTAATGGTCTTTTCTGGTATCTTTGTTTAATTTTCTAAAATCAATTATCATCCTATAACCAGTTATAATTCTTTGTGGAATAAGCTCATTTTTATCATTAGGAACAACAGTAATGCCTCATTTCTTAGGAACACAATGAGTGGGACTTACCCATCTACTATCAACTATAGGATAAATTATACCTACTTCCATAAGATTTAATATTTCAGTTCTTACCACTTCCTTCATCTTAGGATTTAATCGTTGTTGATGATCAACAACTGGTTTAGCATTAGGTTCCATATTAATCTTGTGCTGACATAGAGTGGGACCAATTCCCTTAAGATCATCAAGAGTATATCCAATAGCAGTACGGTGCTTCCTCAGAGTTTTAAGTAATCTCTTTTCTTCATGCTCTGAAAGGTTAGCACTAATAATAACAGGATATATCTTATTTTCATCAGGATAAGCATATTTCAGTGTATCACACAATTATTTTAAGTCAAACACAGGATCACCTTCAGGTGGAGGAGGACCTCCTAGAGTTTCAACAAGCAAATTGTGTTTAAGAATAGGTGGCTGATCAAAGAACATCTTATCTATTTCATTTCTTTAATGCAAGTGCATATATCATTTTCATGATCCAGCAAATGTTGTTCTAATGGATCAGTAGGAGGTACGGCAATAGAAGCAAGACCAATTATTTCATCCTTACTAGGCAATTCTTTATCATGAGGTTGTCTATGAAACTTAGAGAAATTAAACTCATGAAACACATCACCAAAGTTAACACTGGTAGTTTCTTTAGCGCAATCAATCTTAGCATTAATTGTGTTCAAGAAAGTTCTACCAAATATTATGGGACAAAAATCAAATTGTGGAGAACCAAGAACTAGAAAATTAGTAGGGTATTTTATTTTTCCCACAAAAGACTTCAACATCTCTAACAATCCCAAGCGGTGAGATAGTGTCTCTATTCGCAAGCATAATAGTAACACCAATATATTCCATTTCAACAGGTGCAATATCATTCATAATTTCTTGATATAAGGTAAATGGGATAGCACTAACACTAGCACCCAAATCACATAAGCCATGATAACAATGATCTCCTATTTTAACAGAGACAATAGGCATGCCAACCACACGCTTATTCTTATCTTTAGTATCGGGTTTAGCAATTCTAGCAGCTTCACCATAGAAGTAAATAACATGCCCACCAATATTATCGACCAAGAGATCTTTAACCATAGCAACACTAGGTTCAACTTTAATTTGTTCAGAGGGTCTAGGTTCTCTAATACTCCCTTCGTTCCTAAATATAGGGTGTATAGTTTTTGGCACGAAAATTAAAGAACGCACATGGAGGAAAAATTTCACAAGTTTTGGGCGATATTACACCTGACTAATTGACATGAGAAAATAGAGGAGCTTGCCTGATATACGGAAATGTAATCAAATTCCTAAAAAAATTAACGAAACGAGTGGTGCAACGCAATACACCTTTTATTTTGGTTTTTTTCTCAAAAATCTATACACCTTATATCAAGGAAAGGAGGGAATATTTCTTTTGTTAACCATAGTTGAAACCTTAGCATCTTCCTTTATCCTTTTCAATTAAGTAGTAGGCATAATTGGGTCAACATTATAAATGATAGTTTCATCTTTAACTATAACGGGCTCCTCAATATTTTATTTAATAGTGGATGATATTTAAACCATTTCTCGTTAGAGAGATCAACATGAGTGGCAAATGATTCACGAAAGGAGGCTACTATCTCAGAGTCAAGTCCACATTTAGTGCTAAACTTGTGAAAAGCATCGGTATCCATAAAAGATTTAACACAACCGAACTTAAGCGTTATACCTGACTCATTACCTTTGTCGAGTTCCCAATCTTCAGAGTTGTGTTTAATTCTTTCTAGAAGATCCCATCTGAATTCAATAGTTATCCTCATAAAAGAGCCAGTCGAAGAAGAATCGAGCATGTTTTGATTATCATAAGAAAGCCGAGCATAAAACTTTTGTAAGATAATTTCTTTTGAGAGCTCATGATTGGGGCATGTATACATCATATACTTAAGCCTCCCCAAGCTTGAGCGATACTTTCTCCTTCACGAGCCCAAAAATTATATATATAATTCCGATCACGATGAACTATATGCATAGGATAAAAGTTTTGATGAAATTCCAATTTCAGTCGATTCCAAACCCAAGCTCCAATATCATCACATAGCCTATACCATGTTAATTCCTTTCCACCAAAATACAAAGGGAAGAACTTCTTATTAACTTCATCTCCAGGTAAACCTGCAAGCTTAAATAATCCACAAACTTCATCCACATTGATTAGGTGCATATCAGGATGTAATGTTCCATCTCCTACATAAGGATTACCTAGCAGTTTCTCTATAATACCCGAAGGAATCTCATAATAAATATTTTCTGTAGGTGCAGCAGGTTGAGGGGCAACTCTTTGTGCTTTTGGTCGAGGTGAAGATACCCTGAACAAACCCCTCAAAGGATTGTTTTCCATGGTAACAAGTAACAGTAAATTTCAGCACGTAATATAATTTTTCCTTACAAATTCCACTCACCAAAAGCGCTTCACTCCCCGGCAACGGCGCCAAAAAAGATTCTTAATGACCCACAAGTATAGGGGGTAAATCATACTCCTTTCCATAAGTAAGAGTGTCGAACCCAACGAGGAGTAGAAGGAAATGACAAGCGGTTTTTAGCAAGGTATTTTCTGCAAGCACTGAAATTGTCGGTAACAGATAGTTTGGTAGCAAGATAATTTGTAACAACTGACAAGCAGCAAGAGTAAAAATAAGTGCAGCATGGTAGCCCAATCATTTTTGTTGCAAAGGACAGGCCGGAACAATCTCTTATAATAAGAAAAACATTCTTGTGGACGCACGTGAATTTCATCTAGTCACTTTCATAATGTTTGTTTCATTCGCGTTCGCTACTTTGATCATTTGATATGTGGGTGGACCGATGCTTGGGTGCTGTTCTTACTTGAACAAACCTCCCACTTATGATTAACCCCTCTCGCAAGCATCTGTAACTATGAAAGAAGAATTAATACGAAATCTAACCATAGCATTAAACATATGGATCCAAATTAGCCCCTTATGGAATAGCGCATAAACTAGAGTTTAAGCTTCTGTCACTCTAGCAACCCATCATCTAAAAACTACTCCACAATGCATTACCTTAGGCCCAAAGATGGTGAAGTGTCATGTAGTCGACATTCACAAAACACCACTAAGGGAATCACAACATACATATCATCAAAATATCAATCGAATACCGAATTCACATGATTACTTATGGCAAGACTTCTCCCATGTCCTCAAGAACATAAGCCACTACTCACAAATCATATTCATTCTCAAGATCAGAGGGATATTAAATAGCATAATGGATCTGAACATATAATCTTCCACCAAATAAACTAACTAGAATCAACTACAAGATGTGATCAACACTACTAGTCATCCATAGGTACCAATCTGAGGTTTTGATACAAAGATTGAACAAAAGAGATGAACTAGGGTTTGAGATGAGATGGTGTTGGTGAAGATGTTGATGAAGATTGATCCTCCCATGATGACAGGGTTGTTGGTGATGACGATGCCATCGATTTCCCCCTCCCGGAGGGAAGTATCCCCGGCGGAATCGCTCCACCGGAGAGGAAAAAGTGCTCCTGCCCAAGTTCCGCCTCGAGACGGTGGCGCTTCATCCAGAAATTCTTCTCCTTATTTTTCCTAGGGAAAATGGGCATATATACCAGAAGATGGGCACCGGAGGCTAGCTAGGGGCCCCATTACCCACCAGGGCACGCCAGGGGGGCTAGGCGGGCCCTGGTGCCTAGTGGGCCCTTGGGTGGCCCCCTCTGGTATTTCTTTTCTCCAATAATTTTTATATATTCCAAAATAAATCTCTATGATATTTCAGCTCATTTGGAGATATTTAGAATAGGTATCTCTGACGTAGCTTTTTCAGGTCCAAAATTCGAGTTGTCGGCAATCCCCCTCTTCATGTAAACCTTGCATATTAAGAGAGAAAAGGCATTAGAATTGCTTCACAAAATGTTATATTGATTAAAAACTCTATAAATAGCAGTTGGAAAACATGATGCAAAATGGACATGTCAGTGAAGCACCCCCTCACGCATCTCAATGGCTTGAGGGTGTTTCATCACCTCTGGTATGTAGGGGTTGATGACCTTCTCGTAGAACTTGTCCTTGGAGGAGCTTGGTGGAGCCATGACGATCTAGATCTGTCAGAAAAGTAGCACGAAACAAGAACAGAGGCTATTTCTGTGAGATGTGGTCAAAACATCCGAGATTATATACAAAGAATTTTTATCTTGCAAAACAAGTATTCCTGAACAAAACCGGAGTCGGGAAGGCACACGAGGAGCCCACAAGCCAGCAGGGGTAGGCCCAAGGGGTGGGCGCGCCCAAGTGCCTTGTGGGTGCCTGGCGTGTCCCCTCGGCTGTTTCTTATTTTGGTATTTTTTTCTAATATTCTAAAACGGACACAAAATATTTTTATGGAACTTTTGGAGTTGGTTTACTTATCGTATCACATACCTATTCCTTTTCAGGGTTCTGGAGTGTTCTGGAAGGTCTCTCTTATGTGTTCCTCCGGTGTCATAGTTTGAATAATGTTAGTTTCGACATTAATAGGTGTACCTAATATCTAATGCTTAATTCTTTGTCCATTGACCACCCTCGGATTAGTGCCTTCGGAGTTGTTTATCTTAATAGCTCCAGAACGATAAAATTCTTCGATGATATGCGGTCCTTCCCATTTAGAGAAAAGTTTTCCTACAAAGAATCTGAAACGAGAGTTGTACAATAGAACATACTCATCCACTTTGAATTCCCATTTTTGAATTCTTTTATCATGCCATCTTTTAACTTTTTTAAACAACTTGGCATTCTAATATGATTGGGTTCTCCACTCATGTAACGAGCTAATATCAGATAACCTCTTCTCATCAGCAAGTTTGAAATCATAATTAAGTTCTTTAATTGCCCAATATGCTTTATGTTCTAGCTCAAGAGGTATGTCGGATTCGGGGCTCCGCAGACCCAAGAAAGATTCGAACTCTGGGGTGCGTGCGAAGAACTCGATCTCCCCAGTCTGCCAACCCGTCAATCTCACGGCCTAGCTCGATGAACTGGAAGGAAAAGGAACACGGCAGTTTACCCAGGTTCGGGCCACCTTGCGGTGTAATACCCTACCCCTGCTTTGTGAGGGATTGGCCTCGCGATGGGCTGAGGATGAACTAGTACAGGGGAAGAACTACCTCAGGAGGTCTGTTCCTGTGTGGGTGTGAGCTGGTGAGGGTTCGGATGGTCCGATCCCCATTCATGGTGGTGGCTAGGCTATCACTACTAGGGAAAACCTTATACACAGAGGTATAGCAGCAGCGCTGGTCAAAACTAAGCATTAATGCTACTTAGTAGTAGCGCTCGTCACAAAAGCACGCTACAACTATAGTTGTAGCAGTAGCGCCTCTGCGCAAAAAAGCGCTACTACTATAATTCCCACAGTGTTGCTGGTAGGCTAGGAATAGTAGTAGCGAGCCTGTGTGAAACACGCTATTGCTAAGTGCGGTGTAGCAGCGCGTTTCTATGGTAGAGCGCTACTGCTAAGAAAAAGAAAATAAGTAGAAAAATTAATAGAAAAATAAATGAAAATGAAAGAAATAGAAAAAGGAGAAAAGAAAAAAAGAAAAAGAAAAGAAAAAGAGAAATAGAGGAGAAAGGCATAGCAGTAGCGCTTGTTCTCACAAAGCGCTATAGCTAATTTAGCAGTAGCGCTTTTCTGGTCACGCGCTATAGCTAAGTTCCTTAGATAAAAGGAAAAGAAAAAGAAAAATAAATAGCTGCTTCCAGTAGCAGTAGTGTGTTTTAGTGGAAAGAGCTATAGCTACCTTAGCTATAGCGCGTTTTCCTTGCCAGTGCTACTGCTAGTTTGACTTAACCACACGCGTGGGCTCCAAATTTTGCTAAGTCCTTTTCCCCCTCTCCCCTTCTCCCCCCACCCTCGCCCACTGTCGATCTGTCTCTACCGTCGATCGCCCCTGCGCCCGAGCCACGCGCCCCTGGAGCCACAACCTCGTTCGCTCCTCGCCACCCATGCTCCCTCGTCGCCCCTTCCTCCGTCGCCATCACCGGAGTCGCGCGCCATCGCCGCCACCGGAGCAGCGCGCCCCCGGAGCCAGCTCGTCCGCTCCTCGCCGCCCCTGCCTCCCTCGATGCCACTGCCTCCCCGCAACCGTTCCCCCGAGCCACCCTCAATGCCCTCCTCTCTGTAAGCCCCACCCCTCCTCTCTAGGTTAATTAACTTAGGTGAATTTAGTTATAAACCCGAGGAATTAGCAGTAGTGGTACTAGTAGATGTTAATTAGATTAACTTAGGTTAATTAGGTTAGGGCAGTAGAGTAGCAGCATACAACAGGACCCTAGGAATTAACTTAGGTTAATTAGGTTAGGGCAGTAGTGGTACTAGTAGATGTTAATTAGATGTTTTTTAGTTAGGGAAGTAGGGTTTTACTAGGTTAATTAGGTGAAGTTAAATGAATGACCTAAATGAATGAAATTAGTAGTTAACTGAATTTTTAGGACAAATTTGTATATGCTTAAGTACTTAACTAAATATTATTTTTAGGACAAACTTGTATATGCTTAAGTAGTTAACTAAATATATTATAGGGTTGTATATATAGTTGCTTAAGTACTTATATAGTTGTTCTGCACCCAATGTATGCTTAAGTAGTTGTATAATTCCTAGGGTTCATCAATGGGTGCTTAAGTAGTTGTAGATGCTTAAGTAGCTAGCTAGGGTTCATCTAATTAGTTAGTACTTGTAGATGCTTAAGTACTAGGGCAGTAGGGTTAGGGCAGTAGGGTTTAACTAGATGTTAATTAGGGCAGTAGGGTTTATTTTAGAGAAAAAATTCAGTATAAAAATATAAATTTCTATCAGTGTTGCAAGTGTACTAGGTTCCTAATTTTTACTGATTTTTTATTATGACAGAAATTTAGGACATAATTTGAATTGACTTCTAGGGTTCATAATTTGAAATTTGTGCAGATTTTCTTGAAGTGTCAAACATTGAAGTGGTCATGATATATGCAAATTCCTCAATTGTGTTTGCTCATGTTTATCTACTATTGTAGTTGCTCATGTACATGTTCTTAAGTGGTCCTGTTATATGCAACATTGAAGTGGTTCGATTGTGCCCAAGTGGCCTTTTGTTGTTTGCAGGGCATGATTCCGAGTGGCCTATGTTTTGCCGGAATGTTGATTCATTTCCGTTTCGGCAAATTTCAGGTGCTCAATTTGTCCACTTTTTAGCAAAGGTCATGCCAAAAAATTTCGTGAATTTCGGCATGACTTGTGCTACAAACTAGGACATATCGAGTGCCCGGGATTTGCCGCACCGGGAATGAATCAACGTTCTAGCAAAACATAGGCCTTTTTTTATGTCATTATCCATTTTATTAGGTCTAGAATTAATTGACTAGATTTAATCGTAGGAAACATGGCTAGCAACGATGAAGGACAGGGTTCTGGTGATTTCAACGTCTACGAGGCGGCAGACGCCTATTTGAACCTTCTCGATGAGCAACGGTTGTTGCAGGGCCCACCTGTCACATCGGAGACTGAGACTGACATCGAGGCCGGCGCTGAGACTGTGACCGGTGCCGAGACCGGCGCCGAGACCGGCACCGAGACTAGCGGAGCCGGTATAGAACCGAAACCAAAGAGGCAACGGCGCCCAAACTAGCTCATCACTACTAGAGTGGTGGTCACGGAGGTGGACGATGGCATATCATCGACTCATGTGACGATGCAGGTGCATAGATCATCGATGGCGAAGAAGTGCTACGCCAGGAATATACGACGAGTGGCCGGAGTGTCAGGCCCAGGTGTACCGGTTTCCGGTTTCCGAGCAACAGCCAGTAGTTAGTTTAGGTTCACACTAATGCGAGAGAGGGATACGAACTCATGTACTGCATAGTTCCGCTCTCACTCATAGTGATAGCTCTTCTCGCGTATATCATTGTTTAGATGGATGACGATGTAGTTGCAAGTAATCGAGACTTGTATCGCTATTTTCGAGATGATGATGAGAGACCACTTTATGTTGGATAATGATTATGATGATGACATGATTTGATGAGACTATTTGTATGTATATGCTATGATTACATTTGTATGTGTATGATATGCTAAAGATTATTGTATAAAGCAAGTTCAAATACAAAACAAATATGCAGAAAAATAAATAGAAACTAAAAAAACTAGCAGTAGCGAGGGGAATAAAGTTAGCAGCAGCGCGCTCTTACCAGTAGCGCGTCCTAGTTAAAAGCGCTGCAGCTATTAGCAGTAGCGCATTGCACTGAAGCTCGCTGCTGCTAGCCATGTATAGCAGTAGCGTGGGACAACACGCGCTACTGCTACATGTTAGCTGTAGCGCCTTATCAGTAGCACGGCACGCCGCGCTACTGCTAGGCTTTTCCCTAGTAGTGTATATTTATAGTGGCCTTGGTCCTCTTCCCCCAAAATAGAGGCGGGAAGGGATCCCACAACGGCCAAGTTTAAAGGGAGACAAATAGTACATCTTATCTTGACGAAAGGTGGTCTTCGCCTGCAAGGCTTTTGGTCGTGAACTCATGGTGGGCTCGGCGATGACCTCCGTCCTGCCGTCCTGGCGGTCTTGGTATTGTAGCACGGGAATGGAAACCTTTGGCTGGTTCCTCGGGACTCTGCGCCTGCGCTTGCCTCCTTAGCACCAAAGAGGAAACCTACTATACTGCGCCCGCTGGCGCCCGCCTGGCCTTGGTCGTCATGGCTTGCGTCACCTTAAGCTCATGAGGTGAGCGCCTGCATAGAAATCTCCGCTCCTCAGGAGCCTGCCTTGGGAGGCCGCTCCCTCTGGAGGTCTTGGCGTCGTCCGCCTCGCGAGGGTCTTGCTTGGTCGATGCTGAAGATGGGCCGTACCAGGCCATGATGGAGCCATGCCGTGGGCCGTAGGCAGGCAAGTATGGGTACCCTGGTTCCCAGAACACCGACAGTAGCCCCCGGGCCCAAGGTGCGCTCGGGCTTGGCTTCGAGGCGAAGCCAAAGGGCAAGGGCGAAGCGCCGCGGGCCCCAATCGCTTGCGGGCTCAGTCGACGGGTGGCGTTTGATGGGACGTGGGCATCTCCACTTCCCCACGCAGCGTCGGCAACCGCCAGACTTGACGGCTGCCTGTTGCAAGCACGGCTCAGCCATTATTGTCCACCGTGCTCGTCCTGGGCTTCCCCCTTTTCCTGTGAACTCGTAGCTCCTCCTCGTACCTCGTCTAGACCTCAGGGCACTCCGCAAGAGGAAAGGGCTCTGGAGCTGCAGTGGTGCCGCCCCCCGGGCCCTGAAGCAGAGGAAGTGGATAGCCGTGGATGAGTAAGTACCTTATCTTCGTGGATCTTTGCGTGTCGCGCCTTTTTCTGACTCTGGCTCCTCAGGATCCCTTCGGTTGCCGCGGCGAAGCCGCATGGGGTGCGACCCCTGGGGGCCCTTGGCCCACTCGCAATTCCAGGCCCCTCGCGTTGAGCGCCCGCGCAGGGCACGGAGCCAACCCGCGAGGCGAAGGCGCCGCTGGAAAGCCGCGAGCCTACGCTCCCAGCACCCTTCCTCCGCGGCCATTTCTCGGATGCGGTCGGCGTGCCGAGGGCTCCTCCATTGATGCTCGCTGGTAGCTAGGCGGGCCCAGCGTCGGCTTCATCTTCGAGCGGCGGGGCCAAGCCGCACAGCGCCTCCGCCGAGGCCCGGGGAATGGCTGAAGGGGCATCGGCTACCAGCCCCCTGCCAGAGACGAGTGAGTCGTTTCGCGCCTCTCCGGCAGCCCCTGGCGCGGAGGAAGGGCTCGGCCGCACACTGGAGCTTGCACGCGGACATTGCGCCGTCCGCCATGACCTTTTCCAGGAGTCAATGAGCACGCTGGGTCAGCTTGGGGGAGAACTTGTTGACGTCAACATGCGCCTCGAGGCGGAAGGCCTCCGCCTAGCGCGCGAGTGCATCAGCTGAAGGTCGCCATCAACCTCGGGCATCTGCAGCATGAGCGCGCTCGTACAGATGCCGCGGTGTCCCTCGCAGCTTCTCGTGAGGCCTGCGCCCATGCTCTGGAGGAGACCAGGGCTACTGACCATCGTCGTGAGGCAGCCGAGGAGCGAGAGAGGGAGCTTCGAGATTCGAACGCCACCCTTGAGCAGCAGGTCCAAGCGCGCAGGGCCGCCCTGACGGCACCGCCGAGCGAGGCCCCCTTCGATGAGAAAGGGGTCCAGGCGCATGACGATGCGCTGGTGCTTGAGGTCTTAGAACACAACCTGGATCTCAAGCGCCTGGAGGTGAGAGAGCGCCAAGTAGCCACGGGTGAGGACGTCGTTGCCGCCCTGGAGGCTAGGATCCAGCAGGAGGTTGACCGAAGGGTGGCGGAGATTCGCAGGGCTCTTGTTGATGAATACCGCCAGAAGTTGGGGCTCCAGGAGACCCACTTCCAACAGTGGCAGGTTGAGCTACAGGGCAGGACCGACGCCCTCAGGGCGAAACTCGCCGCAGCAGAGCAGCGCGAGATGGCCGCCAAGGAGGCTTGGGCCTCCGCCCAAGCCGAGTTGTCCTCACTTCAGCAGTAGGTCGTGGTCGTCACGTCCCTTGTGGAGAAGGCTACAAACGAAGCAAGCCGCCGTCGGACGATGCAACGCGAGCGTTCCTTGATGCTTGAGGACCTCAGGGTCAGGGCCAACCGGGCCTTGGACACCATCTGCGAAGAGAGCATCTCCCGCCCGCACGAAGTTGATGATGCCGGCTACCTCCACTTCTTCACCCAAGTCATGACCCGTCTGGAAGACCGGGCCATGAGGGCTCGCCAGCTTGTCGAAGAGAGAAGCTGGGGCCTTCTTGGGCGCGCATTCTCATGCATCTTCAGCTACCTTCTTAGCCTTGACCCCAACTTTGACTTAAATGCTGCAATAGCCCCAGTGCCCAGGGTCACACAGGGCGACCTGGCGAGCTGGGTGAACGACCATGTGGATGACCTGGTCATGGAGTTTGCCCTTGAAGACGGCGTGGATGTGCTCGCAGCCAAAGGGAGCGGTGCCGGTGGTGGTGATGAAGATGGCGATGCTGATGGTAGCGCGTCTTGCTAGGCTTGCATTTCCTTTCCGGTCCTGACCTGTATGCCAAAAATTCGGGCACGGCCCTGCGGGGTGTGAAAAGCATTTTTTGGGGGGGTTCCCCCGTTATGTATGAAATGATGATATGCCTTCTAAATTGATTTCGAAACATGCTGCTGCGGGCTAGAAGGCCCCGTACTAGAGTAGTTTGTTATAACTTATCTTTGGTGCTGGCGGCCTTGGACGGGTTCTTGTATCGCGGGGGCGCCCCTCTACCGAGGCGGGCCCCGCGGGGGCTCGCGAGGGCTTAAGCCTCCTGAGCAGCCTGCAGGCCCGCCCGAGAGCGCCGTGCGAGGAGCCGATTGCCGAGTCACGGCAAGGTGTGAGCGCAGTGGTCCTGTGGCAGTTGCGCTCTTGGCCCCGAGGGGGCCTCGGCGCCGCTTGGGCTGGTCCAAGCGC
The DNA here is from genome assembly GCA_011799875.1 of Thinopyrum elongatum. Classification (NCBI taxonomy): domain Eukaryota; kingdom Viridiplantae; phylum Streptophyta; class Magnoliopsida; order Poales; family Poaceae; genus Thinopyrum; species Thinopyrum elongatum. The sequence goes on from CM022300.1 coordinate 232,145,162, forward strand.
ACGCCTAGCACGCACGCCACGCCCAGGCCCCACTCGCGGGGTGCTCACGGGGGGGGGGGGGCAGCAGGCATGAGCCCTGCTTTTTCAACATAAACCAAAGGGCAAGAAAACACCGCGAATCGGAAAATACCCCCCCCCCTTTTTCCTTTTGATAAGCACACGAAACTCCAAATCTCATTCCAAAAGACGGCAAATCGGGTTACAGAAAGTGGGCGAAACAAACAGCCGCGTCCATTGCCTAGACTAGTTTTCTCAAAAGCGCGGAGCTAAGTGCTTCCACTTGGATGTGGGTGGGAGCCCCCGTGAGGCCCGAGGGCGGCGCTCAGGGGACTCCGGGGCGTGTACAGCCCCAACTCATTATTACGTGAGAGTGTCATGAGCGGAGATCTTCACAAGCATTCCAGGCGCCTGGCGAGGGCCCCGCCCGGCGCCTCCCCTGACCATCGTTGGGGCGTACGGAAACCAGGACGAGACCAAGGGGCAAGGGGGTGCGCTGGCGGTGCCCCGGTGATCGCAGGCCCCCCACCTGGGGGAAGGGCCTGCCGGCGCCTTCCCCGGCGGAGGACCTACCTCCGTTCGGTGTGCGCCACCATCGTGGCGGCGCCTTGCGCCGCGGGCTCTGGTGCCGGGCTCCCCCCACGCAGCCCCCAGTGCATTCCGTCCGCTTGCGGCGGTGCCATCGTCCTGAGGTCCACGGCCGTTGCCGTGGCTTGGTTCACCTGCCGTCCATGGTTAGTGTAATCATGCCCCAGAGATATTGGTTGTACCCGATGGCTGTTGTGGTCGAAGGTGCCAGTGAAGCTCTGGGGTGGCTCACGAAGAGCCTCGGCCTTGCGTGGTCCCGATGCCCAGGCTGGCAAGGGGAACGAGCAGGGGCTTCTTCTTGATGCATACAGCAAGCCCATCAGTGGAGGTACAGGGGTGCCTGGAGCCATCGTCCCTCAGTCTGCGCCCTGCCGCCAGGCGCCATTGCTTTCCATCCTTGGCGCCGGGTTGCGACGACCGTAGGGTGGCATCTCGGCGCGGTCCCGGGAAGGGCCGCCCGGCCCTGCCGCACCGGGGGGTAACGTATCCTGGGTAGAGTAAGCGGTGTCGTGGGCCAGGTTGCCGCCATGAGGTCCTTCAGGCCCCCTGAGAGATGGCGCGCGGGTGTAGCGGGAGCTGGCACATGCCCCGGCAGCGCTTGCGATGTAGGCAAGGTGCAGAAGGGCGCCGCGCCCTCGCAGGCGGCATCGAGTAGCTCGGCGACCCGCTCTAGCAAGGCGTCGCGGCCGCCTTCTGCCAACCTGCATTGTAGTAGCTCCCGCGCCACGATGAGCGCGGCTCGCATGTTCGCCTACTCCCGGCGGGTGTGTAGCGTCGATGCCACGGCGTAGCCTGAAGACCGCGCGGTGGCGCGGTTACGGCGCAGAGCGGGAGTCGGCGGAGGTGGTCCATGCCGCCGACGGCCGACGGCACTAGCCGCCGTGCAGGCTGCGAGGAGCACGGAGTGGAGAGCTTCTTGGGCGGGAGGTGCCGCCTAGGCGGGCCGAGCGGCCCAGTGCTCAGCGTGGGCTCGAGGATGTCCCGCCATGGTAGTGATGGAACGATCGGTGGAGAGGATCCTTCAACACGCCCCTACCTGGCGCGCCAAATGTCGGATTCGGGGATCCACAGACCCAAGAAAGATTCAAACTCTAGGGTGCGTGCGAAGAACTCGATCTCCCCAGTCTGCCAACCCGTCGATCTCACGGCCTAGCTCGATGAACTAGAAGGAAAAGGGACACGGCAGTTTACCCAGGTTCGGGCCACCTTGCAGTGTAATACCCTACTCCTGCTTTGTGAAGGTTTGGCCTCACGGTGGGCTGAGGATGAACTAGTACAGGGGAAGAACTACCTCAGGAGGTCCGTTCTTGAGTGGGTGTGAGCCGGTGAGGGTTCGGGTGGTCCGATCCCCATCCATGGTGGTGGTTAGGCTATATTTATAGTGGCCTTGGTCCTCTTCCCCCAAAATAGAAGCGGGAAGGGATCCCACAATGGCCAAGTTTGAAGGGAGACAAATAGTACATCTTATCCTGATGAAAGGTGGTCTTTGCCTGCAAAGCTTCTAGTCATGACGCCATGGTGGGCTCGACGATGACCTCCGTCCTGCCGTCCTGGCGGTCCTGGTCTTGTAGCACGGGAATGGAAACCTTTGGCTGATTCCTCGGGACTCTGCGCCTGCACTTGCCTTCTTAGCACCAAAGAGGAAACCTACTGTACTATGCACGCTGGCGCCCGCCTGGCCTTGGTCGTCATGGCTTGCGTCACCTTAAGCTCATGAGGTGAGCGCCTGCATAGAAATCTCCGCTCCTCAGGAGCCTGCCTTGGGAGGCCGCTCCCTCTGGAGGTCTTGGCGTCGTCCACCTCGCGAGGGTCTTGCTTGGTCGATGCTGAAGATGGGTCGTACCAGGCCGTGATGGAGCCATGCCGTGGGCCGCAGACAGGCAAGTCTGGGTACCCTGGTTCCCAGAACGCCGACAAGGTAAATGACATGCTTTTCCATAAACCATTTTATACGGAGACATACCCATAAGATTCTTATAAGAGGTTCTATAAGCCCATAATGCATCATCAAGTTTCTTGGACCAATTCTTTCTGGATCTATTAACGGTCTTTTGCAAAATCAACTTTATTTCTCTATTGCTCAATTCAACTTGACCGCTAGATTGAGGGAGATAAGGAGATATAATTTTATGGTTGACATCATATTTAGCAAGTAGTTTACGGACAGCACCATGAATGAAATGTGAACCACCATCAGTCATTAAATATCTAGGGCCTCCAAACCTCAGGAAAAAAACTTCTTTAAGCATTTTAATAGAAGTGTTATGATCAGCACTACTAGTTAGAATAGCTTCTACCCACTTAGTAACATAATCAACAGCAACTAAAATATGTGTATACCCATTTGAGGAAGGAAAATGTCCCATATAATCAAATTCCCCATGTCACACCCTGACTTTCATGACACAACATTTAGATTAATTAAGCATAAAAATTGGGTCCAACAAAAACTTTTGTGTTGATTTGGTCTCTACTTTGATTTGGATTTTTGTTTGCTGTTTGCAAGTGCTCTAAAAAGCAAGTAAATCCTCCAACTCTTATAGTCCTTCTCCTTGATCCAAAACTTTGCCCAATGATCATGCCATGTGTATAGGATAGAATAGTATTTTCTTGCAACAATAATTCGGCCAAAAAGTTGTTTCTAAATTAGGTTTTCCAAAAACCCCTAAGTTAAGGCTTGAACTACAAGTACTTAAATTGGGATGTGAAAAATCTTTCAAAAATTATATTTGAATCATATTAGATATAGTACTCCATAAAACCACAAAAATATTATTTTAAAAGTCAATTTACTTTTTTATTTAAAGGTTTTTTCATAAGGCCAGAAATGGTCTTTAATAGGTTAAAATTATTTTAAAGTTTCAAAAATATTTTAGAAAATTTAGGGAGACTCAGTGGACATATATTGTCCATATATATGAGTTTCCACACATGGTCATTTTCAAAATATTGGACAAAACCCTCCAAAACCATTTCTGCATATTTCAAGCATTTGAAATATTTCTGTAAGAAATATTGTCAAATAAATCCTAGAAAATTCTACCAAGTCACATATGCCTAATATGATGATCTTGCAAAGTTTCATCCCAATAAAATTAGTTTTGGTTCACAAAAGTGCCCCAAAACCATTCCTGTCCAGATCCAAATTTGAGAAACTCTACATTGCCAACTGTCTCATTTTGATCTCAATTTTTGCGTGCATGCTATAATCCCCAAATGATGACACTAAACCAAGTGGTGCATCAAGGAGAATAGATTTGCATGAATAAATCTAGGAAAACCCATTTTTGTTGATTTCTAGTGTTTGGCAAAGTTGCATTGTCAACTTTCTTCAAATGAACTCCAACTAGGTGATAAACCTTATTTCTATATACCATTTGATCCTGTTAAATCTCATTGCGAGGAGAATCCATTTACTTGCCCAAACCAACATCAAACACCTTCTGGTCATTTCGAAAAATCACTGGTTTCACCTGTTCTACTATTCTCCTTTGCCTCAAATTTTTACCACAGCCCCTACTAACCCTCATCTACCTCCAGGAGAAACCATTCAACTATTGATCAATAATTGAGGGGTGAAAACCCCATTTACCTCTCTGGACAGCCATGGCAGAGCTAGTTTTACCTCCCTGTCTCCCCATTCCTTCACCTCTACTCCTACCTTAGCTCCTAAGCACTCTTGGGCATCTCCAGAACCTCCAAGACACAAGTGGACACGCTTGTGCCCATAGTTTATGGCAATGCCAGCAAAGTCCACGCTCTGGAGCGCGCTACAGTGCGCTCCTGCACTGTAGACGCCCCCGCCGCCTCGGCTATCCCCCGCGCGCGTGCCGATGTGCCTTGGCGTCCGGGACACGCTAGCGTGTCGGCCCCCTCCTCCTCCTCTCTCCGGTGACCTCTGTCCCACGGGCCCGAACGCTGCCCGCGCCCAACGGTCACTGCCCACCTCCCTGGCCCGCCTCGCGCTTGCTCTCCTCTCCCTCACTCTTCCCCTGGACGTAGACCACCCCCAGGAAGACCCTAGACTCTAAGCCGAGCCATCCAGGGGCCTCCCGCGATGACTACGACCTCGCCGGTGCACGAGCCCACGGAGCACCATCGCCCCGCCTTATACGGCCAACCCGAGCCCCCCTATGGGCGCCACTCGCTCTCTCTCTCATCCGTATGCCCCCAGGCCAACCCTCTCTCTCCCGTGCCCTCCATCCTCCTCCCAGGCAGGAGCCGAGCCGCCGGCCGCCGCCAAAATTCAGGCGCCTCAGCACCTCTCTCTTCCCCCTAGACACTCCAGCACCCTCTCGTCACAACCACCAACTCCCCTGCACTACATTTTCTCCTCCCCATGCCTGCCTCACCATATCGAACCTCATCATCACCTGTCCCTACCGTGGCCGAAGGCTCGCTCGCTCCAGCGCTCCCTGGCGGAAACGGGACCCCCAGGTGGACGCGGCCAATCCTCCCGAGCATGCCGGTATCTAGACAGTCGCCGGAGGTGGCCGGAGCCACCGAAACAGGCACCGGCGAGCACACAGCCTCGCCTCCTCTGCCTCTCCCCTACTTGAGCGGGAGTTAGGGGCAGAACCCGTCAAGCGGGCCCCGCCTGTCAGCGAGTAAGCGCCCAGGCCCACGCAGTTTAAGTGGAGACGCACCTGCGTTCTCTGCCTCCCCGCAGCAAAGATGTCCCATGCGGAATACGCCTTCGATGTGGCCTCCTGCACCCATGGCTGAGTTGCTGGGCCGTCCCACCGCTATCTCTCGCCCTGAGCGCTTGATAACGGTAAAGCTCTTTCCTTTTCCTTTTCCTTTTTATTTTCCAGAGATTTGTAAAATCTCCCAAATATTCATATTAGCTCCAAATTTGATGATTCAAAATCCTAGGTGTTCCTAAAATCATGCTCTATCACTTGGTGTTGTTCGCACATTTTTTCAGGAAACTTTTCCTCACACTTATTTATAAAAAACCCATTTTCCTATTTCAGTGATGGACTTTGGAAAATCACAGAGGGCTCATATTTGATCCAAATGCACTGATTGAAATTCCTAGATACTTCTAAGTTCATAACTTAGTTTATGAACATTTTTCCTTATGCTTTCTCAACCTCATAAATTATTGAACCATTTTATCATATAGGGTCAACTTTGCAAATCCCTATGAAATTCATGCCAACTCCAAATCCTGTGAAACCAACTCCAAGATGCTTCCAAAATCATGCCTTGTTAAATGGGTGCCCTTGCTCATTTTGCAAAATAAAGTTTCTATGGACTCTTTGTAGATCCATTAAATCCCTTGTTTCCATCATATTGAAATGTTCAAAAATATCTATTGATCCAATTCCAATGAAACCCCTCTGGTTATTTTTCATATAACTAGAGTTGTCCTAGAAAAGTCCAATTCCTATTTTTAGAGTACTTTTTATTTTTTTTCCTTGTTGTGTTGCTTTTTGTGATTGCTTTCGACGATAGTTGACGAAGTAGATGGAGTACTTGGTGATAGACCAGAAGATTTGAAGACTTTGCTGAGCCAGGCAAGCAGCCCCTTGACCATGTCTATGAAACCCTTTTTATGCATGTCATATAGCACTTTGTTATTGTTGCATCGGAATCATGATGAAAGGGTAACCACTTTGGTGGGTAGCCCCGTTACTTTCCTCATTGATATTTGCATGGTGCATGACCCTACCTTCCTACGAAGGTTATGCGGGTGGGAGTAGATAGGATGCTAAAGTAGAAGCTACGCAGATAGGACGGGTATATGCTTGGTGATGGAGACAAAAGTACTTTCAAAGACTTTTCGAAAACCCCGTTGGGTGCCACTAATGCCCGAGGGAGATGTTGAGCTAGGTAACCACTTGTTAAAGAAGTGGTGTACCGAGGCAAGTGAGTGTGTTGTTTTTGAAAACCGATTTGTTTAAGTTTCGACCATTACTCCAACCTTACATGTACGACCACAATACCCCTTATGGGACGGGGCTTTGTTGATTACCTTGGTCGATGCTAGCAGAGAGCCTGCATTACTAGTGGCGGGAGAGTATGAGTTACTCTCTTGATACGGGGTCGTGCCTGGTAGGGCGACTATGGATGTTTTTACATACACCGGGCACACCGTTGTGTCCCATCTTGGATGGTACGATCTTGAGCGAGTCTCGTGTGATGTACATCATGAGGACATGGGCCAACGAGTGGACTCTTTGCTTAGTATTGTCAAGGGAAAGATATTTTTCGGGTGCCTACCTCGGGTACTTGATGTGCCGCGAGTCGTGGATTGACATGAAGGTTCCCTGAGTCTTGTGGGTAAAGTGTGCAACCTCTGTAGAGTGTAAAACTATTCGAATAGCCATGTCCACGATCAAGCACAGTTGCATAACCGCTCTTGGGCTACGTCCATTGTTTACAAAACCTGGTGTATGTGTGTGAGGGAGAAAACTACTTGAGTCGAGTCGAATGACATGACATGTTGATTAAGATGGAGTTGAAGCAAGCTCTGTTTATGTTGATATCTATAACCTGTTCATATAGATATCTGAATTCTTATGATGTAGGCTTTACAAGTTGTTAGGACATGTCATTGCACTAAAAGTAGCTTTCTGCAAAATTACCTACTTAGTGTTATATCATGCATTGTTGTACCTTGTTCCAAAACATGGGTTGCTTGCGATTACATTCAAACGTACACACTGGCTTGTCCCTGGCTATTTACTTGGCCGGGCCTGGAAGAGCAGGGTTATGAAGAAGAGTTCTATCGGTGTTCTGGGATCGGGGGTACCCAGACTTGCTTGCCTGCGGCCCACGGCGTGGCCCCCTCGACGGCCTGGTACAGCCCAGCAGCAAGGACTCCAAGACAAGACCCTCGTGAGGGCCCCCTGGCCTCGCGAGGCGGACGACACTAAGACCTCTAGAGGAGAGGCCTCCCTAGGCTGCCTCCCAAGGAGCGAAGATTTCTATGCAGGTACCCAGCCTCCCGAGGCAGTGATGACGTGAGCCATGACGACAAAGGCCAGACGGGTGCCAGCGGGCGCAGAGGAGGCAGTTTCCCTTTCGGTGCTAAGGGAGCAAGGACAGGCATGGGTTCCCAAGGAGCCCTCCAAAGGTTTCCATTCCGGTGCAACGAGACCAAGACCACGAGCTCGGTAGGGCGGATGTCATCGCTGAGCCCACCGCTGCGTCACGCCCAGAAGCTTTGCAGGCGAAGACCACCTTTCGTCAAGATAAGATGTAGTACTTGTCCCCTTTCGAATTGGCCACTGTGGGATCCCTTCCTGCCTAAGTTTTCAGAGAAGAGGACCGAGGCCACTATAAATATAGGCTAGCCACCACCAAAGAGGGGGTCGACCGATTCCACCCTCACCACTTGAGCCCTCGCGAGGTTGCTCAAACCACTGTACTAGTTCATCCTCAACCTCCTCGTGAGGCCAATCCACCACAAAGCAGGAGTAGGGTTTTACACCGCAAGGTGGCCCGAACCTGGGTAAACTATCGTGTTCATCTTCTTCCATGCTCGCACGAATCCGGTGAGGCTAGGCTGTAGGGTAACGAGCTAGAGACCAAAGAGGTTGAGATCTTCACACACGCCCCAGAGTTTGAACCTTCTTGGGTCTGCGGAGCCCTAAATCCGACATTTGGCGTGCTAGGTAGAGGCGTGTCGAAGTCCTTCTTCCACCTCCGCTTCATCTCCGCTCCGTCGCTCCCATTGCCGATGCACACCGTGTTCGCGCCAAGCATCGGGCCGCTCGTGTCGCCCAGACGGCACCTGTGGGCACCGGTGCTCCTCGCCGCTCTGCCTCCCCCGTGGCCAACGCTGCCACTGACCCTGCTGCTCACGAGCAGCAGGAATCGTCGCTGCCACCCTCCATGTGGCGTGATGGTCGCACAGCTACTCCGTCACCTACTCCGGCCATGGCGTCGTCCTCCCACGCTCGCCACAGGCTGGCGAACGCGAAGGCTATGCTGCGCATGGCGCGTGAGCTGCTGTGCTACCGCCCCACCAACGACTGGATTGGCCTCATCGCCAAGCTCGTCAACACCGCCGGTGAAGTCCCTACACTCACCCGCTCGCTCCTTCCCCCGCCATCCCAGGCGGGCGCCGTGGCTCACGGCGCACCTCCTCCTCCTCCTCTGCGTGACGCCGACCCTAAGCCCAGGCGTGATGCGCCCCAGCGCAACCCGCCACGCGGAGCGCCGGCGCGCGATGAAGTGAGCTGCCAGGTGGTCCAGCGGCCGCAAGCCGATGCGCGCACACTCCCAGCGCCACGGCGCCAGCACCAGGACCGTGCGCCAGCAGAGGTTGCGGTGCGTGGGCGTCAAGACCGAGCTCACCCCGTGCGCGCTGCTCCCATGAGCACGGCGGGCTGCCGCGCCTTCACCCCGGAGCAGCGCTGCGTCAACTGGCCTGACAAGTTCAAGCCGGATCTGCCTCCGCACTACGACGGTACCCCTGACCCAACGGACTTTCTCCAGCTCTACTCTCTGAGCATCGAGGCGGCGAACGGAGAGGACAAGGTCATGGTGAATTGGTTCCCCATGGCCCTCAAGGATGGTGCGCGCTCCTAGCTCCTGCACCTCCCGGAGGGGTCGATCTCCTCCTGGGACGAACTTCGCGAGTGTTTCATCGCCAACTTCCAGGGCACCCGTGACCGCACTCCTGCAGTGGGTGACCTGCGGCGCATGAAGCAGCAGCCGAGCGAGACCTTGCACAAGTAAAATCAGCACTTCACGAATGTCCGCCTCAAGATCCCGAAGTAGTCGGACAAGGCCATCATCTCAGCGTTCACTGATGGCGTCCGGGATGTCAAGATGAAGGAAGAGCTTGCCATCCATGAGGACATGTGCTCGGCCCTGGAGATGTTCAACCTGGTGAACAAATGTGCAAGGGCCGAGGAGGGCCGCCTCTCCCTCCTGGAGCTTCGTGAGGCCGACCCTGAAGATAAGAAGGCCAAGGCTAAGGAGGCAACGTGCAAGGGTCCCGCCGTGCTCGCGGCTGAACCTTAGATGAAGCATGGTCACGACCACGATGAACCACCCAGGGGCAACCGCCCATTCTCTATCTTCCACAACATGCACATCCAAAACACCAATGACTGCCAGGAGCTCAGGGCCCTTCGCGATGGGCGCCTTGGTCGCCGCCCCGAGCATGGTGACCGTGGCTACAGCCATGGAGGAGGCCGCTGGGACAACCGCGACCCTCGCCAGGAATGGCGCGACCAGCCTCGTGTCGTGGGAAACCACGGCCACCTATGGGGCCAGCATCCCCTTTTGGTTCGGCGAGGGGATGGACACGTTGCACAAAGAGCGGAGAAGCATCGCGCAGCACGGCAGAGATCACATGGGCAGTCTTTAACCAGGTTTGGGCCACCGTGAGGCGTAAAACCCTACTCCTACTTTGGTGGATTGATGGTGGATAATGGTGGTGAAACGTAGCACACTCGCCCGGCAAGGTTGCTCTGGGGGCGAGAGTGGCTACGCGCGTATGGATATGCGAGGATCCAACCCTTTCTACGATCACCATGGGCCTCCTTTTATAGACTAAGGGGTCACCACAGTGGCAAATCAGTCTTTGCATACTGATTAGATAGCTAACAGTGCTATCATATCTAACTCTGTAGGATGATAGAGCGCATTAAATGCGCCGCTCTGTGTCACATCACAGCTTGCCCGGCAAGCCTTGTCGGGCTGTTTTGCCAGCTTCACACCTGCTTGCTTGACACGTCTCAGGACGGGTGTCATATGCAGGTGTTTGCTGTAAGAAGTGGCTGCCATGTGGCAGAAAGCAGCCACCTAGTCACCTTGGAGCTTGACACCGCTTCAATTACTGACTTGCGTCGCTTGTGAGGTGGAGCGGTGGAGTGGCTTGCCTCCGCCAGACCCGGCAGGCCTGCCCGGACGATCTGGGAGCTTGCTTCCGGGGGGAAAACCCAACCCTGCCAGGCTCGCCTGCCCAGCAAGGTAGGCCCTTCCCTTAGCGATGCCTCGTTCCTCTGGCTCGCCTTGGCCTTCTCGACTTGCTCTTGGATCCTTCAAAGGAATTGATCCTCCTTGTTTGGTTTGATCTTGGTCTTGCAATCTTGTCTCTGGCCTGTGCACAGTCCGTGCAATGAACCCAGGGTCTGTTGCACCGACAGGAGCCCGCGGGCCTGGCATGGACGCGCCGCTGGGTGTCGTCGGGGTAGGCCCTAACCAGTGCACAGGCAGAAATGTAAGGGCAGCTCCGCCCTTTGAGATCCTCTTTGTTTCTTCATTAACTTGAGCTCGGGTCAGTTTTCGGTTTTCCCGCGCGCCGTGCAACGCCAATTGTAATGGGGCCATTCTTGTAATGGCCCATGAATGACTTTAACGCACGGGCGGGTAACTGCCAATTCACCCTTCCCACCGCGCCCTTATCCTCAGCCACGTATGCCGCATGCATTGAGTGGGTAGGTAATGGAGGCGCGTGGTGCGGGAGGGCATCAAAGCAGGGGCCCGGTCTTCTTGGATTGGTGGAGGAGGACCGCGGGTACTCGCCGGGGAATCAGCCCCCACCCCCAGCTCGCCTATAAAAGGAGGAGCGGGGGAGGAGCGGAGGCATTCATCCACATTCCACTCCTCCTCTGCCTTCTATTTCTTTTGGGTATGATGAAAGGAAGAGCCTGGGGCAAGTACCCGGGCCCTAGCATGGAGTTTCGTATGAGCCCCATGGGGGTGCTCGGGCAGCGCGGCGGTAGCACCAGAGGTGGCGACTCTGGTGTGGTCATCGCCGGGACGCCCGTGGCTTCAACTTTAGTGAGAAGCGACGCAAATGACACCATGTCGAGGCCCAAAATGGGTAGAAGGTGTGGTAGTCAATTGTGGCCTATCCCCCCTTTCCCTGTGGCGTCGGAGGGAGGTTGCAAAAATGGTTCGCCATTGGTGAGAGCGGACCCTATCTCCCCGTACTCTGCCCGTCCGGCGCATGGGAGAGCCTCTAGTCCTTGTGCATGCTTCCTTAACGGGCGGGGTCTTCGTGTCGTCGGGCCATCAGGGACACCCATGCTCTTTGTGGGGGTCTCTTGGGACGCGCGGCGTTTGCATCGAAGGTGGCGGCAACCCACGGCGCGTCAAGAACGGGGGCGACCGTTCCAACGAGCCGTGTTTGCCGGTGACTCCGTCTGAGTTCCCAGCAGTGCCACCCCCCGCGCCTGCCCTCCGGTTTCTTCCTCTTAACCCGTCGGCGGCGTTCTCCTAATCCTCGGGAGGCGCCGAATCCAGGCCCGCCTTCCGCCTTCTCCGTCTGTTCCTGCGATTTCCTGAAGGAGATGGACAAGGGCAAAGGCATCACGGGGCACTTATCTTTTTTTAGTCTTAAATCCGTAGGCACTTGCCAAATTTTAGTTCAAATAATGTAATCTCTTGTATCCATGTTTATGTTCCGTGAGATTTGTACTTGTTGATCAGCATATTAATGAAAAAGATAAGCTTGCCGAGCACTTGTGCATCTATGACATCCATGCAGAGGAGAAACACCTCCATACTTTCACGTAAACAAGTAGGTCCCGGTAAGCTAACTTGCTGGCACCCCATACGGCTGCTGCCGTGAGGCTGAGCCTGCCGAGCGCAGAACCTATTGGGAGAGACCAGCCCCCCGTCAACCCCTTTCAGCCAAAGGCCACTACGACCATCCTGACCGAAGCAACATTCGTGCCAGTAGATGGCAGCACCTTTGTTTCCGAGGCGGCGAGGTTTTCGTATGCACAAGTTCTACTCATGGAACATGTATGGATAAGAGATGGAACTTATCTGTTTGGCTTGCTGGAGATCGCAGTGTTGGCTTGTCTTCGCATCCTCTTCCTAGGACTAAGTCCACGGCAGGAGCCTGCATTTTATGCAAATGAAGATGATGCTAGATGCAATCTATCTAATGATCATGCAACCTATCTACATGAATCATGAAATTCTTATGAAATGCTTATGCATGCATGCAACTTGCCGGGGGCCCCCAGCGCTTCATTTATTTCTCTGTTGCTTAGGGTTACATGCAGCTGAGGCAAGGCCTGTACAAAAGGGTGGTTGCCGGGCAGGGCCCGGCAGCCGTGCCTTACGGGTAGAACTTGCGGAGATGCTCAATATTCCATGAGTTTTGCAATTGAATGACATCTCTGGTCTCCAGACGGACTACACCAGGTCTGGTGACTCGTACTACCCGGTAAGGGCCTTCCCACTTCGGCGATAGCTTGTTTGTACCCTTGGCGGACTGAACGCGCCTAAGGACAAGGTCGCCTTCCTCAAAACACCGGGCATGAACCCTGTGGCTATGATAGCGACGCAGGGATTGCTGATAGCGTGCAGCACGCGTAGCAACCCGGAGACGCTTCTTGTCGAGAAGCACGGCATCGTCACGCATGTGCTGTTCATGTGCTACGTCATCGTAGGCAAGCACTCGAGGTGACCCGTAAATGAGTTCCGTGGGGATAACTGCTTCTGCCCCATAGACTAGGGAGAAGGGAGTCTGCCCGGTAGCTCGGTTTGGTGTCATTCTAAGGGACCAAAGAACCACCGGCAGTTCATTGATCCATTGCGTGCCGTGCTTCCGCAGCTTATCAAACGTTCTTGTCTTGAGTCCTCGCAGCACTTCAGCGTTCGCCCTCTCAGCTTGTCCATTGCTTCTGGGATGTGCGATAGATGCAAATGAGATCTTGCTTCCGAGGGCATGAAGATATTGCATGAAGGCGCGGCTCGTGAACTAGGTGCCGTTGTCGGTGATGATCCGGGCAGGAACCCCGAAGCGGCACACCAAACCTTTCAAGAACTTGATAGCTGACTGAGCAGTCACCTTTCTCATGACATCTACTTCCGGCCACTTTGTAAACTTGTCGATTGCAACGAACAAGAATTCAAAGCCCCCGGCAGCTCAGGGGGAAGGGCCGAGGATATTGAGCCCCCAGACCGAAAACGGCCATGACAAAGGGATTGTCTGGAGTGCTTGGGCAGGCAGATGGATATTTTTGGAATGGAACTGACAGGCTTCGCACTTGGTGATGAGCTCAACCGCATCTTGGAGGGCTGTAGGCCAATAGAATCCTTGCTGGAATGCTTTCCCAACAAAAGCCCTTGATCCAATATGGGAGCCGCACATGCCTTTGTGTATGTCTGCCTGTAGTTCCTTTCCTCCTTCCCTGCAAATGCACTTCAATTTCACACTGTTGGGCCTTCTTCTGTACAGTGTGTCATTGACAAAATGATACATACTGGCCCTCCGGGCTACTCTTTCAGCTTCTTCTTGCTCTTCAGGAAGTTCTCCGGTTTGGAGGAAATGGACTATGTGCCTTGCCCAAGTTGGAGCCTGAGGCTCGGCAACGAGGACTAGCGGCACCTCCTCATTTGTGGGGGCGCATCCCTTGACTGCGGGGACCAATGGCCCGGCAGGAGGGTGCAGCCCAGCAAGCGAAGGGGAGTTGTTTTTGGCAGGGTCCCTGCCAGGAGCCCTGAAAGGCTCTACCGGGAGAGGCTTACCAGAGTCCAATTTCCTCCTCTTTCATGCCATTGTTGTTGGGGATACGGAGGGCTGAGTAAGATGGAGAACAAAAGTCCCTGGTTCCATAGGAAGCTTCTGCGCAGCGCACTTTGACAGGTGATCAGCAATGCTGTTTTCCACACGGGGTACGTGTTCTGTTTGCAACCCGTCAAAGTGCTCCTCCAATCTTCTCACCTCCTCGATGTATGCCTCCATCAATGGGCTTTGGTAATCCTTGTTGACTTGTCTCACCACCAGTTGTGAATCTCCTCGAATGATTAGCTTCTTGATTCCCAATTCTGTGGCAATTCTGAGCCTGGCAAGAAGCCCTTCATATTCTGTTGTATTGTTGGTTGCCTCTTCCCGGGGAAAGTGCATCCAGACGACGTACCTCAGGTGTTCTCCAGTGGGAGCCACGAGAAGCACGCCAGCCCCTGCACCTTCTAGGGAGAAGGCACCATCGAAATACATGATCCATTCTTGGGGCGCTTCTTTGCCGGGGATAACAGTTTCCTGTGCCTCTTCATCAGGGGTTGGCATCCATTCTGCAATAAACTCTGCCAACACCCTGCTCTGGATTGTTGATGTGCTTTCAAACTTCAGGCCAAAGCTGGATAACTCCAATGCCCACTCCACTATCCTGCCCGTGGCCTCTGGGTTTTGAAGTATCCTTTGCAACGGGAAGCGGGTGACAACCATGATCTCATGGGCTTGGAAGTAGTGGCGCAGTTTCCTTGAGGCCATGATAAGGCCAAAGATCAACTTTTGCATGCTAGAATACCTGGATCTAGCCCCCTGCAACAGGGAGCTGACGAAGTATACTGGGCGCTTCACCACCTTCTTCCTTGCCGTGTCCTTGGGGTTGCTTCCAATGCCGTGCTCTTCTTTGTCCTGATCCGTATCTGGCCTTGCCGGGCCGCTCTCTTCCTCTTCTCGCTGTGCTACTAGGGCCACACTAACCACTTGATTAGTTGCTGCCAGATATAGCAGTAACGGCTCTTGTGGTTTGGGTGCGACCAAAGTAGGCACAGAAGACAAGTAGGCCTTCAAATCCTGCAGCGCAGCATCTGCTTACAGGGTTCGCTTCATGGGTGCTGCCCTCTTCAAAATCTTGAAGAACGGCAGGGCGCGCTCGGCAGACTTGGAGATGAATCTGCTAAGCGTGGCAACGCATCCTGTCAAACGCCTCACATCCTTAACTATCTTGGGTGCATGTATCTGCTCAATAGCCTTGATCTTATTGGGGTTGGCCTCTATCCCACGGTGGGACACAAAGAAACCAAATAGCTTGCTGGAGGGAACGACAAACACGCACTTCTCCGGATTCAGCTTCAAGTTGATCTTGCGCAGATTAGCAAATGTCTCTTCTAAATCCTGAATGAGGGTTGATCTGTCCTTGGTCTTGACCACAATATCATCCATTTAGGCTTCAATGTTCCTGTGCAACTGTGGTTCAAAGCCAATCTGGACTGCTCTTGCAAAAGTGGACCCGGCACTCTTCAACCCGAAAGGCATGCACACAAAGCAGTACGTGCCGCATGGGGTGATGAATGAAGTCTTTTCTTCGTCTTCCTTGGACATAAAAATCTGATGGTATCCAGAGTATGCATCCAAAAAAGAGAGCAACTCACATCCTGAAGTAGAATCCACTATCTGGTCAATGCGCGGCAAGGGAAATGGGTCCTTTGGGCATGCCTTGTTCAGATCCGTAAAATCTATGCAAAGCCTCCATTTTCCATTAGCCTTGCGCACAACCACTGGGTTTGCTAACCATGTTGGATGTAGTACTCCTCTGACCAAACCAGCTGCTTCAAGTTTCTTGATTTCCTCGGCAATGAACTGATGTTGTTCCAAGGCCTGCTTCTGAACCTTCTGCTTGACGGGCCGGGCATGTGGGCAGACAACAAGGTGGTGCTCGATTATCTCCCTGAGAACACCGGGGATATCAGATGGTTGCCAGGCAAACACATCGATATTTTCCCGCAGGAAGGCAACGAGCGCGCTTTCCTATTTGTCATCAAGGGTGGCGCTAATAGTGAAAGTACCATCAGCGCTAGCCAGCCCTACCGCGACCTTTTTCACTTGGGGTGTAGTAGCCTTGGATCTATTGCTATTGGAACTCTCTGGTGTATCATCAACGGGTGCGGCACATTCCACAGAGGTACGCTTCCCAGATTCCTTGCCAGTGCCTCTGCTATGCTTTTCCTTGGCGGGAACTATGGCTTCCGCGACCTCTGCCGCGACCGCGTCCCAGTACATCTTATCCACGCAAATAATTGCGTCTTTCTTGTCCGATGGAACGGAAATGACGCCCATCGGCCCTGGCATCTTCAAGGTGTTGTAGGCATAGTGGGATGCTGCCATGAATTTGGCCAGGGCCGGGCACCCAAGGATCCCGTTGTATGCCAGAGGGAGGTCAACCACATCAAACACAACTTTATCAGTCCTGTAGTTCAACTCCCCTCCAAATGTCACTGGCAACATAACCTTTCCCTTAGGACGGCTCCTGCCGGGATTGACTCATTGAAATGTGCATGTGGCCTTAAGTTCTTCCTCTGCTATCTGGAGTTTGCTGATAACCTTTGGGGAAATCAGATTCAACCCGGCCACGCTGTCAACCAGCATCTTTGTGACCTTGAGGTTGCGAATTGTTGGTGAGACCAACAACGGCAAGCACCCTACCGCAGTGATGCGGTCGGGGTGGTCATCTTCATCGAAGATGATGGGCGTGCATGACCACTTGAGCGGCTTCCGAGAATCTGCCGCTGGCTCCATGGCATTGACTTCACGCGCCCACTGTTTAAGTTGGCGGTGAGAGTAGTGCAAAGATGCACCCCCGTCAATGCACAGGGCGTCAGTGGCCTTCTGGAATTCCTGCTCGCTAGTTTCCTCTTCATTCCCTCCATCACTCTCATTACTACAATCCTCCTTCTCTCGGCCCTTGGCGGGTTTCCCTTGGTTCCGAGGAGCCTTGCCAGGGTGATTTGCTTCACCACCCCGGCCCTTCCCGCCAGCGCCATTCTGACCTTTTTCCTTATCACGCTTCTCATACTCAGCCTTCTGTCTCTTGATGAGCTCCTCAACTTGATAACACTCCTGGAGATCATGGCCCTTGGTTCGATGAATCTTACAGTACGGCCCATCACCTTTCCCAGCTTTCTCGGCAGCCGCCGCCTCCCGTCAGTCAGCGCATGTGGTAGCCTCCTTGCCGGGGGCTTCAGCCTTGGCCTTCTTGCCGGTACTAGGCGTGCCTGACCCCTCAACAGCCATCACTGTCTTATCCTTGCGCTTCTTGTTGTGCTTCTTGTTCTTCTTCTTCTTACTGATGGTTTTGTCGTCATCTTCTGAGTCGATGTCGACGCAATCTTCCACTCCAGGAAGTTTCCTCCCCTCCTCCACCCAAGCACACTTGTCCACCAAAGTGTAGAGCTCCTTCATAGTCTTGGGCAACCGAACGTTCATCTTGGAACATATCCTGCGGTTGCGCATGTTGGATTGGAAGGCAGCTATCACAGCAACTTGGTGGATATCTGGGATATTTCTGTGGACCCGACTGAATCTCTGCAAGTACTTCCACAGAGCTTCTCCTTCTTTCTGCCGGAGAAGCTGCAAGTCATTGGGCTGCCCTGGTTCTTGATGGCCACCCGTGAAGGCACCAAAGAACTTGTGGCGTAGGTTAGCCCAGGTTGAAATGGAGTTCTTCGGCAGGTGCATCAGCCAATACCTCACATTTGACTTGAGGGCCAGAGGGAAGTAGTTGGCAAACACCTCCTCATCTCTTCCCCCGGCAGCTTGAACAGCGATGGTGTAGATGCTCAAGAACTCTGTCGGGTTTAGTCTCCCATCATACATCTCGGGTATCTTTGGCTTGAACATGCGAGTGGACGGCCAACGGACTTGCCGCGGCTCACGGGTGAAGGCAAGGCACCCAACCTCGAAAGGCAGGCACCCGCCATCTCCGAGCGCGGGCTCGTCGACGTCGGGGCCATCGCACCCATTGGTCTGGCGGGGGTTGTCGCGGCGCCGCTCGTCGATGAAGCGCGCGCCTTCCCTTCGCCTGCCCTTTGGGGCACGCTGTCGGCCTTGACGCACTCGAGGATCTGACGAGGCCATCGAGACGTCATCGGGCGCCTGGACTTGCGGCTTCCGGGCGGCTTGCCGTGGTGGGGGATTGCACCGTGAGGGTGGCCCCTCCCGCACGACCAGCCGCACGAATCGTCATTGCTGCCTGGGGAGGCCGTGGCGGTCCGGCCCGCTGTGATCCTTCCGCCTCGGCATAACCTATCAAACTTTGGATGGTGGCTCGCCACTCATCCATCTGGTCTGCCGCCGGTGTAAATCTCCACAGCAGTTGGGCTCGCGTCATGGCCTCTAAGGCAGTGCTTGGCATAGGTGATGACGATGTAGATTGTAGTGTCGCTCGGCTCCTGACATTGCCAGTGGCGACTGCGCCGCGCCCTTGCTGCTGTGAACCAGCCGTTTGGACGGCATGGTGACGCGGCGGAGGCGCCTGAGGGCCAGCGGCTCCATTGGGCACAGTAGCTGGGTCAGCCCACCCCAGGGGTGGCGCGTGCCCTGCAGTCGTGGTTGTAGCGGGGGCGGCTGAAGGGTTGTGATTCGCCCCAGAGCGAGCATCATCACTGCGGCTATGCCCGTTGGCGAGGAGAAAGGGTTCAGGCGGAACGACCCCTCCTTCCGTACCTCATGGAGCATGGCCGTCTGGATGTTGCTGATGATGTCCTTCCCCGGTACCTTCCATTCCTACTTCGGCCGTGGGGGAGGTGCCGACGGCGCCGCCTGTGCTAACCACGTCCCTCGCAGCATCCACACTCTCGTGAGCCCCCGCATTCCCCATGACGTCAGCGGTCGTGGGCGGTGGAGCCTTCGAGGTGGACGGGTGATTTGCAACTCCGGGCTTCCTCTTGGGCGGCATAGTCGATGACACCGCCGACGATGAAAATGTCGATGAAGATGACGCGCAGCGTATGCTCTCGGTTTCGCGCAAGTGATCCCCCTACCTGGCGTGCCAAAGATGTCGTGGGAAACCACGGCCACCTATGGGGCCATCAGCCCCTTTTGGTTCAGCGGGGGGATGGACACGTTGCACCAAGAGCGGAGAAGCATCGTGCAGCACGGCAGAGATCACACGGGCAGTCTTTACCCAGGTTCGGGCCGCCGTGATGCGTAAAACCCTACTCGTGCTTTGGTGGATTGATGGTGGATAATGGTGGTGAAACGTAGCACACTCGCCCGGCAAGGTTGCTCTGGGGGCGAGAGTGGCTACGCGTGCATGCATATGCGAGGATCCAACCCTTTCTATGGTCCCCATGGGCCTCCTTTTATAGACTAAGGGGTCACCACAGTGGCAAATCAGTCTTTGCGTACTGATTAGATAGCTAACAGTGCTATCATATCTAACTCTGCAGGCTGACAAAGCGCATTAAATGCGCCGCTCTGTGTCACATCACAGCTCGCCCGGCAAGCCCTGCCGGGCTGTTTTGCCAGCTTCGTGCCTGCTTGCTTGACACGTCTTAGGATGGGTGTCATATGGAGGTGTTTGCTGTAGGAAGTGGCTGCCATGTGGCAGAAAGCAGCCACTTAGTCAACTTGGAGCTTGATACGCTTGGATTACTGACTTGCGTCGCTTGTGAGGTGGAGCGTTGGAGTGGCTTGCCTCCGCCAGCCTTGGCAGGCCTGCCGGGACGATCTGGGAGCTTGCTTCCAGGGGAAAATCCAACCCTGCTAGGCTCGCCTGCCCGACAAGGTAGGCCCTTCCCTTAGCGATGCCTCGTTCCTCTAGCTCGCCTTGGCCTTCTCGACTTGCTCTTGGATCCTTCAAAGGAATTGATCCTCCTTGTTTGGTTTGATCTTGGTCTTGCAATCTTGTCTCTGGCCTGTGCACAGTCCGTGCAATGGACCCAGGGTCTGTTGCACCGACACCACGCGAGGACCGCTGGAGTGATGAGCCTCGCAATGCGCCCTGGCGCGATCAGCCTCGTGAGGCCCGTCCTCAGGGCAATGCCGGCCTCCCACCGCTGCCGCCGCCACCAAGGAGGAATGATGACAATCGGCAGGATGATGGGGCTGGGGGCTTCCAGGAGCTTCGGGCGATCGCCTCCATTCTGGGCGGTGCTCGGGCCCCCGCTTCACATCGCAGCTTCAAGCAGTTCTCTCGTGAGGTGAACACGGCCCTCCCAAAGCTTGAGGCCGCGCATCCCCTCAAGTGGTCGCAGTACGCTATCACCTTCGATTCCAAGGATCACCTCAAGTGCTTGTCCGCTGGAGGCGCGCTTCCCATGCTCTGCGCGCCCACCATCAGCAACGTCCTCGTCACCAAGACCCTCATCGATGGTGGTGCGGGGCTCAATGTTCTCTCTGTCGAGACGTTCGAGACGCTCCAAGTGCCTTACGACTAGATCCTGCCAACCAAGCCTTTCTCAGGTGTGACCAACGGCTCCACCGTCCCCCTGGGGCAGATACACCTCCTAGTCACCTTCGGCAAGCGCGACAACTACCACATTGAGCTCATTGACTTCGACGTCGCCCACATCGGCCTCCCGTACAACGCCATCCTTGGGTATCCGGCCCTTGCCAAGTTCATGGCGGCGACCCACCATGGCTACAATGTCCTCAAGATGCCAGGCAGCGGCGGCATCATCACGATCGCCTGCGATGAAAAAAGATGCGGTGTGCTCCCTCGAGCGCGCCTACCAGGCTGCGGTGCCCGAAAACTCTGACGATGAGGGCGTCGTCCTGCCTCCTGAGGCCACCCCCAAGAAGAAGAAGCAGCTCCTTCCCAAGAGCCGTCAGGAAGGCGCGCCCGGCGCCCCCCTCAGGACGGGCTCGAGGGCTCTCATCTGGAGGGCCTCTGACCTAACCAGCGTGACGAGGGAGGTCCTCGGGCACCACATGGAGGCGTGTTTCGAGGCGAGCCCCCGCAAGCAAGACGCACAGCGTGAGGCGCCATGTGCGCGAGAGTTCATCACCAAGGCGGTCCAGGAGCTTCACCAGGCAAGGGCCATGCACGGCGAGCGTCTCCCCGCACAGCCTCCCAGTGCAGCTGCGGCCCCTGACACGGGCAGCGAGCTGCGTGTCTGCGTCAACATCCCGAGTCTCAACAGGGCCGCATCGCAAGGCCTCTTCTGGCCAACGTGCGTCGGCCGGAGTGGGGGCTACCCCTGCAGCTACGTCCGCATGCCATTTGGCCTGCTGAACGTGTGCGCCATGAACCAGCGCCTTGCGCAGCGTGCTGTGGCGTCTCACGAGGCCAGGCGCTTGGCAGTCATGCCAGAGGAGGTCGCGGACACTCGCGAGCCCCCCGGACCTCGTGAGCCTCCCAGGCCTCAGGAGCCGGCCAGCTCGTGAGGAACGATCTTCATGGCACGCGTCTTCAGCTACCCCGGCGCCTCTACAACACTGGTGCCAGGTGACTTTTTGGTCTGTTCAATTGAGGGCGCCCCCCGGGCTGCATCATCCTTAGGCTGTCGGGGTCCGCCCCGCGGTTGCACTGTTTCGATTTATGTAATTTGGACCAGCTATGCTCGGATAAGCCGCTGTGGCCGTTTACCTTGAGCCTGACCATGTATTGCTCCTCGAGTTGCCCCTACGGGCTTTGCACATTGCTAGCTCTCCCCTTGAACGTCCCAAGAAAGGGGGCTAACGGCACGGCGCCTGTGCTCGGGTCCGTCCCTGTAGTGCCGATAAACATAAGAGACTGAGCTCTGGCTCACGGGCCGGTCCCGCGCACGTCACCTCACCAAGTCCTTAGTGCCTTCGTCTTCTCACGGAACGATCACGAGCAGATCAGCAAGCACAGCCGCCCCATATATGTTGCAACTAACTAATATGCAGGAACCTCCGGAGACAGGACCTCGGGTGGCCTTGCCAACACCTCGCCGCCCTAAAAGGACACGCCGCGATCAAGCAGCGCTCCAGCTTGCGAAAGGTAAATCATTTCATGCACCACGTGCCACGAGGCACAGCCTTTCCTAAGAACAAGCGGGGCGAGCCATTTCTCTCTCGTGCAAATCGCTTGCATGTTAAAGGGGGGCCCTTGTGCATCGCGCCTCAGCGGCTCCTACTGGCTCTTGAACCCTCACCCCCTGGCCTTGACCACGGCATCGCGACCTGG
The DNA here is from genome assembly GCA_011799875.1 of Thinopyrum elongatum. Classification (NCBI taxonomy): domain Eukaryota; kingdom Viridiplantae; phylum Streptophyta; class Magnoliopsida; order Poales; family Poaceae; genus Thinopyrum; species Thinopyrum elongatum. Next base: position 232,167,334 of record CM022300.1, read on the forward strand.
CATACCAGCGGCGCCTCAGCCCTGCTCGAGGGCCGGGTCCTGAGAACGTAGAGCTCCATGATGAGCGGGAAGAGAGGGGTCACTAGCCTTGTAGAGGGGTACAGGGGGAGGGGTGTGGCCCAATGCTGGTGGCGTTTTTTGAAATATGATGGCCATCAGTCTCCTCACGCACCTCTTGCAGTGTTTGCCTTGATTCCTCACAGAACAGGCAGCATGCCCAAGATCAAAAGCCTGAAGAAGCTTGCCCTCACGACGAAAGAACCACCGTAGGCTGCAAGCCCGCTAAGCTAAGTCATCTCACACGCGCTAGCGTGAGCCTTGTCATTGACATTTTGTTTTCTTGCGACCTCGCTTGGGCAAGGAAACCTTCCTCTTAGTCTTTCGGGAGCTGCTTGCATGCCAAAGGGGACCTCCTGAGCATCACGCCACAGGGGCTCTTACCGGACCTCGGGCCGCTCACCTCCTGGCCTTGACCACGGCATCGCGACCTGACATACCAGCGACGGCCGAAGCATGCCTGGGGACTGGGTCCTGTTGGCGTAGAGCACTAAGCTGCTGCAGGGGCAAAAAGGGGGCTCGTGCCCAAGCAAGAAACGCAAATATGTTGCAAACCGGGAATATTAACATTAATGCGCAAGCGCCACGGTCCTTACACGCCCTCGCGGGGCCCTTCACGATTTTCTACGCAGGAAACAAAACAAAAGAAAAGGTCTCCCGAGGACCACAGCTCAGGAGGCGCCGGCATCACGGTGCCCAGTCGGCGTCATCCTCCTCCTAGACTCGGGCGCGGCGGTGCGGCGGCTCGTCGTAGTCGCCATCACTTGAGCTCGACCCAGAGGAGGCATCGCTGCTACTGGAGGTGCTGTGGCCAAGGGCAAGTTCACCGTGGGAGGCCTGGCCGCCACTGTTGTCGCCCCTGGGGCAGCACTCCAGCCGTTCGCCGTCTTCCCCGAAGACCTTAAAGAAGAGCATCAACGCACCATCATACCTAAAATGAAGGGCGTGCCTCCCTTCCGACCCACAGGCACGGGCGACCGTCCCCCATCCCCAGGTCATGAAGACATCGCCGGAGAAAGTGGCTTCAACTTCCGCCTGCGAGGCTTGGCCGCAACAGCCGTCGTGCTGTAGCCACAGCTCGACCGGTCCCCACGCCGGCAGCTCCTCAGCCAAGGCACGTGGGAGTCGGATCCAGGTGCGTGGCGACATTGTCACCCACACCACAAACTCGCGGGCTGTGCCATCGGCATGGGCCCACGGGCGAGGCGGTCGAGCGACCGTCGTCTGCTTCCCTCCGCGGCCTCGTCCTCCACGGCGCCCGCGGCCACCCCCGTGGCAAGGGCCCTGTGCATGAATGATTGAGCCGGCATGAACACTCGATGGTGCGTGCTCATGTAGGGAAGGGGCAGCCATGGGCGCTGCGGTGGCCCGGCGAGGGCGGCCGCGGCCCCTCTTCGGCGGGAGTGGCTCTGGTTCTTCCAGCGAAGCCTTCCCTTTCTCGGCGGCGGAGAATCTCCTGATCGGCGCCATGGATGCCGCTGCAAGGGCGTGGAACGGGAAGCAAGAAGATGAAGGTGGGCTAAGGGGCTCCGCCCCCCTCGCCCTTTTATAGGCGGAGGAAGGCTAACCGGCGCCCTTCCACATTCCGAGTAATGATGGCCCTGTTGCATGCACCAGGTTGCTGTCAACTCAGAGCAGTTGCAGAGGCGGCGTGGGGAAGCGGAGGCATTCGCGTCCCGTCAAGTGCCATGCATCAAGCCTGGTCCGCAGGCGGTTGGGGCCAGCGACACTTTGACCTTGCCCCTTGGCTTCGCCTCGAAGCCAGCCCAAGCGCGCCTTGGGCGCGGGGGCTACTGTCGGTGTTCTGGAATCGGGGTACCCAGACTTGCCTGCCTGCGGCCCATAGCATGGCCCCCTCGACGGCCTGGTATGGCCCAGCAGCAAGGACTCCAAGACAAGACCCTCGTGAGGGCCCCCTGGCCTCGTGAGGCGGATTACACCAAGACCTCCAGAGGAGCGGCCTCCCCAGGCTGCCTCCCAAGGATCGGAGATTTCTATGCAGCTACCCAGCCTCTCGAGGCTGTGATGATGTTAACCATGATGACCAAGGCTAGGCGGGCGCCAGCGGGCGTAGAGGAGGCAGTTTCCCTTTCGGTACTAAGAGAGCAAGGACAGACGTGGGTTCCCAAGGAGCCCTCCAAAGGTTTCCATTCCGGTGCAACGAGACCAAGACCACGAGCTCGGCAGGACGGATGTCATCGCCGAGCTCACCGCTGCGTCATGACCAGAAGCTTTGGAGGCGAGGACCACCTTTCGTCAGGATAAGATGTACTACTTGTCCCCTTTCGAATTGGCCACTGTGGGATCCCTTCCCGCCTAAGTTTTGAGGGAAGAGGACCGAGGCCACTATAAATATAGGCTAGCCACCACCAAAGAGGGGGTCGCCCGATTCCACCCTCACCACTTGAGCCCTCGCGAGGTCGCTCAAACCACTGTACTTGTTTATCCTCAACCTCCCCGTGATGCCAATCCACCACAAAGCAGGAGTAGAGTTTTACACCGCAAGGTGTCCCGAACCTCGGTAAACTGTCGTGTTCATCTTCTTCCCAGCTCGCACGAATCCGGCAAGGCTATGCTGTAGGGTAACAAGCTAGAGACCTGAGAGGTTGAGATCTTCGCACACGCCCCAGAGTTCGAACCTTCTTGGGTCTGCGGAGCCCTGAATCCGACAAGTTCTTTGGTGACGAACATGCAAACTAGGACGATTTCCTAGGCAGAATGCATGTAGGGTTAAGGCAGATGGCATGGGTTCACGCTATCATTGAAGACTTCCACTGCGAGTTTATGTAGACGTGGCCATAAAGGCCATATTTGAGTAAAATGGTATGTACTAGATGTAAGACTTTTGTTATTCAGTTTATGTGTGTTCAGTGAGCATTGGTCTCTGGGATCACTGTACACGTGCATTCGGTGATCACGACCTATGAGTCGGGGTCCCCACAGAGCTTGTATCAGAGCCATCCTGACTGTAGGAAGCCTTAGTTAGCATGGTCGTTAGTTAGGGTAAAACTGCTTTCAAAACTATCACTAATTTTCAAAAACTATCTGAACTTCTCTTCCCTTCTGAGTTTTTCGGAAACTAAGATATATTTTCCTTATTGATCTCTTCCCCTTCAAGACTTTTGTAAATGTTCGCTAGTACCCTTATGCCCCTGACCACTAGATTCCTTGTAAATCTTCGTGGGTAACCTAGAAGGAAGACGCCTTGCCAAGACATTCGCCCCCATCTTCTGAACACCAGTTTGGCGACATCACGACAAGATGATGCCAACAGAAGATACCTTCTCGAGGAATGAGGACGTCAAGACCCAAAAAATGGTGACACCCTTGACACTACCCCGGGATGATGCAACCTTAGCCTACGATGGTCAGGCTGTAAGATATGCAAGATCATGATATGCATCGCTAATAGAGCAACCCTGTACTTACCGTTGTTGTACCACCGGTGGATGAGAACCTCGCCATTTGGTCCGCCTCACTATAGTGAGCAGGAAAACGGTTCTCTTCATCCCCCGCTCTTCATGATGATGTTGTCCTCAACATGACCGATGGGTTGGACCTCTACCATGCCTTGTTAATGTTGTGGCATAAAGCATTCCCTACCTGGAAGCCTCGATGCCTTACAAGACAAGAAGGCATTGTCATGATTACGGAGACAACCGAGGACCCGGACAATGGTAGCCACAAGGAACCACATTCACCCCATCAGCTTGCCAGATGAGAAATTATCAAACATTCTTCATGCCCAACCCGGATCATTTCATCGAACAACTACAAGAGACGTAGCGACACCTGAGGAAGACCCAGAAGACTGAAAGTCCTTCTCTCCGACACACGAAGCAAGCACGACTACTGAGTTCGAGAACACTATGGTAGGATCAGTCATGTACCCCCTATGCGAAGTCGAGTCCATATGATGTTTCAAATGAAACCATGTTGTGTGTTGCTTGTTCTTATCTGTTTGTGTTTTGATATAAGTCGCACTTTTGCCCTAGGCAGCATGTACGTGACTATATCATCTTAATGTATGTGTGTTGCCTTTACGACACTTGTTTGATTTCACTTGCACTATACCACCCCCTATAGGCACTCCCCTTATGATACTTTCCCCCTCTCACATATCTCGTCAACTGAAGACCAGCAAGACAAGATGCGCCAAGGATTCTACCTCGACCAACAACTGGCACTAAAGAATTTAACTACGACCTAGTCTACCAGATGCAACCCCGTAGAGAGATGCTATCCCCTCAAGATTGGAAACCCTTCCCTAGATAAACCTAGACCTCATGGGTTTCCCCAGCCCAAACCCTTCACTAGGTGCTTAACCTATGGATTTGCAAGAGAACCAGTTGGCTTCAACAATCTTTGCTTAGCACTGGGTTCGTTATGGAACTAGTGATCATAGCAAACAAACCCATTACATCCTTAAGCTAGCACTTCATCTGATGATGCCATAGGGAAGATCATTTGAGGATACATGATTAGTAGACTAATGATTTGACGAGGCTATGATAGATATCCTAGAGAAGTAGATGAGACCCTTTGGTGGAATACGAGACTTTCATGATGGTAGATGAACTTGGTGGGTCAAGTTGATAGAGTAGCATAATTTACCTCTCCCTTGAGTAAATTGGATTTAATAGAACAATTAAGATCACAAGCTGAGATTCTTGGAGGAATAAGAATTTGATTTGATCAGGTGATATCAATAGGAGATTGTTTTCATTACAATAATGACTTGGGGGAACAGGTAGGAATTCCCGAAGGACATGAGATTTGGATTAAATAGCTGATACTAGTGGAGTATAGATGCTGAGTAAGTCTACATGGTTCAGAGTAAGTTGGATTTAGACTGATGATCTCGATCATGATACCATGTTTTTCAGTGGATAATAAACTAGGGATATTGGGTTGTTGTCAAATGTAATTCAAGGATCTATATGCACCTGACCTTGGAGTTTACTTGACCATGATAATGGAAATTTGTGGATATGTTGTGATAAGGTAGTTCTTTCTAGAATTTGGAAATTATAGGAACTCTAGAAGATTATGTGGAACACCATAGATATTGGATTTATAAGAGTAGTGGACCATGAAAGGATTGATGGATTGATAAACCATTGAATTGGATTCGTAGGAAGGGAACAAATTCTACACTACCTTAGACCTTGGATGGATAGGCTGAGCACTTGGATTGTGGTGTTTAATTCAAGCTTAGCAGCTTGTATGCTCTACCCATGGAATTTTACATTAGATAACCATACATATGAGATTGGGGATAGTTGACATGTATGATTTTGTTATGCCTCCTCTTGGGAGTCATGATGATGCGAATAACAGGAGTAATGATTGGAGTTAACCTATATGAGATGATGCTTTCGGTGGTATAAAGTAATTTTGTTTGGAGAATTAGATATAGTAATTGGCATCTCAGAAACTGTGCTCAAGGATGAGATGATAAATGTTCACTCGCATTCTAGAATCCTTGAAACCCTTAAGCTTTACCGAGCCACAGCATGGTCGGATCATGACCATGGGCTTTGGCTATAGGTCGAGAAGACCTTGGCCAATACTCAACCGTGACCACCACCAATGCCCCAACCTACTTTATGTACCCCGTGAACAAAGTCTTTATGAAGTACTTGGATAAGTTGGTTGTCATCCTTATTGGTGACATACTTATCTACCCGAAGACGAAAGAAGAGCCATTCAGCTGGTCAGAGAACATCTGAAGACCGCCATGTTAAGGAGGGAGAACTATACCAACCACCACCGTCAAGAAGTAAACTTCCGCGTCGAAGACCATGTGCATCTGCAAGCCACTCCCCTCAAAAGAACCAAGCATTTCCATGTCAAAGGGAAGCTCACACCAGGATTTGTCAACCCCCTTCGAGATCACTACAAGACGAAGAGAAGACAGTTACCAGCGGGAATTGCCACCTGAGTTATCCGATGTGCACAACGTTTTCCATGTGTCACAACTTCGGAAGTGTTTCGAACTTCCTGACAAGCTCGATCTCTACAAAGACATCGATCACCGAGCCATTCACCTCCAGCCCAATCTGACCTACCGTAAGAAACCCATTTGCATCCTGGATCAAGCAGAACTTCATACACGAATCCACACCATCAAGTACTTCAAGGTTAAGTGGAGCAACCACACCGAACAAGGAGCCACGTAGCAGCGTGAAGACTACCCCAAATCCAAGTATCTGTATTCCTTTCCATGCCTAGTTTGGGAATCTCGGGGATGAGATTCTTGTAAGGGGGGGTAGGTCTGTCACACCCTGATTTTCATGACACAACATTTAGGATTAAATAAGCATAAAAATTGGGTCCAACAAAAACTTTTGTGTTTATTTGGTCTCTGCTTTGATTTGGATTTTTGTTTGCGGTTTGCAAGTGCTCTAAAAAGCTAGTAAATCCTCCAACTCTTATACTCCTTCTCCTTGATACAAAACTTTGCCCAATGATCATGCCATGTGTATAGGACAGAATAGTATTTTCTTGCAAAAATAATTTGGCCAAAAGTATTTTCTAAATTAGGTTTTCCAAAAAACCCTGAGTTAAGGCTTGAACTACAAGTACTTAAATTGGGATGTGAAAAATCTTTCAAAAATTATATTTGAATCCTATTAGATATAGTACTCCATAAAACCACAAAAATATTATTTTAAAAGTCAATTTGCTATTTTATTTAAAGGCTTTTTCATAAGGCCAGAAATGGTCTTTAATAGGTTAAAATTATTTTAAAGTTTCAAAAATATTTTAGAAAATTTAGGGAGACTCAGTGGACATATATTATACATATATATATATGAATGTTCAAAATATTGGACAAACCCCTCCAAAACCATTTCTGCATATTTCAAGCATTTGAAATAATAAATCCTAGAAAATTCTAGCAAGTCACATATGACTAATATGATGATCTTGCAAAGTTTCATCCCAATAAAATTAGTTTTAGTTCACAAAAGTGCCCCAAAACCATTCCTGTCAAGATCCAAATTTGAGAAAATCTACATTGCCAACTCTCTCATTTTGATCTCAATTTTTGTGTACATGCTATAATCCCCAAATGATGACACTAAACCATGTGGTGTATCAAGGAGAATAGATTTGCATGACTAAATCTAGGAAAACCCATTTCTGTTGATTTCCAAGGTTTGCCAAAGTTGCATTGTCAACTTTCTTCAAATTAGCTCAAACTAGGTGATAAACCTTATTTCTATATACATTTGGTCCTGTTAAATCTCATTGCGAGGAGAATCCATTTACTTGCCCAAACCTACATCAAACACCTTCTGGTCATTTCAAAAAATCACTGCTTTCACCTCTTCTACTATTCTCCTTTACCTCAACTTTTTACCACAACCCCTACTAACCCTCATCTACCTCCACGAGAAACCATTCAACTATTAATCAATAATTGAGGGGTGAAACCCCCCTTTACCTCTCTGGACAGCCATGGCAGAGCTAGTTTTACCTACCTATCTTCCCATTCCTTCACCTCTACTCCTACCTTAGCTCCTAAGCACTCTTGGGCATCTCCAGAACCTCCAAGACACAAGTGGACACGCTTGTGCCCATAGTTTATGCCAATGCCAGCCAAGTCCGCACTGTGGAGCGCGCTACAGTGCGCTCCCGCACTGTAGCCGCCCCCATCCCAATGCCCCTGACCGCCTCGGCTGTCCACCGCGTGCCTGTCAATGCGCCTCGGCGTCCGGAACACGCTAGCGTGTCGGCCCCCTCCTTGTTCTCTCTACGGTGACCTATGTCCCACATGCCCGAACGCCGCCCACACCCGCCAGTCACTTCCCGTGTCCCTGGCCCGCCTCGCGCTTGCCCTCCTCTCCCTCTCTCTTCCCCTGGACATAGACAACCCCCAGGAAGACCCTAGACTCTAAGCCGAGCCCTCCCTTGGCCTCCCGCGACAGCTACGACCTCACAGGTGCTTGAGCCCATGGAGCACCATCGCCCCGCCTTATGCGGCCAACCCGAGCACCCCCTCTGGGTGCCACTCGCTCTCACTCTCTCTCTCACCCGTACGCGGCCAAAATTCATCTTTTGACCCTTTTGTGGTACTATTTCGGGATCTGAGCCCCATTGGAAAAAATTCTGGGATTTGACCCTTTTGCCTACCGCCAGGGGTCCCGGCGGTAGCCCCCACACCCTACCACCAGGGTCCATGGTGGTAGGTGATGGGACGGCGCCTGACGGTCGTCAACTGCAGCTGACGTGGAAAAGGACCCTACCGCCACATAGCCTGGCGGTAGGCTACTAGCACCTACCGCCAGGGGCCCCTACCGCCAGGGGCCCTGGCGGTAGGGTCCTGGGGTGGATAAGGTTGGGAGGGGGACCTTTGGTCCCCTACACCCACTCATTCAGCACGAGTCACCCACACCTCTCCCCCGAGCTCAAGTCACCCCCTCTCTCTTTCTACCACAAGAGCCTCTCAAAAATCTTTCATTTGGTTGACATTTCTCCGGTGGATTCGTAGCACTTTCATCACCCAAGGTACCTCTCTCACTTCCCCTCATTTTGATTGGTTGAAATCTTTGATTTGTGTGCATTCCCTCATTTTATTGCAAACCCTAGTTCATCATTTTGGTATGGTCAAATCAATTAGTATGATGCATTTAGGGTTATGTTTGTGATTTCCTTATGTATTATGTGCCTAGAATTGTTAGTAGAATTGTTTGTGTACCTAGATTGAGTGCTATGATTAGTGGTCATCTTTGGAGTTAGGGTTAGGCTTAAGAAAATAATTAAGGCTAAGATCACCTTAATAGTAACCAAGTGTTGTGCTCCATTTGATTTATTTTGTGTTTTGTTGATTGTCATCTTAAACCCGTATATTCATGTAGGATGGAGATTGCAGCTATGAGTCTAGCGGTAGCATGTGAGAATGTTGTAGCGGAGTGACACCGTGGTATGATGAGGGAGCTTCAAGCATGGTTAAAGAGTTGTGACGAGGCAAATGCGGCCATGAAGGATTTCAGCAAGTCACACTTTATCGAGGAACCTTGTGATGGTCAGGAGAAAAAAGTTTTCCGGAGGCTTGTGAAAGAAAAAAAGAAGATACTTAATGAGCTACAGGAGCTGGAATATGCTTGCAGACACGCTTTGGCAATGGAGATTGGGTTCTCTATTAGCAAAGAAGAATTCCGGGAGATGGACTTGACAAAACCCGGACAGGTCATTGGATGGGCAATCACACAAGCCGTGTCAGAGAATCCAGACCGCCGTGCACGATGGGGCTGGTTCCACGAAATGAATGGTGTGTTGGGTCATTGGGCGGGATCCACCGACTTTCTACTGAAGCCTAATCGTGAGCATGGCGAACAAATTGAACGTATTATATGTTTTAGAGCTATTTTTCCGGTGTAGAAAATGTATGCTCGAGCTTGAGCTTGTAGTTTGAACTCATGTCATTCGAATCGGTAGATGTTTTAAGTCACTTGAACAAGTGTCATTTGTGGATGTAATGAACTATGATGAGTTATGTATGTCCTTGCTACTTGATCATTTCTGGATGTCATTTGTGGATGTGAGTTGATAGAAGTTTGTAAAAAAGGGGTGAAAAAACACTATTTTGAGGGGGTTGGCACCGTACCGCCAAGGGGTCTCGCGGTAGGTTAGCCAACCCTACCACCAGGAAACGCCCAATCTTGGTTACAGCAAGGGATTTGAGGGGTTGGCACCCTACCGCCAAGGGTTCTGGCGGTAGGTTAGCCAACCCTACCGCAAGGAAATGCCCAATCTTGGTTACAGCAAGGGATTTGAGGGGTTGGCCGCCAAGGGGTCTGGCGGTAGGGCAGCCAACCCTACCGCCAGGAAACGCCCCACGTTCGTTACAGCAAGCAAATTCGAAGGGGGGCACCCTACCGCCAGTGCGAGACCCTACCGCCAGGGGTGTAAAAACAGAGCACACCCTCTGTTTTGTGTTCATTTAACACATAGCACAACAGTTTATCACAATTTATCACAGAAATTCATGATAATAACAAAGAAATTCCAGACAAACTTTGGTGTACGAGATAGTTCTCACGACAAATTCATTACAAATGACAAATTTAGGTCTACGAGGTAGTTCACAACACATGGCTTCTTGCCTTAGTACTAGATAGTTCATGATAAATGTGGCATGGCTTCATCCGGTTACATGACAAGTCTACCAAAGTGAAGGCCCTACTGAGTCATACGAGGCCATTTCCCCTTCTTGTCACGTGCATCATCCTCCTCTTGCACCTCGCGAGCCTTTGCAAGCTTTCTTGCCCTCTCCTCCTCATGAGGAAGCTTCGCTTAGCGTGCCCTCTCCTCCTCTCGTTTCTTCCGCTCCAACCTCTCCTTCTGACGACGCTCCTCCAAACCTCTTCAAAACGATTCTTCGAACCACCGTTGACGCCTAAGCCAATCTTCATATTGGTCCTTTTGGACATCTTCTGGCACTTCATGATCTATCCATGTGAAGTACTTGCATAGAGGAGGCGGTGACTGCATACACAAAATTCATTAGTGTTCACACAAATTTGAGAGCAACATGTTACTTCTATACATACCGGCGGTAGGTCATATGGGTTAGTTGGAAGCGCACGATCATGGGCATAGCTGGGGCATACAAAATATCTCCTTCCCTCCGTCCATGACTTCTTTCGGTCAGTGGACACCTTCACCTTGCAAACATGTCCACACCAACATGGTGGGATTTTCACATCTTTCTCCTTCACCTTGTCGAAAGATGCGTTCTCCCACTTGTTCGGCATGTCTTCTTGGTTAGCACACGGTGGCCTCGTCATGGAACCGGATGAAGCCATGCCTAAAACAATTAAAGATGTTAAGTCAAACATATGAACACATTGACATGTAAAGAAGCAAACAATTAAAGATGTTTAGCAAATATATCAACAAATTGACATGTATGGAGACAAGTAGTACCATTCACATTATTTCAACCATACGGATTTAGCAACACGTCGATAGGCCTTCCTCTATCAACCCGACGTGTCCTAGAACCACCGGATCCATGACCACCACCTCTCGTCCATCCTCCACGGTCCCCTCTAAGACTAGTCCTTCCTCCACGGCCCCCTCCAAGACTAGTCCTTCCTCCTCGTGTGCCGGCGGAACCTCCTCTACCGCCACGTGTTTGACTTGTGCTCGTGTTGGTTCTGGGTCTTTTCGTGCATCTCCTAACGTTGTGTCCCGTGTCATTGCATTCTCCACAATTGTTTGTGTCCGGTGCCTCCATGAAATGACCACTACCAAATTGCTTCATTCCGATGTATCCAGCTAGATCATCCATGTCACTCCTGAACCTCTTCTTTCTTCTTCTTCCCCTCATAGGCACCATGAGTGCGGGATCTGGCACAATGTGTGGGCCATCATACTCAGACCACTGTGACGGATCAAGGAAAGGATTAAACCGAGGCGCCCATGTCAACCTCGTTCGTTCCAATGTGAACTCGTGCAACCGCACCATTGTACCATCGGATACGGGCAAGTTTCTCGCCCGTGTTGCGGTCATCAAATGTGAGCAAGGCCAATGATACTTGTGTGGCCTCTCACACTAGCACCACCAGTTTTTGATGTGCACCTCGTACGCAACTCCACCATAAGACACACCGTCCCTTGTTGTCCCACCCGGCTCATCGATTTGATAGATCATTTCTTTTTCATTGTATTTTATCACTTGTTGGTGGGAAGACTTGCACGCTTGATGCAACAACCAATCCTGAACCTTGAATGGAAAGTCCATCTTTTCGCCAATCCACTTGGCCGTGCTTTTGGAATGCTTTAGGAAGTACTCGTTGAGCTTGATGAAAGTGTACTTGATTATTGCGGTCACCGTCAAGGAACGGACACCCTTCAACACATTGTTGAAGCATTCCACCATGTTGCTTGTCATGTCCCCATATCGCATACCTCCTTCATCGTAAGCGTGTGACCACTTTTCTTTATCCGGCTCGTGCCTAGTCAAGAATTCTTTCCCCCATTTGTTCTTCTCCAATGCCTTGAGGAGTTTATCATATCGGCTTTTGAATGTGTCAGTGTTGAATGCAACGCAAACATGGTAAGGTCTTTGAAAAACTCCTTGCTCTTGCATGCCCGGTAAAAGTTTGCCACAAAGTGTCTCATGCACCAATGGTGTTGAAGCGTTGGAAGACATGGAATATCAACGTCTATTGCTTTGAGAATCCCATGACGGCGATCCGATATAATGCATACCTCTCTGTTGCCAATCACCTTTGTCCTCACATGCTCCATGAACCACTCCCAATTGTCATCGTGCTCCAAAGGCACCAAGGCAAATGCCACTGGCAACACGTCATCATTTGACAAGTGGGCCATTGCCACCATCAATTTGCCCTTGTATTTGCCGGTCAAGAATGTACCATCTATAGACAAGACCGGCCGACAATACGTGAATGTGTGGATGCATTGGCCAAAGCTCCAGAAGGCACGGTGAAACACTCCGTCAATTGACTCGACCCGATGGCACATGCCCGGGTTCCGATGAGCAATGGCTGCCAACATCTTCGGCAGAATGTTATATGCGGCCTCATAATCACCATGCAACATCCTAATAGCGTTTGCCTTGGCCATCCATGCCTTCCCATACTGGACCGGGTATCCGAATAGTTCCTCAATTGAAGTCATGAGAAACTTGACCTTCACGGTTCTATCATGTGCTATTTGATTCAAGAATTTATAGCCTAGATACTTAGACATGAGTTGACAGTGTCCGTTGCTTCGGTCGGCCTTGTCCGGGGATACGCACGTGTGAGTGGCAACACAACTCTTCAACACTCATTGCCCAGTTTCTTTGATTTTTCTTCCACGGACCCTCCAAGGGCAACCTTCTTGGTCACATTTGATTGTGTACCGAACATTTTGATTGGAATGACCAACAACAAATGGCATATGGTTCCTAATGGCGTAGTCACACAACCATATCTTGAACTCTACCAAAGAACCAAACTTGATGCCTTTCTTCAAATGAGCATTCTCATCCTCATTTTTTGGCCGAGGATCACTGACCTTGGGGCACGGTGATGGCTCAAATAACCCCAATCTCATCCCACCATCAACAACAGCCTTGTCCGCAAGACTAACATCCCTAAACAACGACGGCCCTCTTTCCTTGCCGGTCACCTTCTTGTAGATTTCATTTTCTTGCGCCATCAACCCATCCTCATCCAATTCTTCCTCCGGACCCTCATCATCCGAGCCATACCCACACATACGGTTATAAGGGAGGGTATGGTCCATGTCTTGTTGCCGCACAATGACATCCAAGTTACCAATGGCATTGTAATGAATCTCTTCATTCTCCGCATAAGCATCCTCTTGAGCAACAATAGCATCATCATCAACATGACCACTAGCATCTTCTTGAACAAGAGGAATAGCATCATCTCGGAGTACTATGGCGCTAGAACAATTGGGGACATACACCTCGGCACTAGCATCATGTATTGGGGAGGATACATTGTGGTTCAAATCAATTTGCAAGGGAGGAGGATCAACCTTTGTGGCAAATATCTCAAGAGACTTGTCTTGTGATGCGTCTACTTTGTCCTTGTACACATTCCACTGCAATTGGGAGATGATGGGCATACTCTTTAATTAGGACTTTACTCCCAATCCAAGGTCATACCTCCCAATAAGATTAACCTCGGCATTTGGGTCATTCCAATGTAAGACGCTACTCACTTTCACTACAAGATCATCAAAGCTTGGACTTGTGTCAAAAACCATAGCCTCTTCCCCTTCATTGTCATTTCCATTCATAAATGTCGTCTTGTCCAAATAATGAACATTTACGAGCTTATGCATCTAAGAACAATGGAAACAATAAAGTCATCCATATATATGTCATCCAACCAATTCAAATGGAGCAATAACATAATTTATGCACACATTGGACAAATAACTTCTATTCATAGTTAATTTCACCTTAACCTTAACCATAACCCTAACCATAACTATAATCCTAACCCTAACCCTAACTATAATCCTAACCTTAACCCTAACACTAACCCCTAACATAACCACTATAACCCCTAACCCTAGGCAAGCACAAACATAGCCATAAATGCATCATAAATATGCCATCAATGCATCATAAATGCACACAACAAGATCAGCACCTAGGGTTTGCAATAAATTGAGCAAATGCACACAAAACAAAGATATCAACCAATCAAAATGAGGGGAATTGAGAGAGGTACCTTGGGTAAAGAAAATGCTCCAGATCCACCGGTGAAATCTCAAGCAAATGGAGTGGATCTAGGGGTGTTTGGATGGGGGAGAGAGAGAGGAGAGGAGCTCACCACGAGGAAGAAGAAGAATGTGGAAGAAGAGTGGTGGTGGGTCCCACACACCAGCCCCTCCCAACCTTATCCACCCCAGGACCCTACCGCCAGGGCCCCTGGCGGTAGGTGCTAGTAGCCTACCGCTAGGCTATGTGGCGGTAGGGTCCTTTTCCACGTCAGTTGCAGCTGACAGTCGTTAGGCGCCGTCCCATCACCTACCGCCAGGGACCCCAGTGGTAGGGTGTGTGGGGCTACCGCCGGGGCCCCTGGCGGTAGGCAAAAGGGTCAAATCCTGAATTTTTTCCAACAGGGGTCAGATCCCGAAATAGTACCACAAAAGGGTCAAAACACGAAATTCGGCCCCCGTACGCCCTCGAGGCCAAGCCTCCCTCTCTCCCATGCCCTCCATCCTCCTCCCAGTCCAGAGTCGAGCCATTGGCCGCCGCTAAAATACGGGCGCCTCAGCCCCTCTCTCTTCCCCCTAGACACTCCCGCACCCTCTCATCACCACCACCAACTCCCGCGCGCTCCATTTTCTCCTCCTAATGCCTGCCTCACCGTACCGAACCTCGTCATCACCTGTCCCTACCGCGGCCGAAGCCTTGATACGTCTCCATCGTATCTACTTTTCCTAACTCTTTTGCCCTTGATTTGGACTCTAATATGCATGATTTGAATGGAACTAACCCGGACTGACGTTGTTTTCAGCAGAATTGCCTTGGTGTTATTTTTGCGCAAAAATAAAAGTTCTCGGAATGACCTGCAACTTCACGGAGAATATTTTTGGAATAAATAAAAATTTTGGCGAAAGAATCAACAGAAGGGGACCCACCTGCTGTCCACAAGGGTGCAGGGCGCTCCCACCCCCTAGGGCGCGCCCCTGCCTTGTGGGTCCCCTGGACCTCCACCAACCTCAACTCCAACTCCATATATTCACGTTCGGGGAGAAAAAATTCAGGGAGAAGGATTCATCTCGTTTTACGATACGGAGCCGCCGTCACCTCCTGTTCTTCATCGGGAGGCCAGATCTGGAGTTCGTTCGGGGCTCCGGAGAGGGGAAATCGTCGCCATCATCATCACCAACCTTCCTCCATCACCAATTTCATGATGCTCACCGCCATGCGTGAGTAATTCCATCGTAGGCTTGCTGGACGGTGATGGGTTGGATGAGATTTATCATGTAATCGAGTTAGTTTTGTTAGGGTTTGATCCCTAGTATCCACTATGTTCTAAGATTGATGTTGCTATGACTTTGCTATGCTTAATGCTTGTCACTAGGGCCCGAGTGCCATGATTTCAGATCTGAACCTATTATGTTTTCATGAATATATATGTGTTCTTGATCCTATCTTGCAAGTTGTAGACACCTATTACGTGTTATGATCCGCATACCCCAAGGTGACAATAATTGGGATTCTTTCCGGTGATTATCGTAGTTTGAGGAGTTCATGTATTCACTAAGTGCTAATGCTTTGGTCTGGTTCTCTATTAAAAGGAGGCCTTAATATCCCTTAGTTTCCATTAGGACCCCGCTGCCACGGGAGGATAGGACAAAAGATGTCATGCAAGTTCTTTTCCATAAGCACGTATGACTATATACGGAATACATGCCTACATTATATTGATGAATTGGAGCTAGTTCTGTGTCACCCTAGGTTATAACTGTTGGAATGCCATCTGACATAATTATCCATCATTGATCCATTGCCTACGAGCTTTTCACATATTGATCTTTGCTACGTTACTTTTCCGTTGCCACTGTTGCAATTGCTACAAAACTGTTACTGTTACTCTTGCAACTGTTACCGTTACTTCCATACTACTTTGCTACTAAATACTCTGTTGCAGATATTAAGTCTTTCAGGTGTGGTTGAATTGACAATTCAGCTGCTAATACTTGAGAATATTCTTTGGCTCCCCTTGTGTCGAATCAATAAATTTGGGTTGACTACTCTACCCTCGAAAACTGTTGTGATCCCCTATACTTGTGGGTTATCAAGACCTTTTTCTGGCGCCGTTGCTGGGGAGCATAACTCTATTCTCTGAGTCACTTGGGATTTATATCTGTTGATCACTATGAGGAATTTGAAAGATATTAGAACCAAGATTTTTCCCTCTACTACGAGGGGAGGTAAGGAACTGCCATCTAGCTCTGCACTTGATTCACCTTCTGTTTTGAGTAAGCTTGTGACACCTACACCTGCTATTGATTCTGATATGTCGCATGCTATTGATGATGCTACTTCTACTATGAATGATGCTTATGATGCTACTACTTTGCTTGATAAAATTGTGCCACTGGGTGAATTACTTGATGAACATCTTGCTAGAGTTAGAACTATTGACTATGCTGAAGATGATGATATTTTTGAAACTGATGAAATTATTGGAACTGTACACTTTGAAACACCTGATAAGACTAGCTCTCCTAGGTATGAACTTCCTGTTGTACCTGAGGGTTATATTATGGATGAAGAAATTTCTAGAGACTTTTTTGCTTGTAATGATAGAGATGATCTTAAGAAATTGTTAGCTAAGCTGAAAGAAAAGTCTTTGAATGCTAGAATGCAATATGATCCTAAGTTTGCTACTTCACCTATCTTTGTTACTGATAAGGATTATGAATTCTCTGTCGATCCTGAGTTAATTACTTTGGTTGAATCTGATCCTTTCTATGGTTATGAATCTAAAACTGTTGTGGCACATCTTACTAAATTGAATGATATAGCCACCCTATTTACTCATAAGGAAAAAAATCGCTATTACTATATTCTTAAGTTGTTTCCTTTCTCGTTAAAGGGTGATGCTAAGTTATGGTTTAATTCTCTTGCTCCTGGTTGTGTGCGTAGTCCCCAGGATATGATTAACTACTTCTCTGGAAAATATTTCCCTGCTCATAAGAAACAAGCTGCTTTAAAGGAAATATTTAACTTTGTGCAGATTGAAGAAGAGAGTCTCCCACAAGCTTGGGGGAGGCTTCTCCAATTACTTAATGCTTTGCCTGATCATCCTCTCAAGAAAAATGAAATAATTGATATCTTTTATAATGGACTAACCGATGCTTCTAGGGACCACCTAGATAGTTGTGCTGGTTGTGTTTTCAGGGAACGAACTGTTGAGCAAGCTGAATTGCTATTGAATGATATATTGAGCAATGATAATGATTGGACACTTCCTGAACCAACTCCTAAGCCAACTCCGAAGAAAAGAGGTATTCTATTCCTCAGTCCTGAAGATATGCAACACGCAAAGAAATCTATGAAAGAAAAAGGTATTAAAGCTGAAGATGTTAAGAATCTACCACCTATTGAAGAAAATACATGGTCTTGATAACCCGACACAGGTAGTAGAGGTAAATTCTCTCTATAGATTTGATGACAGTGATATTACTCATAATAAGTGTGCTAGTCAATGCTTGGATGAGTTTGATAATTTTATTATTAAACAAGAAAATTTCATTGCTTATGTTAGTAGACAATTGAAACGTAATGCTCACATGCTTGACTGCTTGGGTGATTATATGAGTAGAACTGTTAATGATCTAAGCTTATTAGTAAGCATGCTTCCATGGTTAAAACTCAAGTAGAACAAGTACTTAAGGCACAAGATGATTTGCTTAATGAGTTCAATAGTAAGAACAATGATAATGCTGTTAGGGTTATGACTACAGGTGGTAAAATGACTCAGGAATCTTTGTATCTTGAGGGCCATCCTAAGAGAATTGAGCAAGATTCTCAGAGAATTAATACTGATGCACCTAGTCCTAGTAATAAAAATTAAAAGAAAACTGGTAGGACTTTGCATGCTTCTAGTGAACCTGTTATAGACACACCTGAGAATCCAAATGATATTTCTATTTCTGATGCTGAGACACAATCTGGTGATGAACATGAACCTAGTGATAATGTTAATGATGATGTTCATGTTGATGCTCAACTAGTAATGATAACGATGTGGAGGTAGAACTGAAGGAAATATGCCCTAGAGGCAATAATAAAGTTGTTATTTTATATTTCCTTATTCATGATAAATGTTTATTATTCATGCTAGAATTGTATTGATCGTAAACTTAAATACATGTGTGAATACATAGACAAACACTATGTCCCTAGTGAGCATCTACTTGACTAGCTCGTTGATCAAAGATGGTTAAGGTTTCCTAACCATGGACATGAGTTGTCATTTGATAACGGGATCACATCATTAGGAGAATGATGTGATGGACAAGACCCATCCGTTAGCTTAGCATAATGATCGTTCAGTTTTATTGCTACTGCTTTCTTCATGCCAAATACATATTCCTTCGACTATGAGATTATGCAACTCCCGGATACCGGAGGAATGCCTTGTGTGCTATCAAACATCACAACGTAACTGGGTGATTATAAAGATGCTCTACAGGTATCTTCAAAGGTGTCTGTTGGGTTGGCATAGATCGAGATTAGGATTTGTCACTCCGAGTATCGGAGAGGTATCTCTGGGCCCTCTCGGTAATGCACATCATAAGAAGCCTTGCAAGCAAAGTGACTTAGTCATAGGATGATGTATTACGGAATGAGTAAAAAGACTTGCCAGTAACGAGATTGAACTAGGTATAAAGATACCGACGATCGAATCTCGGGCAAGTAACATACCGATGGACAAAGGGAATAACGTATGTTGTCATAACGGTTCGACCGATAAAGATCTTTGTAGAATATGTGGGAACCAATATGAGCATCCAGGTTCCGCTATTGGTTATTGACCAGAGATGTGTCTTGGTCATGTCTACATAGTTCTCGAACCCGTAGGGTCCGCACGCTTAACGTTCGATGACGATTTAGTATTATATGAGTTATGTGATTTGGTGACCGAATGTTATTTGTAGTCCCGGATGAGATCACGGACATGACGAGGAGTCTCGAAATGGTCGAGAGGTAAAGATTGATATATAGGACGATGGTATTCGGACACCAGAAGTGTTCCGGAGGGTACCGGGTACATATCGGGTCACCGGAAGGAGTTCCGGGCACCCCTGGCAAAAGATATGTGCCTAATGGGCCAAGAGGGAAAACACAGCAGCCAGCAGGGGCTGCTACACCCCCCATATGGGCCGCACTAGAGGAGAAGGAAAGAGGGGAAGAGAGAAATAAGGGGAGGGATTCGGCCTCCCCCTTCCTTCCCTCCTCCCTCCTATTTCCTTCCCCCTCCGGTAAATAAGGAAGGGAGGGGCGCACCACTTGGGAAACCCCAGGTAGGATTCGGGGGGCGCCCCATGGCTGCCTCTCCTCCCCTCCCACCTATATATATGTGGGGAGGGGGCGCCTAGAACACACAACATCAACTGTTAGCCGTGTGCGGTGCCCCCCTCCACAGATTACACCCTTGGTCATATTCTCGCAGTGCTTAGGCGAAGCACTGCGCAGATCACTTCACCATCATCGTCATCACGCCGTTGTGCTGACGGAACTCATCTACTTCCTCGACACTTTGCTGGATCAAGAGTTCGAGGGATGTCATCGAGCTGAACGTGTGCAGAACTGAGAGGTGTCGTACGTTCGGTGCTTGATCGGTCGGAACAAGAAGAAGTTCGACTACATCAACCGCGTTGTCAAACGCTTCCGCTTTCGGTCTACAAGGGTACGTAGACACACTCTCCCCCTCTCATTGCCATGCATCTCCTAGATAGATCTTGCGTGAGCGTAGGAATTTTTTTGAAATTACATGCTACGTTTCCCAATAGTGGCATCCGAGCCAGGTCTATGCGTAGATGATATGCACGAGTAGAACACAAAGAGTTGTGTGTGGTGATCATCATACTGCTTACTACCAATGTCTTATTTTGATTCGACGGTATTGTTCGATGAAGCGGCCCAGACCAACCTTACATGACCGCGTTCATGTGACCGGTTCCACCGACAGACATGCAACTAGTTTTGCATAAAGGTGGCTGGCGGGTGTCTGTTTCTCCTACTTTAGTTGAATCAAATTTGACTGCGGCCGGTCCTTGTTGATGGTTAAAACAGCAAACTTGATAAATCACCGTTGTGGTTTTAATGCGTAGGTAAGAACGGTTCTTGCTAGAAGCCCATAGCAGCCACGTAAAACTTGCAACAACAAAGTAGAGGACGTCTAACTTGTTTTTGCAGGGCATGTTGTGATATGATATGGTCAAGACATGATGTGATATACATTGTTGTATGAGATGATCATGTTTTGTAAAAGTTATCGGCAACTGGCAGGAGCCTTATGGTTGTCGCTTTATTGTATGAAATGCAAACGCCATGTAATTGCTTTACTTTATCACTATGCGTTAGCGATAGTTGTAGAAGCAATAGTTGGCGAGACAACCACGACGCAACGATGGAGGTCAAGGTGTCGAGCCGGTGACGATGGAGATCATGACGATGCTTTGGAGATGGAGATCAAAAGCACAAGATGATGATGGCCATATCATGTCACATATGTTGATTGCATGTGATGTTTATTTTTATGCATCTTATTTTGCTTAGTACGGCGGTAGCATTATAAGATTATCCCTTCACTAAATTTCAAGGTATAAGTGTTCTCCCTGAGTATGCACCGTTGCGACATTTCATCGTGTTGAGACACCACGTGATGATCGGGTGTGATAGACTCTAGGTTCAAATACAACGGGTGCAAGACAGTTTTGCACATGCGGAATACTCGGGTTAAACTTGACGAGCCTAGCATGTACAGACATGGCCTCGGAACACTAGAGACCGAAAGGTCGAACGTGAATCATATAGTAGATATGATCAACATAGAGATGTTCAACATTGATGACTACTCCATCTCACGTGATGATCGGACATGGTTTAGTTGATTTGGATCACGTATCACTTAGATGACTTGAGGGATGTCTATTTAAGTGGGATTTCATTAGTAAATTGATTAATTGAACTTAATTTATCATGAACTTAGTCCTGATAGTTTTTGCAAATCTATGTTGTAGATCAATGGCCCGTGCTACCGTTCCCTTGAATTTTAATGCGTTCCTAGAGAAAGCTAAGTTGAAACATGATGGTAGCAACTACACAGACCGGGTCCGTAACTTGAGGATTATCCTCATTGCTGCACAGAAGAATTATGTCCTTCATGCACCGCTAGGTGAAAGGCCTGCTGCAGGAGCAGATGCTGATGTTATGAACGTCTGGCAAGCTCGATCTGATGACTACTCAATAGTTCAGTGTGCCATGCTTTACGGCTTAGAATCGGGACTTCAAAGACGTTTTGAATGTCATGGAGCATATGAGATGTTCCAAGAGTTGAAGTTAATATTTCAAGCAAATGCCCAAGTTTAGAGATATGAAGTCTCCAACAAGTTCTATAGCTGCAAGATGGAGGAGAACAGTTCTGTCAGTGAACACATACTCAGAATGTCTGGATATCATAATCACTTGACTCAGCTGGGAGTTAATCTTCCAGATGATAGTGTTATTGATAGAGTTCTTCAATCACTACCACCAAGCTACAAAGGCTTCGTGATGAACTATAATATGCAAGGGATGGAGAAGACAATTCTCGAGCTCTTCGGAATGCTCAAAGTTGCGGAGGTAGAAATCAAGAAGGAGCATCAAGTGTTGATGGTTAACAAGACCACTAGTTTCAAGAAAAAGGGAAAGGGAAAGAAGGGGAACTTCAAGAAGAATGGCAAGCAAGTTGCCACTCCCGGGAAGAAGCCCAAAGCTGGACCCAAGCCTGAAACTGAGTGCTTCTACTGCAAAGGGACTGGTCATTGGAAGCGGAACTGCCGCAAGTATTTGGCAGATAAGAAGGATGGCAAAGTGAACAAAGGTATATTTGATATACATGTTATTGATGTGTACCTTACTAATGCTCGTAGTAGCACCTGGGTATTTGATACTGGTTCGGTTGCTCATATTTGTAACTCGAAACAGGAGCTACGGATTAAACGAAGATTGGCTAAGGACGAGGTGACGATGCTCGTCGGGAATGGCTCCAAGGTCGATGTGATCGCCGTCGGCACGCTACCTCTACATATACCTTCGGGATTAGTTTTAGACCAGAATAATTGTTATTTGGTGCCAGCGTTGAGCATGAACATTATATCTGGATCTTGTTTAGTGCGAGATGGTTATTCATTTAAATCAGAGAATAATGGTTGTTCTATTTATATGAGTAATATCTTTTATGGTCATGCACCCTTGAAGAGTGGTCTATTTTTGTTGAATCTCGATCGTGGTGATACACATATTCATAATATTGATGCCAAAAGATGCAAAGTTGATAATGATAGTGCAACATATTTGTGGCACTGCCGTTTAGGTCATATTGATGTAAAGCGCATGAAGAAACTCCATGCAGATGGGCTTTTAGAATCACTTGATTATGAATCATTAGATACTTGCGAACCATGCCTCATGGGCAAGATGACTAAAACTCCGTTCTCCGGAACAATGGAGCGAGCTAATGACTTATTAGAAATAATACATACCGATGTATGCAGTCCGATGAGTGTTGAGGCATGCAGCGGGTATCGTTATTTTCTAACCTTCACAGATGATTTGAGCAGATATGGGTATATCTACTTGATGAAACACAAGTCTGAAACATTTGAAAAGTTCAAAGAATTTCAGAGTGAAGTGGAGAATCATCGTAACAACAAAATAAAGTTTCTACGATCTGATCACGGAGGCGAATATTTGAGTTACGAGTTTGGCCTTCATTTAAAACAATGTGGAATAGTTTCACAACTCACGCCACCTGGAACACCACAGCGTAATGGTGTGTCCGAACATCGTAACTGTACTTTATTAGATATGGTGCGATCTATGATGTCTCTTATCGATTTACCACTATTGTTTTGGGGTTATGCATTAGAGACAGCTGCATTCACGTTAAATAGGGCACCGTCTAAATCTATTGAGACGACACCGTATGAACTGTGGTTTGGCAAGAAACCTAAGCTGTCGTTTCTTAAAGTTTGGGGTTGCGATACTTATGTCAAAAGGCTTCAGCCTGATAAGCTCGAACCCAAATCGAAGAAGTGCGTCTTCATAGGATACCCTAAGGAAACAATTGGTTACACCTTCTACCACAGATCCGAAGGCAAGATCTTTGTTGCCAAGAATGGAACCTTTCTAGAGAAGGAGTTTCTCTCAAAAGAAGTGAGTAGGAGGAAAGTAGAACTTGATGAGGTAATCGTACCTTCTCTCGAATTGGAAAGTAGCTCATCACAGAAAACCGTTCCCGTGATGCCTACACCAACTAGAGAGGAAGCTAATGATGATGATCATGAAATTTCAAATCAAGTTACTACAGAACTTCATAGGTCAACCAGAACACGATCCGCACCAGAGTGGTACGGGAATCCTGTACTGGAAGTCATGTTACTAGACCAAGGCGAACCTACGAACTATGAAGAAGCTATGATGAGCCCAGATTCCGACAAATGGCTTGAGGCCATGAAATCTGAGATAGGATCCATGTATGAGAACAAAGTGTGGGCTTTGGCGGACTTGCCCGATGATTGGCGAGCCATAGAGAATGAATGGATCTTCAAGAAGAAGACTGACGCAGATGGTAATGTTACTATCTACAAAGCTCGACTTTTCGCAAAAGGTTTTCGACAAGTTCAAGGAGTTGACTATGATGAGACTTTCTCACTAGTAGCGATGCTTAAGTCCGTCCAAATCATGTTAGCAATTGCCGCATTTTATGATTATGAAATCTGGCAAATGGACGTCAAAACTGCATTCCTTAATGGATTTCTTAAAGAAGAGTTGTATATGATGCAACCAGAAGGTTTTGTTGATCCTAAAGGTGCTAACAAAGTGTGCAAGCTCCAGCGATCCATCTATGGACTGGTGCAAGCATCTCAGAGTTGGAATATACGCTTTGATGAGGTGATCAAAGCATATGGTTTTATACAGACTTTCAGAGAAGCCTGTATTTACAAGAAAGTGAGTGGGAGCTCTGTAGCATTTCTAATATTATATGTGGATGACATATTGTTGATTGGAAATGATGTAGAATTTCTGGATAGCATAAAAGGATACTTGAATAAAAAAAATTCAATGAAAGACCTCGGTGAAGCTGCTTATATATTGGGCATCAAGATCTATAGGGATAGATCGAGACGCTTAATAGGACTTTCACAAAGCACATACCTTGATAAAGTTTTGAAGAAGTTCAAAATGGATCAATCAAAGAAAGGGTTCTTGCCTGTGTTACAAGGTATGAAGTTGAGTAAGATTCAATGCCCGACCACTGCAGAAGATAGAGAGAAAATAAAAGTCATTCCCTATGCTTCAGCCATAGGTTCTATCATGTATGCTATGCTGTGTACCAGACCTGATGTGTGCCTTGCCATAAGTTTGGCAGGGAGGTACCAAAGTAATCCAGGAGTGGATCACTGGACAGCGGTCAAGAACATCCTGAAGTACCTGAAAAGGCCTAAGGATATGTTTCGCGTTTATGGAGGTGACAAAGAGCTCGTCGTAAATGGTTACGTCGATGCTAGTTTTGACACTGATCCGGATGACTCTAAGTCACAAACCGGATACGTATTTATATTGAATGGTGGAGCTGTCAGTTGGTGAAGTTCCAAGCCGAGCGTCGTGGCGGGATCTACATGTGAAGTGGAGTACATAGCTGCTTTGGAAGTAGCAAATGAAGGAGTCTGGATGAAGGAGTTCATATCCGATCTAGGTGTAATACCTAGTGCATCGGGTCCAATGAAAATCTTTTGTGACAATACTTGAGCAATTGCCTTAGCGAAGGAATCCAGATTTCACAAAAGAACCAAACACATCAAGAGACGCTTCAACTCCATCCGTGATCAAGTCAAGGAGGGAGACATAGAGATTTGCAAAATACATACGGAACTGAATGTAGCAGACCTGTTGACTAAGCCTCTTCCACGAGCAAAACATGATCAGCACCAAGACTCCATGGGTGTTAGAATCATTACAATGTAATCTAGATTATTGACTCTAGTGCAAGTGGGAGACTGAAGGAAATATGCCCTAGAGGCAATAATAAAGTTGTTATTTTATATTTCCTTATTCATGATAAATGTTTATTATTCATGCTAGAATTGTATTGATCGGAAACTTAAATACATGTGTGAATACATAGACAAACACTGTGTCCCTAGTGAGCCTCTACTTGACTAGCTCGTTGATCGATGATGGTTAAGGTTTCCTAACCATGGACATGAGTTATCATTTGATAACGGGATCACGTCATTAGGAGAATGATGTGATGGATAAGACCCATCCGTTAGCTTAGCATAATGATCGTTCAGTTTTATTGCTACTGCTTTCTTCATGTCAAATACATATTCCTTCGACTATGAGATTATGCAACTCCCGGATACCGGAGGAATGCCTTGTGTGCTATCAAACATCACAACGTAACTGGGTGATTATAAAGATGCTCTACAGGTATCTCCGAAGGTGTCTGTTCGGTTGGCATAGATCGAGATTAGGATTTGTCACTCCGAGTATCGGAGAGGTATCTCTGGGCCCTCTCGGTAATGCACATCATAAGAAGCCTTGCAAGCAAAGTGACTTAGTCATAGGATGATGTATTACGGAACAAGTAAAGAGACTTGCCAGTGACGAGATTGAACTAGGTATAAAGATACCGACGATCGAATCTCGGGCAAGTAACATACCGATGGACAAAGGGAATAACGTATATTGTCATAACGGTTCGACCAATAAAGATCTTCGTAGAATATATGGGAGCCAATATGAGCATCCAGGTTCCACTATTGGTTATTGACCGGAGATGTGTCTCGGTCATGTCTACATAGTTCTCGAACCCGTAGGGTCCGCACGCTTAATGTTCGATGACGATTTAGTATTATATGAGTTATGTGATTTGGTGATCGAATGTTATTCGGAGTCCCAGATGAGATCACGGACATGATGAGGAGTCTCGAAATGGTCGAGAGGTAAACATTGATATATAGGACGATGGTATTCCGACACCGGAAGTGTTCCGGAGGGTACCGGGTACTTATCGGGTCACCGGAAGGGGTTCCCGGCACCCCCGGCAAAAGATATGGGCCTAATGGGCCAAGAGGGGAAACGCAGCAGCCAGCAGGGGCTGATGCACCCCTCATATGGGCCGCACCAGAGGAGAAGGAAAGAGGGGAAGAGAGAAGGAAGGGGAGGGATTCGGCCTCCCCCTTCCTTCCCTCCTCCCTCCTCTTTCCTTCCCCCTCCGGTAAATAAGGAAGGGCGGGGCACACCACTTGGGAAACCCCAAGTAGGATTCGGATCCTACTTGGGGCGCCCCATGGCTGCCTCTCCTCCCCTCCCCTCCCACCTATATATATGTGGGGAGGGGGGCGCCTAGAGCACACAACATCAACTGTTAGCCGTGTGCGGCGCCCCCCTCCACAGATTACACCCTCGGTCATATTCTCGCGGTGCTTAGGCGACGCCCTGCGCGGATCACTTCACCATCACCATCACCACGCCGTTGTGCTGACGGAACTCATGTACTTCCTCAACACTTTTCTGGATCAAGAGTTCGAGGGACGTCATCAAGCTAAACGTGTGCAGAACTCGGAGGTGCCGTACGTTCGGTGCTTGATCGGTCGGAACAAGAAGAAGTTCGACTACATCAACCGTGTTGTCAAACGCTACCGCTTTTGGTCTACAAGGGTATGTAGACACACTCTGCCCCTCTCATTGCTATGCATCTCCTAGATAGATCTTGCGTGAGCGTAGGGAATTTTTTGAAATTACATGCCACATTTCCCAACAAGAGCCTGCTGTTGATCTTGATAACCCACAATCAAAGAATAAACGTTATGATAAGAGAGACTTCGTTGCTAGGAAACATGGTAAAGAAAGAGAACCATGGGTTCAGAAACCCATGCCCTTTCCTCCTAAACCATCCAAGAAAAAGGATGATGAAGATTTTGAGCGCTTTGCTGAAATGATTAGACCTATCTTTTTGTGTATGCGTTTGACTGATATGCTGAAAATGTCTCCTTATGCTAAGTATATGAAAGATATTGTCACAAATAAAAGAAAGATACCTGAAGCTGAAATTTCCACCATGCTTGCTAATTATACTTTTAAGGGTGGAATACCAAAGAAACTTGGAGATCCAGGAGTACCAACTATACCATGCTCCATTAAAAGAAACTATGTTAAAACTGCTTTATGTGATTTGGGAGCCGGTGTTAGTGTTATGCCTTTCTCTTTATATCGTAGACTTGAATTGAATAAGTTGACACCTAGTGAAATCTCTTTGCAAATGGTTGATAAATCAACTGCTATACCTATCGGTATTTGTGAGGATGTGCTTGTTGTGGTTGCAAACGTTACTATCTTAACGGACTTTGTTATTCTTGATATTCCCGAGGACGACAGTATGTCGATCATCCTTGGTAGACCCTTTTTGAATACTGCAGGGGCTGTTATTGATTGCAACAAAGGCAATGTCACTTTTCATGTTAATGGTAATGATCATACGGTACACTTTCCGAAGAAACAACCTCAAGTTCATAGTATCAATTCTATTGGAAAAATTTCAACTATTACTATCGGAGGTTTTGAATTTCCTCTCCCTACTGTCAAAAAGGAATATGATATTCTTATTGTTGGGGATATGCATATCCCCATTGAGGTAACCTAGTGTTATTAAAAAATTCTCCGGTTTCATGTTATTCAAAAGAGGTTTGTTAATAAGACTTGATCAACCTTGTTAACGGATTCCTTTTGATGAGCATGAGATGGATGAATTTAGAAAGCACAACTTTATGTACTTACTTTTTACTTTCTGTTATATAGAATAAATAAAGCAAAATTAGTATTATCTGTCTGTTTTCTGAATTATCCATGCAGTAAAAATATCCCAAAAATAAAAGTTCTCCAAATGCCCTGAAAATTTAGTATGATTTTTTATAGAATATTTTAGAATTTCTGGCACTGAGATTGCACCAGGGGGTTGCACCAGTGGACCACAAGGGTGGAGGGCGCGCCCTACCTCCTGGGCGCGCCCCCCTGCCTTGTGGGCCCCATGTAAGCCCCCCTCACTTATTCCAGCACCCATCCACTTCGTCTTCCTCCAGAAAAAATCATCCCAGTGCTCAAACCCGTGTTTTAGCTCATCTTGCTGCCATTTTCGATCTCCTTGTGTAAAGCTCCATTTGCAAAACTGTTTTGGGGGATTGTTCTTCGGTATGTGAATCCTCCAATGGTCCAATTAGTTTTTGTTCTAGTGCTTTATTTATTGCAATTTTTTGCTGTTGTGGAGACCTTGTTCTTGAGCTTGCATGTCAAATTTTTATGGTCCAAAGTAGTTTTGATTCATGATATAGCCTCTAGACACTTGTAGGAGTAGTTGCTATCAATCTTGTTGAGTTTGGTTCACTTTTATTTTGATTCACTAAAAATTTCAGAAATTTTTCAGAGGAAGAAAAATGTTGAGGAAAATGTACCAAGGTGGTTCCTCGAGGAAGCAAGCACCGAGGCTCGCGATACGTGAACCGGACCTTGAACCACCAAGGGAAGCTCAACTGCGGCCTTGTGAATAGCCGTTGGATGAATTCTTGGTTCGTGCGGGTTTCAAGGATGAGTTTGATGCGTACGTGCAAAATGCTGAACTGGGGGACTTCTTGTCAGATAAGTGTCCCCAATACTATCAACTCACTGATTCATTTGTGAGAAGGTTTAAATTTACATCTCAGCGCAATACTCATACTGTCCTATTTGATCTTTATGATGAATCATATACCATGGACCTTGAAGATTTTAGTACTGCTTGCAAAATCCCACAATGAGGCATTCATGGCGAGCCTCGTAAAACTGAGTGCAATGATTTCCTTGCTAGCATTACTGTGGGAGAAACTAGACATATTACACAAGCCTCCATGGGGAGTATTCATTTTCCTGCCATACATTATTTTGCTCTCTTCATAGGTAGATGCATTAATGGTAAACATGATCATAGCCACCTTTGCGCATCGGATCTTAGTGTCCTTAAGTGTGCAATGTTGGGTGATAAACGATATAACTTGGGGGCCATTATTGCGAGGAGGTTACATCTTAATGCTAAAGATGGAGATTTATTTGGTGGGATTTATGCAACCCGTTTAGCTAATTATCTTGGAGTACCCATAAGGGGGAATGACATTGAGTTACCACCTGCTTTTCTTGATTATAATGCTTTGGTTCGCTACCAGTTTCTTGTGAGGAACGAACAGTCCCTCCTGTACCGACTAATCTTTGACCGACGGCGCGCTATCCATATTACTCTTCCTGCTTCTACCTTCTTTAACTTTCAGGTCAGAGGGAGATATTTTATAACTAGAGAGGAGGCAAACGAGTATGAGAGAGAGGTTGAGGCCACTCGCCTCCATGCCGCAGCCCTTCAGGCAGTAGCTACCGCATCACAGTACAACCCTGACTACAACTTTGGATATCCGCCGGGCCAGCCGTGGCCCTAGACCAACTTAGGCCAAAAGCCTAAGCTTGGGGGAGTACGTATTTCTCACCGACATTATATTCATGTTCACACACTCATTCCAGTAGTCGGTGTTCATACTTTTTCATTGTATTATCCATGTTAGTTTATTTTCTTTTTCCCGCTTTCTTCTTGTGTGTTTGAAAAACCTTAAGAAAAACCTAAAAAAATAGTTGTAGCCTATTTCCTTTCCATGTTTATTTAGTAGTAGTATTAAATAAAACCCAAAAAGATTTCTCGTTCTTCTTTTGCTTGTTGGGAGCTTTCCCGTGTAAATAGTTTTTCTCGTTCTTGTTTTACCTTCTTCAGAAAAACAAAAACTCCAAAAACATTTCAGTGTGTTTCTTTGAAATTCTTTTCTTTTCTTTGGGGGTCGAGAGGAGAAGACCACGATGAAAATGTTGAGTGGCTCTCATCTGCATTATTGTTGATCTAACAAAGAGCCCATATTACCTTGTCTTCTCCTTTGAATAAATGTTTGCAGATTCTAGCTTAGTCCAATGCACATGCACTATTATTATTATCCACATCGTTCGGTCATGCAAGTGAAAGGCAATAATGATGATATATGATGAAATGATTGAGATGAGGAAAAGCTGGTATGAACTCGACCTATCTTGTTTTTGTTAATATGATTAGTTCATCGTTCTTGATTCAGCCTACTATGAATGAAACATGTTTGCAATGACAATTAGAGATTATATTTACTCATGCCATGCTTAATTAGCTAGGAGTTTATAATGGTTTACCTTGCGTGCCAACATGCTTTTAAAATGGTTGTGATGTAGTATGATAGGATGGTATCCTCCTTTGAATGATTCGAGTGGCTTGACTTCGCACATGTTCACGCATGTAGTTGAAACAAAATCAACCTAGCCTCCACGATATTTATGTTCATGGTGATTTATATCCTACTCATGCTTGCACTCAATGTTGATTAATCTCAATGCATGTTTATGGTTGTTGTTGCTCTCTAGTTGGTCGCTCCTCAATCTCTTGCTAGCCTTCACCTGTACTAAGCGGGAATACTGCTTGTGCATCCACTTCCATAAACCCAAAGTTGTTCCATATGAGTCCACCATACCTGCCTATATGCGGTATTTACCTGTCGTTCCAAGTAAATTTGCATGTGCCAAACTCTAAACCTTCAAATAATAATCTGTTTTGTATGCCCGAATCGCTCATCTAGCGACTGGGGGCTGTCAGTATCTTCCATGCTAGGTGGGTTATTCTCACAATGAGTGGACTACGCTCGTCATTCACAAGAAAATGGCTAGTAATCGGGATGCCCAGTCCCATGCTCAAATCAAATCAAATTATAATTGCAAACAAAACTCCCCTAGGATTTTGTTAGTTGGACGGTACCCGTTGTTTCGGACCAGCCGTGGAATGTGCTTGTTGGTGGTGGGGGAGTATAAACTTTACCATTCTGTTTGGGAACTGCCTATAATGTATGTAGGATGGAAGATACCGAGATCTCTTGGTTGTTATGTTGACAATGAAAGCATAGCGCTCAAAATTATATTCATCTCTATTTCAAAAAGCTCGAGCTCTAGCACCTCTACAAATCCCTGCTTCCCTCTGCGAAGGGCCTATCTATTTACTTTTATGCTGAGTCATCATCCTCTTATAAAAAGCACCAGTTAGAGAGCACCACTGTCATTTGTATGCATTGTTATTAATTGATATTGAGTATGACTGTTGTCGGCGTTCTGGGAACCGGGGTACCCAGACTTGCCTGCCTGCGGCCCACGGCGTGGCTTCATCAGCGGCCTGGTACGGCCCTTCTCCAGCAACAACAACACAAGACCCTCGCGAGGGGCCAAGCCTCGCGAGGCGGACGACGCCAAGACCTCCGGAGGGAGTGGCTTCCCTAGGCCGGCTCCTGAGGAGCGGAGATTTCCATGCAAGCCCCACCTCGTGAGGTTCAGATGACGCAAGCCATGACGACCAATGCCAGGTTGGCACCAGCAGGCGCAGTACAGCAGGTTTCCTCTTCGGTGCTAAGGAAGCAAGCGCAGACACAGAGTCCCAAGGAATCAGCCAAAGGTTTCCATTCCCGTGCTACAATACCAGGACGGCAGGACGGAGGTCATCACCGAGCCCACCACGACGTCACGACCAGAAGCTTTGCAGGTGGAGACCACCTTTCGTCAGGATAAGATGTACTACTTGTCTCCCTTCAAACTTGGCCGTTGTGGGATCCCTTCCCGCCTTCATTTTGGGGGAAGAGGACCGAGGCCACGATAAATATAGCTAGGCCAGCACCATAGGAGGGGGAAGAGGACGAGAGCATCCTCACCAGCTCACACCAGCACAAGAACACTCCTCCTGAGGTTGTTCTCCCTTTGTACTAGTTCATCCTCAGCCCACCTCGATGCCAATCCACCACAAAGTAGGAGTAGGGTTTTACACCGCAAGGTAGCCCAAACCTGGGTAAACTGCTGAGTCCCTTTCCTTTCCTGTTCATCGAGCTAGGCGGTGAGATCGATGAGTCGGTAGGCTGGGGAGATCGAGTTCTTCGCATGCACCCCAGAGTTTGAACCTTTCTTGGGTCTGCGGAGCCCTGAATCCGACATTTGGCGCGCCAGGTAGGGGTGCGTCGGAGCCTCTCTTCCGCCGAGCGATTTGCTGCCGTTCCACCATTCCCATGGCCAACGCTTGTCGAGTTCGCGCTGAGCGTCGGGCTGCTCTCGCCGCCCGTGTCGCCCAGACCGCACCTGCAGGAAACTGCGCCCACGCTGTTCCCCGTCGCCTGCGGCAAACGCTGCCACCGGCCCCACGGCCCATGAGCAGCAGGCTTCGTCGCTGCATCCCTCTGTACGATGCGATGGGCGCACCGCCACCCCGTCGCTGACTCCGACGGCTGCTTCATCCTCCCATGCCCGTCGCGGCCAGGTGAACGCGCAGGCTGCGTTGCACATGGCGCGTGAGCTTCTGCGCTATTGCCCGACCGACGACCTCTATGAAGACTGGCTGGACCGCATCGCCGAGCTCGTCAGCGCCACCGGAGAGACCCCTGCTCCGTCTCGCCCGCTGCCTCCCCGGCCACCTCTTGCGGGCGACGTGGCCCACGGTGCGCCTCCTCCACCTCCCAGGCAAGAAGTCGCCCTCGAGCCAAGGCGTGAGGCTCCTCAGCGCGACCCGTCGCGCAGGGCGCCGACGCGCGACGAAGAAAGCTGCCAAGTGGTGCAGCGCCCCCAAGGAGAGGCGCGCGCGCTCCCAGCGCCGCCACGTCAAGACCGCGTGCTGCCTGAGGCGGCGGCGCACGAGCGCCAAGTCCAGGCTCCCCCTCTGCGGCGGGCTCCCGTGGGAGCGGCGGGCTGCCATGCGTTCACCCCGGAGCTGCGTGGCGTCGTCTGGCCAGGGAAGTTCAAGCCAGACCTGCCTCCACGCTACGACGGCACCCCTGACCCTGCAGAATTCCTCCAGCTCTATGAGCTGAGCATCGAGGCGGCCAACGGCGACAAAAAGGTCATGGTGAACTAGTTTCCCATGGCCCTCAAGGACGGCGCGTGCTCATGGCTCCTAAACCTCCCCGCTGGATCGATCTCCTCATGGGATGAGATGCGGGAGCGCTTCATCGCCAACTTCTAGCGCACTCGAGACCGCGCTTCGGCTGTGGGCGACCTGCGGCGCGTCAAGCAACAGCCTGGGAAGACCTTGCACAAGTACATCCAGCGCGTCACCAACGTTCGCCTCAAGATTCCCTAGGTGAAGGATGAGGCCATCATTTCCGCGTTCACTGATGGCGTCCGGGATATCAAGATGAAGGAAGAGCTCGCCATGCACGAGGACCTGTGCTCGGCTCTGGAAATGTTTAAAATGGCAGCCAGATGCGCGAGGGCCGAGGAAGGTCGCCTCACCCTCCTCGAGCTCCCAGAAACTGACCCAGAAGACAAGAAGGCCAAGGCCAAGGACATGAAGCGCAAGGGGTCAGCTGTGCTCGCGGCTGAACCTGAGATGAAGCGCGGCTACGACTACCCGGAATCCTCCAAGGGCAGCTGTCCGTTCTGCGTCTTCCACAACGTGCACAGCCACAACACCAACGACTGCCAAGAGCTCAAGGCCATCCGGGACGGGCGCCTTGGCCGCCGCCCTGAGCGCATCGACCGCGGCTACGGCCATGGAGGAGGCCGAGGTGGCGGACGTTGGGACAACCGCGACCCTCGCCAGGACTGGCGCGACCAGCCGCGTGAGGATCGCTGGCAGGGCCAGCCTCGCGAGGGCCCCTGGAGGGATCAGCCTCCTGAGGACCGCCCTCAGGGAAACGCTGGCCTTCCTCCACTGCCGCCGCCGCCAAGGAGGAATGATGACCACCACCAAGATGATGGGGCTGGGGGCTTCCAAGAGCCTCGTGCCGTGGCTTGCATCCTGGGCGGCGCTCAGGCTCCCGCTTCTCACCGCATCTTCAAGTAGTTCGCTCATGAGGTGAACGCGGCCCTCCCCAAGCTCGAGGCGATGCGTCCGCTCAGGTGGTCCAAGTACGCCATCACCTTCGACTCTACTGACCAGCTCAAGTGTGCGGCCGCTGCCGGCGCGCTCCCAATGCTCTGCTCTCCTACCATCAGCAACGTCCTCGTCACCAAGACGCTCATTGACGGTGGTGCGGGACTCAATGTCCTCTCCGTCGAGATGTTCGACAGACTCCAGGTGCCGTACGACCAGCTTCAGCCTACCAAGCCCATCTCAGGAGTGACCGATGGCTCCACCACCCCGATAGGGCAGATCCGCCTCCCTGTCACCTTCGGCAAGCGCGACAACTACCGCACTGAGCTCATCGACTTCGACGTCGCCCACATCCACCTCCCGTACAACACCATCCTCGGGTAACCAGCCCTGGCCAAGTTCATGGCCGCCACTCACCACGGCTACAATGTCCTCAAGATGCCAGGGAGCGGCGGCATCATCACGGTCGCCTGCGACGAGAAGGACGCGGTGTGCTCCCTCGAGCGCACCTACCAGGCTGCAGCGGTCGAGAACCCAGACGATGAGGGCGCCGCCTACCCTCTCGAGGTCATTCCCAAGAAGAAGAAGCACCTGCTCCGCCTAGGACCCTAGGAGGATGGGGCGCCCGACGACCGTGCCTCAGGGCCTGCGCCCACTGACGGGGCGCCTTCCCCTCTTGCATAGGAAGGCGCGCCGGGCGCCCCTCTCAGGCTGGGCTCGGGGGCTTTCCTCTGGAGGGCCTCAGACCTGGCCAGCGTCACGAGGGAGGCGTTCGGGTACCATGTGGAGGCATGCTTCAACGCGCACTTCCACGAGAAGAGCGCAGGGCGCAAGGAGCCAGGTGCTCGGGAGTTCATCACCAAGGCGATCGAGGATCTTCAGGAGGCGAGGGCCATGCGAGGCAAGCGTCGCCCCGCACCACCAGGTGCAGCTCCCTCCCCTGACAAGGGCAGCGGGCTGCGCGTCTACATCAACATCCCAGGGCTCAACCGGGCCGCGTCTCATGAGCTCTACTGGCCGTCCCACGTGGGCCGGTGCGACCGCCCCCCTCACAGCTACGTTCGCATGCCTTTCGGTTTGCTGAACCAGGCTGCCACGCACCAGCGCCACATGCGGAGCATCCTGGCGGCTCACGAGGCCAGGCACCAGGTGATCCTGTCGGAGGAGGCGCCGGACCCTCGCGAGCCCCACGGGCCCCCGGGGCCTCATGAGGCTCAGGACCATGACGGCTTGTGAGGAATGACTTCTGCGACTCGCCTCTTCAGCTTCTCCAACACTTCTTCAGCAACGGTGCTAGGTGACATTTTTCAGTTTGTTCAGTTGGGGGCGCCCCTCGGGCTGCATTATCCCCAAGCCGTGTGGGTCCGTCCCTATGGCATGTATTGTTCTTTGCATCTATCAGAGCTGCCCTTACCTCTTCATGAGTTGCTTTATGATTATCACCTGTCTGTCCGGTGCTTTGTCGCCATGAACGTCGTGCGCCCTTGCGAACCCGCCCACGACCGCCTCATGATTAAGGACTGGCACGGCGTCTATGCTCGGGTCCGTCCCTACAGCATTGCTAAATCCAAGTGGCTGAGCTCTAGCTCGCGGGCCAGCTCCCGTGCACGTCACCTCCCATGGTCCGTGGTGCCTTGTTCTCACATGAGCTAATCGGGAGAGGATAAGTTAGGGCGCGCGACCCGGTGCCTCACCGCCGCGGGAGCCGCGTGCCGGTTGTCTTTCTTCAGGACCTTTGCATGAGAAGACTGGGCACGGCGTCTGTGCTCGGGTCCGTCCCTGCAGTGTCGACAAACCCAACGGCTAAGCTCTGTCTGGCAGGCCGGCCCCGTACACATCACCTCCTAGAGTCATTGGTGTTTGGCCTTCTCATGCGATATCCTCAGGAGATTCACTCGGTGCAGGCTACCTAACCATCTCGCAGGACCCTTGCAAGTGTTCCGAACCGAATTCAGGCGCAACCCGCCTTGAGGTAGGGCCTCGTGAGTCCCGTGCTGGCTCACGAGTGCCCACATACACCTCCTCTAGTCCTGCCGTGCAAGCCACGTGCCAGGACGGGGCTGTACACGCCCCGGAGTCTCCCCTCAGAGGGGGATCCCACCCACGAACCAGTGGAAGCCCCATGCTCCGCGTTGGCGAATGACACGGTCGAGGAGCAGCTATGCCCGTGCAAGAGCAGAAGCACCATGCTCCGCGCTGGTGAATAAACAACTGAGGGCAACCTAGCGGCTGCAGTAACCTCAGGAGAGCCACCAGGCTCGCCGCTCAGCCTCACCGCGCGGCTTTTCCTCGAGAAGGTAGCGCGAGGGGGTTGGGCACGGTGGCTACGCTCAGGCCACACCTGGCGTACGCCACCTCACCAGGTCCCTCAGACCTGGTCTTCTCGCGTCCCTCCCGAGCAAAAGCTCGGCGAGGAAAGGTATGGAGAGCTGTTCGTACGTCAAGGGGGACCCCTGTGCATCGCGACTCAATGGCCTCACTAGTCACGTAGCCCCTCACCCCTTGGTCTCGTCCTGGTGATCCGGACAACCCAACGGCGGCTGAGGTATGCGCGGGGCCGGGCCCTGCCGACGCAAAACGCTAAAGCTTACACTCGCATCTCCTTCCTGAGGGCTGTTCATACATCAAGGGGGACCCCTGAGCATCGCGACTCAGGGGCCTCACTGGTCACGTAGCCCCGCACCCCTTGGTCTCGTCCTGGTGATCCGGACGACCCAATGGCGGCTGAGGTATGCGCGGGGCCAGGCCCTGCCGACGCAGAACACTAAGGCAAACGGAAAGGAAATCGCGAAATCCTAGCAAATTATTACAAAACATATTGTCTCTTAAAAACATAAAGCAGAAGTTCTCACGCCTCCACGAGGCATGGTGAATATTGTAGGGATAAAACAGGAGGAAGCGCCACCTTCGAACCTCCTCTTCAGCCTTGGATGCCACTGTCGCTTGCCCGGGGAGGCCCGTTGTCGACAACGTCGCCGCCGTCTTCACCATTGGCTCTGTCCGTCGCAGTCGCAGGGTCGACACAGAGGAACTTCTGGATCAGGGCCTCCACCTACATCCCCACGGCTTCAGCAGTAGCATCTTGGAATTCAGGGGCCACGGGTTCAAGCAGCTTGCCAAGATCGAAGCTCAGGTCCCGGAGGTGGAGGTGGCTGAAGATGCGCGTCGCGGCCAAGGTGAAAAGCGCGCAAGCTTCCGCTTCCACCTGGGGGCCCACCCCGGCGACGATACCCTCAAGCGCCGTGGCAAGCTTGGGGAGCAGCCCGGCAGGGCCCTCCTCCGGACTAGCCTGCGGTCCCTCGTACCCTTCACCGTAAAGGGACTGCAAGGCTGTGTGGGACCTCTGCTCAAGGGAGACGAAGGCGTCACGCCCTGCCGCGGCCGCCTTCTCAGCCGTGGCAAGGAGTTTCTCCTTGGCCTCCAGCCGAGCCTTCTCCTCGCAGACGAACTTGGCGTGGGACACCTGGGCCGCCTCCGTCTCCTCCTTCAGCTTCCCCAGGCGGCTGCGCTCCGCGGCTTGTTCCTGGGCCACTTGCTCCAGCTCGGCGTCTCGGTTGGCAAGCGCAGCTTCTCGGGCCTTGAGGTCCTCCTCCTGCTCTCCAATCTAGCGGGCACGGGCGGCCTGCTCATGGCGAAGGGCCTTCAGCTCGGCCTCCACCGTGCGGCAGCGCTGCGTCACGAGCCGCTGTGGCCTCACCGGCCTCCTTCCTGCCCTCCACAACGACAGCCTCGGCCTGGCCCTAGGCCGCCCTCACGGAGGAGTCGGCCTGGAGCCACCCCGAGGTCAATCCCAAATGCCCCATCACTGCACGTCGGTCGGCGCCCTGAAGATCGGTCCGGAGCTGCCCCAGCATGGTGAAGGCCTCCTCCAAAGCGCTGGGTATGACGGAGGTGTCATGGTCCGCGAGCATGAGGACTTGAGGAGGAGGCGGCACTGGCGTCGGGATTGGCGCCACTACAACAACAAGGGCGATAGGGGGCTCCCCTCAAACCCCCAGCAGGCGCGCTGTAGGTAGGCGCCTCCGGAGTCGGCTTGGCCACCGAGCCTCGGGAGGCTCGCTCCATCACAGGCGCACGCGGCGCGACCTCTTCTGCACACGACGGGGTCACCGCGGCCACGGCGGGTCGCGCGGCCTCGGGGGCTTTGGCCTCTTCCTTCCTCTTCTTCACCACCGACGTCAGCCTGGCCACCAGGAGGAGGGGATCGTGAGCACGACATCGAGGATGGGAAGCAAAAAGCAGGTAAAATACTTACTCATTGTCAGCAACATATGCCCTCCTCTTGATCAGGAGCGCAGCACCTCCGAGCTTCTTGGGCGCGGGCTTCGTCGTGCTCTCAGGACCGGCCAGACGAATGGCGGCTGGCTCCGGAATGGCGGCGACGGGCGATAAGGCGGGGGCATCGCCCTGGGGCGGCGGCATCGCCTCGCCCTCCTTCGAGGCCCCTTGCTTCGGCCTCCACAGGGGGGTGCCCCCGGATCTCGTGATGACCCCGGTGGGGCGAGGGGACCCCTCAACCAAGTGCTCGCCGGCGTCGTCGTCGTCGGAGAAATCGCGGAGGAGCTCGCTCTGCCGTGGGGGTGAGGTCTCCCCCACCCCCTCCAAGGTCGCCTCTGAGTCCTCCTCCCCGTCCTCCCCGGAGCTCTCGCCAGAGAACACCGGCACCGGGGAGTTTGGGAGTTGAGGGAGCTTCGACGGCACGAGCCCCCGCTCGTTGAAGACAGGCATGGCAGCGGCCACCTCCACCTCGTCATCGTGGTGGTACAGCGGGAGGAAGGCCTCCGGGAGGCCGCCCGGGTCCTTCTCGAGCAAGGTGCGCAAGGCCTTGCTCAGCTCCTCGTCAGTCAAGTCTTCCGGGCGCAACCGGAGGTCGTCTTCTGCGCCCTTGAGACTCCACAAGGGGCGCGAGTACGCCTGGAGCGGGGCCAAGCGCTGCGTCAAGAACTCCTTGATGAGCATGGCCCATGTCAGCTTCTCCGCCTCCAGATCCGCCGTCATCTTCTCCAGCAACGGCTCCACCCGGGGGTCAGTGAGCTTCTCGTGAGCCCACCGATCCAGCTTCACCGGCAACACGGTCGACAGCTCCAGCCGAGCGTGAGAACACTTGGCGTCCATGAAGATCCACTTACGCCGGAAGTTGTCCACCTTCTTCCCGGCCCTCGAGATCGCGTTGCTACCATAGAACGCAATGAAGCAGACGCACCCGGAGCACTGGTCCGTGCTACGCATCCGGAGGTAGAAGAAGTGCCGGAGCAGCGCAACGGAGGGAGCCACCCCCGCGAACGCCTCGCAGTAGAAGGCGAAGATCGACAGGAGGAGGATGGAGTTGGGATGAAGATGAAGGGCATGGATCTGGTAATGGTTGAGGACGGCAAAGAAGAAATTGGAGAAGGGGGGGATGAGCCCAGCAAAGACGTTGTGCAGGAAGAAGGGGTAGAAGGTTTCCCCTACGGTTTCCTGCTGGGTGGAGCCGACCCGGAGCGCTGTCTCCCTCCCCTCATTGTCGTTGCTCGCCGTCAGCGGGAGCACGGCGGCGAGGTGCTTCTCCTTGATGATGGTGGACACACTAAGGGCCGGCTCGAGCGAGGCCGGACGCGCGGGAGAAGCGGCGGGCTTCGCCTTCTTAGTCGCCATCGGTGGCAAATTCGGGGAAAGGTCGGCAGATCTGGAGGCGCTCTGAGCAGGGAGAGAAGGAAATCTGAAGCAAGACGAAGGGAAGGTAATGAAGGCTCAGCGGCAGGCGCCATCCTTTTTGTCAGCCCAGGACAGTTGTCGGTGCAGCATGGGGAAGCGGAGACGCCTACGTCCCATCAAGCGCCATGCGTCGACCGGGTCCGCAGGCGGTTAGGGCCCGCGGCGCTTCGCCCTTTCCCTTTGGCTTTGCCTCAAAGCCAAGTCCGAGCACGCCTTGGGCCCGGGGGCTACAGTCGGCGTTCTGGGAACCGGGGTACCCAGACTTGCCTACCTGCGGCCCACAGCATGGCTTCATCAGCGGCCTGGTACGGCCCTTCTCCAGCATCAACAACACAAGACCCTCGCGAGGGGCCAAGCCTCGCGAGGCGGACGACGCCAAGACCTCCGGAGGGAGCGGCTTCCCCAGGCCGGCTCCTGAGGAGCGGAGATTTCCATGCAAGCCCCACCTCATGAGGTTCAGATGATGCAAGCCATGACGACCAAGGCTAGGCGGGCGCCAGCAGGTGCAGTACAGCAGGTTTCCTCTTCGGTGCTAAGGAAGCAAGCGCAGACGCAGAGTCCCAAGGAATCAGCCAAAGGTTTCCATTCCCATGCTACAAGACCAGGACGGCAGGACGGAGGTCATCGCCGAGCCCACCACGACATCACGACCAGAAGCTTTGCAGGCGAAGACCACCTTTCATCAGGATAAGATGTACAACTTGTCTCCCTTCAAACTTGGCCGTTGTGGGATCCCTTCCCGCCTTCATTTTGGGGGAAGAGGACCGAGGCCACGATAAATATAGCTAGGCCACCACCATAGGAGGGGGACGAGGACGAGAGCTATCGGCGTTCTGGGAACTGGGGTACCCAGACTTGCCTGCCTGCGGCCCACAGTGCGGCTTCATCAGCGGCCTAGCATGGCCCTTCTCCAGCATCAACAACACAAGACCCTCGCGAGGCGGACGATGCCAAGACCTCCGGAGGGAGCGGCTTCCCCAGGACGGCTCCTGAGGAGCGGAGATTTCCATGCAAGCCCCACCTCGTGAGGTTCAGATGACGCAAGCCATGACGACCAAGGCCAGGCAGGCGCCAGCAGGCGCAGTATAGCAGGTTTCCTCTTCGGTGCTAAGGAAGCGAGCGCAGTTACGCAGAGTCCCAAGGAATCAGCCAAAGGTTTCCATTCCCGTGCTACAAGACCAGGACGGCAGGACGGAGGTCATCGCCGAGCCCACCACGACGTCACGACCAGAAGCTTTGCAGGCGAAGACCACCTTTTGTCAGAATAAGATGTACTACTTGTCTCCCTTCAAACTTGGCCATTGTGGGATCCCTTCCCGCCTTCATTTTGGGGGAAGAGGACCGAGGCCACTATAAATATAGCTAGGCCACCACCATAGAAGAGAGAGGAAAAGGGAAGGAGATCATCCTCACTAGCACACACCAGCACAAGAACACTCCTCCTGAGGTTGTTCTCCCTCTATACTAGTTCATCCTCAGCCCACCTCGAGGCCAATCCACCACAAAGCAGGAGTAGGGTTTTACAACACAAGGTGGCCTGAACCTGGGTAAACTGCTGAGTCCCTTTCCTTTCCTGTTCATCGAGCTAGGCGATGAGATCGACGAGTCGGCAGGCTAGGGAGATTGAGTTCTTCGCACGCACCCCAGAGTTCAAACCTTTCTCGGGTCTGTGGAGCCCTAAATCCGACATTTGGCGCGCCAGGTAGGGGAGCGTCAGAGCCTCTCTTCCGCCGGCTGATTCACCGCCGTTCCACCGTTCTCATGGCTGACGCTCCTCGAGCTCATGCTGAGCACTGGGCCGCTCGTCCTGCCCGGGCGGCGCCCTTCACCCAAGAAGATCTCCACTCTGCGCTCCTCGCAGCCCGCACGCCGACCGGCGCCGTCAGCCGTAGGCGACATGGACCACTTCCACCCGCTCCCGCGCTGCGCCGCAATCGGGCCACCACGTGATCTTCGAGCTTCACCGCGGCAATGGTGCTGCACACCCGCCGGGAGCAGGCGAACATGCTAGCCGCGTTCATCGTGGCACAGGAGCTGCTGCGATGCAGGCTGGCGGAAGGCGGCCATGATGCCTTGCTGCAGCAGGTCGCCGAGCTGCTGGACGCTGCCTGCAAGGGTGCGGCGCCCTTCTGCACCTTATCTACGCCGTGAGCGCTGCCGGGGGCGCGCGCCGGCCCTCACTACGACCACGCGCCCTCCCCCAGGGGGCCTAGAGGGCCCCGCGGTGCCAGCCTGGCTCGCGGTGCCGTTTGTCCTACCCAGGATGCGTTACCCCCGGGTGCCGCAGAGCTGGGCGGCCCCTCCTGGGCGGCCCCTCCTGACCTGGCGCCAAGGATGGCGAGCAACGACGCCGGATGGCCAGGCGACGGCTCAGGGATGGTGGCTTCGGGCACCCCTGTGCCTCCACCGACGGACTCGCTGTATGTGCCAAGAGGAAGCCCCCGCCTGTTCCCCTCGCTAGCCTGGGCGTCGGGACCACATGAGGCCGAGGCTCTTCGCAGGCCACCTCGGAGCTTCACCGGCGTCTTCGATGACAACAGCCACTGGGTACGATCAATATCTCAGGGGCACGATTACACTAACCATGGATTGCAGGTGAACCAAGCCACGGCAACGGCCGTGGACCTCAGGACGATGGCCCCACCGCAAGCGGACGAAATGCACTGGGAGCTGCGCGAGAGGAGCCCGGTGCCAGGGCCTCCCCCGCGCCGCATGGAGCAAGGCACCGCCATGACGGCAGCACATGTCGCTCAGAGGTAGGTCCTCCGTCGG
The DNA here is from genome assembly GCA_011799875.1 of Thinopyrum elongatum. Classification (NCBI taxonomy): domain Eukaryota; kingdom Viridiplantae; phylum Streptophyta; class Magnoliopsida; order Poales; family Poaceae; genus Thinopyrum; species Thinopyrum elongatum. The sequence continues at coordinate 232,210,080 of CM022300.1, forward strand.
GGAAGGCGCCGGCGAGCCCTTCCCCCCGGTGGGGGGCCTGCGATCGCCGGGGCACCGCCATCGTCCCCCTTGCCCCTTGGTCTCATCCTGGTTTCTGGACGCCCCAATGGTGGTCGGGGGAGGCGCACGGCGGGGCCCTCGCCTGGCGCCAAGGATACCCGTGAAGATCTCCGCTCGTGACACTCTCACGTAATAATGAGTTGGGGCTGTACACACCCCGGAGTCTCCTGAGTTCCGCCCTCGGGCCTCACGGGGGCTCCCACCCACGTCCAAGTGGAAGCACCATGCTCCGCGCTGGCCGTCGACACTGTGCCCCAATGACTATGCCCACGCCCAGTGGAAGCACTTAGCTCCGCGTTGGTGAGAAGACTATTCTAGGTGCCGGACGCGGCTGTTTGTTTCGTCCTCTTTCTGTAACCCAGTTGCCATCTTTTGGAATGAGATTTGGAGCTTCGTGTGCTTATCAAAAGAAAAAAGGGGGGAGATTTTTCGATTCGTGGTGTTTTCTTGCCTTTTGGTTTACGTTAAAAGCAAGGCTCATGCCTGCTGCCCCCCCCCCCCCGTGAGCACCCCGCGAGCGGGGGCTGGGCGTGGCGTGCATGCTGCACACGTGCTTGTGCCAGCCCAAGTGGTGCCGAGGGCCCCTCGGGGCCAAAGGCGCATCTGCCGCAGGACCGCTGTGCGCACGCCCTGCCGCAACTCGGCAGTCGGCTCCTAGCGCGGCGCTCTAAAGCGGGCCTGCAGGCTCCTCAGGAGGCTTGAGCCCTCACATGCCCCTACGAGGCCCGCCTCAGGAAGGAAGCGCCCTCACGACACAGGAACCCATCCAAGACCACCAGCACCAAAGATAAGTCACAACGAACTACTCAAGTAGGGGGCCCTCCTGCCCTCGGCAGCTCGTTTCAAAATTAATTTAGAAGGCATATCATCGTTTCATGCATAGCTGGGGAACCCCCACCAAAAATACTTTCCACGCCCCACGGGGCCATGCTCGAAGTTGTGGTAGGTGCTACTTCTTGAGCTTGCGTTGGTTTTTCCCTTGAAGAGGAAAGGGTGATGCAGCAAAGTAGAGTAAGTATTTCCCTCAGTTTTGAGAACCAAGGTATCAATCCAGTAGGAGACAACACGCAAGTCACCGAATACCTGCACAAACAAACACCAAACTTGCACCCAACACAATAAAGGGGTTGTCAATCCCTTCACGGTTATTTGCAAAAGTGAGATCTGATAGAGATAAGTAAAACTAAACAAAAGATAAAGTAAATATTTTTGGGTTTTTTGGTTTATAGATCTGAAAATAAAAGATTGCAAAATAGTAGATCGGAAAGTAATATGATGGAAAATAGACCCGGGGGCCATAGGTTTCACTAGAGGCTTCTCTCAATATACAAAATAATACGGTGGGTGAACAAATTACTGCCGAGCAATTGATAGAAAAGCGCAAAGTTATGACGATATCTAAGGCAATGATCATGAATACAGGCATCACGTCTGTGTCAAGTAGACCAAAACGATTATGCATCTACTACTATTACTCCACACATCGACTGACTCCTGCCTGCATCTAGAGTATTAAGTTCATGAAGAACAGAGTAACGCATTAAGAAAGATGACATGATGTAGAGGAATTAACTCAAGCAATATGATGAAAATCCCATCTTTTTATCCTCGATGGCAACAATACAATACGTGCCTTGCTGCCCCTACTGTCACTGGGAAAGGACACTGCAAGATTGAACCCAAAGCTAAGCACTTCTCCCATTGCAAGAAAAACCAATCTAGTTGGCCAAACCAAATCGATAGTTCGAAGAGACTTGCAAAGATATCAAATCATGCATAAAAGAATTCAGAGAAGATTCAAATAATATTCATAGATAAGCTGATCATAAATCCACAATTCATCGGATCTCAGCAAACACACCGCAAAAAAGTATTACATCGAATAGATCTCCAAGAACATCGAGGAGAACGTGGTATTGAGAATCAAAGAGAGAGAAGAAGCCATCTAGCTACTAGCTATGGACCCGTAGGTCTGAGGTAAACTACTCATGCTTCATCGGAAGGGCAATGGTGTTGATGTAGAAGCCCTCCATGATCGAATCCCCCTCTGGCAGGACACCGAAAAAGGCCCCTAGATGGGATCTCACGGGTACAGAAGGTTGCGGCGGTGGAAAAGTCTTTTCGTGGATGCCTCTGGTGGTTTGGGCAAATAAGAGTATATATAGGCGAAAGAATTAGGTCAGGAAGTGCACGAGGGGCCCACAAGGGTGGGGGGCGCGCCCTACCCCCCTGGGCGCGCCCTCCGTCCTTGTGGCTGCCTCGTGGCTTCCCTGACTTGCACTCCAAGTCCTCTGGTTTCCTTTTGGTCCAAGAAAGATCATCGCGGAAGTTTTATTCCGTTTGAACTCCGTTTGGTATTCCTTTTCTGAGAAACTCAAAAACAGGGAAAAAACAGGAACTGGCACTGGGCTCTAGGTTAATAGTTTAGTCCCAAAAATAATATAAAATAGCATATTAATGCATATAAAACATCCAAAACAGATAATATAATAGCATGGAACAATCAAAAATTAAAGATACGTTGGAGACGTATCAAGCATCCCCAAGCATAATTCCTGCTCGTCCTCGAGTAGGTAAATGATAAAAACAGAATTTTTGATGTGGAATGCTACCTAACATATTTATCCATGTAATTTCTTTATTGTGGCATGAATGTTCAGATCCATATGATTCAAAACAAAAGTTTAATATTGACATAAAAACAATATTACTTCAAGCATACTAACAAGATAATTATGTCTTCTCAAAATAACATGGCAAAAGAAAGCTTATCCCTACAAAATCATATAGTCTGGCTATGCTCCATATTCATCACACAAAATACTCAAATCATGCACAACCCCGGTTTTAGCCAAGCAATTGTTTCATACTTTAGTATTCTCAAACTTTTTCAACTTTCACGCAATACATGAGCGTGAGCCATGGACATAGCACTATAGGTGGAATAGAAGGTGGTTGTGGAGAAGACAAAAAGAGGGAGATAGTCTCACATCAACTAGGCGTATCAATGGGCTATGGAGATGCCCATCAATAGATATCAATGTGAGTGAGTAGGGATTGCCATGCAACGGATGCACTAGAGCTATAAGTTTATGAAAGCTCAAAAAGAAAACTAAGTGGGTGTGCATCCAACTTGCTTGCTCATGAAGACCTAGGGCAATTTGAGGAAGCCCATTGTTGGAATATACAAGCCAAGTTCTATAATGAAAAATTCCCACTAGTATATGAAAGTGACAACATAGGAGACTCTCTATCATGAAGATCATGGTGCTACTTTGAAGCACAAGTATGGAAAAAGGATAGTAACATTGCCCCTTCTCTCTTTTTCTCTCGTTTTCTTTTTCTTTTTTTTCTTTCTTCTTTTTTTTCTTTCTTTCTTCTTTTTCTTTTCTTTCTTTCTTCTTTTTCTTTTTTTTTCTTTCTTTCTTTCTTTTTTTCTTTTTTTCTTTTTTTTCTCACATGGGACAATGCTCTAATAATGAAAATCATCATACTTCTATTTACTTACAACTCAAAAATTACAACTCGATACTAGAACAAAATATGACTCTATATGAATGCCTTCGGCGGTGTACCGGGATGTGCAATGAATCAAGAGTGACATGTATGAAAGAATTATGAACGGTGGCTTTGCCATAAATACGATGTCAACTACATGATCATGCAAAGCAATATGACAATGATGATGCGTGTCATAATAAACAGAATGGTGGAAAGTTGCATGGCAATATATCTCGGAATGGCTATGGAAATGCCATAATAGGTAGGTATGGTGACTGTTTTGAGGAAGGTATATGGTGGGTTTATGGTACCGGTGAATATTGCGTGGCACTAGAGAGGCTAGCAAAGGTGGAAGGGTGAGAGTGCGTATAATCCATGGACTCAACATTAGTCATAAAGAACTCACATACTTATTGCAAAAATCTATTAGTCATCAAAACAAAGTACTAGACGCATGCTCCAAGGGGAAGGGTTGGTAGGAGTTAACCATCGCGCGATCCCGACCTCCACACAAAGGATGACAATCAAAAAATATCTCATGCCCCGACTTCGTTACATAACGGTTCACCATACGTGCATGCTACGGGACTCACAAACCTTAACACAAGTATTTCTCAAATTCACAACTACTCACTAGCATGACTCTAATATCACCATCTTCATATCTCAAAACAATCATAAGGAATCAAACTTCTCATAGTATTCAATGCACTTTATATGAAAGTTTTTATTATATCCCTCGTGGATGCCTATCATATTAGGACTAAATTTATAACCAAAGAAAATTACCATGCTGTATTAAAGACTCTCAAAATAATATAAGTGAAGCATGAGAGTTCATCAATTTCTATAAAATAAAGCCACCGCCGTGCTCTAAAAAGATGTAAGTGAAGCACTAGAGCAAAATTGCCTAGCTCAAAAGATATAAGTGAAGCACAAAGAGTATTCTAATAAATCACGATTCATGCGTGTCTCTCTCAAAAGGTGTGTACAGCAAGGATGATTATGGCAAACTAAAAAGCAAAGACTCAAATCATACAAGACGCTCCAAGCAAAACACATATCATGTGGTGAATAAAAATATAGCCTCAAGTAAAGTTACCGATAGATGAAGACGAAAGAGGGGATGCCTTCCGGGGCATCCCCAAGCTTAGGCTCTTGGTTGTCCTTGAATATTACCTTCGGGTTCCTTGGGCATCCCCAAGCTTAGGCTCTTGCCATTCTTTACTCCATAGTCCATCAAATCCTTACCCAAAACTTGAAAACTTCACAACACAAAACTCAACAGAAAATCTCATAAGCTCCGTTAGTATAAGAAAATAAATCACCACTTTTGGTGCTGTTGTGAACACATTATTTATTTATATTGGTGTAATATCTACTGTATTCCAACTTTTCCATGGTTCATACCCCCCGATATTACCCATAGATTCATCAAAATAAGCAAACAACACATAGAAAACAGAATCTGTCATAAACAGAACAGTCTGTAGCAATCTGGAAATCTCAAATACTTATGTAACTCCAAAAATTCTGAAAAATTAGGACGACCTAAGAAATTTGTTTATTAATCTTCTGCAAAAAGAATCAACTCAAAAGCACTCTTCTGTGAATTATAGAAATTATTTTCCTGGGCGCAAAAGTTTCTGTTTTTCAGCAAGATCAGATCAACTATCACCGTAAGCTATCCCAAAGGTCTTACTTGGCACAAACACTAATTAAAACATAAAACCACATCTAACCAGAGGCTAGATGAATTAATTATTGCAAAACAGAACCTAAAAAGCAAAAAAAAAAATTGGGTTGCCTCCCAACAAGCGCTATTGTTTAACGCCCTTAGCTAGGCATAAAAACAAGAATAGATCTTAGTATTGTCATCTTTGGTATGCAACTCTTCAATTACACACTTATTATCCTTAGGAGGTTCTTTGGTTTTATAAATGGTCAAACTCCTAGGCAAGAAATCAAGAAATTCATCCGTAGCAATTGGTTCCTTAATAATATCGAAAAAGTTGGGGTGAACACTTATAGATTTGATATCTTCATTATCTTTACTAGAAGATTCACCCTTATTCTTAGGAACATAAATAAACTTGGCAATTTTAGTAGGAGGAGGCTTTGGAGTAGTTTTGACGAAGGAAAAAGCGGAACCCAAGTTGGTAATAATATCTTCTAGTTTGCCAATTCTAGTAGAATCTTGATCTGTCTTTTCGTTAACTATGGGTTCCTTTTCTCTAAGATTCTTTAAAGTAACTCCTACTTTAGATCCATATTGAGTAATCTGATTATGAATATTTTTATCCAAATTTTCAATCAACTCAACGGTAGCAATCTTATTTTTAATAATATCAAGCCTTTGCATTACATGCTCCAAGGTTAAAACAGTTTCATTGACCAAAAGAGGTGGTGGGCCTAACAAATCTATCACGGGCGAACTCCGCGACCAGGTCGTCCACATGGTCATCCACCCAGCTTGCCAGGTCGCCCTGCGTGACCCTGGGCACGGGGGCTATCGCGGCGTTGAAGTCAAAGTTAGGATCAAGGCTAAGAAGGTAGCTGAAGACACGCGATAACGCGCGCCCGAGGAGTCCCCTGCTTCTTTCCTCGACGAGCTGGCGCGCCCTTGTGGCCCGGTCTTCCCGACGGGTCACGACTTGCGTAAAGAAGTGGAGGTAGCTAGCGTCATTAGCCTCGTGCGGGTGGGAGACGCTCTCTTCACAAATGGTATCCAAGGCCCAGTTGGCCCGGACCCTGAGGTCCTCAAGCATCGAGGAGCGCTCGCGCTGCATCGTTCGACGGTGGTTCGCTTCGTTCGTAGCTTTCTCCACAACAGACGTGACGCCCGCGACCTGCTGCTGAAGTGAGGACAAGTCGGCTTGGGTGGAGGCCCGAGCCTCCTTGGCGGTCATCTCGCGCTGCTTTGCCGCGGCAAGCTTCGCCCTGAGGGCGTCGATCATGTCCTGCAACTCAACCTGCCGCTGTTGGAAGCAGGACTCCTGGAGCCCCAGCTTCCGGCGGTATTCGCCAACAAGAGCCCCGCGAATCTCCGCCACCCTTCGATCGACCACCTGCTGGATCTTGGCCTCCCGGGCGGCAACGGCGTCTTCAGCCGCGGCCACTTGGCGCTCCCTCACCTCCAGCCGCTCGAGCTCCAGGTTATGTTCCGAGATCTCAAGGGCCAGCGCATCCTCACGCGCCTGGCCTCCTTTCTCATCCAAGGGGGCCTCGCTCGACGGTGCCACCAGGGTGGCCCTATGCGCCTGGACCTACCGCTCGAGGGTGGCGTTCGACGCTCGAAGCTCCTTCTCCCGCTCCTCGGCCGCCTCGCGACGGCGGTCAGCAGCCCTGGCCTCCTCCAGGGCGCGGGCGCAGGCCTTATGAGAAGCCGGGAGGGACGCCACGGCGTCCGCACGAGCGCGCTCATGCTGCAGATGCCCAAGGTTGATGGCGACCTTTAGCTGGTGCCACTCGCACGCCAGGCGGAGGCCTTCCGCCTCTAAGTGCGCGTCAACATCGACGAGCTCTCCTCCAAGCCGACTCAGCGCGCCTGTTGCTTCCTGGAAAAGGTCATGCCGGACGGCGCTGCGCCCGTGCGCGAGCTCCAGTGCGTGGCCGAGCCCTTCCTCCGCGCCGGGGGCTGCCGCAGAAGCGCGGAGCGGCTCACTCATCTCTAACAAATGGCTGGCGGGCGGCGCTCCCCCAGCCGTTTCCCAGGCCTTGGCGGAGGCATTGGGTGGCGTGGCCTCGCTGCTCAAAGATGAAGCCGGTGCTGGGGCCACCTGGCCACCGACAAGGACCAGTGGAGGGGCCCTTGGCACGCCTCCTGCGCCCTAGGAGTGACCATGAAGGAAGGATGCTGGGAGCGCAGGCCCGCGGCCTCCCTGCGGCGCACCCATCTCACGGGCTGACTCCGTGCCTTGCGCAGGCGTATGGCGCGGGGGGCTCGGAATCACGAGCGGACCAAGGGCCCCCGGAGATCGCGCCCCAGGAGATTTCGCCACCACAACCAAAGGGGTCCTGGGGAGCTAGAGTCAGAAAAGGACGCGACACGAGAAGACCCACAAAGATAAGTTACTTACTCGTCCACAGCCACCCACGCCCTCTATTTCAGGGGCCTGGGGGCGTCGCCACCACAGCTCCAGAGTCCTTTCCTCTTGCGGAGCGCCCCAAGGTCCAGACGAGGTGTGCCGAGGGTCGGTGCCTTGCCCTTCACGACTGGACTACGGGTAGCCACCTCGGGAGTCGCCACCTCAGTAGTTGCTACCCCAGGAGCAGCCATCTCGGGAGCAGCCGCCGCAGAAGCACCGGATGGCGCCCGCCCCCTGGCAGTCGCCTCGGGAGCACCCAGTGGCGCACGCCCCCCTGCAACCACATCAGGGGCGCGCGCCGCAGGATCGGCGAGCACAGGAGCCACCAAGATGGGATTCTCGCGAGGCCCTTCAAGGCCCTCTGGGCGCAGCCCCCACCCGTCGAAGAGGGGCATTTGCTTCATGAAGTCCTCTTTGTTCGAGCAGTGGTACAAGAGGCATCCCTCCTCCGGAAGCACGGCAGGCGCTGGGTCGCTAGTCAAGAGCTCGAGCATCACGTGCAGCATCTTGGAAGGGAGCGAGGGCACCTGGAGCCTCATGGGGTCATTGGGGCCGGTGAAGGCCCACATTGGGCGAGAGTGGCGCTGGAGCGGGGCGATGTGCCATCGGACGAACTCCCTCACCACCATCGACGCCGTCACCCCTGCCTTCTTCAATTTGGCCAGCCTGGACCAGACGCGGGCGAGCCGACGGTCGACGAGTTTCACGCGCCCCCAGCCGGAGCTGGGTTCTGCCGGCGCTTGCGGGAGCAGGAGCAGGGGGCTGAGTGTGGCGGCGTCCACATACACCCACTGCTTCCGGAATCCCTTCACATCTGGGCAGAGCGTGAAGTCGATGCCAGAGCCAGCCGTCGCCACCACAGCCTGGAATGGCACGCATCCCGAGCGATGTCGGCCTTCGACCAGATGAAGCGAGAAGAAATGGCGGAGCAAGGCGACAGATGGAGCAATCCCCACCATAGCCTCACACAAGAAGGCGAAGGCGGCAAGGAGGATGATGGACCCGGGGTCCAGATGCAGCACTTGGATCTGGTAATGCGAGATTGTGGCATTGAAGAAATCAGAGAAAGGAGGGACCAAGCTAGCCAGGAGAGCATCAAGGTGAATGGGGATCTCGGTGGCCCCATGTCGGCCATGGCCCGGGAGGCAGGCTAGACCGTAGTCGCCTTCCACTCGTTAGAATCAGCGGCGAGGGCCGACCGGACCTTGTCCAACCCCTCCTAGTTGATCACCATCGACCGATAAAGCGCGGGCTCCAGACCCGACTGGGATTCGGTGGGCGCACAGGCCTTCCCCTTCTTCCTCGACCTCAGGGCCATGGCATCAAGGGGGATTGTCGCCGGTGCCGAATCTGGAAGAAGAGCCGCAAGTTCGCAGGAAAGAGGGGAAGCCGAAGGCGAGCACGACGGGCAATGATGGTAGGGCTGCGCTCGCAATAGGCAGCCATCAAGTCTGGCAGTTGCCGAGGCTGCATGGGGAAGTGGAGACGCCCACGTCCCATCAAGCGCCACGCGTCGACTGGGCCCGCAAGCAATTGGGGCCCGCCGCGCTTCGTCCTTGCCCTTTGGCTTCGCCTCGAAGCCAAGTCCGAGCGCGCCTTGGGCCCGGGGGCTACTGTCGCCGTTCTGAGAACTGGGGTACCCAGACTTGCCTGCCTGCGGCCCACACCGCGGCATCATCAGCGGCCTGGTACGGCCCTTCTCTAGCATCAACAACACAAGACCCTCGCGAGGGGTCAACCCTCGCGAGGCGGACGACGCCAAGACCACTGGAGGGAGCGGCTTCCCCAGGCCGGCTCCTGAGGAGCGGAGATTTCCATGCAAGCCCCACCTCATGAGGTTCAGATGACGTAAGCCATGACGGCCAAGGCCAGACAGGCGCCAGCAGGCGCAGTACAGCAGGTTTCCTCTTCGGTGCTAAGGAAGTGAGCGCAGACGCAGAGTCCCAAGGAATCAGCCAAAGGTTTCCATTCCCGTGCTACAAGACCAGGATGGAGGTCATCGCCGAGCCCACCACGACGTCACGACCAGAAGCTTTGCAGGCGAAGACCACCTTTCGTCAGGATAAGATGTACTACTTGTCTCCCTTCAAACTTGGCTGTTGTGGGATCCCTTCCCACCTTCATTTTGGGGGAAGAGGACCGAGGCCACTATAAATATAGCTAGGCCACCACCATAGAAGAGAGAGGAATAGGGAAGGAGATCATCCTCACCAGCACACACCAGCACAAGAACACTCCTCCTGAGGTTGTTCTCCCTCTGTACTAGTTCATCCTCAGCCCACCTCGAGGCCAATCCACCACAAAGCAGGAGTAGGGTTTTACACCGCAAGGTGGCCCGAACCTGGGTAAACTGCTGAGTCTTTTTCCTTTCCTGTTCATCGAGCTAGGCGGTGAGATCGACGAGTCGGCAGGCTGGGGAGATTGATTTCTTCGCACGCACCCCAGAGTTCGAACCTTTCTCGGGTCTGCGGAGCCCTGAATCCAAAAAGAGCATCCTCACCTGCTCACACCAGCACAAGAACACTCCTCCTGAGGTTGTTCTCTCTCTGTACTAGTTCATCCTCAGCCCACCTCGAGGCCAATCCACCACAAAGTAGGAGTAGGGTTTTACACCGCAAGGTGGCCCGAACCTGGGTAAACTGATGAGTCCCTTTCCTTTGCTGTTCATCGAGCTAGGCGGTGAGATCGACGAGTCTGTAGGCTGGGGAGATCAAGTTCTTCGCACGCACCCCAGAGTTCGAACCTTTCTTGGGTCTGCGGAGCCCTGAATCCGACAACTATGACTGGATCTATTTTGCCATGAATTACAATGTCTAGTCAGTCCTTGATCTTCAGGGGTGCTCTGCATTTATGTTTTGCGGTCTCAGAAAGGGCTAGCGAGATACCATTCTGTTATATCATATCATGATTGTTTTGAAAAAGTGTTGTCATCCGAGATTTATTATTATTGCTCGTTAGTTGATTATGCCATTGGTATGAGTAAATGTGAGACCTAAATGTTATTGTGAATATGGTTAGTTTATAATCTTTGCTGAAAACTTTAATGTTGGCTTTACATATTTGCAACAACAAGATCAAACAGAGTTTGTAAAAGTTTTTCTTTATCACTTTCAGTTTATCAACTGAATTGCTTGAGGACAAACAATGGGTTAAGCTTGGGGGAGTTGATACGTCTCCATCGTATCTACTTTTCCAAACTCTTTTGCCCTTGTTTTGGACTCTAATTTGCATGATTTGAATGGAACTAACCCGGACTGACGTTGTTTTCAGCAGAATTGCCTTGGTGTTATTTTTGTGCAGAAATAAAGTTCTCGGAATGACCTGAAACTTCACGGAGAATATTTTTGGAATAAATAAAAAATATTGGCGAAAGAATCAACAGAGGGGGACCCACCTACTATCCACACGGGTGCAGGGCGCGCCCCTGCCTTGTGGGTCCCCTGGACCTCCACCGACCTCAACTCCAACTCCATATATTCACGTTCGGGGAGAAAAAATCAGAGAGAAGGATTCATCGAGAGAAGGATTCATCGCGTTTTACGATATGGAGCCGCCGTCACCTCTTGTTCTTCATCGGGAGGCCAGATCTGGAGTCCATTCGGGGCTCCGGAGAGGAGAAATCGTCGCCATCATCATCACCAACCTTCCTCCATCACCAATTTCATGATGCTCACCACTGTGCGTGAGTAATTCCATCATAGGCTTGCTGGACGGTGATGGGTTGGATGAGATTTGTCATGTAATCGAGTTAGTTTTGTTAGGGTTTGATCCCTAGTATCCACTATGTTCTAAGATTGATGTTGTTATAACTTTGCTATGCCTAATGCTTGTCACTAGGGCCTGAGTGCCATGATATCAGATCTGAACCTATTATGTTTTCATGAATATATATGTGTTCTTGATCCTATCTTGCAAGTTGTAGACACCTATTATGTGTTATGATCCGCATACCCCAAGGTGACAATAATTGGGATTCTTTCCGGTGATTACCGTAGTTTGAGGAGTTCATGTATTCACTAAGTGCTAATGCTTTGGTCCGGTTCTCTATTAAAAGGAAGCCTTAATATCCCTTAGTTTCCATTAGGACCCCGCTGCCACGGGAGGGTAGGACAAAAGATGTCATGCAAGTTCTTTTCCATAAGCATGTATGACTATATACAGAATACATGCCTACATTATATTGATGAATTGGAGCTAGTTCTGTGTCACCCTAGGTTATAACTGTTGCATGATGAATGACATCCGACATAATTATCCATCATTGATCCATTGCCTACGAGCTTTTCACATATTGATCTTTGCTACGTTACTTTTCCGTTACCATTGTTACAATTGCTACAAAACTGTTACTGTTACATTTGCAACTATTACCGTTACTTCCATACTACTTTGCTACTAAATACTCTGTTGCAGATATTAAGTTTTTCAGGTGTCGTTGAATTGACAACTCAGCTGCTAATACTTGAGTATATTCTTTGGCTCCCCTCGTGTAGAATCAATAAATTTGGGTTGAATACTCTACCCTCAAAAACTGTTGCGATCCCCTATACTTGTGGGTTATCAAGCCTCGCTAGCTCCAGTGCTCCCTGGCGGAAATGGGACCCCCATGTGGACGTGGCCCATCCTCCCGAGCACGTCGGTGTCCGGACGGTCGCCGGAGGTGGCCGGAGCCACCGGAACCGGCGTCGGCGAACACACGGCCTCTCCCCTGCTCGACCGGGAGGCAGGGGAAGAACCTGCCAAGCAGGCCCCGCCTGTCAGCGAGTAAACGCCGGGCCCGCGTAGTTTAAGTGGAGACGCACTCACGTTCTCTGCCTCCCCGCAGTGAAGATGTCCCATGCGGAATACGCCTTCGACGTGGCCCCCTGCACCCGCGGCTGAGCTGCTGGGCCGGCCCACCGCTATCTCTCGCCCTGAGTGCTTGATAAGGGTAAAGCTCCTTCCTTTTTCTTTTTCTTTTCTAGAGATTTGTAAAATCTCCCAAATATTTATATTAGCTCCAAATTTGATGGTTCAAAACCCTTGGTGTTCCTAAAATCATGCTCTATCACTTGATGTTGTTCGCACATTTTTCCAAGAAAGTTTTCCTCACACTTATTTATAAAAACCCATTTTCCTATTTCTGTGATGGACTTTGGAAAATCACAGAGGGCTCATATTTGATCCAAATGCAATGATTGAAATTCCTAGATACTTCTAAGTTCATAACTTAGTTTATGAACATTTTTCCTTATGCTTTGTCAGCCTCATAAATTATTGAACCATTTTATCATATAGGTTCAACTTTGCAAATCCCTAGGAAATTCATGCCAACTCTAAATCATGTGAAACCAACTCCTAGATGCTTCTAAAATCATGCCTTGTTAAATGGGTGCCCTTGCTCATTTTGCAAAATAAAGTTTTTGTGGACTCTTTGTAGATCCATTAAATCCCTTGTTTCCATAATATTGAAATGTTCAAAAATATCTATTGATCCAATTCCAATGAAACCCCTCTGGTTATTTTTCATATAACCAGAGATGTCCTAAAAAAGTCCAATTCCTATTTTTAGAGCACTTTTTATTTTTGCCATCTTGTGTTGCTTATTGTGATTGCTTTCGACGATAGTTGACGAAGTAGATGGAGTACTTGGTGATGGACCAGAAGATTTGAAGACTTTGCTGAGCCTCGCAAGTAGACCCTTGACCATGTCTACGAAACCCTTTTTATGCATGTCATATAGCACTTTGTTATTGTTGCATCGGAATCATGATGAAAGGGTAACCACTTTGGTGGGTTGCCCCATTACTTTCCTTGTTGATAATTGCATGGTGCTTGACCCTACCTTCCTACGAGGGTTATGCGGGTGGGAGTAGATAGGATGCTAAAGTTGATGCTACCCTGATGGGACGGGTATATGCTTCATGATGGAGACAAAAGTACTTTCAAAGACATCCTGAAAAACCCGTCGGGGGCCACTAATGCCCGAGGGAGATGTTGAGCTAGGTAACCACTTGTTAAAGAACTAGTTTACCGAGGCAAGTGAGTGTGTTGTTTCCAAAAACGGATTGGTTTAAGTTGTGACCGTTACTCCAACCTTACGTGTACGACAACATTACCCCTTATGGGACGAGGCTTTGTTGATTACCTTGGTCGATGCTAGCAGAGAGCTCCCATTAATAGTGGCGGGAGAGTATGATTTACTCTCTCGATACGGGGTCATGCCTGGTAGGGAGACTATGGCTGCTTTTACAGACACCAGGCACACCGTTGTGTCCCCTCTTGGATGGTACGATCTTGAGCGACTCTCGTGTGATGTACATCATGAGGACGTGGGCGAACGAGTGAACTCTTTGTTTAGTATTGTCAAGGGAAAGATATTGTTCGGGTGCCTACCTCGGGTACTTGATGTGCCGCGAGCCGTGGATTGACATGAAGGTTCCCTGAGTCTTGTGGGTAAAGTGTGCAACCTCTGTAGAGTGTAAAACTATTCGAATAGCCGTGTCCACGGTCAAGCATAGTTGCATAACCGCTCTTGGGCTACGTCCATTGTTTACGAAACCTGGTGTATGTGTGTGAGGGAGAAAACTACTTGAGTCAAGTCGAATGACATGACATGTTGATTAAGATGGAGTTGAAGCAAGCTCTGTTTATGTTGATATCTGTAACCTGTTCATATGGATATCTGAATTCTTATGATGTAGGCTTTACAAGTTGTTAGGACATGTCATTGCACTCAAAGTAGCTTTCTGCAAAATTACCTACTTAGTGTTATATCATGCATTGTTGTACCTTGTTCCAAAACATGGGTTGGTTGCGATTACATTCAAACGTACTCACTGGCTTGTCCATGGCTATTTACTTAGCCGGGCCTGGAAGAGCAGGCTTATGAAGAAGAGTTCTTTGGTGATGAACATGCGAGCTAGGACGCTTTCCCAGTCAGAATGCCTGTAGGGTTAAGGCAAATGGCATGGGTTCACGCTATCGTTGAAGATTTCCACTGCGAATTTATGAAGACGTGGCCTTAAAGGCCATATTTGAGTAAAATGTATGTACTGGATGTAAGACTCTTGTTATTCAATTTCTGTGTGTTCAGTGAGCATTGATCTCTAGGATCACTGTACACGTGAATTCGGTGATCACGACCTATGAGTCGTGGTCCCCACACCCCAAACATCAAATGGTTCAATAACAAGTGAATAATTCATAGGCATTTCCTGACGTCTACCAATATTACCAATTCTTTGACATTCATCACAAGATAAGACAAACTTACGTGCATCCTTGTAGAGAGTAGGCAAATAAAAACCAGATTGTAATACCTTATGTGTAGTTCTGTCTCCAGCATGGTGTCCTCAGTAAGCCTTGGAATGACACTTCCGTAGGATTTGTTCCTGTTCATGCTCAGGTATACAACGTCTAATAATACCATCTACTCCTTCTTTATAAAGATGCGGGTCATCCCTGAAGTAATGTCTTAAATAACAGAAGAACTTTTTCTTTTGTTGGTATATGAAACTAGGTGGTATATATTTAGTAACAATATAATTAGCATAGTCTGCATACCAAGGAGTACTACGAGAAGCATTTATAACAGCTAGTTGTTCATCAGGAAAACTATCATCAATAGGTAGTGGGTCATCAAAAACATTTTTCATTCGAGACAAATTATCAGCTACGGGGTTCTCAGCTCCCTTTCTATCAATAATATGCTGGTTAAATTCTTGTAGCAGTAGAACCCACCTAATGATTCTAGGCTTAACATCTTTCTTTTCCATAAGATATCTAATAGCAGCATGATCGATATGAATAATTACTTTAGAATCAACAATGTAAGATCTGAATTTATCACATGCAAACACAACTGCTAAAAATTCTTTCTCAGTAGTAGAATAATTTCTTTGAGCACTGTCTAGAGTTTTACTAGCATAATGGATAACATTTAATTTCTTATCAATTCTTTGTCCTAGAACAGCACCAATAGCATAGTCACTAGCATCACACATAATTTCAAAAGGTAAGTTCCAATCAGGTGGTTGAACAATGGGTGCAGAGATTAATGCTTTCTTAAGTATTTCAAAGGCTTCTAAACAATCATCATCAAAAGCAAATGGAACATCTTTTTGCAAAAGATTAGTAAGAGGCCTAGAAATTTTAGAGAAGTCTTTAATAAATCTCCTATAGAAACCAGCATGACCAAGGAAACTTCCTATACCTTTACTATCTTTAGAACATGGCATTTTCTCAATTGCTTCAACTTTAGCTTTATCTAATTCAATACCTCATTCAGAAATTTTATGCCCCAAGACAATACCTTCATTCACCATAAAGTGGCACTTCTCCCAATTCAAGACAAGATTAGTTTCTTCACATCTCTGCAAAACTTGATTAAGGTTGCTTAAGCAATCATCAAAAGAAGTCCTGTAAACGGAAAAATCATCCATGAAAACCTCAACAATCTTTTCACAAAAGTCAGAGAATATAGCAGTCATACATCTCTAAAAGGTAGTAATTGCATTGCATAAACCAAAAGGCATGCGTCTATAAGCATAAGTTCCAAAAGGGCAAGTAAAAGTAGTTTTCTCTTGATCTTCTTTTGACATGGTTATTTGAGGGAAACCAGAATATCTATCAAGGGAACAAAAGTGTGTATGCTTAAACAATCTTTCTAACATTTGATCAATAAAAGGCAAGGGGTAATGATCTTTTCTAGTAGCTTTTTTTAATTTCCTAAAATCAATTACCATCCTATAACCAGTTACAATTCTTTGTGGGATAAGTTCATTTTTATCATTAGGAACAATGGTAGTGCCTCCTTTCTTAGGAACACAATGAACATGACTTACCCTTCTACTATAAGGTATGGGATAAATTATACCTACTTTCAGAAGCTTTAATATTTCAGTTCATACCACATCCTTCATCTTAGGATTCAATCATCGTTGATGATCAACAACTGGCTTAGCATCAGGCTACATATTAATCTTGTGCTGACATGGTGTGGGACTAATGCCCTTAAGATCATTGAGAGTATATCCAGTAGTGGCACGGTGCTTCTTCAGTGTTTTAGTAATCTCTTTTCTTCATGCTCTGAAAGGTTAGCACTAATAATAACAGGATATCTGTTCTTTTCATCAAGATAAGCACATTTCGATGTATCAGGCAATTGTTTCAATTCAAACACAAGATCACGTTTATATGGAGGAGGACATCCAAGAGTTTCAACAAGTAAATTGTGTCTAAGAATAGGTGGTTGATCAAAGAACATCTTATCTATTTCATTTCTTTCATTCATGTGCATATCATTTTCATGGTCTAGAAAATATTGTTCTAACGGATCAGTAGGAGTTACTGCAATAGAAGCAAGACCAATAATTTCATCTTTACTAGGCAATTCTTTATCATGAGGTTATCTATGGAATTTAGAGAAATTAAACTCGTGAGATACATCACCAAAGGTAACACTGACAGTTTCTTCATTGCAACCAATCTTATCATTAACTGTGTTCAAGAAAGGTCTACCAAATATATTGGGACAAAAATCATCTTGTGGAGAACCAAGAACTAGAAAACCAGTAGGGTATTTTATTTTTTTCATACAAGAGTTCAACATCTCTAACAATCCCAAGCGGTGAAATAGTATCTCTATTCGCAAGCTTAATAGTAACATCAATGTCTTCTATCTCAACAGGTGCAATATCATTCATAATTTCTTGATATAAGGTAAAAGGAATAGCACTCACACTAGCACCAAATCACATAAACCATGGTAACAATGACCTACTATTTTAACAGAGACAACAGGCATGCCAACAATAGCTTTATTCTTGTCTTTAGTATCAGGCTTAGCAATTCTAGTAGCTTCATCATAGAAATAAATAACATGCCCATCAATATTATCAACCAAGAGATCTTTAACCATAGAAACATTAGGTTCAACTTTAATTTGTTCAGAGGGTCTTGGTGCTCTAATATTACTTTTGTTAACCACAGTTGAAACTTCAGCATGTTCTTCAATCGTAATAGGAAAAGGTGGTTTCTCAATATAAGAAGTAGGCACAACTGGATCAACATTGTAAATGATAGTTTCATCTTTAACTATAGCGGGTTCCTCAATTTTTTCTTTAATAGGGGGATGATATTTAAACCACTTATCCTTAGGGAGATCAACATGAGTAGCAAATGATTCGCAAAAGGAGGCTACTATATCAGAGTCAGGTCCATATTTAGTGCTAAACTTATCAAAAGCATCGGTATCCATAAAAGATTTAACACAATCAAACTCAAGTTTTATACCTAACTCTTTACCTTTTTCGAGTTCCCAATCTTTGGAGTTGCATTTAATTCTCTCGAGAAGATCCCATCTAAATTCAATAGTTTTCTTTATAAAGGAACTAGTAGAAGAAGAATCGAGCATGGTTTGATCATTATGAGAAAGACGAGCATAAAAATTCTGTAAGATAATTTCTCTTGAGAGTTCATCATTGTTGAGGGTGTCCTGGACTTAGGGGTCCTCGGGCTGTTGGTCCATCTCTGATGGGCTGGATAGTTGGGCCGCTATTGATTCATCATTGGAAGGCCGAGCTATAGGTGATTACGTTTTTGGGTGGGGAAAACCTCCGAAGCCTTGGCATATCCTCCAAGTCAAGATTAGATAATTGTCATGTTTATTCCCTGATGGTAACCATATATGTGTAACCCTAGGTACCCCTGGTGTCTATATAAACCAGAGGGTTTAGGCCGTAGAGGTGAGAACCATCATCCTACTCATCTAGGGTTTAGTTCATTTGATCTCGTGGTAGATCAATTCTGTAATCATCATACACACATCAATACAATCAAGAAGGACGTAGGGTTTTACCTCTTCGAGAGGGCCCGGACCTGGGTAAATACTGTCTCTGCGTTCTTTGTTACCCATTGATCCAAGATCCACAGCTCGGGACCCCCTACACGAGATCCACCAGTTTTGACCCCGACATTGGTGCTTTCATTGAGAGTTCCGGTGTAGGATCACCAAAGCATCAATGGCTCGCTTGGTCATCAGCGAGGGCATCCGAACCAAGCTCATCTTCGCCCCCGGCCAGCTCTTCGTGTTCGGCAGCGTCGTTCTGCACGCTGACTCGACCGGTCACCTTGGCCAGATCGACAGCTTTGCCCCTGGGCAGCGAGTCAGGTTTGGCAACCTAGAGTACATCGCTGACACCCGGGGCGACCTGATCCTTACCGGGTTCTAAGCCTTGCCCGAGGAAACGGCAAATCCTGAAGCTTCAATTTTGGATCTTCTTCTTTACCCCACCTCTGGCTCGATTTCTACCTTGGATCCAGCTTTGAGCTTGGATCCAATCTCAGAATCCGAGAACCAGGAATTTACCCTGGCAGAGCCCACCATCTGCGCGGTCACACCGGAGGTTAACTCCGAAAGACGCCACAAGGTGAATCTGGCTAACCTCTCGCTGTTAAACGAGACATTAGATCGGATCTAGTCAATGAGCATTATGGATGGCCCGTCCTCAATCTATGCTCGGATTGGGCTTGATGCAGGCCACGGGAATTTTAGGTCCCACCCACCACCCACTTAGTAGCCACTATCGAGGACTTAACCGATATGCTGGACTACGCCTTCGAGGAGGGCGAGGATATGGACGAGGATGTCGACGCCATGGCCTATACGGCACACTCCCCAGCCACTCCCAACACAGGAAAGTGGACTGCCACTTCCACCTATGATGCCTACATGGCGGACACCCCAAAAGAGAAGGGTGGTGGCACCACTGGGAAGAATAGCAACAGCACCCCCAGAAAGGATGGTGATAAGCCCGGCGAGGAGCCACCCAAACACCAACGTCAACGCAGACGATCCAGGGGGCGTAAGGGCAGAGAAAGCAACACTGGCCCGGCGAGGTGCCACCCAAATGCCAACGTCAATGCAGGCGATCTAGTTGGTTAGCTCGTAGAAGCAACCACCCGGACGAACCCAGTACCTCTGAAGTCCGGGACGAAAACGGGAAACCACGGCGCAACAAGAACAAACGCAGGCATAACGGCGGTGAAGCCGATGACACGGCAGTGAATGCCGGACTCAGCAACTCCAAATTAGGACCGCAAAAGAAGCCCTCTAAAGGGAACCGGGATGGCCCGACTGCATTGGATCAGATCCTAGATAGACCCTGCCAGATCCACGGCACCCCAGACAAGCCCGCCAACGACACCAACCATAACTGTTGAGTGATCAAATAGGCCGGTAAGCTCACAGAGAAGTAGCAAGGCAAGGGCCCCTACAGCAAGGATGATGACGAACCTCGCGGGCTAAACAATGGAGGCCAGAAGCAGTTCCCTCCGGAGGTAAAAACTGTGAACATGGTCTATGTCACACACATACCTAAGAAGGAGCGAAAGCGTGCACTTCGGGATGTCTACGCGGTAGAGCTGGTGGCCCCGAAATACAACCCATGGTCGGCTTGTCCGATCACCTTCGACCGCAGAGACCATCCGACCAGCATCCGTCGCGGAGGAACGGCGGCTCTGGTTCTTGACCCCATCATTGACGGATACCACCTCACTAGAGTCCTCATGGATGGTGGCAGCAGCCTGAATCTGATTTACTCAGACACAGTGAGGAAGATGGGGATCTATCCATCAAGGATCAAACCCAGCAACACCACCTTTAAAGGGGTAATCCCAGGTGTTGAAGCAGGCTGCTCGGGCACCATCACTTTGGAAGTAGTTTTCGTTTCACCCGACAACTTCCGTAGCAAAGACTTGATCTTCGACATCATCCCTTTTCGCAGCGGCTATCATGCCCTTCTCGGTCGTACAGTGCTCGCCTGCTTTAACGCCGTCCCCCAATACACATACTTGAAGCTTAAGATGCCAGGACCCAAGGGTGTCATCACCGTCAATGGTAACACCGAGCGCTCGCTCTGAACTAAGGAGCACACAGCAGCTCTGGCAGCCGAAGTACAGGCCAGCAAAGGGGCACTAAAGACCCAGGCTCACATCAAAGCGTTGGACGCACACAAACGAGCCCGAGTTATAGCACCATTTCCGGAGCCTTCAAGTGCTCACCCTAAATAGAGATACGCCCCCCACAGCACGGTTTCTTCAGCCGCAAAATATGTACCGCGGGTACACCACTTCGCGTTTAAAATTTCATGGATAGCTATGGGGGCCAAAAATCGAAGGGTCAAGTATTCGGCTCGACTGAATTATGGCCAAATATATCTGCAGACCACTACCAGGTACCATCTAGGGCCTAATTAGCGTTAAGCTAATATACGGCGGTAGATTTTTAAGACCCTCTCTCAAGGGCTCGTCCACCGCTCTCCATTCCTCCGGACTACGAAACCCTCCCCAAAGCGAAGGCGCGGACGTGCAGGCGCAGTAGGGACGGCAAACCACTAATAGAGGCCCTGTGTAAACCTTCCTCTGTCTTTCTTCCTATAAAGTATCTGTAACAGTTGCTTCAGTAGTTTGAATTGCATGGTTGGACATCACACATTCATCAGAAATAAAGACCATCATTACGGTCCCTTTGCAGTCATTTATGTTGCATATCTCTTTCCATCTTTTTATGCCGAAACAAACTTGTTCAATACATGTTTACTTCAGATGCGATCGGCTAATAAACCGGGGGCTCGACTGTGAAATTCGCCCAAGCGTCATGCCGGCACCATCTCTCTTAAGTGCTCGGCATCTCGGATATTGCATTATATGAATCGGTTCCGAATTATGTCTTTGGTCAATGGTTGGGTTGCCCGGCTCCTGTGCTTGCCCTCTTATGTTCCGCATTGTTCGGCTAAGAGGGTAAAGGGAGAACCACTACGATTGTACTTCTTGCTCGTCTGGTTAAGTACCTCAGTGGAGAAAGCCGAAAACCGACTGTCATAATAAGCGAGAACTGGTCGGCGATCCGATGACAAGTGTCAAACTAAAAAATGATGGAGGTTATGCCGTGTCATACGAAGGGTTACTGTTATAGAAACCAAGTGATGATGGTGTTATCCTCAACACAGCCGAACATTACAAAAACATTGGGGGCTAGTCACTAGCCCCCGCAGTCAAGCTCCTATGGCTAACCAAAAGCATTAAAGCTGCATAGTCTGATTACCGCGTTTCTCCTACACACTTCCGCCTCCGAGTACCGAGACGTCGGCTAAGGGCTAAAGTGCCAAGGAAGAAACACCTTTTGTAGTATCTACAAGGGGGTCAAAGCCAACGGCTAGTAACTTTCAGTTTAAAACGGCCGCACAGGAGTCAAAATAATTAAACAGAGCATAGCAAATCAGGCCAACAGGTTGCATTACAAAGCACGAGACATTTTGACTTGTTCGGATAAACGACATAACATTCACTCATAAATTACACCCTTAGAGCACTGGGCCTCTATCGCCCGAGCACCATCCATCACAATGGGAAAATATTACTCGGGGCGCCTATGCTCCTTCCCAGGGGGCGGCGGCCCAATGGCCATCTCTGCTAGCATGATCTTCGGCCAGTGCACCATGGTCTTGCCGAAGGCTAGCCAAGCTCCCTCGATGCACACTGAGCACTTCCAGACATCAATCCGGGGTGCGGAGTCACACAACTTCTGCACCAGGACAAAATAGCTGCTCGGCAACGCTTTCGAAGGCCACAGCTTGATGCAAAGGTCCTTCATTGCCGGCTCCGCCATCCGATGCAGCTCCATCAGCTGCTTCATTTGGTTGTTGAGGAGGGGAGGATGCTTGGGGGCTTGGAATTGCACCGAAAATAACCTTTGCTCGGCATGACCCTCATGCGATGCGAAGTACTTGCCTGCGTCAGCCGCACTCTTCGGGAGGTCCGCAACAGCGCCTAAGGAACACCACACTCGTGTGAGCAACGTGAACCTGTTACCACCAAAGCCACATTGCAATAAGTATGGCTTACCATCTGCAATAAGCCTGACTTGGCAGAGATCCTCTTGGCAGCCTCGCATCTCCACCCTCGCCTCCTTGATCGCCGACTTCAACGAGGTCAGCTCGGAGGCCTGATCCTTATTATTTTGCTCAAGGTCCTCACATTTAGTGATGGCATCCTTGAGCTCATGCTGCACCTCGGCCACTCTAGCCTCATGCTGCTGGCTAGCGGTTGTCACCATCGCCAGTTTGACGACCGCTTGTTCAGCCGCCGCCTTCTGTTGTGCAGCCTCTTGCTGGGCCTTCTTCAGCTCGGCTTTGAGGGTTTCGACCTCGGCGGTGACATCTGCAGCAATACCAATTGCACCCAACCCAGGTTAAAATCCAGAAAGCCTTTATTAAAGATACAGCTATTGTCAATAGCCTAGTTTGGACTCACCTTGCGCTTCGTCGAATCGCTTGTTAATCCGATCAAGCTCATCATTGGAGATCTTGAGCTTCCGATTGAGCTCGGCCCACTCCTCGGCCCGGGCAGCCACCACCGAAGATGATGCCTGCATATTACACTTAATATATGAGACCCTCGTATACTCATTGGCATTTTCTAACCTCGACCTCACTCTCGGGGGCTCTGGTACAGCTATGACCCATACCCTTAAGTTATTCAACCCCGCATGAGTTTTTCAAACTCACTCAAGGCTCGGGGGGCCACCGTGTATATGACTGCATGATCATATAAGTGAAAAAAATTAAGGGACAAAGGACATTACATGGCTTACCTTGAAGCCCGTCAGAAGGCCGCTGAAGGCCTCCTTCAGCCCGTTGTCCACGGATGAATGCTTTGCAAAACCGTGCCCATCAAGGCACGGTGCTCTTCGGTGATGGAGGAGTTGGCTATCGCCTCCTCCGCCATATCCGGCCACCCAGTGGGACCCTGCTCTGAAGTAGGCTAGGGTGGCGGAGTTACCCTAGCTCCGCCCGAAGTGGCGGTTGGAACATCTGGTTCTCGGTGTCTTGGTAGCTCCGGAACCGTTTTCGGGGAGAGCTCGGATTCATGAGGCTCCCCCTCTTTGCTCCCTAGAAGGGTCGCCCCTTCTGGTTTTCGATGGCCGAGGTATTCACCTCGGCCATAATGTCACCACCCCCGCCCCCTATGTTCGGCCCGGGAGGGGTCTTCCGGGACAACACCTCCCCGGTCTTCTCGACAACCAAAGGATGCGTAGTGCGCGATGCGGTTCGGCTCTCCGCCAACTCAGCTGGTGGAGAACCCCCCTCCAAGACTCGATCAGTGGGGAGGTCGCACGGCGGGCTGTGATATTGAAAGCAGGCAAATGGTTAATGAAGAACTTAATTTAAATGCACTGAGGTGTCTTCGAATACATACCTCTGGGCGGGGGGCTTGACCCTGGGGTTCCTTCGGGGAACCTCTTCGGAAGCCCCAGACTCCTCGGCGGAGTCTGAGCTATCATGAGACAGGGCCACCTTGGCCCTACGTTGTTTCTTTGGAATAGGAGGAGGCTGATCCTCCTCGGCGTCGTCTGACGCCGACCTCTTCCTTGTTCGGGAGGAGTCGCTCTCCACCCCGTCCTCTCCCTGCTCTCCATCATGAGAGGAGGGGGATTGGGTCTCCCCGGACTTAGTATCCGGGGGTCCTCTAGGACGGAGGCCTTCTCGGGCCTCCCTCTTCTCTCCTTTCTTCTTCTCCTTCTTCTCCAGCACTTGGTACGGTGCCATGGCTAGCACCTCTACCAATAGAGCCATCCTGGGGCCCTCAGGCAGCGGGGCGGGGCAGTCGATCTTCTCTGCTTTCTTTATCCAGCTCTAAAAATGGAGGACGGAGGAGTTAATTACTTTGTCAAAAAAGGATTTCCGAATACAATGATATAACTTACCGTACCTTGCGAGGGGGGTTGGCGGTGTCAAGACCAATATCCTTCGTCTTGGCTGGCCACTCCTTCTGCGGCTTGAAAAGAACCTTCCACAATTTGTCGTGGGAGGTGCGATAGAAGCGGAGCATGGTGGTGGGGTCTTCGGACTTGTAGGACTATATGGGGACAGCCCGGTCTTAGCAGGGTAGGAGTCACCGGCGAAGCATGATCTAAATCATGTTTGGTAATTTGACCTTCTTCTTCATCATCTTGGATATCCAGCTTTGGAGCGACTCCACCTCAGTGGTCGACCCCCAGTCGAGGCCTTTTCTGGTCCATGAGACCAGCCTCGTGGGGGGCCCAGATCTGAACATGGGTCCTTTCTCTTTCTTCTGCCGTGGTCGGGCTTTGAGTCTTACTCAAATTCACACCTTACAATACAGGCAAGAACCCTTTCTTTGACCGATCCATTTTGAAATTCTTCAAAACTTTGTCAAGGTATGTACTTTGTGAATGTCCAATAAGGCATCTTGATCTATCTCTATAGATTTTGACGCCCAATATGTAAGCAGCTTCACCGAGGTCTTTCATTGAAAAACTCTTATTCAAATATCCTTTTATGCTTTCCAGAAATTCTATATCATTTCCAGTCAACAATTTGTCATCCACATATAATATCAGAAATGCTATAGAGCTCCCACTCACTTTCTTGTAAATACAAGCTTCTCTGTAAGTTCGTATAAAACCAAAAGCTTTGATCACTTCATCAAAGCGAATATTCCAACTCCGACATGCTTGCACCAGTCCATAGATGGATCATTGGAGCTTGCATACTTTGTTAGCAACCTTAGGATCAACAAAACCTTATGGTTGCATCATATAGAACTCTTCCTTAAGAAACCCATTAAGGAATGACGTTTTGACGTCCATTTGCCAGATCTCATAATCATAAAATGCGGCAATAGCTAACATAATTCTAATAGACTTAAGCATCGCTACGGGTGAGAAAGTCTCATTGTAGTCAACCCCTTGAACTTGTCGGAAACCTTTTGTGACAAGTCGAGCTTTATAGACAGTGACATTACCATCAGCGTATGTCTTCTTCTTAAAGATCCATTTATTCTCAATGGCTTGCCGATCATCGGGCAAGTCCACCAAAGTCCATACTTTGTTCTCACACATGGATCCTATCTCGTATTTCATGGCCTCAAGCCATTTGTTAGAATCCGGGCTCATCATAGCTTCTTCATAGTTTGTAGGTTCGCCGTTGTCTAACAACATGACTTCCAGGACTGGATTACCTGTAAGTGCATCTAGTGCCACCCTTAGTTGGTTTTGGAGTATTGACGACAAACGTGGTTGAGGGACTAATGTGTTTGTGAGATTCACAGGATAACACTGGTAGAAGTCCCTCATTGATTTAGTTTACCTATCAGAGATGACCCCTAAAAATGTATGAAGACATTGAAGACAATGGTGGTTCGTGATGACATTCACGTCAAAGATAATGACATGTGAAGACATTCACTTGAAGACAATGGAGTGCGAAGACATAGTTTCTTTCGTAGTTTCATTTTCTTGTTTCTTGAGTCATAGGAACCACCGAACTGTTAAGTGGGGTCCAAGTGAACAAAGTCAGAAAATTGATGTGATGCTCAACCCAAATCCTATGTCTTTGAGTGAAGACAATGAGAGAAAATCTTATCTAGAGTTGGATGAGTTAGCCTTGCTTGTAGCCCAAGTCAAGCTGCCGCGTGTGTTTGAAATCTGACCGTTGGACACGTGTCGGTTCCTTAGTGACCAGTGTCATTTCGGACATATCAGGTCGGGTTGCCTCCTGGCAATAAATAGCCCACCACCTACACCATAAATTGGTGGCTATTCAAAGTAAGTGCACGGCTTTTGTCGTTTGAGAGAAACCTACCTCTGAAGCCTTTGAGAGAGAACCTTGCGAGCACAAAGCCCAAAACACCCAGAGCCCAAAGAGTGTTTGGCGTCACTGAAGTCTTTCTGTCCGTGTGATCTAAAGACTTATTACACTTGAAGACTGTGTATCTTCCAGTCGGTTAGGCGTCGCGTTTTGAAGACCCAAGAGTCATTGTGGATTGCCGGTGAATGAAGTCCTTGAAGGTTTGGAAGTCTACCTTGAAGACTTACCAGAGTGATTGGGCGAGGACTAGGTGTCCTTAGCTCAAGGGGAATAAGGTGAAGACGCAGTCTTCTGAGTTCAATCTCAGTCTCCCTAACCAGACGTACAGTTGTCACAGCAACTGGAATTGGTCTACCAAATCCTTGTCTTCGTAAAGAAACTGGTTCTATCACTTTACCCTTTACTTACAGTTTTGCATCGTGAAGTCATTGCTTGCCTGCTCTGGTTGACTTCACTGTGTGAAGACATTCTGTCTGTTTGCTTATTTGGCTTCATACTGTCTTCCTAGTCTGATCCACTCTACCTAGCTGCTGTTTGTCTTCGTGTTTACTCTGTACTATTTCTTAGACCATGGAATGCCTAGTGTAGTTTATCTTTCACTGCATACTGTGTAGTTTGCATTTGGTTGTCTGTCTTGGAAGACATTGCCTATCTTGAAGACTTTCATTAAAATCGTCTATTCACCCCCCCTCTAGTCGATAACTAGCACTTTCAATTGGTATCAGAGCAAGGTGCTCCCTTGTTCTGTGTGATTCAGTTTAACCACCTAGAGTTTTAGCTATGTTGACTGTAGGGATAATCAAAGTCTCTATTGCGTGCCCCGTCTTCGATGGCACTGATTACCCCTACTGGAAGAATAAGATGCACATGCATCTTGAAGCCATTGACAACGACCTCTGGTATGTCGACAAGACTGGCGTTCCCAAAGTCGGTGAAGGTGTCACCGCTGCTGATGTCAAGTGGTTCGCATAATTGGACTCAACTGCCAAGAACATCATCTGTGGTCATCTGACCAAAGGGCAGTATGGCCGTGTGAGTGCTCTGGAATCTACGAAGCTAGTCTGGGACTGGCTGTCCAAGGTCAACGAAGGTGTCTCAACTCAAAGAGACTCAAGAATTGATGTGCTTCGCAATCTCTTCAACCGATTCAAGGGGAATGACAATGAGAATGTCCAGCTCACTTTCGACCTCCTCACTGATATCACAAATAAGCTTCGTGCTCTTGGCGCCACTGAAATCACCAAGCATGAAGTCGTGAAGAAGCTACTGAGATCAGTTGATAGCTCATTTGACACTCTAGCATGGATGATCCAAGAACTCCCTGACTTCAAAGATCTCGATCCGTCTGACATACTTGAGAGGCTCAACACACATGAATTCCAGCTATATGAGAAGAGAGATATCTATGGTCCCAACTATGGCTGATCTCGTGCCTTGAAGGCAAAGGTTGAATCCTCATCTGAAGAATTTGACTACAGTTCTGATGATCCTGAAGACATTGGCAAGGAGCTAGCTATGCTTGTGAGAAAGTTCCAAAAGTTCTCCAAGAAGAATCACTTCGGAAAGTCTTCAAGATCCAGCTCCAAGAATGATGAGGCTTCCACTCGTGACTACAAGAAGAGAACATGCCACAAATGCAAGAAGCCAGGCCACTATATATCTAAATGTCCTCAATGGGACAAGGAAGCAAAGAAAAAGAAGAAGATAAACGAATATGACTCAGACAATAAGAAGAAGAAGAAGAAATCCTCAAAGTCTTCTTCAAAGTCTTCATCCTACAAGAAGAGCTCGTCTGGCAAGGCTCGTGCGTTCATTGGCAAGGAAATGGATTCAGAGGAGGAGTCTGCTTCTGAGGAGGCGGAGGTAGAGTCTAAGGAGGAGTCTG
This sequence comes from Thinopyrum elongatum, assembly GCA_011799875.1. Classification (NCBI taxonomy): domain Eukaryota; kingdom Viridiplantae; phylum Streptophyta; class Magnoliopsida; order Poales; family Poaceae; genus Thinopyrum; species Thinopyrum elongatum. The sequence continues at coordinate 232,238,267 of CM022300.1, forward strand.
ATTCAGGCGTGGCAAGCCTGGCTCTAGCTTTGGCATTCGCCGCCAAGTCCATCTTCAACCCTAAAGACAATGGTCATGACGCCGACGCTGAAGCCAATGATGACGACGATTCTGCTCCCACCTACTTCTTCATGGCAAGAGGTGCTAAGGTAAACGCACGCGATGCTTACTTTCAGACCTCCAGTAAAGGTGACTCTGAATGTGAATCCAAACCCAGTTATAAAACTCTTGCTAAAATTGCAACTGAACAACAAACAGCCATGGAAAAGATTCAAAAATTGCCAGACAAAAGCGATGACCTGTTGGACGAGGAAATGAATCGAACTCAGTCCTTAATTGAAGACATCAAAAATCTTTGTGTTAAGTACGAGCAACTTGAAAGTCGTCATGAAACCCTCTCAGCTACTCATGAGAAGCTTTCCTATGATTATCTTCAAAGGAAGCAAGATCTAGAGAAACTGCGAGCGTCTCTGATACGTCTCCGTCGTATCTACTTTTCCTAACGCTTTTCCTCTTGTTTTGGACTCTGATTTGCATGATTTGAATGAAACTAACCCGGACTGATGTTGTTTTCAGCAGAACTACCATGGTGTTGTTTTTGTGCAGAAATAAAAGTTCTCGGAATGGAACGAAACTTTGCGAGGAATTTTTATACAATAAAAGAAAAATACTGGAGCCAAGAACCACCGGAGGGGGGCACCTGGGTGGGCACAACTGACCAGGGTGCGCCACCCCCTCCAGGCGCGCCCAGGTGGGTTGTCCCCACCTGGTGGCCCCGCAGACCCTGAAACCGACGCTATAAAATCACATTTTTCTAGAAAAAATCAGGAAAAAGAATTATCGCGTTCCGCGAGACAGAGCCGCCACCACCTCCTGTTCTTCATCGGGAGGCCAGATCTGGAGTCCGTTTGGGGCTCCGGAGAGGGGGATCTTCGGTATTCGTCGTCACCAACCCGTCTGCATCGCCAATTCCATGATGCTCTCCACCGGGAGTGAGTAATTCCTTCGTAGGCTCGCTGGTCGGTGAGGAGTTGGATGAGATTCATCATGTAATCGAGTTAGTTCTGTTAGGGCTTGATCCCTAGTATCCATTATGTTCTAAGATTGATGTTGCTATGACTTTGCCATGCTTAATGCTTGTCACTTTGGGCCCGGGTGCCATGATTTCAGATCTGAACCGTTTATGTTATCACCATTATATCCGTGTTCTAGATCCGATCTTGCAAGTTATAGTCACCTACAACGTGTTATGATCCGGCAACCCCGAACTGATAATAGTCGGGACCACTCCCGATGATGACCGTAGTTTGAGGAGTTCATGTATTCACCATGTGTTAATGCTTTGTTCCGGTTCTCTATTAAAAGGAGGCCTTAATATCCCTTAGTTACTACTGCTGCTGTTACTATTGAACTTGCTACGAAACTACTGCTATCACTGTTACCGCTACTGCTGCTGCTACTACTATCAAAACTATCATATTACTATGCTACTGATCACTTTGCTGCAGATAATTAATCTCCAGGTGTGATTGAATTGACAACTCAGTTGCTAATACTCTCAAATTTTCTTTGGCTCCCCTTGTGTCGAATCAATAAATTTTGGTTGAATACTCTACCCTCAAAAACTGTTGCGATCCCCTCTACTTGTGGGTTATCAAGACCTTTTTCTGGCGCCGTTGCCGGGGAGCATAGCTATATTTGTTGAGTCACTTGGGATTATTATCAAATTATCACTATGAAGAATCTGAAGGATGCTAAGACTAAGATTTTTCCCTCTAAGATGAGGGGAGGTAAGGAACTGCCATCCAGCTCCGCTTTAGATTCACCTTCTGTTATATGTAAACTTGCAGCACCACCACATGCTATTAATCCTGATATGTCGCAAGTTATTGATGATGCTACTTCTGCTATGAATGATGCTTATGATGATGCTAGTACCTTGCTTGAAGATGATGTGCCACTAGGTGAATTTCTTGATGAACAAATTTCTAGAGTAAGACAGCATGATATTGTTGAAACTGATGATGAGCTTGAAACTAAAAATCTTGAAACACCTACTAGAACTAGCCGTCCTAGATATGAATTGCCTAAGGTACCGGAAGGTTATGTTGTGGGTGAGGAGGCAACTAGAGATATTCTTGCTTGCAAAGATAGAGATGATCTAGAAAAATTATTAAGCAAGTATAAAGAAAGATCTTTGAATGCTAGAATGAAATGTGATCCTAAGTTTGCTACTTCACCTATCTTTGTTGATGATAAGGATTATGAATTCTCTGTCGACCCAGAGTTAATTACTCTGGTTGAATCTGATCCTTTCTATGGTTATGAAACTGAAACTGTTGTGGCACATCTTACTAAGTTGAATGACATAGCCACCCTTTTTGCTCATGATGAGAAAATTCGCTATTATTATATTCTCAAATTATTTCCGTTCTCATTAAAGGGTGATGCTAAAGCTTGGTACAACACTCTTGCTCCTGGTTGTGTGCATAGTCCCCAGGACATGATTTATTACTTCTCTGAAAAATATTTCCCTGCTCATAAGAAACAAGCTGCCTTGCAGGAAATATTTAACTTTATGCAAATTGAAGAAGAGAGTCTCCCACAAGCTTGGGGGAGGCTTCTCCGTTTGCTTAATGCTTTGCCTGATCATCCTCTTAAGAAAAATGAAATACTTGATATCTTCTATAATGGACTAACCGATGCTTCTAGGGATTTCCTAGATAGTTGTGCTGGTTGTGTTTTCAGGGAACGAACTATTGGGAAAGCTGAAGAATTATTGAATAACAAATTGAAAAATTATGATGATTGGACTCTTCCTGAAACACCATCTAAACCCACTCCGAAGAAGAGGGGTATTTTATATCTCTGTCCTGAAGATATGCAAGAGGCAAAGAAATCTATGAAGGAAAAAGGTATTAAAGCCGAGGATGTCAAAATTTTACCTCCTATTGAAGAAATACATGGGCTTGATACACCACCACCACCTAAGGTGGTAGAGGTAAATTCTCTAATGAAATTCAATGATAATGATAATCCTCACAATATGCACCCTAGCCAATGCCTTTATGAGTTTGAAAACTACATTAGAAAGCAAGATCACTTCAATGCAAATGTTATGAAACAGTTGAAATATAATTCTGATATGATTGCTCGCTTGAGTGACTTGTTATTTAGAATCTCAAATGATGTTAGAGGTGTAGGGAAGCATGCTTCTATGGTTCAAACTCAGTTAGAACAAGTTGCTAAATCTCAAAGAGAATTGTTAGATGAAATGAACAATAATATCAATGATCATGCTGTTAGAGTAATGACTAGAGGAGGTAGAATGACTCAGGAACCACTTTATCCTGAGGGACACCCAAAAAGAATTGAACAAGACTCTCAAAGAGTTGACACCAATGCACGTAGTCCTTCTAAAAGGAAAAAGAAGAAGAAAAATGATAGGACTTTGCATGCCTCTAGTGAACCTGAAGTAGAAAAACCTCCTGATAATGATAATGAAGTTTCTATCTCTGATGCTGAAACTCAATCTGGTAGTGAACACTCACCTTTTGATCATGAAAAAGATAATGATGAGGTTCATGAAGACACTCAAACAAATAATAAAGAACCAGATAGTGATGTTGAGATAGAACCAGCAGTTGATCTTGATAACCCACAACCTAAGAATAAAAGATATGATAAAAGAGACTTTGTTGCTAGAAAACATGGAAAGGAAAGAGAACCATGGGTTCACAAACCTATGCCCTTTCCACCTAAGTCAACTAAAAAGAAAGATGATGAAGAATTTGAACGATTTGCTGAAATGCTGAGGCCAGTCTTTCTTCGTACTCGCTTGACTGATATCCTTAAAATGCCTCCTTATCCAAAGTACATGAAAGACATCATCACCAATAAGAGAAAAATACCGGAAGCTGAAATCTCCACTATGCTTGCTAATTATACCTTTAAAGATGGAGTACCTAAAAAACTTGGAGACCGGGAATACCAACTATACCTTGCTCCATCAAAAGAAATTATGTGAAAACTGCTTTGTGTGATTTAGGAGCTGGTGTTAGTGTTATGCCTTTCTCTTTATATAAAAGACTTGACTTGAATAAACTCACACCTACTAAAATATCTTTACAAATGGCTGACAAATCAACTGCCATACCTATCGGTATTTGTGAGCATGTGCCCGTTGTTGTTGCTAATGTTACTATTTTGACTGACTTTGTTATACCTGAGATGCCCGAGGATGACAACATGTCGATTATCCTTGGTAGACCATTTTTGAATACTGCAGGGGCTATTATTGATTGCAATAAAAGCAAGGTCACTTTTCATATCAATGGTAATGAGCATACGGTGCACTCTCCGAAGAAACAATTTCAAGTGAATGGTATTAATGTTATTGAAAAATCTCCGACAATCACTATTGGAAGTTTTCAACTACCTCTATCCACTGTTAAAAAGAAATATGAAATGCTTATTGTTGTGGAAATTCATATCCTCAATGAGGTAACTTAGTGATTTACGAAAGTTCTTTGGTTTCATGCTAATCGAAAGTGGTTGTTAATAAGACTTGATCAACCTTATTAATGGATCATTTTTTAGAGGTATGAAGTTGATGAATTTAATGAGCACTACCTTCTATCCCTAACTTTAGTTTTCTGTTTTTATTAGTTAAATAAAATAAAATGCCATGTTTTGTCTGTTTTCTGAGTTTTCCGTGCAATAAAAAATGACCCAAAAATAAAAGTTCTCAGAATGCTTTGAAAATTTAATACGATTTTTTTTCTGAATATTTAAGAATTTTTGGTGCAAATAATATCAGAGGGGGGTGCACCAGGTGGACACAACCCACCTGGGCACGCCAGGACCCCCAGGCGCGCCCTGGTGGGTTGTGGTCCCCACGTGGGCCCCCTCACTTATCTCTTCATCCCACATCATCACCTACCCCCAGAAAAAATTCACCATTGCTTTTGCTCTCGTGTTCTTGCTCTCAAACCCGCGGATTTCGATCTCTTTGCTCGAAGCTTCATTTCTGAAACTGTTTCGGGGGATTGTTGCTTGGTATGTGACTCCTCCGTGTGTCCAATTAGTTTTTGCTTTAGTTGTTTATATTTTGAATAATTAGCTACTCTTGGTGCTGCTGTAGATGAGCTTGCATGTTGAATTCTTACAATTCTAAGTAGTTTGAATGCTTGTTATGGCCTCTATGCATCTCTATGAATAGTTGTTTTCAATCTTACAAAGTTTTGTTGACAAAAATTTGTGACACAAAATTTTTCAGAAAATTGTACGCGAATATTATGAACTTCTTTGGAAGGAGTTCTTCGAGGCGGAGGTCCTCGGAGGCATCTTCTAGTAGCAGCTCTGCTCGTCAGTCTTATGTTGAGCCAAGTGAAAGTTCTATACGAGATGCCGCCACCAAAACATGCTTATGGCCATGCGATGATTATATGGTGAGCGTGGGCATTAAGGAAGAATTTGAGCAATATGTTCACAATGCCGAGCTCGGTCCTTACATTTTAGATAAGTGCAACCAACACCTCTCTCTCACTGAATCATTTGTCAAAGGATTTAAATTCCATCCCCGTGAGTCTAGGGTGTCATTTAAATTATATGAAAATCCATTTACCATTTCATTAGAGAGATTTGCTCACCACTGTAAAATCCCATTTTGGGGTTCGCTTTATGAACCACCAAGGTCTGAGTTTGAGATATTCTTGACTAGTCTTTGTTATGGTGAAAATAGGGGAGTGACGCAAGGTAGAATAAAGAGCATTCATTTTCCCGCAATCCAGTATTTCGCATTATTCAATGGAAAATGCATTGTAGGCAAACAAGATTGCAGTACACTCTGTGCTCCAAACTTGTGCCTCATTCGCACCGCTCTCACCGGTGACAAAAGTTATAATCTTGGAGCGATTGTTGCACGTAGGTTGCAACACAATGCTGGTAGTGGATATTTTTATGGTGGAATTTATGCCACACGCTTAGCAAGAGAGCTGGGGGGTTTCACCTTTGCTCTATGATCCTATTTTACCCACACAGTACCTAGATTTTGAAGCTATGAAATGTCAGAAGATCCTTAGGGTGAACCCCATAATTTCACTTATAAATTGTTGTTTAATAAGGATTTTGTTGTGGACACATATTTGCCTGCACCTACTCTCTTTAATGTTCACAGTAGGGGAAGATATTATGTTCTCGAGACCGAGGCCCGAGCTCATAACGCGGCAGTGGTGGCCGCACGGTAGGCTTAATCCGCACCAAGTGCCTCTGTGAGTTATCACTCCGACCATTATGCAGGATACTGAAGATTACCAAGTTAGGCCAAAAGCCTAAGCTTGGGGGAGTATGTATTTCCACCGACATTACAATCATGTTCACATATTTCATTCGTCGGTGTCCTCACTTTTTCATTGTATTATCCATGCTTAATTTATTTTCTCGCTTTCTTCTTGTGTGTTTGAAAAACTTTGAGAAAATCCAAAAATATTTCTCGCTTTTTTTTTATTTTTCTTCCTAGTTTAAATTCTTGTACCACTAAAAAGAAAAAACCCAAAAAGATTTCCTTTTGCTTGTTGGGAGCTTTCCCGTGTAAATAGTTTTCTTGTTTTTGTTTTTCCCCTTTTATTTGCTTTCCTTCAGAAAACCAAAAACTCCAAAAATATTTCAGTGTGTTTCTCTGAACTTCTTTTCTTTTATTGATTCATACCAAGGAGAAGACCATGATGAAAATATTGAGTGGCTCTCATATGCATTATTGTTAATCTAACAAAGAGCCCAATTTACCTTGTCTTCTCCTTTTGAATAAAATGTTTGCAGATTCCAGCTTAGTCCACGGCACTCTTGCACTATTATTATTTTCAAATCGTTCGGTCGTGCAAGTGAAAGGCAATAATGACGATATTTGATGAACTGGCCGTGGTAGAGAGAAACGGGTATGAACTCGGCTTGTTCTGTTTTTGTAAATATGTTTAACCTAGTATCCATGATTCAGCCCATTATGATTAAACATGTTTGCAATGACAATTAGAGATTATAGTTTCTCATGTCATGCATAAGTAGCTAAGAGTGGATAATGATTTATCTTGGATGTCAACATTGCGTTAAAATGATTGTGATGTAGTATGATGATATGGTATCCTCCTCTGAATGTTTGAGTGGCTTGACTTGGCACATGTTCATGCATGTAGTTGAATCAAAACCAACATAGCCTCTATGATATTTATGTTCTTGGTGTTCATATCCTACTCATGCTAGTATCCAATGTTACTTATGCATAATGCATGTTCATGGCCGTTGTTGCTCTCTAGCTGGCCACTTCTCAACCTATTTGCTAGCCTTCGCCTGTACTAAGTGGGAATTCTGCTTGTGCATCAAAAACCTGAAACCCAAGTTATTCCAGATGAGTCCACCATACCTACCTATATGTGGTATTACCCTGCCGTACTAAGTAAATTTACATGTGCCACCTCTAAAAAACCTCAAATAAATATCCTTTTTGTGTGCCTGGATTGTTCATAGAGCGACAAGAGGTAGTTGGTATCTTCCATGCTAAGCGGGTTATTCTCATGATGAGTATTTATTCGCTCGTTCTTGCACGAGAGGGGCGGCAATAGGGATTCCCAGTCCCGAACTCAAAACGCAAATAATTAAACAAAACTCCCCTGGGACTGTTGTTGGTATGGACGGCACCCGTTGTTTCGGACAAGCCGTGGAGTGTGAATGTTGGTGGAGGGGGAGTAAACCTTTACTTTTATCGCTTGGGAACCGCCACTAATGTGTTTAGCATGGAAGATATTGATAACTGATGGTCGCGAAGTAAACAAGAAGGGTGCATCTCTCAAAATTTCATTTACCTCTGTTTTTAAAACTTGAGCTCTGGCACCTCTGCAAATCACTGCTTCCCTCTGCGAAGGGACTATCTATTTACTTTTTTGTTGTGCCATCACCTTCTCAAATAAGCGCCAGAACCTAAGAACACTGCTGTCATGCTTATGCATTGTGTGTAGCTAATGTTGGGTGCATCATGACTGGATCTTTTCTACCATGAATTACAATGTTTAGTCGCTGCTCGGACTTTAGAGGTGCTTTGCATTTATGTTTTGCGGTCTCAGAAATGGCTAGCGAGATACCACTATTGTCATATTATATCATGGTTGTTTTAATAACATGTTGTTGTTCGAGATATCTTATTAATGCTCGCTAGCTGATTATGTCATTGTTATGAGTTAATGTAATTTTTAAGAGTTATTGTCAACATGGTTAGTTATAATCTTTGCTGAAAACCTGGGTGCTACTTAAGCTTATTTATGCAAACAAGAGCAAAAGAGTTCGTAAAAGTTTTTATTTTTCACTTTCAGTTTATCAACTGAATTGCTTGAGGACAAGCAAACATTTAAGCTTGGGGGAGTTGATACGTCTCCGTCATATCTACTTTTCCTAATGCTTTTCCTCTTGTTTTGGACTCTAATTTGCATGATTTGAATGAAACTAACCCGGACTGACGCTGTTTTCAGCAGAACTACCATGGTGTTGTTTTTGTGCAAAAATAAAAGTTCTCGGAATGGAACGAATGTTTGTGAGGAATTTTTATACAATAAAAGAAAAATACTAGAGCCAAGAACCACCGGAGGGGGCACCTGGGTGGGCACAACCCACCAGGGCGCGCCACTCCCTCCAGGCGCGCCCAGGTGGGTTGTCCCCACCTGGTGGCCCCGCAAACCCCGAAATCAACGCTATAAAATCACATTTTTCTAGAAAAAAATCAGGGAGAAAGAATTATCGCGTTCCGCGAGACGGAGCCGCCGCCACCTCCTGTTCTTCATCGGGAGGCCAGATCTGGAGTCCGTTTGGGGCTCCGGAGAGGGGGATCTTCGGTATTCGTCATCACCAACCCTTCTCCATCGCCAATTCCATGATGCTCCCCACCGGGAGTGAGTAATTCCTTCGTAGGCTCACTGGTCGGTGAGGAGTTGGATGAGATTCATCATGTAATCGAGTTAGTTTTGTTAGGGCTTGATCCCTAGTATCCATTATGTTCTGAGATTGATGTTGCTATGACTTTGCCATGCTTAATGCTTGTCACTTTGGGCCCGGGTGCCATGATTTCAGATCTGAACCATTTATGTTATCACCATTATATCCATGTTCTAGATCCGATCTTGCAAGTTATAGTCACCTACTACGTGTTATGATCTGGCAACCCCGGAGTGACAATAGTCGGGACCACTCCCGGTGATGACCGTAGTTTGAGGAGTTCATGTATTCACCGTGTGTTAATGCTTTGTTCCGGTTCTCTATTAAAAGGAGGCCTTAATATCCCTTAGTTTCCAATATGGACCCCGCTGCCATGGGAGGGTAGGACAAAAGATGTCATGCAAGTTCTTTCCATAAGCACGTATGACTATTTACGGAATACATGCCTACATTATATTTATGAACTGGAGCTAGTGCCGTATCGCCTAGGTTATAACTGTCTCATGATGAATATCATCCAACAAATTACCAATCCAATGCCTATGATTTTCCTACATATTGATCTTGCTAAGTTACTACTGCTGCTGTTACTATTGCACTTGCTACGAAACTAGTGCTATCACTGTTACCATTACTACTGCTGCTACTACTATCAAAACTATCATATTACTATGCTACTAATCACTTTGCTGCAGATAATTAATCTCCAGGTGTGATTGAATTGACAACTCAGTTGCTAATACTCTCAAATATTCTTTGGCTCCCCTTCTGTCGAATCAATAAATTTGGGTTGAATACTCTACCCTCGAAAACTGTTGCGGTCCCCTATACTTGTGGGTTATCAGTCTCATGAAGATCTTCAAAAGGAAAATGATTCACTACTCGCTCAACAGATCAGTTCTGCTCAGGAAGATTTTGTGCCACCTTGCTTAAAATGCCTTGACGTGATAATGCTGTCTCTATTGCTGAATGTTCTACTACTTCTGAAGTTGCAATATCTTTAACTATTGATGTGGTAACTAACCCCTCTTCTGAGGATGCCACTACTATTGCTGATGAGAATGCCAGGTTGAAGACATTGCTTGAAACATGCATGTACAAAAGCCTCAAAGGGCATCAGACCCTATGTGATGTCCTCAAGAAACAGATTCTGAACCAAAACCCTAGGAAAGAGGTTGTTGGTTTTGAGAGGAAAATGAATGTAGATGGTTCTTACTGGAAGCCTGAGGAGTACCCCAAAAACACATGGCTTGCTGCAAAGGCCCCTTCAGTGGAACCGTCCACCTTATCCGGCTTCACTTGTGCTAACCCTATTATCATTGATGAGTCATTTGACTCAAACTATAAACTGTTCAAGAATCAGAACGGTGAAGTGTTTGCCAGGTTTATTGGAACTAACTGCAGGAATGGGTCACCTATGAAGAAGATTTGGGTTCCTAAAAGTCGTCTTGAGAAGCTTACCGTGAATGTCATCATGACACCACCAGGGAAGAAGACAAACCCCAGATCAAAGGCTTCATATGGTCCAAAGGCTTCATACAGACAGAGGACCTCACAAGGTCACCTTAACACCAATGTTTTGCAGGGAAACTATCATCAGACTCATGAATATGAGCGTGTTTCTTCAAACTGCTATGTTCACAAATCAAAGAATTTTTCTGCATATTCATTTGAGTACTATTCTCCTCCTACAAAACTATTTGCTACGGCTTCAAAGCCAAAGTTCTATGATGCTGCACTTAGACTCATTGCTTCTAAGCCACCCCTTCAGATGTGGGTGGTTAAGAAGAATTAACTTCTCTTGCAGGGTCGTGTCTACAACCGAAAATCATTAACTTCTGAAGACAATGCTGGGGACCTAAAACATCTTGTGTGACGCAAGATAAAATGCCAAAATGGTCTTACCATTTATTTTGTCCCTAGATTTCTTGATGAACATCCTATATTACCATCCAAGAATCTTACATTTGATAGTATGCTTGTTCACCAAATGTTTCTCCTTCACAATACTCTTTGTGAAGCCTATCCTACTAACTGCACTGTAGGGTACAACTCCGAAAGCTACATGGATTATGGACAGTGGATGTACTAACCACATGACTGGTGATTGAAGCCTTCTCATGGATTCTACTCTTCGACCATCTACTAAAAGCCATATCACATTTGCTGACACTGGTAAAAGCAAGGTATTGGGCCTAGGTAGAGTTGCTATCTCAAAGGATCAACACATGGATAAAGTGATGCTTGTTGAATCCCTTGGATACAACTTAATGTTTATCTCAATGCTCTGTGATCTTGATATGATTGTGATATTTGGAAAATATCGATGCCTTGTGCTTATGGCTACTGACAAATCTCTAGTCTTCGAAGGGTAACGAAGAGGTGATCTGTATATGGTAGATTTCTCTGTAGGACCATAGCTTGTCGTATGTCTTCTAGCAAAAGCTTTAGAGTACTAGCTTTGGCATCAAAGGCTGGGACATGCCGGCATGAGGAACTTGCACACTCTCATGAAGAAGAAGCACATTTTTGGCATCGAGGGCGTCAAGTTCAAGAACGATCATCTATGTGGTTCTTGCGAAGCCGGGAAGATGACTAGGGAAAAGCATCCCTCGAAGGCAATCATGATGATGTCACGTCCCTTCGAGCTGCTACACATGGACTTATTTGGCCCTACTCACTACTCTACCCTTACTACCACTGCACACCTTTATGGCTTCGTTATTGTTGATGATTATTCAAGATATACCTGGGTGCACATAATTCTCTATAAGACTGAAGTGCGGGATGTCTTCAGATGATTCGCCAATCGCGCCATGACTAACTATGGCATCAAGATCAAGCACATCAGGAGTGACAATGGCACAGAATTCAAGAACAATGGCCTCGACACTTATCTTGATACACTGGGCATCACACATGAGCTCTCGGCTCCATACACTCCTTAGCAGAATGGCGTAGTGGAGCACAAGAACAGGACCCTTATTGAGATGGCTCGTACGATGCTTGACGAGTACAAGACTCCAAGAAAGTTCTGTCCTGAAGCCATTGATACTGCATGCCATATCATCAACAGAGTTTATCTTCATAAATTCTTCAAGAACACATCTTATGAACTACTCACTGGTAAGAAGCCAAACGTAAGTTATTTCAAAGTCTTCGGTGCTAGGTGCTGGATCAAGGATCCACATCACACTTCCAAATTTGCACCGAAAGCACATGAAGGTTTTATGCTTGGTTACAGAAAGGATTCGCACACCTACAGAGTCTTCAACCTCTTTCACTATAAAGTGGTTGAAACTATAGATGTGCGGTTCGATGAGACTAATGGCTCACAAAGAGAGCACCTGCCAAATGTGCTAGATGAAGCTTCTCCTAGTGAATCTATCAAGCTAATGGGTACTGAAGAAATCATACCCACCGAGGAACGGGCAGAAGAGGATATTGTCATTCTAGCTCCTACTCAACGTGAAGACAATGTTGAGCCTGAAGACAATGCTGAAGATGAAGACAATGATCAGCAACAGCGAAATCTTTGCCTTGTTCATCCTCGTGTGGCCAATGAAGTTCAGATTGAGAAGATAATTGATAGCATCAACGCACCTGGTCCTCTTACTAGATCAAGAGCTACGCAACTAGCAAACTTCTGTGGGCACTTTGCATTCGTCTCCATATCCGAACCCAAGAAAGTTGATGAAGCCTTTATGGAACCATAATGGATTCAAGCTATGCAAGAAGAGCTTCAACAATTTGAGCTCAACAATGTCTGGGAGCTAGTCAAACGCCCTGATCCACGCAAGCACAACATTATTGGCACCAAATGGATCTATCGCAACAAACAAGATGAACATGGTCAAGTTGTCAGAAACAAAGCTCATCTCATTGCTCATGGTTACACACAAGTTGAGGGAATTGACTTCAATGAAACCTTTGCTCCTGTGTCTAGGCTTGAAGCCATTCGCATACTGCTAGCCTATGCAAACCACAACAACATTCTCCTGTATCAAATGGATGTGAAGAGCGCTTTCCTCCACGGCAAGATTGAAGAAGAAGTATATGTAGCCCAACCCCCTGCTTTTGAAGATCCAAAGCATCCTGATATGGTATACAAGCTCAACAAGGCACTGTATGGCCTCAAACAAGCACCTCGAGCTTGGTATGACACACTCAAAGACTTCCTGAAGAGCAAAGGCTTCAAATATTGTTCTCTGGATCCCACTCTCTTCACGAAGACATATGATGGAGAACTGTTTGTATGCCAAATCTATGTGGATGACATTATCTTCGGCTGCACTGACCAAATATATAGTGATGAGTTCGGGCATATGATACAAGAGCAATATCAGACGTCAATGATGGGGGAGCTAAAATTCTTCCTTGGTCTTCAAATTCGCCAACACAGAAATGGCATATTCATATCACAAGAAAAATACCTCAAAGATTGCCTGAAGAAGTTTGGAATGCAAGACTGCAAAGGGTACACGACGCCAATGCCAACCAAAGGCCAATTGGGCCCCGACGACAATGGTAAAGAGTTCGATCAAAAGGTATACTGCTCCATGATTGGTTCTTTATTGTACTTATGTGCATCTAGGCCAGATATAATGCTTAGCGTTTGCATGTGAGCCCGATTCCAAGCGGCACCAAAGGAGTCGCATCACCTCGCGGTGAAGCGAATACTTCGATATTTGGCTCACAACCCAACGCTAGGATTATGGTATCCAAAGGGCTCAGAGTTTGATCTAGTTGGATTCTCAGATGCTGATTATGCTGGTGACAAGGTTGATCGCAAGTCCACATCAGGCACATGTCATTTTCTTGGACGATCTCTTGTCTGTTGGTCTTCAGAGAAGCAGAACTGTGTATCACTCTCCACTGTTGAATCTGAATATATTGCTGCTGGATCTTGCTACGCTCAGCTTCTCTGGATGAAGCAAACCCTCAAGGACTATGGCATCAACATGAAGAATGTGCCCCTCTACTGCGACAATGAAAGCACCATCAAGATTGCTCACAATCTAGTTCAGCACTCGAAGACAAAACACATTCAGATCCGTCATCACTTTCTCGGAGACCATGTGTTGAAGGAAGACATTGATATCATTCACGTCAACACTGAAGAGCAATTGGCAGATATCTTCACAAAGCCCTTGGATGAGAAAAGGTTTTGCAAGCTGCGGTGTGAGCTAAATATCTTAGAATCCTCGAATGTCCTGTGCATGGACACACATCCTAACGCTTATGCACATTGATGACTTAGGTGCGCAACACATAAAGTAACTGCCGGTGTTCTGGGATTGGGGGTACCCAGACTTGCCTACCTATGGCCCAGCGCGTGGCCCCGTTGAAGGCCCTGTACAGCCCAACTACAAGACTCTGCGAGCAAGACCGGCCCAACTACAAGACTCTGCGAGCAAGACCCTCACGAGGGCCCCCCGGGCCTCGTGCGGCGAACGACACCAAGACCTCCCGAGGGGCAGCTCCCCGAGCCTGCCTCCCGAGGAGAGGAGATTTCTATGCAGGTACCCCGCCTCATGAGGCTTGCAGTGATGTGAGCCATGACGACCAAGGCCACGCGGGCACCAGCGGGCGCAGAGGAGGATAGTTTCCTCTTTGGTGCTAAGGAGGAAAGGACCAGTGCGGGTTCCCGAGGGATCCCCCAAAGGTTTCCATTCCGATGCAACAAGACCAAGACCATGAGCTTAGCAGGACGGATGTCATCACCGAGCCCACCACTGCGTCACGACCAGAAGCTTTGCAGGCGAAGACCACCTTTTGTCAGGATAAGATGTACCTCTTGTCCCCCTTCGAATTGGTCATTGTGGAATCCCTTCCCGCCTAAGCTATGAGGGAAGAGGACCAAGGCCACTATAAATATAGTCTAGTCTCCAGCGTAGAGAGGGATTGATCCGATTCTGGTCTCTTCTAGAGAGAGCCATTCTCACCCTCTGAGCCCTCGCGAGGCAGCTCACCCATTGTACTAGTTCATCCTCAACCTTCTCATGAGGCCAATCCACCACAAAGCAGGAGTAGGGTCTTACACCGCAAGGTGGCCCGAACCTGGGTAAACTGCCGTGTCCTTCCTTCCCCGCTCGCATGAACTCGACAAGGCCAAGCCATGGAGGGATGAGCTTGAGGCTGCGGTTAGGCTTGATCTCCGCACACGCCCCAGAGTTTGAACCTTGTTGGGTTTGCGGAGCCCCGATTCCGACATTTGGCGCGCCAGGTAGGGGCATGTCGAAACTCCCTTCCGCTTCGCTTCGTCCCTGCTCCCTCGCTCCCATGGCCGACGCCCGCCGAGTTCGTGCCGAGCACTGGGCTGCTCGTGTCGCCCATATGGCGCCTGTGGGCTGTGGTGTTCCACGTCGCTCCGCTTCTCCTACAGCTAACGCTGCCACCGACCCTGCTGCTCATCAGCGGCAGGACTCTTCGCTGCCACCCTCCGTGCAGCATGATGGCCGCACCGCCACTCTTTCCCTCACCCCCGTCACGACGTTGTCTTCTCACGCTCGTCGCAGGCCGGCAAACGCGCAGGTTGCGTTGCTCATGGCGTGCGAGTTACTGCGTTATCACCCCGCCGACGAGGGCTACGACGCCTGGCTGGGCCACATCACCAAGCTCGTCAACGCCGCCGGCGAGGCCCCGACGCCATCCCACTCGCTCCGTCCCTCGCCTTCCCGTGCGGGCAACGTGGCTCATGGCGCTCCTCTGCGTCCTCCTGTGCACGGCGCCGACCCTGAGCCCAGGTGCGACCCGCCGCACGAGGCGCCTGCGCCAGCGTGAGACGAAGCCAGGTGCCAGGTGGTGCAGCAGCCGCAGTACGACGCGTGTGCGCTCCCCGCACCACCGCGCCAGCACCGAGACCGGGTAGCTCTGGGGGCTTCGACGCATGGGCATCAGGATCGTGCTCCCCTCGCGCGGGTTGCGCCTGTAAGCGCGGTAGGTTGCCATGCCATCACGCAAGAGCTGCGCCGCGTCATTTGGCCTGGCAAGTTCAAGCCAGATATGCCACCGCGCTATGATAGCACCCCGGACCCTGCAGAGTTCCTCGAGCTCTACTCGTTGTGCATCGACGTGGCGAATGGCGACGACAAGGTCATGGCGAACTGGTTCCCCATGGCTCTCAAGGACAGCGCGCGTTCCTGGCTCTTGCACCTCCCTGAGGGGTTGATCTCCTCTTGGTACGAGCTTCGCGAGCGTTTCATCGCCAACTTCCAGGGCACCCGTGACCGCGCTCTCACCGTCAACGACCTGCGGCGCGTGAAGCTGCAGCTCGGCGGGACCCTCCACAAATACATTCAGCGCTTCACCAATGTTCGTCTCAAGATCCCGAAAGCCTCGGACGAAGCCATCATCTCGGCGTTCACCGAGGGCATCACAGAGGTCAAGATGAGCGAGGAGCTCGCCATCCATGATGACCTCTGCACGGCGCTGGAGATGTTCAACCTGGAGGACAGGTGCGCTATGGCAGAAGAGGGCCGTCTCTCCCTTCTGAAGCTCCCTGACATCGATCCCGAAGAGAAGAAGGCCAAGGAGGCAAAGCGCAAGGGCCCCATCGTGCTGGCAGCGGAGCCTGAGTTGAAGCGTGGCCGCGACCGCGATGACCCAGCCAAGGATAACCGCCCCTTCTACGTCTTCCACAATGTTCACACCCACAACACCAATGACTGCCAGGAACTCAGGGCGATCCGGGACGAGCGCCTGGGCCGCCGCCCCAAGCACACGACCGCGGCTACGGCCATGGAGGAGGCCGCGGTGGAGGCCGCTGGGACAACAGCAACCCTCCAGGACTGGCAAGACCAGCCTCACGAGGATCGCTGGCGTGAGCAGCCTCGCGATGGCCCCTGGCGCGATCAGCCTCGTGAGGCCCGTCCTCAGGGCAACGCCGGCCTTCCTCCGCTGCCACCACCACCAAGAAGGAACGACGACAACCATCAGGACGATGGAGCTGGGGGCTTTCAAGAACCTCGCGTGATTGCCTACATCCTTGGCGGTGCCCAGGCACCCGCCTCGAACCGCATCTTCAAGCAGTTCTCCCGCGAGGTGAATGCAGCCCTCCCGAGGCTTGAGGCCGCATGCCCCCTCAGGTGGTCATAGTACGCCATCACCTTCGACTCCAAGGATCACCTCAACTGCGCGGCCACTGCCGGCGCGCTCCCCATGCTCTGCACACCCACCATCAGCAACGTCTCTATCACCAAGACCCTCATCGACGGCAGCGCTAGTCTCAACATGCTCTCTGTCGAGACCTTCGAGATGCTCCAGGTGCCCTATGACCAGCTCCTGCCCACCAGGCCATTCTCTGGGGTGACCAACGGTTCCACCGTCCCCCTGGGACAGGTGCGTCTCCCTATCACCTTCGGCAAGAGCAACAACTACCACACCGAGCTCATCGACTTCGACGTCGCCCACATCAGCCTCCCGTACAATGCCATCCTGGGTACCCTGCGCTCGCCAAGTTCATGGCGGCAACCCACCATGGCTACAACGTCCTCAAGATGCCAGGATGCAGCGGCGTCATCACGGTCGCCTGTAACAAGAAGGATGCGGTCTGTTCTCTTGAGCATGCCTACCGTGCCGTGGTGGCCGAGAACTCTAATGACGAGGGCGGCGTCCTGCCTCCCGAGGCCACCCCCGCGAAGAAGAAGTAGCTTCTCCCAAAGAGCCATCAGGAGACCAAGAAACCCACTGGCAATGCCTCAGGCTCCGCGCCCGCTGCTGGGGTGCCTCTTCCTCCCGCATAGGAAGGCGCTCCCGGTGCCTCCCTTGGGATGGGCTCGGGGGCTTCCATCTGGAGAGCCTCTGACCTGACTGGCGCAACGAGGAAGGTGTTCGGGCACCACTTGGAGGCGTGTTTCGATGCGCGCCCCCACGAGCAAGGAGCACGGTGTGAGGCGCCAGGGGCACGAGGATTCATCACCAAGGCGATCGAAGAGCTTCAGGAGGCGCAAGCCATGCGCGGAGAGCGTCGCCCCGCACGGCCCGCCAGTGCAGCTGCCGCCCCCGATGCGGGTGGCGAGCTGCGCATCTACATCAACATCTCGGGCCTCAACAGGGCCGCTTCGTAGGATCTCTTCTGGCCGTAGCGCGTCGGCCGGAGTGGGGGCTACCCCTGCAACTACGTCCACATATCGTTCGGCCTGCTGAGCATGGGCGTCTTGTACCAGTGCCTGGCGCAGTGTGCTATGGTGCCTCACGAGGCCAGGCACTCGGCGGCCGCGTCTCAGGAGGTTTCGGACCCTCGTGAGACCCCTGGGTGCAGGTCCCCCAGGCCTCCGAAGCAGCCCAGCTCATGAGGAGCAATATCCACGGCACACATCTTTAGCTACCTCAACGCTTCTACGACACCGGTGCCAGGTGACTTTTTGGTTTGTTCAGTTGAGGGCACCCCTCGGGCTGCATTATCCTCGGGCCGTTAGGGTCCGCCCCTACGGTTATGTCGTTTCGTTCATGTACCTTGGACTGGTTGTGCTCCCATGAGCTGCTATGGCTAATAGCCCTACGCATGGTGATGTATCACTTCTGGAGTGACCTCTGCGGGCTTCGCACATCGCTAGTTCTCCTTCTGAGCGTCCCATGAGTGGGGGCTACCGGCACGGCGCCTGTGCTCGGGAGCGCTGATAAATCTAAGAGATTGAGCTCTGACTCTCGGGCCGGCCCCACACACGTCACCTCACCAGGTCCTTAGTGCCTTCGTCTTCTCACAGAACGATCATGAGCAGACCAGTGAGCGTGCGTCACCTCTCGTATTATGCAGTTGCCTAATTCGCAGGAACCTCGGGAGACGGGCGTTCGAGCGGTGTTGTCGACACCCTGCTACCTCAAAAGGGTTGGCTCCGGCGAGGCAGCAGTTCAACTCGCAAAGGCTAAGTAAATCAGTCCGCCCGCCTCGGCTGCTGGCCAACGCCCTCTTTCCTAGCAAGCCCCGCAAAGCGGAACCGCTCCTTTTCCGTGTAGACCGCTTGCACGTCAAAAGGGGGGCTCCTAAGCATCGCGCCTCAGGAGCTCCTACTGGCTCTCGAGCCCTCACCCCCTGGCCTGGACCACGGCATCGCGACCTGGCATACCAGTGACAGCTGGGCTCTGCTCAAGGGCCGGGTCCTAAGGACGTAGAGCATCAAGGTCTGCAAAGAGAGGGGGTGGTGCGCCCCGCGAGGGAATACGGGGAGAGGGGTGCGGCCTGGTGGCGCAGGCATTTTTTCAAAATATGATGGGCTTCAATTTCTTCACGCACCCGTAGCGGGACTTGTGCTGGTTTATTTCAGAACAGGAGGCGCGCACAGGATCAAAAGCTCCAAGTAAGCACGCCCTTACGACACAGGAGCACCTCGTGGATCATGAGCACGCAAAGCTAAGTCATCCTCTCCGCGCCAGACGCGAGCCCTACTATTGATACCACGCCTCTGTTTTCGTGATCTCATTCGAGTAATAATCCTTTCCCGTCTGAAAGCTACTTGCGCGTCAAGGGGGACCTCCTGAGCATCGCGCCTCAGGAGCTCTTACTGGACCTCGGGTCCCTCACCTCCTAGACTTGCGCACGGCATCGCGACCTGGCATACTAGCGATGGCAGAAGCTTACCTGGGGACTGGGTCTCAGTGACGCAGGGCACTAAGCTATCGCGAGGAGGAAAGGGCTTGAGCTTAAATGATGGATGCCAGCACAACTTAGAAACACAATAAAACATTAAGATAAAAGGCGAGTTCACCTCGATTTCCTACACACCCCCGCGGGGCCTTTAATGACTTCTGATGCAGGAAGCGAAGATAAAAGGAGCGGCCTCCCGAGGGCCGCGGTTCCTGAGACGCTGGCCCCGGCGCCGCGGCGCCTAGTCGGAGTCCTCCTCATTGATTGGGGCACGGCGACGCGGCGGCTCGTCGTGGTTGTCATCGCCCGAGCTCCCTCCAGAGGTGGCGCCGCTACTGCTGGAGGTGTCGCGGCCATCGCCAAGGGCAAGTTCACCGCCGAGGGCGTCGCCGCCGTGACGGTTATCACCGTTGGGTGGCGGTCGCCGTTGCAGTCATTGCCCTCGGGGCAACATTCCAGGCGCCTACCATCTGCTCTGAAGATCTTGATGAAGGGCATCGTCGCCCCATCTTACTTGAAGTGGAGGGTGTGCCGCCCCGTCGAGCCGCAGGCGCAGGCGAGCGTATGCCACCCGTAGGTCATGTAGATGTAGCCTGAAGGGGTGGCCTCTACCTTCGCCCATGAAGACCGGTTGCAGCAGCCGTCAGGCTGCAACCATAGCCCGACGGGTCCTCTCGCCGGTAGCTCCTCTGCGAAGGCATGCGGGAGATGGATCCAAGTGCTCGGAGGCCTCTCCATCCACACCACAAACTCATGGGCCGTGGCGTCCGAATTGGCCCGCGGGCGGAGTGGATGGGTGACCGCCACGCGCCTTCCCCCTCGGCTTCCGCGGCCATGCCCGCGGGAAGGATTCCTCTCGTGGTTGCCGGTGCCGATGCGGACCCCCGGCGGCGCCCGTCCTCGCCCATGGGGAACCGCTGCGGGCATCACCGTGGACTTGCGGGGGCAGCCGCGCCCCCTCTTGGGTGGCGGCTCAGGCCCCTCCTTGGGGGCTTTGCCTTTCTCTTCGGCGGTGAACGTCCTCACTGGCACCATGGTTGGTTTGGTAATATGGTGGCTGCAGCGGAGATTGGAGAAGAAAGGGCAAGAAGACAGAGATGGGAGGGGATTCTGCCCCCTCGCCCTCTTATAGGCGGTCGTGGGCCAATCGGCGCCCCTCCACCTTCGCGCAATGATGGCCTCGCAGCATGCACGTCCAGACTTTTGTCAGTCTGGGCAGTTGCCGAGGCGACAGGGGGAAGTGGAGGCGTCCACGTCCCATCGCGCGCCACGCGGCAAGCCTGGCCCGCAGGTGATTGGGGCCCACGGCGCTTCGCCCTTCGCTCCTTGCCTTCGCTTCGAAGCCAGGGCAAGCACGCCTTGGGCCCGAGGGCTACTGTTTGTGTTTTGGGATTGGGGGTACCCAGACTTGCCTGCCTATAGCCCAGCGCGTGGCCCCGTCGACGGCCCTGTACGGCCCAGCTACAAGACTCTGCGAGCAAGACCCTCATGATGGCCCCCCGGGCCTCGCGAGGCGAACGACACCAAGACCTCCCGAGGGGCAGCTCTTCGAGCCTGCCTCCCGAGGAGCGGAGATTTCTATGTAGGTACGCTGCCTCACGAGGCTCGCAGTGACGTGAGCCATGACGACCAAGGCCAGGCGGGCGCCAGCGGGCGCAGAGGAGGACAGTTTCCTCTTTGGTGCTAAGGAGGAAAGGACCAGTGCGGGTTCCCGAGGGATCCCCCAAAGGTTTCCATTCCGGTGCAACAAGACCAAGACCACGAGCTCAGCAGGACGGATGTCATCACCGAGCCGACCACTGGGTCACGACCAGAAGCTTTGCAGGCGAAGACCACCTTTCGTCAGGATAAGATGTACCTCTTGTCCCCCTTCGAATTGGCCGTTGTGGAATCCCTTCCCGCCTAAGCTATGAGGGAATAGGACCAAGGCCACTCTAAATATAGGCTAGTGTCCACCATAGAGAGCGATCGATCCAATTCTGGTCTCTTCTAGAGAGAGCCATTCTCACCCTCTGAGCCCTCACGAGGCAGCTCACACACTGTACTAGTTCATCCTCAACCTCCTCATGAGGCCAATCCACCACAAAGCAGGAGTAGGGTCTTACATCGTGATATGTCTCCATCGTATCTAAAAAAAATTATTGTTTCATGCCAATATTCTACAACTTTCATATACTTTTGGCAACTTTTTATACTATTTTTTGGGACTAACATATTGATCCAGTGCCCAGTGCCAGTTCCTGTTTGTTGCATGTTTTTTGTTTCGCAGAATATCCATATCAAATGGAATCCAAACACAAATAAAAACTTATGAACATTTTTTTGGAATATATGTGATTTTTGGGAAAAAGAATCAACGCGAGATGATGCCCGAGGAGGCCACAAGCTCTACGGGCGCACCCCCTACCCTGGGCGCGCCTAGCAGGCTTGTGGCCACCCCGTAAGGCAGTTGGTGCCCTTCTTTGGCCGCAAGAAAGATAATATCCGGATAAAAATCGTGTTAAAATTTCATCCCAATCGGAGTTACAGATCTCCGGGAATTTAAGAAACGGTGAAAGGCCAGAATCTGAAAACGCAGAAACAGAAGGAAACAGAGAGAGAGATCCAATCTCGGAGGGGCTCCCGCCCCTCCGCCGCCATGGAGGCCAAGGACCAGAGGGGAAACCCTTCTCCCATCTATAGGGGAGGTCAAGGAAGAAGAAGAAGGAGGGGGCTCTCACCCCCTCTCTCCCGGTGGCGCTGGAACGCCACCGGGGCCATCATCGTGACGGCGATCTACACCAACAACTTCGTCGCCGTCATCACCAACTCTCTCCCCCTCTATGCAGTGGTGTAACACCCCTTCTCCCCGCTGTAATCTCTACTTAAACATGGTGCTCAATGCTATATATTATTTCCCAATGATGTATAACTATCCTATGATGTTTGAGTAGATCCGTTTTGTCCTATGTGTTGATTGGTGATCATGATTGGTTTGAGTTGTATGTTTTATTATTGGTGCTGTCCTATGGTGCTCTCCGTGTCGCGCAAGCGTGAGGGATCCCCGCTGTAGGGTTTGCAATATGTTCATGATTCGCTTATGGTGGGTGGTGTGAGTGACAGAAGCATAGACCCGAGAAAGTAGGTTGTTTACGTATGGGAGTAAAGAGGACTTGATACTTTAATGCTATGTTTGGGTTTTACCTTAATGATCTTTAGTAGTTGCGGATGCTTGCTAGAGTTCCAATCATAAGTGCATATGATCCAAGTAAAGAAAGTATGTTAGCTTATGCCTCTCCCTCATATAAAATTGCAATAATGATCGCCGGTCTAGTTATCGATTGCCTAGGGACAAATAACTTTCTTGTGACAAAAAGCTCACTACTAAAACAAACTTAATTGTTTCTTTATCTAAACAGCCCCTAGCTTTTATTTACGTGTTCTTTATTATCTTGCAAACCTATCCTATCACACCTACAAAGTACTTCTAGTTTCATACTTGTTCTAGGTAAAGCGAACGTTAAGCGTGCGTAGAGTTGTATCGGTGGTCGATACAACTTGAGGGAATATTTTGTCTACCTTTAGCTCCATGTTGGGTTCGACACTTACTTATCGAGAAAGGCTACAATTGATCCCCTATACTTGTGGGTTATCAAGACTTTTTTCTGGCGCCGTTGCCGGGGAGCAATAGCGTGGGGTGAATATTCTCGTGTGTGCTTGTTTGCTTTATCACTAAGTAGATTTTATTTGTTGCTCTTAGTTGTTTTATATCTTTAGTTATGGATATGGAACACGAAATACCAAAAAAAAATAGGTGTACTTGCTACTCATGGAGATGGGGAACCTCCTAAAACCCTCGATGCTCGTTATGTGGAAAATATTAAACACTACTTTGATAATCCCGAGAAAACCCCGTTCAACTTTATAATGGGAGACACGTTGGATCAACGTGAATACTTTAGGGATTATCGCTTGACTCAAAAAGGGAAACTATTATGGGATCAAATTCATATGTTGCATTGGTATGCTCAGAATTTATGCTTGAGATATGATTATACTTATTACTCTAGGATGAAGGCTCCACACCTTCCCTTTTCATGTAAATTTAATGATAATGAAACCTTGGCTTCTTATGCTAATGGTATATATGATTACTATGATGTGGAACGAATAGAAGAATTCGTTGCTTTTAAGGGTGCTTATGAAATTGAATCTTTGTTTGAAAAGTATGAAGATTTTGATGATGCTGTTTATAGACCTGAAAATTTTGCTATACTTAAATATTGCTATGAGAATTATGAATATAATGTTGATATTAATGAGTTTATTGAGAAAGTCTCGGCTGTCCAAGAAGAGACTAAAGTTTTGCAGGAAAATATGGAAGAAGAAATTGATGACACTGTGAGCTCATTAGATGAAAAAGATGAGGAGGAGAGCGAAGAACAAATGGAGGAAGAGCGGATTGATCACCCGTGCCCACCTTCTAATGAGAGTAACTCTTCAACTCATACATTGTTTAATTTCCCTTCATGCTTATCGAAGGATGATTGCTATGATAATTGCTATGATCCCTTGGATTCGTTTGAAATATCCCTTTTTGATGAAATTGATGCTTGCTATGCTTGTGGCCATGATGCCAATATGAATTATGCTTATGGAGATGAACTTTCTATAGTTCCTTATGTTAAGAATGAAATTGTTACTATTTCACCCACGCATGATAGTCCTATTATCTTTTTGAATTCTCCCAACTACACTATACCGGAGAAGTTTGCGCTTATTAAGGATTATATTGATGGGTTGTGTTTTACCATTACACATGATGATTTTGATAGATATAATATGCATGTGCTTGCTGCTCCTACTTGCAATTATTATGAGAGAGGAACTACATCTCCACCTCTCTATGTTTCCAATACGATAAAATTGCAAGAAACTGTTTATGCTATGTATTGGCCTTTACTTGATGTGCATGAATTGTTCTTTTCCGACATGCCGATGCATAGGAAGAGAGTTAGACTTCGTCATTGCATGATATATGTTGCTTTGTGCTCACTACTAAATTACAAATCATTGTTAATTAAAATTGGCTTTGATACACCTTGGGATTCGGGTGGATCCCTTACTTGAGCACTATATGCCTAGCTTAATGGCTTTAAAGAAAGCGCTGCCAGGGAGACAACCCAGAAGTTTTAGAGACTCATTTTATTCTGTTGAGTGCTTTTATAAAGTTTAAAAACAAAAAAATATAGAGGGGAACCTAAAACTTTTCAAAAATAAAAATGAAAGTAAGAAAGACGAGCACCGTTGAAGTGGGGGAGCTCCTTGAACTTTGTTCATGCCCATGGAAACTTTACAAATCTTGAATTACAGAAACTTTTCAACAAAAATAATTATCCCCTTGTAAAAATCCATTGTATTATAAAAATAATGTGCCAAGAATTGCCTTTAGGATGATTAGATTGCTTATTTGGTTTGTGCAGTGCAAAAACAGAAACTTTGGCTGTAGCGCGTGAATTTACATTTTTTACTAGAATGTCAAAAGTGCTGAAATTTTTACACGGTACTGCTATACAAATTCCCCTGGGAGGCTTGTGGCCACCCCTTAAGGCAGTGGTGCCCTTCTTCGACTGCAAGAAAGATAAAAATCATGTTAAAATTTCAGCCCAATCGGAGTTACGGATCTCCGGGAATTTAAGAAACGGTGAAAGGCCAGAATTTAAAAACGCAGAAACAAAAGGAAACAGAGAGAGAGAGATCCATCCCGCCCCTCCGCCACCATGGAGGCCAAGGACCAGAGGGGAAACCCTTCTCCCATCTAGGGGGGAGGTCAAGGAAGAAGAAGGAGGGGGGCTCTCTCCCCCTCTCTCCCGGTGGCGCCGGAACGCTGCCGGGGCCATCATCATGACGGCGATCTACACCAACAACTTTGCCGCCATCATCACCAACTCTCTCCCCCTCTATGCAGTGGTGTAACACCCCTTCTCCCCACTGTCTCTACTTAAACATGGTGCTCAACGCTATATATTATTTCCCAATGATGTATAGCTATCCTATGATGTTTGAGTAGATCTGTTTTGTCCTATGGGTTGATTGATGATCATGATTGGTTTGAATTGTATGTTTTATTATTGGTGCTGTCCTATGGTGCTCTCCGTGTCGCGCAAGTGTGAGGGATCCCTGCTGTAGGGTTTGCAATATGTTCATGGTTCGCTTATGGTGGGTGGCATGAGTGACAGAAGCACGGACCCGAGTAAGTAGGTTGTTTGCGTATGGGAGTAAAGAGGACTTGATACTTTAATGCTATGGTTGGGTTTTACCTTAATGATCTTTAGTAGTTGTGGCTGCTGGCTAGAGTTCCAATCATAATTGCATATGATTCAAGTAGAGAAAGTATGTTAGCTGATGCCTCTCCCTCATATAAAATTGCAATAATGATCACCGGTCTAGTTATCGATTGCCTAGGGACAAATAACTTTCTTGTGACAAAAAGCTCTCTACTAAAACTAACTTAATTGTTTCTTTATCTAAACAGCCCCTAGCTTTTATTTATGTGTTCTTTATTATCTTGCAAACCTATCCTATCACACCTACAAAGTACTTCTAGTTTCATACTTGTTCTGGGTAAAGCGAACGTTAACCGTGTGTAGAGTTGTATCGGTGGTCGATAGAACTTGAGGGAATATTTGTTGTACCTTTAGCTCCTCGTTGGGTTCGACACTCTTACTTATCGAGAAAGGCTACAATTGATCCCCTATACTTGTGGGTTATCACACCGCAAGGTGGCCCGAACCTGGGTAAACTTTCGTGTCCTTCCTTCCCCGCTCGCACAAACTCGACGAGGCCAAGCCATGGAGTGATGAGCTTGAGGCTGCGGTTAGGCTAGATCTTCGCTCACGCCCAGAGTTCAAACCTTGTTGGGTTTGCGGAGCCCCAATTCCGACAGTAATGTATGTCTTCAATTCATGAAGACATACACTCTAAGTGTGAATACATTAATGTGGAATTTGACTTCAGAGCGCCATGATAATTGTGCGCCGTGTCTGGGTCTAATACTTCCTATATGGTGGGTAACGCCACCACCACTCTTTCTTGAAGATTTATGTTTGGCGTCATATTGCATTATCTTCAAAGTTGGTTTGTCTTCAACATTGATTTATCTTCTTGACTTATCTTCACAATGTTTCATTTGGTCTTCATTGCCTATACATACATAAATATATATGTTCTGTCCTCTACAGCATTCACTTATAGCTATGTCTTCAAGTTGCCATTTTCTACAGTAAGTGAATGTGATCGGACCCTAACCCCATATGTGCTTATCTCTCCTACTCTCTCTAAATCTTCATATGCATTCTATTGACACGTGTCGATTGTCTTCACTGTGTCCTTGTCAGTTGAAGATGAAGAGACAAACATTTAAAATGCTTTTAATATCCCTATCCTTTTGCATGAATCCAGAGAAGCCGGATTGACCACCCGACAAACTGGGCGCGTGTGGGGTCGTGGCACAACATTTAAGCTATTGCATGCTTGCCACATGTCCCTCAGATGTGAACCGCCAGTGGCAGCTGAGTAAATTCACTCAACCACTCCCTTCCTTATAAATACCCAGCCCCCTGCGGTCATTAAATCTTACTCCCCTCGTTGTCTCGCTCAAAACCCTAGCGCCATCGCTAGCTTCCGTCGTCACTGGAGACGAAGCGCTTCGCAGCCACGACTTCTCTGTCGTCATTGTCACGCCAGTCGTGGTCTTCTTCCATCCACCGCCTCCGTAGGTGTCTTCCACCACCAAGTTAGGGCGCAGGAGATCGAACTGCTCGGCCTCCATCCCGCCTCGTCTAGCCGTTCTTCGTCTGTTCTTGAGTGGTAACTAAAAACATACTTCTTACCGTTTATTCGATCTGACAAACTTTCTAAATCTTCAGAAAGTTGTTTTACTACTTCCAAATCTAGATCTTTCCTTCTCTGCATCTCATAACTTGTAAGTACCTTCACTTATGCTTCACAACTAGTTAGATTCCTCATGTGTACTTATTCATGGATTCATACAAATCTGGAACCAACTTATATCAATAAGTAAATGTCTTCGCGCTATGAGGTCAATGTCTTCAAACTAATTTATCTTCAAAATCCTCTGAGAATGCATATGACCTCTTCCCCTTCCCTCGCATCTCAAATGCTATCACAGGTACATGTCCGTGGGAGAGTCTCTTGGTTCTCATAGTCTGAATTCATTTGCAGAATTCTTACAGCATCACATTGAATCTCCTGAAGCCAGTTCTTGTCTGACCAGTAAAGCAAAGCCATTCAGTTTTGTGATGCCATGGCAAATCTGCGAAGAAAGGTGGCAGACAGCGCCATGATAACACTGCAAAGGATCTGCCTCCTGATCTCTATGAGTTATACAAGTCTGGTCCTGAAGAAAGCTTTTGAGAGCGCAAATCTTGAGTTCAATGGATTCGCAGATACTGGGCAGAACAGTGGTTTCTCTATCATTTTGTGATGCCTGAATATGCTGACAAGAATGTTGTGAGGACACCATGGGCTGATATTGTGTATCGCAAGCTTCGCACCAAAACCAAAGCTGAAGCCTTATAGAGAGGCTTCTATCCTTGTATGGTCAGAGGACCAATGCCTCAGAATGCCGACCCATCCAGTCTTTGATGGTCTCGTGAAGATGATCTATTTGAAGCCAACCTTCAGTTTGCTAGGCTTCGGCAGTTCAAAACAAGAAGGACTTCGGGATTGCTTTCAACCCAGGTCCAGCTGACCTTAGGCCCGATGGCAGTCGTGAGGCCGAACCAAATCTCATCGGCCCTTTTGATGATTTTGCCTCATTTCTAGCACACTGTGCAGCACAGAGGGCCGGCATTGAAGATGTTGCTGAGGATGAGGAACAAATTGCAGCTCCAGAGCCCCCGAAGCTAGTGAAGAAGTCAAAGGCTTCAAAGCCTACAGCTGCTCCAAAATCTTCAAGATTGAAGCCATTGAAATCTGCACCTCCCGAATCCAGTGTGCAGTCTGAAGACTTATCCTGCACTTCTGCAAAGACAAAGAAAATCTCAGGGCAAGGCCTTACTCCATCAAGCATCCTACGTCATGAAGAGGATGTGATTGTTCTCTCCAGTGATGACGACCTTGCTGATGATGCCCTTGAGATGTTGATCAAGAGCAAACAAGAGGCTGAAATCTTCAAAGATTTGCCTCTGTTTGATGCTGACATTCTGAACAATTTCATTGATGAATGGTTTGAAGACACGTCACTCACCATTGATGATCTGCAGCTGCCTATAGAGATCAGCGTCACCTTCCAGGGCTGCATAGCCAAAGAACTTGCTATTGCTCAGAAGGTTGTTGAGCAGAAAAAGAAGATCGACCATGAGAAAGCTCTCTTCAAGAAGCACATGGCAAAGCTCAGTGCCACTGATGTACAGAACTTCAAGAAGATGATGGCTGATCTCAAGGTTGAGTTCCATAAGTGTCGTGATGAAGCCAAAGGCTCCCGAGAATGCCTCAAGTACTATGCTGAAAAATGTGTTCAGGCTCACAATGAAGCCGTGAAGAGAAAGGCACTTGGGCACCCTGCCATTGACCCAAGGTTGGCTGCTAAGAAGAAGAAGCCAACTAAAGCTGAAGCTGAGGCTCCAAGGCAAGAGCGGCCAAGCATTGTCTTCCCCGCTAGCATGACTGGCTCGAAGCCAAAAGCTCCATCTGCTGCTACCGAAAGGAAACGCACCAAGCAGGCAGAGGTTGAAGCCAAGAAGCGCAAGCATCAAGAAGCCTCTGATGCCGCTCTGTCTTAGAAGAAGCTGAAGACAAAGTCTTCAAAGACTTCAAGAAAGGCCCAAGCACCAACTGAATCATCTGCTCCTGTAGAGCCGCTGATTGTCGAGCCTATCTCAGTCGCCCTACCTGCCTCCTCCAACCATGAAAGAAGACTTGTTGTGCATGAGCCTGCTCCCACAGAGGCCCATGACTCTGAAGAGATCCCAGCTGCTGACACCATCGCAGCTGAAGACATTGGTCGTGAAGACAATGTTGATGATGAAGTCCTTCCTCAAGTTCCACAGCTCACTCAGAAACTGGTATCATCGCCTGCTCCCACGAGCAGTGAACAGATCAGCATTGGCGGTCCCACGACCCCAATCACACAAGATGATTTCTGGGATGAGCAACACCCCAACATCCCACTCCATGAAGTCATACCGCGCACTCCACTAGCTCAAGTCACTACTCCAGTGCTTGAGACTCCCCAAGCAACCCCCGAAGACATGGAGAAGACCACTCCATCACCACAAGCGTCACCCTCACTCCAAAGGTTTCACAGAGGCCCAAGGCCATCAGTCTCCATGTCTAGCATTCCTGAAGAGGATGTGCATGCCACAAGCTCAGTAGCACGTCAAGTGTTCCCTCAAGCCATCCCCTCCGAAACAGCTCAAGAGGCTGAAGATATTCCGGCTGCATCAGCCAATGAAAGAGAAGAAGAAGAAGAACCAGTTGTGATTCCCCCTGCTGCACCAAGTGTGATTCCAGATGTGATTGTGCCTGACCCCAGTAATTGAAGCCTCTGAAGATGCTACGGATGCTGCTGCTGCCACTCATACTAAAGCCAATGACGTTGTCATGGGTGAAGCCAATGCGCAGCCTGAAGCCACTCTTGAGACTGAAGCCCCTACCACCACCGAAGATACTCAGCCATCCACATCGGATGTTGCTACTGCACCACCAGTTCCACACACCATGGAGGGGGCCTTCAATCTTTAAGGTGAGCTCATCAGTGTCAGATGGCCAATCATGACACCTCCTGAAGCTCCTGGGCCCCAATATGATTACCATATCGAGCAAAGGCCTCAAGTATAGAAGCCAAAGCCCAGATTGCCAAGGCTTCCCAGCGCTGTCACTACTGAGCATTCCTTCAGCGTGTTGCGCTTCAGAGAGTATAACACCTTCTTTGACAAGGCCAAGAACCCCTACAAGAAGCCCAACATTACTTCTGACAGATTCTGGAGTCATCTTCAGCGAAGCTATTACTCATGCATCCTCTACAACCAGGACAGGATCTTCCCTCACAAGTGCCTCTATTGTGATGCCATGGCTGGGCTGCCATGTCTGGAAGAAGCCCTTGACTACTTCAGAGATGTTGGCCTGCTCCCTTTGTTGTCGACAAGGAGCACTGGAATGAAGAGCTTCTGCTCCAATTTTATGCCACTCTGCACGTATCAGGCTACAACAGGGATCCGAAGACATGGGTCTTTGAGTGGATGACAGGAGATGTTCATCATGAAGCCAAAGCTTAGGATTTCATCAAGCTTACTTCCCTGCCCACTCCTAGTGATCTTTATGAGCCAGGTTGTCAGCTGTATGAGAAATAAATTGAGAGCATCTTCCAGAAGCCAGATCCCAACATGAGCCAAATGCTAAGTATGATGAAGCCATTGCCTATAGATGCTGAGTACCCAACGCAGTTCTTCGTCAATGACCTCGAGTATTTGCCTCGCACCATCTACCACATTGTGCAGCATACTCTGTGGCCAATTAAAGGGCACTCTCCTAATGCCAAGATTGAAGGCACAATGAAGACATTGGTCTTCTACATTATCAATGGCATCCACTTCAACACTCATGACTTTTTCATCAGGTAGTTGGCGGCTTCAGGCATTGATCTATTTGGCAAAAAGTTCTATGCACGGATCATGCGGATGATTAACCTTCGCTCTTCAATCAACTATCAAGCTTCAGCGCGCAATCACGTTGTCTTCCTACCTAAAGTTGATATGTCTCATGAAGCCATATATCCAGAGCCTGCCAAGGAACCAGTCCGATAAGACTATGCTACCTTCCAAAGCTTTTCAGCACCCATTGAAGCCATTCATGTGCCGAATCCCACTACTACTGTTGTTGGTCCCCTCGTCGGCCAGCTAAGGCTGCCGCATCATGCTCCCACTGATGCAACAGCCAGCACAGTACCTCAAAGGCCTCAGAAGCATGCTCGTGTTCTAAATGACAGAGAACTTCTAGGTTATCTTCATCAGAAGTAGGATAGGCATCATGACTGGATGAAGCGTCAGATGCAAAGTCTTCTTATGGATGTCAATCGCATTCGCAACCTCTCCACCAAGAATTCCTTTGTTGCTCATGAAGCCTGTCGACATGCCTGGAAGAGCCTCACTCTGCTCTGTTCCGAAGATGAACTCACTGTAGATGGCTTCACTGAAAGATTCAAGTTTGACTCCAGGCCTCCGCAATCCGCAAGTTGGCGTCCTACTCTGTCTATTGAAGATTCAGACTACTCATCTTTGGCTCCAACTATTGTTGCATGAGTCATTGATGAGGAAGATGATGCCACTTCACCAGCTATGGCTTCATTGCATCAAGATTCTGCATCAGGCCCAACTACACCACCAAACTCCACCATCGACCTGGCTGCCCCAATATCTTCACCAACACCTCAAGGGAATGCTTAGACACTCTATGTCTTCACTCCTTTTTGGTCATTCCTAACAAAAGGGGGAGAAGCATATGGGTTGATAGTCTTCAAGCGGGTCTATATGGGTCGGGTGCTTATTTTTGTTAAGTTTTTGCAACTCTTGTTCTTGAACTGATGGTTATGAGTTGTAACACTTAAGTCCAGATGGAACGTCTGCTACATTTGCTGCTATCTTTTATTGTGTGGTTAAATTTCTATCTTATACGCATGAAGTCATTCTGCAGACGCCCATTTTTCATTGTGCATGTCATTATCTTCAATACATTTTTGTATGCACGATGAATTGTCTTCATGAATTGAAGGAGATCTCCTCAAAGCAAAACCTGCAATGTGCATTTGCATTCAAAGGCAAACTACTTATATGCACATCTTCAGGGGGAGCCCTTTCAACTTCATGAAGCCAATGACCGTGTTCTTTAACTTTCACATATTTTTATCCCCGTTGAAAACTTCACTAGTTTGAGATCAATCACCAAAAAGGGGGAGATTGTAAGTGCATCTAGTGCCACCCTTAGTTGGTTTTGGAGTATTGACGACAAACATGGTTGAGGGACTAATGTGTTTGTGAGATTCATAGGATAACACAGGTACAAGTCCCTCATTGATTCGGTTTACCTAACAAAGATGACCCTTAAAAATGTATGAAGACATTGAAGACAATGGTGGTTCATGAAGACATTCACGTTGAAGATAATGACGTGTGAAGACATTCACTTGAAGACAATGGAGTGCGAATACATAGTTTCTTTCATAGTTTCATTTTCTTCTTTATTGAGTCATAGGAACCACCGAACTGTTAAGTGGGGTCCAAGTGAACAAAGTCAGAAAACTGATGTGATGCTCAACCCAAATCCTATGTCTTTGAGTGAAGATAATGAGAGAAAATCTTATCCAGAGTTGGATGAGTCAGCTTTGCTTGTAGCCCAAGTCAAGCTGCCGCGTGTATTTGAAATTCGACCGTTGGACACGTGTCGGTTCCTTAGTGACCCAGGGTCATTTTGGACATATCAGGTCGGATTGCCTCCTGGCTATAAATAGCCCGCCCCCTACACCATAAATTGGTGGCTGCTCAGAGTTAGTGCATGACTTTTGTCGTTTGAGAGCAACCCACCTCCGAAGCCTTTGAGAGAGAAACCTTGCAAGGATAAAGCCCAAAACATCCAGAGCCCAAAGAGTGTTTCGCATCACTGAAGTCTTTCTGTCCACGTGATCTGAAGACTTATTACACTTGAAGACTGTGTATCTTCCAGTCGGTTAGGCGTCGCGTTCTAAGGATCCAAGAGTCATTGTGGATCGCCGGTGCACGAAGTCTGTGAAGGTTTGGAAGTCTACCTTGATTGGGTGAGGACTAGGTGTCCTTAGCTCAAGGGGAATAAGGTGAAGACGCGGTCTTCTGAGTTCAATCTCAGCCTCCCTAACCAGATGTACAGTTGTCACAACAACTGGAACTAGTCTACCAAATCCTTGTCTTTGTCAAGCAACTGGTTCTATCACTTTACACTTTACTTACAGTTTCGCTTCGTGAAGTCATTGCTTGACTGCTCTGGTTGACTTCATTGTGTGAAGACATTCTGTCTGTTTGCTTGTTTGGCTTCATACTGTCTTCCTAGTCTGATCCACTCTACCTAGCTGCTGTTTGTCTTCGTTTTTACTCTGTACTATTTCTTAGACCATGGCATGGCTAGTGTAGTTTATCTTCCATTGCATACTGTGTAGCTTGCATTTGGTTGTCTGTCTTCGAAGGCATTGCCTGTCTTGAAGACTTTCATAAAAATTGCCTATTCACCCCCCCCCCCTAGTCGATAACTAGCACTTTCATTACCATACCACTCTGGTGTGGAACGTACCCTGGTCGACCTACGAAGTTCAATAGTAACTTGATCCAAAGTTTCATGATCATCATCATTAGCTTCCTCTTCAGTTGGTGTAGGCATCACGGGAACCACTTTCTGTGATGTGCTACTTTCCAATTCGAGAGAAGGTACGATTACCTCATCAAGTTCTACTTTCCTCCCACTCACTTCTTTCGAGATAAACTCCTTCTCTAGAAAGGACCTGTTCTTGGCAACAAAGATCTTGCCCTCGGATTTGTGGTAGAAGGTATACCCAATGGTCTCTTTAGAGTATCCTATGAAGACGCACTTCTCTGCTTTGGGTTCGAGCTTATCAGGCTGAAGCCTCTTGATATAAGCATCGCATCCCCAAACTTTAAGAAAGGATAGCTTAGGTTTCTTGCCAACCCACAACTCATACGGTGTCGTCTCAACGGATTTAGACAGTGCCCTATTTAAAAAGAATGAGGCTATCTCTAATGCATAACCCCAAAATGAAAGTGGCAAATCGGTAAGAGACATCATAGAATGCACCATATCCAACAGAGTACGATTACGACGTTCGGACACACCATTACGATGTGGTGTTCCAGGTGGCGTGAGCTTTGAAACAATTCCACATTGTCTTAAATGCATACCAAACTCGTAACTCAAATATTCACCTCCACGATCAGTTCATAGAAACTTTATTTTCTTGTTATGATGATTTTCCACTTCACTCTGAAATTCCTTGAACTTTTCAAATGTTTCAGACTTGTGTTTCATTAAGTAAATACACCCATATCTACTCAAATCATCTGTGAAGGTAAGAAAATAACGATATCCACCGTGTGCTTCAACACTCATCGGACCGCATACATCAGTATGTATTATTTCCAATAAGTCACTAGCTCGCTCCATTGTTCTGGAGAATAGAGTTTTAGTCATCTTGCCCATGAAGCATGGTTTACATGTCTAAAATGATTCATAATCAAGAGATTCCAAAAGTCCATCAGCATGGAGTTTCTTCATGCGCTTTACACCAATATGACCTAAGCGTCAGTGCCAAAAATATGTGGTACCATCATTATTAACTTTGCATCTTTTGGCATCAATATTGTGAATATGTGTATCACTACGATCGAGATTCAACAAGAATAAACCATTCACAAGGGGTGCATGACCATAAAAGATATTACTCATATAAATAGAACAACCATTATTCTCTGACTTAAATGAATAACCGTCTCGCAATAAACAAGATCCAGATATAATGTTCATGCTGAACGCAGGCACCAGATAACAATTATTCAGGTTTAAAACTAATCCCGAAGGTAGATGTAGAGGTAGCATGCCGATGGCGATAACATCAACCTTGGAACCATTTCCGACGTGCATCGTCACCTCGTCCTTAGCCAGTCTTCGATTATTCCACAGCTCCTGTTTAGAGTTACAAATATGAGAAACCGAACCAATATCAAATACCCAGGCGCTACTACGAGCACTAGTAAGGTACACATCAATAACATGTATATCAAATATACCTTTGTTGATGTTGTTGGCCTTCTTATCTACCAAGTACTTGGGGCAGTTCCGCTTCCTGTGACCATTCCCCTTGCAGTAGAAGCACTCAGTCTTAGGTTTGGGTCTAGCCTTGGGTTTCTTCACGGGAGTGGCAACTGCTTTACCGTTCTTCTTGAAGTTCTCTTTCTTTATCTTACCTTTCTTGAAACTAGTGGTCTTTTTAACCATCAACACTTGATGCTCCTACTTGATTTCTACCTCCATGGCCTTAAGCATCGCGAAGATCTCGGGAAGTGTTTTCTCCATCCCTTGCATACTATAGTTCATCACAAAGCCCTTATAGCTTGGTGGCAGTGATTGGAGAATTCTTTCAATAACTGAGTCATCTGGAAGATTAACTCCCAACTGAGTCAAGAGGTTGTGCAACCCGGACATTTTGAGTATATGCTCACTAACAGAATTGTTCTCCTCCATTTTATAGCTAAAGAACTTGTCGGAGATGTCATACCTCTCGACCCGGGCATGAGCTTGAAATAGCAATTTCAGCTCCTAGAACATCTCATATGCTCTGTGGTGCTCAAAACGTCTTTGGAGCCCCGGTTCTAAGCCGTAAAGCATGGCGCGCTGAACTATCGAGTAGTCATCAGAACGTGCCTGCCAGATGTTCACAACATCCATAGACGATGCTGGAGGGGGTGCGTCACCTAGCGGTGCATCAAGTACATAAGCCTTATGTGCAGCAATCAGGATGATCCTCAAGTTACGGACCCAATCCGCATAGTTTCTTACATCATCTTTCAACTTAGCTTTCTCTAGGAACGCATTAAAATTCAGGGGAACTACAGTGCGGGCCATTGATCTACAACACAAATTTTACAAAGACAATTAAGACTAAGTTCATGATAATTTAGTGCAGTTAATCAAATTACTAATGAGCTCCCACTTAAATCAACATCCCTCAAGTTGTCTAAGTGACACATGATCCAAATCAACTAACCCATGTCCGATCATCACGTGAGATGGGGTAGTCATCAATGGTGAACATCTTCATGTTAATCCTATCTACTATATGACTCATGTTCGACCTTTTGGTCTCCTGTGTTCCGAGGCCATGTCTGTACATGGTAGGCTCGTCAAGTTTAACCCAAGTATTCTGCATGTGTAAAATTGGCTTACACCCGTTGTATGCGAACGTAGAGTCTATCACACCCGATCATCAAGAGGTGCTTCGAAACGATGAAATTTTGCAATGGTGCATACTTAGGGAGAACACAATTTCTCGAAATTAAGTGAAGGGATCATCTTATAATGCTACCGTCGTTCTAAGCAAAATAATATGCATAAAAAAGGATAAACATCACATGCAATCAATATGTGACATGATATGGCCATTATCATCGCGTGCCTTTGATCTCCATCTCCAAAGCACCGGCATGATCTGCATCGTCACCGGCATGACACCATGATCTCCATCATCGTGTCGTCACGTGGTCGTCTCTGCCAACTATTGCTAACGCATAGCGATAAAGTAAAGCAATTACATGGCGATTAATAAATTAATGACAACCCTATGTCTCCTGCCGGTTGCCGTACTCATCAACATGCAAGTCATGAACCTATTACAAAACATGATCATCTCATACATCAACATATATCACATCACGTTTTGGCCATACCACATCACAACATGCCTTGCAAAAACAAGTTAGACGTCATCTACTTTGTTGTTGCAAATTTTACGTGGCTGCTATGGGCAACTAGCAAGAACCGTTCTTACCTACGCAAAGCCACTATGGTGATAATCAAGTTGCCTTTTAACCTTCTATAAGGACCGCCTTCGTCAAATTAGATTCAACTAAAGTAGGAGATACAGACACCCGGTAGCCACCTTACGCAAAACAAGTTGCATGTTAGTCGGTGGAACTGGTCTCATGTGCGAGGACATGTAAGGTTGGTCCGAGCCGCTTCATCCCACAATACCGCTGAATCTAAATAAGACAAGAGATGTAAGCAATTTGAGCATCAACGCCCACAACTCTTTGTGTTCTACTCATGCATATACATCTACGCATAGACCTAACTCATGTGAAAATCAAAAAAAATCCTACGAACACCCAAGATCTATCTAGGAGAAGCATAGCAACGAGAGGGGAGAGTGTGTCTACATACCCTCGTAGACCGAAAGCAGAAGCGTATATAACGTGGTTGATGTAGTTGTACTCTTCGCGATCCGATCATGATCCAACCGATCTAGTGCCGAACGGACGGCACCTCCGAGTTTAGCACATGTGCGGCTCGATGACGTCTCCTCCTCCTTGATCCAGCAAGAGAAGGCAGAGAAGTAGATGGGATCAGAACCAGCATGACGACATGGTGGTGATGGTTGTGGTGGAGCTAGTTCAGCAGGGCTTCGCCAAGCGCTACTAGAACGAGGACGGAGGAACTACAGAGTAACGGGAGAGAGAGGGGCGCCAAGGGCTTGGTGTGTCCTCTTGGGGCGCCCCCTCCTCTCTATATATAGGTGGAGGGGCATGGGGAACAGCCCCTCCAAGCCCTAGGGCGCAGCCAAGGGGGAGAGGACTTGGACTCCAAGTCCAATCCTATTCCTACTAGGACTCCCCCTGTTTTTCCCTTCCCTAGCCACATGGGCTTTTGAGGACTTGGTGCGCCTAGCCCAATAAGGCCAGGGCACCTCTCCTCATCCCATGCCAGCCCTTGGGTCGTGATGGACCCACTTGTGGACTTTCGGACCCCTCCGCAATCCTCTGGAACCTTCTAGAAGCTTCACGGTACAATACCGAAAAAGCTGCATCTTTTTCCGGAACCCAAAATATGACTTCCCATATATAAATATTTACCTCTCGACCATTCCGTGACTCCTCGTGACATCCGGGATCTCATCCGGGACTCCGAACAACATTCGGTTACTAATCATCAAATATCCCAATACTACTCTAGCATCAACGAACGTTAAGCGTGCGACCCTGCGGGTTCGGGAATCATGTAGTCATGACCAAGACAACTCTCCGGCAATAACCAATAGCGGCACCTGGATGCCCATATTGAATCCTACATATCCGACGAAGATCTTTTATCGGTTGAACCACGATGTCAAGGATACGTTTAATCCCGTATGCAATTCCCTTTGTCCAGCAATATCTTACTTGCCCGAGATTCGATCGTTGGTATCTCCATACCTAGTTCAATCTCATTACCGGCAAGTCTATTTACTCATACCGTAATACAAGATCCCGTGACTAACTCATTAGTCACATTGCTTGCAAGCTCTTTAAGATGTTGTATTAC
The DNA here is from genome assembly GCA_011799875.1 of Thinopyrum elongatum. Taxonomy (NCBI): domain Eukaryota; kingdom Viridiplantae; phylum Streptophyta; class Magnoliopsida; order Poales; family Poaceae; genus Thinopyrum; species Thinopyrum elongatum. Next base: position 232,276,938 of record CM022300.1, read on the forward strand.
CGAGAGGGCCCAGAGATATCTCTCCATCATACGGAGTGATAAATCCCAGTCTTGATCCATGCCAACTCAACAGACACCTTCGGAGATACCTGTAGAGCACCTTTATGATCACCCAGTTATGAAGTGACATTTGGATACACACTAAGTATTCCTCTGGTGTGAGGGAGTTACACGATCTCATGGTCTAAGGAAAAGATACTTGACATGAAGAAAGCTATAGCAAATAAACTAAACGATCTGATGCTAAGCTTATAGTTGGGTCTTGTCCATCACATCATTCTCCTAATGATGTGATCCCGTTATCAAATGACAACTCATGTCTATGGTTAGGAAACCTTAACCATCTTTGATCAATGAGCTAGTCTAGTAGAGGCTCACTAGGGACACTGTGTTGTCTATGTATTCACACATGTATTAAAGTTTCCGGACAATACAATTCTAGCATGAATAATAAACATTTATCATGAACAAGGAAATATGATAATAACCAATTTATTATTGCCTCTAAGGCATATTTCCAACAATTGTGGGCGGCACATCAAATGGGAGTCAGCGACGCGTGAAGAGGAGGATCGAGGAAGCTGTCGCCCTCAATATGGCAGCGATTGCGGGACGGCGACATCATGTGGTGTGGAGACCATGGTTGGCCCACGCCGATGGGAACCGTGATCCGTGGCGGTACCGGGAGCGGTGTCATAGGTTGAGGCCACATTAGAGCCAAGAGGGTGGTGGTGGAGAAGTATGGCATCGGACTGGTTTGGGTTTGAGAGAGAGAGAGAGAGATGGGGGTGGAGACTGGGAAGTGTGATAGAACGTGGATGACATTCTTTCTTCGGTCTTTACCATGGTTCGGAACATGGATTTTTTTCCTAGCTATTTTCTCGGTGCGGGATCGTCATTGAACGAAAACAACGTCCTATCCTCCTTTAATAATCTCTATTCCTAATTGAGCAGTTAGTAGGATTGCATCCCCCACTTTTGTCCGGTTTTTTTTTACTGGTTCTTTTTCGTCCCCTCCTCCCCCTCCCCACCCCCATGCACGCACTCCAAAAAAACCACCCCGCACGAAACACCGCTCCTGCCGATCCCCTCGACTAAGCACCGCTGCCATCGTGCGATCCCCTCCCCTCAAGTAAACGATGTCGCCGACCTCACAGAGAAAACGCCGCCAGATCTTGTGTGATATATCTCGTTGACGCCTACGTATAGGGTCGAGGCCAACATTGATCTCATCAAGTGCGAAGGTCGAGGCCCCCGACTCGTGGGCCGTCGCCGCCATCACCTCACCCCGGGTCAGGACGTGGCCGTGATCGTCGTGCGAGCAATGAGGAGCGCCGCAAGGGCGTACCCTGGAAGCCCTGGATCAAGGAGGAGCACAGGTATACCCCGCCGTCAAAATCTCAACTACAATCCACGAATTAAAGCAAGACTCCCCGATCCGCCGGTTACTCATCTCAGGTTTGTCTCTTCGCATTATTTCTTTCCAGATAGAGCAAGAGAAAGTGTGACGTGTGGGAGATTGGCCGGGGAGGATACCGCCGTAGGTGACGCCATGAACCGAGGCTGATGTTGCAGAGCCGCGGCTCGGCTCATCTCGTGTTCCTTCCGCATCGTCGGCGGGAAGGGGGACGTGCATTTTTAGAGCTTGGGCTTCTGGACACCCCCTTATCCTTACCCTCCAACATTGCTTTGAGATCCGTGCTAGACAACTAACTTACTACATCAAATTCTCTCTTTTTTGTTTCTTCCAAATAAAACAACATATGAACTTCAAACTTTGCAAGACATCAAAACATTCTAACTAGAATGTGGGAAAAAACTTTCAGATTTTTTGGTCCAACATAAATATATGAAATGAGATTTATATAATTTAAAAATGGTATTTTTAGTATTTATGTTGCACAAAAAATCCGAAAGTGTTTACCCTCATTCTAGTTAGAATGTTTTGTTGTGCTGTAAAGTTTGAAGTTCATATGTTGTTCTATATGGGAGAAACAAAAAAGAGAAAAATACTTGCATGAATCTTGATGCAAAAATGAGTGGCTAGATAAGGAGGTGTCCTGAAGCCTATGCTCTACAATATGTTTAGCGCAGGGAGGGTGTTGGGTCAGGGAGCAGGGCGGCGGGGGGGTATTTGGAGCCGACCTGTGAGAGGCATCTCTCCGAGGTGGTGTTGCCCGTAGCGGGGAGGGACAATCTAGTGGCCGGCCCGCACCCCTGGACGCTCCTGGGGCGGGCTGCGGTCATGAGAATTCTAGGCCATTATAGTGAGTGTGATGGGTGCGGGAGCATCATGATGCCAACGACCACAAGCTTTGGGTGCTTAGTGTGTTGGTGAGGCAGAGAAAGGGATGAGAGCGAGAGAGACATGTGCGTGCATATATATATATATATATATATATATATATATATAGAGAGAGAGAGAGAGAGAGAGAGAGAGGGAGAGAGGGAGGGAGGGAGGGAGAGAGAGATGCATTCTCCTTTTTTCTTTAATTGGGTGTCATGCGTGCCTCTTGTATGCGCACTGTTGGTGCACTTTTGAGGGTAATTAATTTAGAGAGACTGGCAAAAAAACTCAGTCAAAGGAAAGATTCTCAAGATTGAGAGAGATTTGTTTTATGTGTACTGGGAGATTCTGAGCTTTACTATTTGTTGGGCCAGTTATTCGGTGTTTTCTTATGTGCACTATTTATTGTGTATATTGGAATTTGTACTAACCATTTAGATGATAAACTATGTATTGTCATTTATTGTTTTGCTCTTGAGTATTCAGAGAATATGCTTGTAGGGGTTTCCTCAATAATCTCTCTGCTCACTAACTAGAAAATTCTGGACCTTACAAAGATCCTTAACTCTAAAAGGTAAGAAGGCTTTTTTTAAGTCTGTGCTCTCGCTGATCCTGTGTATGAGTTGTGCGTCAAAGGCTTAATTAACGTGTCAGTTTCCCCTACAAATACATGTTCCTTCTACCATTTCCTTATATATGAACATTGCTTCTTTTGTTGTTCCAAGGTTTTTTGACAGATTGGTGTCATCCTTAGAAGAAAACAAGCATCATGAGGTGAAACTAGGAGCGCAAGAAGCTGCAAAACATAATAATGGAGATGCAAAATGTACTATCAAGGTCCTGGCTGAAGTAAGTCCTTTTATGTTCTGATTGCAGTGTTTGTGGTCAGCACGGTGATGTGAGTTCGTGTCGCGTCGTCTCTATGTATTTACTAAAACATTTACTATGCTCTTCTATTTGGAGAAAGAAGCATGGTGCAGCTACGAAGCTGGGGAGAGCCACAGAATGTCCATCTTGGAATTAGTTGTTCGACTGAGATGTGCTAGACAAAGATATTGCCAGTTCCTTTGAGTATGCTTGACTTGTATAATGTGATTTTCATTTATTTAGAGTGAATTACATAATATATAGATATGCATTATTATGGCTTTAGTAACTGATTTTCTCATGTTTAGAAACATGCGAGGTGGGGGGGGTCTTTGCTTTACTTTGATTTTATATACCTCAATATCTTTTACATATGTTGCGATCGCAAAAATTTATCAACAAAAAATATTAAAAAATTCAAAAATTAAATTACTACTTCCAAATATTTGACTGATTAGTCACCAAAAAAAGAAGACCAAAAGCATATTTCTAATTAATAAGGTTGACAAGATATGCATTGCTACGTAATTAGGAACTAATATGTGAACGGTAATTGTGAGCCGGATGCACCCTTGACGTGGTGACAAGCTTGAGGTGGACATAGTCGGTACCACAAGAATAAGTAATTCACTGGTAAAAACGGTCGGTGCTGTTGCATGTTGTGCATGGGCATCCTAGAAATATATGTTTGACACGACCAGTGTTAAACCTCTAGAATATGTATGCCCCCTTGGAACGCACGGGCAATTAACTAGACCACTACTACACCAGATTGTATCTGGAATTTTTAGAAGCCTTCTTCTATTTGCAGGACACCAGACTCTAAACATGGGTCAAGCTGGAGCGACTCAAGATGCAGCTTGACTTCTGGTACATTATATGAGTGATTCAAATTTGCTTAAGGTTAATAATAGCTAGCATGGAGCCAATCGGAGGAAGGTAACTCTTGATGCTAAAGTTTACAATCATCCCAGCATCCAGTTCTTTTCGCGAACACCAAATGTTGTGACGTCAATTTGGAAGCCACGGGATGGATCCCTTTTAGAGCGATCTAGTCACTCTCGATTCCTCGACAACTTCACGGGCGTCTGAAGTGTGAACTAAGATCATACTTATAACTAGTCGGTTTAACGATAAACCCTACATTTTAGTTTTTTGCTAGGTGTCCTATATGCACTTTTAATTTTTATAGGTGTGGATAACTTCTTGAAAGCTAAATCTACCCATACTGTATGTGCTTTTCCGCGAGGTAGACTAAATTGGCATCTTAAGGATTCATGCTTCGTGTATCATACAAGTGATCCATTCATAGCTTCATCTATTGCGCTCTTACATATTGTATTCTACTATAGAGTATAAATAGTACTCTTCCTTGGAGTTGAATCCATGTAGCATGATTTTTGGTCGACACAGTCCTATAGTTCCCCACAAAAAAAAGGACTTTGGTTGTGGCTAACTGGGTTCTCTCTGCCTCTCACAAGTTTTGTTTATTACTATACTACTATTATTTAGTTAGATAACTTGGACTGGCTGATAGGAGTTCTTATTCACTGCTAGAGATGCTAACCGATTCTCTCTGGCTCTCACAAGTTTGTCCTTGTGTTATCTCTTATTCAGGGTAAAAATAATGCCCAGAACAAAGAAATGATGAATTGTACTATACTCATTATTGTACTTAAAGATTATCTTTAAAATTGATCATCACTTGGGATGCTACCAACTTGCAGGGTTGTAAGACATTAAATTGCCTTATTTCATTTGCCTCTTCTTCACATGTTACAAATATATCTTTAACAATAGAGTTTAATATTTGTGTTTTCACAGGTAGGAAGAGACAGGTAAGATCACTCACCAGTGATGGAGTCATGTGGTTGTTGACGTCGTGCTAAATGTTGGTGTAGTTCCAAATGAGAAGATATGGTGCAAAATTCTTGAGCTTGACATTATGGTACAATATAAATTTGAGTATTCTTGACTATCATAGCAGTCTATAGCCTATATCACGTTGCAAAATTCCATGAACATTTGGTCCACATTATTTCTCTGTTATATTGTTCATGCCCAAGCGTGGATGCAGGAGGATGTGGGCGCCAGGGCCGCCACCAAGGATGTAGGGGTCGCGCCACAACGGGCGAGGATGCGTTTGGCACACCGAAACTGACGAGGACACGTGAGCCGCACTGCAGCCTTAGTGTTTTTCCTAATTTATTTAGGTATGCGAGGTTGATTTAATATTCACATGTATGCTAAAATTTTGACACCGAAGAACCAGCAGTGGAGTTGTACAAAATTTCTCCCGAGAGCTATACTACCATACTTTTTAGTATTGACTAATTCCCATGAGTTGCCCCAAAATTGTAGATATGAATTTGGATGATTTATTATGATGCTAATGAGGTCATTGGTCCTCATTAAAATAGCAGCATGAAATAACCCTGCATATATTTGTTGGATTTTAAATTGAGCCTTTCAACTCAACTGAATTTTTTTATTTCTACAGTATTTACTGACTTTTACATCCTGTTTTGCACGCTATGGGTGTCAGGACCCCGATCCTAAGTCACACCGATCTAGCCTGTAACATGTCATATCACATTGCGGCCTCACGCATGGTACTCCCATGGTTGCAGCCTTACCTTGGCCTGGACCGTTTGCGCCTTTTGGCTCACGTATATGACTATGTCGCTAGCATCCATATGACAGAGAACCCGGGCCGACATGACTAGTCGTAAACCTAAGGTGGCACAAGCTTACAGGGACAGGCATACATGACCCAGCAATGCATGTGTCAGCCAACAGCATGTGCAACCGAGTCGTAGCAAGCTACCAGGACTCCAGTAAAATACTGCATGACATTTCCCTGAAGGGACAGACACAGGAGCAAAGAAGGACACATGCCGATCAATCCATGTGTTCCGGAGCAGTAGCAAGCTACCATGGCTCAGTGGAAGCACTAGGAGACATTTCCCATAAGAGAGGCTACCAAGAATAAACAACTAGGTGTCAAATCCCACACATACCAAGCATTTCAAAATCATACACACAATATGCTCGATATGTGCAAATACAACATGGCATCACAACAAAACTCTACGACTCAAAGTATTTATTTAAAAGTCTCCGGAGAGCAATACATAACATATCCATACAGGTAGGGGTCACACGAGCCAACACCCAAGTCATACAAGCATACAAGCACATGCGGAAGCTAACTTGTCTGAGTACAGACAACTGGAAAGAAAGAAGGCATGGAGTAGCCTGACTATCTACAAGGCCCTTCACAGGCTCGAGGCTGCCACCTGGGTAGCAAGCTACTCATCAACATCGAGGTCTACATAGAATCCATCGGAGGGGGCGGTGTTCTCCTCTGCAATAGTTTATTAAGCAAACATGAGTACAAAGGTACTCAGCAAGTCTTACATCAGATCCTATCATTCATGCAACATTATCAACAAGGGTAGTGGAGTTTATTGCAGCAAACTAGCTCTGACTCTTGGCTAACCTATACTACGCCTATCAGTAGTTTGAACAAGATGAGATAGCGCACACGAGTCCACTAATCACCACAACAATACCCTACCGTGGATCCTCTCCCGTCTTCCTACGAGAGGGCCATCCACGGCACTCACACTTGTCTTGAGACTTTTATGAGTAACCATTAACTTGTCTATGAACTGCATAAGAACCCAAGTAGTCCATTACAGAGGACGCGGCTATTTGAATAGTTTGATAACCCTACAGGGGTGTACTTCTTCACACACGCTTCCACCACTTATCGTTGTTTACACGACATGTACTCGGCAACCTTCAAGCGGAAGTCCAGCGAGGGTGTCGGCAACGACCTGACTAACCACACAAGTCTCTAGTCTAGGTTTATCGCCTATTCGGGTTCCATCCGCAAGGAAGTCCGGCCGAGGTTTCCACTATGGCCCCAAATGATGTGTGCAGGGTTCTCGAGTCACCAAACGAGCGACTCGGTACATCGGGCCACTTGCCTGCCGTATCACAGCCCACCCCTAGAGTCAGCGCTGCGCACGGCCTCCAGCATACTACAAACACCAGAAACTACTAGCAACTCCTGGACAGAGGACATGGCGGTTAATAAGTCGAGAGAGCTTGGAGCGCCCGGAGCCCAATGTGTGGTAGTAGCTGATCTTGGATCACATACACAGAACTCAGTTCCTAAGGACGGTTCAAATGAAACAACCCACCATGTACTCCTACATGGCCTCTCATCGATACCTTTACTAAAACATGTTCAACACTTCACTCTCATTACCGAACACAACCATTTCACTCCAATCCATCACCCAGATGAACCAGACCTGACACAACTCTAAGCATAACAGGCATAGCATGGTAGGAACACAACATGGATCAATCAACTCCTACACATGCTAGTGGGTTTCATCTAGTTACTGTGGCAAAGACAGGTCATGCAGAGGAAAGGGGTTCAACAACCGGAGCAAACAGTTGTTTGAAATGTTGTTGTCTTAATGCAGTTAATGAGAGTAGGAGCAAGAAGATGGGATTGTATTGAGATGATCAATGGGGGGGTTGCTTGCTTGGCAGGGTGGTGGAAGGGTACTGCCCTTCGGTTGGATATTCATGGATATCCTCGGGTGCAGGACCTACCATGGAGATCACACCGGTAACACAATCAATACAAGGCAATATGCAACAATATGATGCATGCTCAGGTCATGGCAAGATGAATGTGTTGAGCTAATGTAACTAAAACAAGAAGGGTTTGAGCTTATTTAAACCAAGGGTTCAAGTTCAAACTCAAGTTATGAATTTACAAAGTGCATTAACTTGTTTTGATCTATACAGCAAGGTTAAGTTGCTTTGTCATGCATGAAACCAGTACCAATGGATAGATTGGATTTTTCTGATAATTTTTCATATATAAATCTTTTCCATCTGAGCTATAGATTATTTTCTATGATTTTTTGAAGTTTAAACCTTTTTCTGGAATTTCTGATTATTTAGAAATTAAAGTAATTCCAGAAATGGAATTACTGCATCAGCACTACGTCAGCATGACATCAGCGAGTCAACAGGGCGGCCCAGGTCAAACTAACCAGTGGGTCCCGCGCGTCACTGACTCTGTGGCTAAACCTAACTTAATTAATCCTAACCTACGTGATTAACAGGGGCTGGGCCCCCATGTCAGTGACCCAGGGGGGTCAAATCCCTGGTCAACCGGGGCTAAACCACTGGCGTTTAGCTGCCGGCAACGACCAAATGCGGCGGTGGGCTCGGGATTCCTCCCCCGGTGACCAAAGGGCCAGTGGAGGGCATCTACGTGCTGCGGACGCTCGTCCGCATCGAGTGGTGGTGGTGGTTGCGCCTGTGGTGGCCAGAGTTGTCGACGGCGTCGACCACGGTGGCTGCCAGAGCTCGAGTGAGCTCGGGGTCGAGGCTATGGCAGGCGTGGCGACGCGGGGATAGCACCTACGGGCTCTACGCGGCGCGGCGAGCAGGTTGGGCACGACGGTCGGGCCATTAGATGGTCGGGGGTGCGTTGGCGGTGAGCACAGGTGGCGGCGCGTGCGGGTGAGCGCATTGCGGTGCCTACGGCGCGCGAGAGAGAGAGAGCGGAGGGGGGAGGAATGGTCAGTGGCTCACGGCGAGTCGGGCGAGGCGGACGGCGAGCTCGGAGGAGGTCCGGAGCGGTCGGGGTGGCGAGGTCGATCTCGGCAGCCGAACAAGGAAGACGGCGGTGCAGAGCGGCAGAGCTCACGGGGCTCGGTCGGGTCGACGTAGCGGACGTCGGGGAAGCTCGGGGACACGGCGAGGAGACAAGGGAGCGGCGGTGGCAGCGAGCTTCACGGCGGCGCGGGCGTGTCAGCGTCGGCCATGGCGAGGAGAGGCGAGGGAGAGAGCAGAGGGGGGAGAGTGGGTGTCCAGGGGCCCAGGGCAGCACCGCGGAGAGGCTTCGAGGCGTCGCACTGGCCTCGGTGAGGCAGGCGAGCAGGGAGGTGGCGTGGCGCCCTCGGACACGTGCGCTGTCTCCCTCCTCTGCCTACTGCCAGAGGTAGGTGATGACTGGCACGGGCCAGGTGGACCGACCCAGTGCGGGTAAGTGGCCTCTGGCCTTTCTCTCTCTCTCTTTAGTTTTTTCTTTTTTTCTTTTTCTGATGTGGGTACAACGATGGCCTGGTACAATGACTTCATGGAGAACTTGCCCGAGGGCTCAAGGCGCCGGGTGATGCGGTCATGTGGCATCTCCAGGTTCGGCTCGTGGAGCGCAACGGCCTCCAAGCGCGCGTGTCAGGCAGTTATCTCCGGGGGCCCAAATGGCCGCCGGAACCCAAGATGCCCTAAGTCAATAAGGGCCGTCTCGACAGATACCCGAGGTTCCACCGCGATGGCGAAGAGATCCGGGAAGCGAGCCACGAAGGAGGAGTCTCCAGCCCACCGATCAAACTAGAATAGGGTGGAGTTCCCCGAACCAACCGTGATGGTGGTCCCAATGCGGAGGACGGGGAGCAGCTGGATGATTGATAGCCAGAACTGGGAGCCCCCAGTGCGCTGACAGAAGGCGAGAGGCTAGCCGCACAATTACTTGTTCTGGATGATGCGAAGCCATAACCCCCCCCCCCCCTCCCTATTGGCGATCCGCCACAGCCAGCAGGTCAGCGGGGCGATGCTCATCCTTTGGGAGGACATGATGCCGAGGCCGCCATGATCCTTCGGCCTGCAGATGTCGGCCTAGTGCACCATATGGTACTTCTGCTTATCACCCTCGCCGGCCCAGAAGAAGCGAGCCTGGACCATGCTGATCTCATGGTGGAGCGTCTCAGGCAGGCTGTAGAAGCTCATGATGAACAGGAGTAGACTGGACAAGGAAGAGTTGATGAGAATCGTCCGGGCTGCCTTCGACAGCCATCTACCCTGCCATGGCTCGATACAGTGCTGGAGCTTGAGCACCAAGGGCCGCAGGTCAGCGACAGAGAGCCAAAAATCACTAATGGGAATCCCTAGGTAGGTGGTGGGGAAGGAGCCTAACCGACAGTTGAGTCGGTTAGCAATACTCCGGCTCTCGGCAGCGGAGTACCCCATCACCATCACCTCGCTCTTATCGAAGTTTATATTGAGGCTCGACATCTGCTGGAAGCAGAGTAAGAGGAACTTTAGGTTCGTGATGTCAGCCGCGGATCCCTCAACCATAATGATGGTATCATCCACATACTAGAGGAGTGATATACCACGCCCCCCCCCCCCCCCCCCACCAGGTGTGGAACAATCCCTCGGATGTGGCCCGCAGCCTTCGCCTTGTCGAGGATAGTCGCCAAAGCATCGAACACCATGTTGAACAGGAACGGGGAGAAGGGGTCGCCCTGCCGAACCCCACAAAAGGTGGGGAAGTAGGGTCCTATCTCGCCGTTGATGTTAATCGTGGTTCACCGCAGAAGAAGAGATAAGGGGTGTGTGTGGAGAAAACGGGACCGCCAGATCGATTGGGATCGAGCGACGCTTGCGAGACCGGCCGAAGTTTCGGCCAACGTGTAGTACCCAAACGTTGTACCACCTTCTTTGTTTTGTGCATCAGATATGATGCATTTTTTGTACCACCTTCTTTGTTTTGTGCATCAGATATGATAAGTCTTTCTATGTATACAATTAAATTATTATATTTATCAAAATACAATGCAAACGAAGTGGATTTCAGTTATTTTTTCATCGGTGTTACCGACTACCTTTTCTATCCATGTAAAATTTGCCATGCAACTAGTATAAAATTTAAAAAGTCCGTTGCAACGTACGAGCAGTCTACTAGTATATATAGTAACTAGCAAACATGTCCATGTGTTGCAACGGGAGAAAATAAATATTATACGCACCTAACTCATAAAGCATGTCAGAAGACAGCTTACACACTTAGATGTGCACGTCTTCTATTTCAATACTACTAGATGGAAAGTGCGGCTTGCCGCACCCCCCCCCCCCACCCCTGCCGGGTGCGGTCATATGCAACTGGTAACAAAGCTATCAGATCAAAGGTGTAAGAACAACATCAGGATGCAACAATCCAATGGGCATTTTCATCGAAATTAGAACAACTCAAAGCCAACCCTGTAAACAACTCGAAGCAGTCCAACCTTATGTCCGACAGTTTTATTAGCCATTAAGCGACCAAACGTTTTATCTGTAACTGCAATGAAGGTGGTATAAAAAGAGATAGATGTAGAGTGGCGGAAAACAGATACGAAAGGAAACATTGAGACCACGGATCCAACATTAGGATTTCTGAAAGACAAATGAGGAAGCCAACACTTATTAGTAGTAACCCGGTAGGAAGCGCCTTGACGCATGGTGACTGTCTAAGGTAATGATCCAGCGTCTGTTGTTTCTCAGGGAAGCATTAGCCCGGTACAAAGAATCAAAATCCATTACAAAGTTAAATATGGTTCAGTAGAAAACATGAAATTTAGTACAAAGAGCGTATGGTCTAGTTCAATGCTGATGGATATTTCACTCACAAAAGTTTACTGATACAGAAAAGGAATATCAAACGGAGTCCAACCGGAACAAAACTTTCTGATGATTTTTCTTGGACCAGAAGACACCTACGTGACTTGGAGAGAGGGCCAGAAGAGTCCCGAGGAGGCCACAAGCCTCTAGGGCGCGCCCAGGGGGCGCCCCCCTGGCTTGTGGGCCCCTCAGAAGTCCCCTAACCCTAGTTCCACCTCTATAAATTCTCAAATATTCCCCAAACATCAAAAGCGTCCACCAAAATACTTTTTCGCCGCCGCAAGCCTCTGTTACCGTGAGATCCCATCTTGGGGCCCTTTCCGGCACCCTGCCGGAGGGGGATTCGATCACGGAGGGCCTCTACATCAACCTTGCTGCCCTTCTGATGAAGCATGAGTAGTTTACCACAGACCTACGGGTCCATAGCTAGTAGCTAGATGGCTTCTTCTCTCTCTTTGATCTTCAATACCATGTTCTCCTCGATGTTCTTGGAGTTCTATCCGATGTAATCTTATTTTGCGATGTGTTTGTTGAGATCTGATGAATTGTGGATTTATGATCAGATTATCTATGAATATTATTTGAGTCTTCTATGAACTCTTTTATGCATGATTAATATATCTTTGTATTCCTCTTCGAACTATCGGTTTGGTTTGGCCAACTAGATTGGTTTTTCTTGCAATGGGAGACGTACTTAGTTTTGGGTTCAATCTTGCGGTGTCCTCACCCAGTGACATAAGGGGTAGCGAGGCACGTATTGTATTGTTGCCATCAAGGATAAAAAGATAGGGTTTATATCATATTGCTTGAGTTTATCCCTCTACATCATGCCATCTTACTTAAAGCGTTGCTCTGTTCTTATGAACTTAATACTCTAGATGCAGGCAGGAGTCGGTCGATGTGTGAAGTAATAGTAGTAGATGCAGAATCGTTTCGGTCTACTTGTCACGGACGTGATGCCTATATTCATGATCATTACCTTAGATATCGTCATAACTATGCGCTTTTTCTATCAATTGATCAACGGTAATTCGTTTACCCACAGTATGTTTTCTTTCAAGAGAGAAGCCTCTAGTGAAACCTATGGCCCCCGGGTCTATTTTCCATCATATATTTTCAGATCTATAAACCAAAAAACCCAAAAATACCTTACTGCAATTTATTTATATTTACTTTAGTTTGCTCTTTTATTTATCTTTTATACCTATCTCTATTAGATCTCACTCTTGCTCGTGATCGTGAAGGGATTGACAACCCCTTTTTCGCGTTGTGTGCAAGTGTTTGTTAGCTTGTGCAGGTGCATAGATTGGAGACTTGCTTGTGCCTCCTACTGGATTGATACCTTGGTTCTTAACTGAGGGAAATACTTATCTCTACTTTGCTGCATCACCCTTTCCTCTTCAAGGGAAAAATCAATGCAAGCTCAAGAAGTAGCAGGAAGAATTTTTGGCGCCATTGCCGGGGAGATTCTACATCAAGCCTACCAAGTACCCATCACAAACTCTCATCTCTTGCACTTACATTATTTGCCATTTGCCTCTCGTTTTCCTCTCCACACTTCTAAAACGTTTTCAGAAAAATACAAAAATATTTGCCTTTTTATTCGCCCCTCTTTCGTTCGTCTTTTTCGTTTGCTTTTTGTTTGCTTGTGTGTTAAATTGGTTTCTTGCCATCGTGTCTGAATCTGGGGAGGTTATCATTGAAAAAGATAGTAATAATCTTGAGGGAAAATTTGATGACTTTGCTAATAATGATCCTCATGAAGAACCTACTATCATGCATACCAAAAAACTCCGTGTGGGTAGCGGTAATATTATTGGAAAAGGTGTTATTCAAGATTTCTTTACTTGTGCCGGTATGATACCCATGCTAGGAGGGTCAATCCTTAATAAAACTAATAACCTTGCGGATGCAATATCCTTGCTTGTAATTGAACTTGAGAGACAATTTGTTCACATGCATCCGTGTATACAAAGGGTTTTCCTAGAATTCTCTAATTTTCATCACCCTTCTGTTAAACGTATTGCCACCATATTCCTAGCTCATGAGTTTAGGTTTATTTTAAAAGAAGCGGGTGAAATATTTTCTCATTATAATATCAATAGTGGTTGACCTCCCATAGAGTAGATCCTTTTTAATCAAGAAGAAATAATGAGATTGCAATCTCCGGATTATGCTGCTTATAATGAAAACTAAAGAAAGAAAGTTCCTCCCGATGTTTTGGTTGATAAGATTTTTGAACACAATGACAATTTTTCTATACAAAATAACAGATTTGGGTTTGTGCTAAGTGATAAACTTAGAGAATTCACTCAAAGGAATGTTTATAATGAAGAAATAATTATCAAGTACAAGGGGCCGAAGGAGGATCCTATTCCTCCCAAACTTGATCTTACAGATCCTTACCTTATTAAATTTAGCCCCTTTGATTATTTTTGCTTGCCACAAAGAAAGCTTTCTGCCGAGATGAGGGAGTATGAGATGAGCATGGATGATCTCCCTCACTTCTATTTCAATGATTAAGATCTATGTTTTATGCCTAGCTATGGGCGTTAAACAATAGCGCTTGTTGGGAGGCAACCCAATTTTATTTTTTATTTTTTTTGTTTTTGGTTCTATTTTTTAATAAATACACATTATTACCTCTGTATTAATTTTGTTTTGCTGTTTTAATTAGTGTTTGAGCCTAGTGAGACCTTTGGGATGGTCTATGGTGATAGTTGATTTGATCTTGCTGAAAAACAGAAACTTTATACTCATTGCAGAAATTTAGAAAATCACATAAACATGCTTTTGATTTGTATTTTTTACAAAAGATTGACATACAAATTTCCTAAATTTTCCTAATTTTTCAGAATTTTTGGAGTTACAGAAGTATACAAAATTTCCAGATTACTACAGACTGTTCTGTTTTTGACAGATTCTGTTTTCTATGTGTTGTTTGCTTATTTTGATGAATCTATGGGTAGTATCGGGGGGTATGAACCATGGAGAAGTTGGAATACAGTAGATATAACACTAATATAAATTTATAATGAGTTCACAACAGTACCTAAAGTGTTGATTTATTTTATTATACTAACGGATCTTATGAGTTTTCTGTTGAGTTTTCTGTTGTGAAGTTTTCAAGTTTTGGGTAAAGATTTGATGGACTATGGAATAAGGATTGGCAAGAGCCTAAGCTTGGGGATTCCCAAGGCACCCCAAGGTAATATTCAAGGACAACCAAGCATCTAAGCTTGGGGATGCCCCAGATGGCATCCCCTCTTTCGTCTTCACTCCATTGGTAAATTTACTTGAGGCTATATTTTTATTCACCACATGATATGTGTTTTGCTTGGAGCGTCTTGTATGATATGAGTCTTTGCTTTTTAGTTTGCCACAATCATCCTTGTTGTACACACCTTTTTAGAGGGACACGCTTTAATCGTGAATTTATTAGAATACTCTATGTGCTTCACTTATATCTTTTGAGTTAGGCAGTTTGCTCTAGTGCTTCACTTATATCTTTTTAGAGCACGGCGGTGGCTTTATTTTATAGAAATTGTTGAACTCTCATGCTTCACTTATATTATTTTGAGAGTCTTAAAATAGCATGGTAATTTGCTTAGGTTATGAATTTAGTCCTAATATGATGGGCATATAATAAAAACTTTCATATAAAGAGCATTGAATATATGAGAAGTTTGATTCCTTGCATTTGTTTTGAGATATAAAGATGGTGATATTAGAGTCATGCTAGTGAGTAATTGTGGATTGGCAGAAAACTTGAGTTAAAGTTTGTGATTCCCGTAGCATGCACGTATGGTGAACCGTTATGTGATGAAGTCGGAGCATGATTTATTTTTTTGATTGTCTTCCTTATGAGTGGCGGTCGGGGACGAGTGATGGTCTTTTCCTACCAATCTATCCCCCTAGGAGCATGCGTGTAGTACTTTGTTTTGATGGCTAATAAATTTTTGCAATAAGTATGTGAGTTCTTTATGACTAATGTTGAGTCCATGGATTATACGCACTCTCACCCTTCCACCATTGCTAGCCTCTCTAGTACCGCACAACTTTCGCCGATGCATTAAACCCACCATATACCCTTCCTCAAAACTGCCACCATACCTATCTATTATGGCATTTCCATAGCCATTCCGAAATATATTGCCATGCAACTTCCACCATTATGTTTTATTATGACACGCACCATAATTGTCATATTGCTTTGCATGATCATGTAGTTGGCATAGTATTTGTGGCTTGGCCACCGTTCATATTTTTTATACATGTCACTCTTGATCATTGCACATCCCGGTACACCGCCGGAGGCATTCATATAGAGTCATATTTTGTTCTAGTATCGAGTTGTAATCCATGAGTTGTAAGTAAATAAAAGTGTGTTGATCATCATTATTAGAGCATTGTCCCATGTGAGGAAAGGATGATGGAAGCTATGATTCCCTCACAAGTTGGGATGAGTCTCCGGACTTTATAAAAAAATAAAAGAGGCCAAAGAAGCCCAAATAAAAAAAGGAGGCCAAAGAAGCCCAAACAAAAAAATGAGAGAAAAAGCGAGAAGGGACAATGTTACTATTCTTTTTCCACACTTGTGCTTTGAAATAGCACCATGATCTTCATGATAGAGAGTCTCCTATTTTGTCACTTTCATATACTAAAGGGAATTTTTCATTATAGAACTTGGCTTGTATATTCCAATGATGAGCTTCCTCAAATTGCCCTAGATCTTCGTGAGCAAGCAAGTTGGATGCACACCCACTTAGTTTCTTTTTTAGCTTTCATACACTTATAGCTCTAGTGCATATGTTGCATGGCAATCCCTACTCACTTGCATCGATATCAATTGACGGGCATCTCCATAGCCCATTAATTTGCCTAGTTGATGTGAGACTTTCTCCTTCTTTTTGTCTTCTCCACAACCACCATATTCTATTCCACCTATAGTGCTATATCCATGGCTCACGCTCATGTATTGCGTGAAAGTTGAAAAAGTTTGAGAACACCAAAAGTATGAAACAATTGCTTGGCTTGTCATCGGGGTTGTGCATGATGAAATACTTTGTGTGATTAATATGGAGCATAGCCATACTATATGATTTTGTAGGGATAACTTTCTTTGGCCATGTTATTTTCAGAAGACATGATTGCTTTATTAGTATGCTTGAAGTATTATGGTTTTTATGTCAATATTAAACTTTTGTTTTGAATCTTATGGATCTGAACATTCTTGCCACAATAAAGAAGATTGCATTGATAAATATGTTAGGTAGCATTCCACATCAAAAATTCTGTTTTTATCATTTACCTACTCGAGGATGAGCAGGAATTAAGCTTGGGGATACTTGATACGTCTCCAGCGTATCTATAATTTTTTATTGTTCCATGCTATTATATTATCTGTTTTGGATGTTTTATATGCATTAATATGCTATTTTATATTATTTTTGGGACTAACCTATTAACCTAGAGCCCAGTGCCAGTTTTTGTTTTTACCTTGTTTTTGACTTTTACAAAAAAGGAATATCAAACGGAGTGCAAACGAAATAAAACTTTACGATGATTTTTCTTGGACCAGAAGACACCTACGTGACTTGGAGAGAGGGCCAGAAGAGTCCCGAGGAGGCCACAAGCCTCTAGGGCGCACCCCAGGGGGGGCGCCCTGGCTTGTGGGCCCCTCGGGAGTCCCCTAACCCTAGTTCCACCTCTATAAATTCTCAAATATTCCCCAAACATCAGAAACGTCCACCAAAATACTTTTCCGCCGCCGCAAGCCTCTGTTCCCGTGAGATCCCATCTTGGGGCCTTTTCCGGCACCCTGTCGAAGGGGGATTCGATCACGGAGGGCCTCTACATCAACCTTGCTGCCCTTCCGATGAAGCGTGAGTAGTTTACCATAGACCTACGGGTCCATAGCTAGTAGCTAGATGGCTTCTTCTCTCTCTTTGATCTTCAATACCATGTTCTCCTCGATGTTCTTGGAGTTCTATCCGTTGTAATCTTATTTTGCGGTGTATTTGTTGAGATCCGAGGAATTGTGGATTTATGATCAGATTGTCTATAAATATTATTTAAGTCTTCTCTGAACTCTTTTATGCATGATTAAGATATATTTGTATTTCTCTTCGAGTTATCGGTTTGGTTTGGCCAACTAGATTGGTTTTTCTTGCAATGGGAGAGGTGCTTAGTTTTGGGTTCAATCTTGTGGTGTCCACCCAGTGACAGAAGGGGTAGCGAGGCACGTATTGTATTGTTGCCATCAAGGATAAAAAGATGGAGTTTATATCATATTGCTTGAGTTTATCCCTCTACACACTACTAGGGAAAACCTTATACACAGAACCTTACCAGCAGCGCGGTTCAAAACTAGGCGCTACTGCTACTTATCAGTAGCGCGCTTAAAAAAACTGCGCTACTACCATCCTCGTAGCAGTAGCGCGTTAGAAAAAAACAGCGCTACTACTACAAATGCCACGACGTTGTCGCCGAAGTAGGTTTAGTAGTAGCGCCTGTTTTCTAAGAGCGCTACTGCTATTGATCTTTTCCCTAAAGAGCGCTACTGCTAAGGCAGCGCGGTTCTTCTCCGCCCGGCCGCCCGCCCCTCACTCTCCCCTCTCCACTCCCTCCTCCATCCCCTCCTTCACCCGTCGTCCGCCACCGCCGCATTGCCGCCAGCTGCTGCCGCCGTCGCCCCCTCCCTCCTACATCCCCTCCCTCCTCCATCCCGCCACCGTCGCCCCCTCCCTCCCTAGCTCCCTCCTCCATCCCGCCATCGTCACCCCTCCCTCCATCAGATCCAGTCAGACATCCACGACGATGTAGCCCCCCCCCACACACCCACAGTCAACGCATAGAGGGTAGCTCCTCATCACTACAACATCAGTCCGTCCCACTCCGAAAGAAAAAACAGAAGCAAGCAAGAAGGAAGCACAGCAGAAAGAAGAAGGAGAAACCAGAAGGAAAGAAGACGACAACGAAAACAAAAAACAAAAAAAGAGAAACTCCATCTCACTTAATCAAACCCCCCCCCAACCTACAATTAACTCACTATCATCCCCTCCAACATCCTGGCTACCCCCCACATCCACTTCTCACCAGCCTCACCCTACCCACCCATCCTTACCCCACCCAACCTCTAAAACCCCCCTCCCAACTCCCTCCCTCCCTTGTCTCTGTTCTTGTAGAATGTAGGTAATTTAAATGTAGATTTTAGAATGTAGACATTGTAGAATGTAGGTTTTTTAATAGAATAATTTTTTAGATTATTTTAGGTGTTTTGAATAGAATAGGAAATTTTAGGTCTTTTGATTAGAAATTTTATTTACAGTAAGTGCTTAATATAACTAGTTCTGTTTATAGTAAGTGCTTAATATAACTAGTTCTGTTTATAGTAAGTGCTTAATATAACTAGTTCTGTTTATAGTAAGTGCTTAATAGAACTAGTTTATTTATAGTAAGTGCTTAATAGAACTAGTTTATTTAGTAAGTAGTTAATAGAACTAGTTTATTTAGTAAGTGCTTAATAGAACTAGTTTGTTTATGCAGAAATTAAGTATTTGCCCCTGCCTCATCCCCGCAGTCGTCCCCATCGCCGACCCCTTAAGACCTCTAGGTGAGAATAGCCAAATCCCCATGTTGTTGATAAAGATGATAATGTGTTGTAAATGTCGATGATGAAAATGCTAGTGCTAGTCGCCATGTCATTGATGTCGATGATGATGCATTCTGAATATAGATGATGATGATGATGATGATGCATTCTGAGTGGCCTATGTTTTGCCGGAATGTTGATTCGTTTCCGTCCCGGCAAATTTCAGGCGCTCGATATGTCCTGTCTTTAGCAAAGGTCATGCCGAAATTTTTCATGAATTTTAGCATGACTTGTGCTACAATGTAGGGCATATCGAGTGCTTGTGATTTGCCAGAACGGGAATTCAATGATATTTCGGCAAAACATAGGGCATTTTTTCTATGTCATTGCTCGATATATGAAACGTGTTGACTTTAGGTCTGTTTCGGCTCCTTGTGTGTCTTTCAGTGAGGTAGAGTGTCCACCATATATATATATTTGAGAGAGGAAGAATGTCGACTGTTGTCGTGGGGGTCGCTTCTCCTTTTTTTCCTTGTGCTAGATATTTGTAATGCACTAGGGAAAGGAGGAGTAGCGACCATCACCGACGGTCGCAATATCAGAGAGGGAGTGCCCACCATATACGTGAGATGAGAGTTTAGGAAGGAAGACTCGACAGACCTAAAGTCAACCCATTGCATATTGAGTAATAGTGATCTGTGTGTTGAGTTTCCTGGTAGTTGCCTTCGATCGATTTTTGATTAATGTTTCAACTATGAACATAGGAAATGTCTGACAACGAAAAGAATTTCGGTATGTGCGAATACTGCGAAGACGAGCGCGGCCTGTGCGACAGAAATTTCTTAGTTGGTGGTAGGCGCTTCAGCATCAAGCTGGATGAGACCTTCGAAGTGGATACAGTAAGTCACAACGACAAGTCTTTTTTCGTAATTAAACATGACTTCTGCTTCTTTTGCTTCAACTTATAATTTTAATTTTTTACTATTCTACTAGCGTATCCCCTGCCATGCAAGATTTTATGTCTTGGATAAGATTGGTTTCAGTCCTATGGAAACTATGGAGGTAAAGAGAGTTCACTTGAGGACCAAGCATGGTTATACTTTTGCCGCAAAATTATACAATGCAGACACCTACACCTATTTTGAATGCAAAAATTGGAGATCACTATGCAAGGCTTATGCATTTGAGCCTGATATGCTTAACACCTTTGATATTCATCCGGAAGATGATATTGAAGGTAATATCGACATCTGGGTCGATGTGCAGACGCCTCCAGTTCTACCATTATGTGAGTTTCTCAACCATATTTATGTCTTGGATATTGTTTATTCAAAAATAGTTGACAACTAATTTCTATTGACAGCTTATTTCCATTCAAGCAAACATGTCCGACGCTTGGTAGACATGACCTACTACTGTCCTGGGGCTGAACTAAACTGCGAGGAGATAAGTCATTATGTTTCATGGCTTGAGGATCTTGATACTGTCAAGACAAATTATTTTCCTCGACTTGAAAATCTTAGTACTCAAAACGTGCGACCACTAGCGTGCGTATTGAACTACGGTCACATCTATTTAGGAAAGATGATAAGATTTTTACTATTTATCCTCAGTGCGTCTTTGCATACATTATTTTTTAAGCTAAACTTCATTGCTAAGTATGTTACTACGATGTTCTTCAACAGGGACTCCCGATGATAGTTGTGCCTCATTGGATCGAGCCTAAAGGTCGCATGGCAATGGTTAGCTTACGGCCAAGACATCCTACATTGCACATGAGTGCATTCAGGATTTCTAAAAGCGAGCAAGTCTTAATAGTCAAAGACTGGAGCAAAATTGTGAAGGATCGCAGAGAAGTACTAGGGGGCAGCAATCAGAAGCGCAGCCCACAATTAGGAGACAGGTTCATCTGCATGCTCCAATATGATGAAGCAGGAGTGCTACACATGTTATATGCTATTTTACCTAAGAGAGAGCAGCAGGAGTGATTAGCTAGCTAGAATGAGTTTGAAGATGATGATGTGCTACACTATGACTATGATGATTAAATAGCTAGTGTTGGTGGTAATGACTATGATGATTATTATTAGCTAGTGTTGGTGGTGATTAGATAGCTACACTATGACTATGATGATTAAATAGTGTTGGTGGTAATGACTATGATGATTATTAGCTAGTGTTGTTGGTGATCATATGATGCAAGAGTTTTTATATTAATATGATGATGATGATGATGATGAGTTATTATATCATTGGGTGAACGATAATCCATGACTTGGTCACTTAGGATCCATCCACTTGAAACTAATCCGCGGTTCTTTCACCCAATGATTTAATAACTCATTATAATGTAAAAACAATCTCTAAATTGCTACTATATGAAAACTTGTATAAAGGTGTATGAATACGACATAAAATAAAAAAGAAATAGAATACGGAATAATAGTAGTAGCGCAGGCAGTGAGACGCACTACTAGTAATTACCAGTAGCGCCTTCTGAAGGAAGCGCTGCTACTAAGTGCATATAGCAGTAGCGCGGGTTAACCAACGCTACTGCTAACCTTTAGCTGTAGCGCCGTAGCAGTAGCGCGGTCACCCGCGCTACTGGTAGGCCAAAAACCCACGCTACTGCTAGGCTTTTCCCTAGTAGTGACATCATGTCATCTTACTTAAAGCGTTGCTCTGTTCTTATGAACTTAATACTCTAGATGCAGGCAGGAGTCGATCGATGTGTGGAGTAATAGTAGTAGATGCAGAATCATTTCGGTCTACTTGTCATGGACGTGATGCCTATATTCATGATCATTGCCTTAGATATCGTCATAACTATGCGCTTTTCTATTAATTGCTCAAAAGTAATTCGTTTACCCACCGTATGTTTTCTTTCAAGAGAGAAGCCTCTAGTGAAACCTATGCCCCCAGGGTCTATTTTTCATCATATATTTTCAGATCTATAAACCAAAAAACCCAAAAATACCTTGCTGTAATTTATTTATATTTACTTTAGTTTGCTCTTTTATTTATCTTTTATACCTATCTCTATTAGATCTCACTCTTGTTTGTGACCGTGAAGGGATTGACAACCCCTTTTTTGCGTTGTGTGCAAGTGTTTGTTAGCTTGTGCAGGTGCATAGATTGGAGACTTGCTTGTGCCTCGTACTGGATTGATACCTTGGTTCTTAAGTGAGGGAAATACTTATCTCTACTTTTCTGCATCACCCTTTCCTCTTCAAGAGAAAAATCAACGCAAGCTCAAGAAATAGCAGTGACATACATATATAGTTTGTGCATGATTTGGTAAAATCAGCATGAGGAGGTGAGTATCAGCAATGGTATGAACCGAGCGCATCGAGTATCCATTTGTAAACATATGCAAAAGGATTAACCAGTAAACACCACCAAAATGGTATCTCTTTCAGGAGCAGCTGGGCAAATCAAGGAAGCCACATCACAAGATATTATTCCTGCATCATAAAAGCATTACAATTACATAATTATGATGGAATGTCTCAAAACTTTGCCGAGCAAATGGAAATAGTAACTCTTTAATACAATGATGGGCAAACCTCCACTGGGTGCTTAACTGAATAGTTAATGTTGACCCTTGTTTAAGATAAGATGCTTAAGATAAACCTGCAAGCCCCCTTCAATGAAGACGTGCAAAAAGATTAACTTGTGACCACAGCAACTAATTCAACACAAAGAGAATAGATTTCAGAAACATATATTATAGAAAAGCACCAAAAACAATTGTAATTTGATACGCAAAGCCTACAGTAGTAAAAAATCCTACTCTAAAAATTATTTTCTAAACATTTGTTGCATTTAGTTTTCCCTTTGTTAATCAATGACAATAAGGAGTCCACATACACAATGGAAGGAAGTGCTCGACAATTATATTTCACTTATTTGAAGTATAGCTTGCATTACTGACAATAAAAAGGAAGGCATGCATTAAAATCAATGTAATTGAAGTGAATCGCAAAGATATCACTCATGCTTGAGCAATAAGACCTGCGAAAAACAAAAAAAGGCAATAATCTATTCAATGGCAGCCAGGAGGACCAAGGAAGTAACTAATGGACCAACTGAACACATTTAGCTGAATTTTACTATAGATAGTTAGCTAGCTTTTTATCGACAACATTCATATTGAGGAGCTCTTTGGCTGTTATCGACAATGTTGAAGAGTGGCTCGCCGCTTATTACCTGTTCCAGACATGTTCAAAAAGCAATAATAACACAAACAAAGAGTGGACAATAGCATTAGAAACATAATTTGAAGCAAGATTTATCGGGTTGCCTTTTTCTAACTGATTACGAACTGCTGCCATTTAGGGTGTGTTTGGTTGCAGGAACGGGCTGAAATGTCACGGGTTGGACCAGTTCCTGGGCCTCATTCTCGAGTTCAGTACGTAGGTGGATCGGGGACGGACTCGTTCCCAGAGACCGAATATTTAGCCAATATCCAGAACAAGGTGATACCTCGAAATTCAGCGGATGACATGGAACCGCTTGTTCCCCACGCACTCGTTCCGCACGACGTGGAACAAGGTGATGCCTCAAAATTGAGTGGACGACGTGGAACTTATTTTCTCATGGATACCGAATAACATGTTTGTTTGACTAACTAATGACATATGGATAGCCGACACTTCTAAAAATAGACTTTATACTTTAATTCAAAAAAGATACATTCAATCATGCAACGCCCTCCATTCTTCTTGCACATAAATAGGAAGAAGGGAAGAAAATTGTACATGTCAATGCTACAGCCACTATCTGCGACCCCGGGTAGAAATCCAATGGAGATTAGCAACTGCAAAACAATATATAAATAGTAAAGAAACAACATACTGTCAATCAATTAACATGTACTTCCTATGTAAACTAATATAAGAGTGTTTAAATCACTACTTTAGTGATCTAAATGCTCTTATATTTCTTTACGGAGGGAGTACCTAAGAAAAACGATAAAGAAGAGGAAAAGGAGGGAACAAAGAAATCAAAATCCTAGGAACAAAGAACCAGGAAGCAGCCAAGGTGACATTACCTTGTGAAGACTGAAGCCACTACCATTCGAGTAATTAGAGCATAGGACCCTGAAAACAAAATATAAATACAAGAATATATTCAGTGGCATCAAGAGCACCGAGGAAGTAGACATGGACCAATAGAACATGCATAGCTAAACTATGTTGTGAATAGCTAGCTACCTACCATATTGAGAAGATCACTAATTGTTCGTCATTCGCGATAGACGCATGCCTAGCTAACCATCTTCCTTTAGTATAATGAGATACTCGGCCGAGGACTAAATCAACCTTGCAAAATAGAACATTAGGCAAGATACAATATGCAAACTGGATATAGAAAGTCAGCTCGAGAATTATAACTTGCCCAGGTGAGTCTTTATTAATGTGCTATGTGGAATGATGTTGTAGAGACATGAGAAAGGAAAATTACAAGAAAATATCAGCTATGATGATTGTACCCAAAAGGGGAGAAATCATTGATAAGTACAAAGGTTATAACATTTATCTACTTCAAGTTACCATCTCAATGTAAGGCATATTTGCATTTCATTCTTGGTCCAAAGATGAACATTAAATATCAGATGACATGAATATTTGTAGAACTGAATCTTGAAAATTTTGAAAATGACAATGGGAAACATGAGATGAACTTTGCCACAAGTATCATATTAGTACTCCAGAAATTCTAAATGATACCAAAAGAACTATTCTAAGGAACAAAGCATTATAAATCATACATATATACATGCTTTAGCGCAAAAGTTTTGCAAACCAAGAAAATGGAAATAATGGAGTGGGAGAGAGATCACAGTAGCAACGACGTTTTTACTCACGGACAAATCAAATTCAATAAAGCCATCTTTCAGTTTCCTTTTCTCGTGGATATCTCCTATGCTTAACTTTGTTCATAAGTTCAGAACCAGCATCATCACCTAGAAGCAGAAAAATGTCGAGCGGGTCGTTAGATGCACAGATGTTTTGACAATAATAGTTTCAAGCCTAAATATGCATCTCGCAATCCTTGATATTTCTGGACAGTAAAATAAAAGGTCACGTCTGGCATAATCTGACATAATCAAAAGTGTAAGTATCACTAATTAATAGTAGGAAATGATTACATCAAACATCCAAAGAGACTACATGCTCTTAGCACCAATGAATCTATTGATAAGATAGCAAGAAACCAGAAGAGTATGACATTCACTCAATTAACCAATTATCAACTAAATATAAAATAGCCAAAATGGACCGAGCAATTAAACCATAAACTGAAAACATATGTCTATATGCCCATCAACTGGATTAACCACTTAACAACTATAGAGAAAAATAACCCAAATGTATTGAGCAATTGAACCAGAAACGGAACACGTACATTTGTATAGGCATAAAAGAGACCAACCTTGAGAATGATTGAGCATCGGTATTATAGTTAATAACAGAACCTTTGTCCTGGCTCATAATCTCATTTAACTTAAATCAATTCAGCCTCTCCTTTCTTTTCTGAATGAATAGAAGAACTAACATAAAGTATTTGTTAGTGGATATCACAGTGCTACAATGACACTATTGAACAAAGTGGCTTTTAAAGTTGCCCAAATTTTCATAGTTTACTAAAAAAAGGCAGCACCTATCAATCTATAATGGACTATATAAACAAACAAATGCTGAAGCTACATTATTTAAAGCTAACAGCCAATTCTCAAACGAGCAGAGAAAAGTAATTAAGGCATACCTTGGCAGCGGCCTCTCCAGGTCATCCTCTCCCTACAGATCCCAGACCGCCTCCATCAGCCGCTCTCTTGGCAGCGGCTGCTCCAGGTCCACCTCCCCCTGTAGATCCTACCACAGAACAACCGGCAGAGCCACCGTAGATCAGAAGCCCTCTCGCGACTAAATGAATCCGCGAGCCGGGGGTGACGGGGGACGGCCGCTTTACCAGGGTGAAGAGGAGGAAGTCGAAGAAGCCGACGAGGAAGAAGAGGGAGCTGCAGTCTGTCGACGTTGTCCAAGGCGCAGCAAGTGGCGACGTGCTCCTCCCAAGCCGTAGCAGGTGGCGACGTGCTCTTCCTGGCCTTCCCCCGTCGATGGCGCGACGATGCGCTCCTCTGGCAAGAGGCAGCAGAACCTCCTCTCCTCCCGATGATGTGAAGCCAGAGCTTGGGTGACGGGGGAGGGAGAAGGGCTTGTCACCGTAGGGGCAGCAGTTCTTCTTGCGCTCTTCCTGTCGATGGGGATGTGCCAAGTCCGACTGTCGCTCTCCTCCCGAGTCCCGACGGTGGCGAGCTCGACGACGGATGAGAAATGGAGGAGGAGAAGGCGCGGGAGAGTGCTGGGGTGGCGGGTGGGCGACGGGAGGGTAGGAGGCATAGCATGGGGGGAGGCCGCCGGCGGCGGCGGCAAGATGCAGCGCGAGCGCGTGCAGGAAATGTGAGGTGCCTAGGGTTTAGTTGCTCGGTTCTCACTCAATCCGCTGATCTCCTCGCCCATACGCAGCGACCAGCCATCTACGAAGCGACACGCACGGGTGAGCCCCTGAAATGTCAAAAATGCCCTCGACGGCCACCCAAAAATAGAGGCGGTGGCACGACCTCCACGCCCAGATGAACCAACACCGGTCGCATCCTGCTCTGCAGTCACCGACAGCGACGGCCCACCCAGACTGAGCCCCGCCTGTCATAGTACGTGAGGATGGTACAACGAGGGAAAAAGGTCAGGCACTATTCATTGGTTGTCACATCACTCAAGATCCAACGGCCCTGATCGTTCCATCTGAGATCTGACGGCCCGAATTTGTTTGGAAACGCTATCGGACGGCTGAGAGGGCAAGTGCCCTGAGAAGGCTTCATCTTCGGCTAGAATGTAACAATGGGATGAGGTATCATATCTGTGTTGTCACTTATCCTTCTACCTTTACCAACAAAGGTCACGGGAGTCACCTGATTAAAACTTGTTTGAAAATGGCCAATCCCAAGGCGATGAGCTCCCCCCGACACACCTATCATTTTTTTGAACACAGTATAATGCAGATGTCCACAAACATGCACATACACTCACCCTAGGCACGTACGCTCGCACACCCTACCCCTTTGAGCACCTTAAGATATTGAGCCGACACAATATCTTAAGATTGACTAAGCCACCATAGGCATCATCGTAGTCAATAGGAATGTCTCCTCCCACTAAACGAACATCGTCGAAAAACCTAAAATAAATTCAAAAATATGCGAGCACCAATGCCAAACTGCAAGGCATCTAATCATCTGAGCTACAGTTCGGCACGACACACCTATTATGAACTGCGCCAACACAAAAGAATATTTAAAACTTGAAAAGCTAATCTTATCGAGCTGGACATGAGGGCCGCCCTCCGCAAGCTACTCCGTCTACAACGATTGGTGTATGCCTAAACTCCAACTATTTAGGACTTTATCAAATTCTTACCGGAATCACATAAGCAATTAAAATTAAGTTCAAAATTAACCCATCCCATCTATCCAATCGTCAGAGGAAAAAAAACTATAATTATTCCGTGTTTTATAATAGTGCAAAGTCATTCTGCTCTCCAGTGCAGAAAATGGCGTCAATGCTTTTGCGATCAAGCCATCCTAGGCCAACTTCAACACGGATTTTGTTCCTTTTTTATTCGTTTGGGTATAAACGGACAGACGGACATCGGTGGACAGACGGACACGCCCGATGTACCCATTACAGAGGACCCATTTGGAACGGACACGGCATTGATGGGACTCGGGGACGACACCGCCTGACACCAGAGACGACGAAGATGGCGAGAGGTTCCCAAACTCCATGCAGACCAGCGCGCTGAGCGTCTGGAGCACGCCGGCCTTGCTGCCGTTGATCCCAGACGACCACCGGGGCAACCAGCGCGATCACCGACGCGGCCAGCGCAACCACCGGGACGACCAGCGTGACCACTGAGGCGACCAGTGCGACTACCAAGGCGGCCAGCGAGTACCCGCATGATGCTGCGAAGAGCGTGGCCGAGGAGTTGCCGCG
The DNA here is from genome assembly GCA_011799875.1 of Thinopyrum elongatum. NCBI lineage: Eukaryota > Viridiplantae > Streptophyta > Magnoliopsida > Poales > Poaceae > Thinopyrum > Thinopyrum elongatum. The sequence continues at coordinate 232,305,223 of CM022300.1, forward strand.
GAACCACTCGAAGACAACGTCGACGCGGCGAGCGAACGGGGTCGGGGCGACGCGCTAGCTGCGGCACAGTGAAGTCCGTGGTGCCGTTGACACTGTCGGCCCAAAGAGAGTTGCTCCGCACACGCAGCGCCCGAGGCCTGGACCTGGCCACCGCCGGTCGGGAGGGGCTTGTCGATGAGCTGGTTCGTTCGGCGGAGAAGCTCGAACGTGCGGCCTCTTGCAACTGCGTCGTCGGGGGAGGAGGCGGCAGCGGGGCCGAGGGTGCGAGAGAGAAATCAGACAGAAAAAAGCAGGGTAGGAGGAAAAAAGTTGAATCTATTTCGCTGCCATAAGGGCCTGCGCACGAACACGGGTGGACAAACATACGTCCGGTTTGTGTCTGGTTCGACAAAAAACTGCTCAAAATTTGAGTCAGAAATGAGTCCACAAAATAGACAGAGAAATAAAACATTGGGATATATTTTTTGGCCGCCACAAAACGTGTACAGGCAGATAGCAGATAGATTGAGGGGGTTATTCATTCACGTTCTTGAACTCTCTCGGCAAATATCCGATTCAGAATTCGTGGCCTCAATTTTCTGGCAAATCTCCGATTCAGAATTCGTGACTACCTCTCTCTCCTCTTTCCTCGGATTCAGAATTCGTGAGTACCTATCTCTCCTCTTTCCTCAAATCCACCCCCGCTCATTGCCCCCGTGGATGCTCTCACCTCTGTATTGGCGCTTGGTGGTTTGTTTGTTGTTCTTGAGGAGACTGTTTAATATTATAGATAATCTGCAACTGTATATAAATTGCTAAGAACAAATTTAAGAGAGCAAGGTGGGATTATTTAACACGAAATGAAGAACGCACATAATTTTAAGCACGGACGACAGGCCCAGGTAAGCGACGGAAGCAACCACGTGAAGGCCCAGCCGAAGACGCACGACTCGAGGGAGTTTGCGTGCGTGACGGCTGGAAGTACGGAGAGAAACTCTGTTGACCCTGGCAGGTGTTTTTTTCTTTTGAACTTATGGGTGGCAGTGGAGGTAAATATTATCAACTTTACGGACATTTTTAATGACAGTGAACAGACAGAAGCAATCCGTGCTTTATTATATACTATCAAATATGCCCGTGCATTGTAACGAAAAAAATATTTATCATGCCCTTAAATTTGTTGCAATGGAAGAAAACTTCATCACATTTCCCTATCAGATAGTAAGTATGGCCCAAAATACAACTGATGGCTTCATTTCCCACATCAATTATTCCCAACATGAAAAAGAACTGTGCTTTCAACAGGATCATTTTTGCAAAACGACTGAGAAATATATGCTTGTTCAGTTTGCGTCTTTCCTAGTTGTATTCCCACCTCAACTGTTTGAGGTGCTATCTAGTCATGATGGTGTATTAATTGTCTGAGACTAATTCAAGACATCTTAATCTGGTTAGGTTAACTGTTGTCACGGACTCATTAAGAAAGAACCATAACCATGGATAACTATTTTTCCTAAACCTGGGATATTTTCCTCATGGACTTGGAACAATATTCTTGGAAGCTAGAACAACTTTATCCTAAAACTTAAATATATTTTTTCTTAAACCTGAACATTGTTCTGCTTAATAAAAAGATATATTAACTTGACAAAAGAAGATGTTCGTAAAAAATGCCGTCTAAGAGCATCTCCAACAGCCTTTGTATATTTGGCTAGGATTGCTAAAAACTGGAAATATAGCAACTTGGCCCAAAAATGTTGCTCCAACAGCCTTTGTATAAGTGATCCCCCCACAAATTGTTTTACAAACCTTGCTATATTTGCACCCACACTTGATATATTTGCAAAGTGGAGAGGCACTTGCTATAATTTTTAGCAGCCCAGTTTTTGTGGTCCCCTACATCCCTTTGTTCCATTGACAAGTGGACCCCACCGCCCCCTAGATTCCTGCTGCCCTGGGCCTGGCACAGGTCCCCACGTGTCATTGAGAGGCTTGCTAAATTTTATAGCAATGCTGTTGGAGCAAAAAATTGTTGGGGTTGCTAAATCTTCTCTTTCCTCTTGCTATACCCAGTTTTTAGCAAGTCAGAATAGCAATGCTGTTGGAGATGCTCTAAATATACTTACGTGCGATATTGCTTTAAACATTTTATTCTTATTTTCCGTTATTGGGGATTCTATTTGCGTACCAACTCGAGACATGCTTATTGGGCTTTATGTATTAACAATTGAAAAGCATCGAGGTATTTGTATGAATAGATATAATAGCAGAATTTAATTTAGACATTTCCATTTATAAACTCTGACTTTAAGAGTAGGAATTGCAAGAAAAATAGTTTCATAGAAGACTCCAATTTTACATTTTTTTTATGGTAATAACGTTTATGCTTGATGCTAAGCCACAAATTATTTTTAAGAGTAATGACTAATGTCCACCTTTTTAGATTTAAAACTGGATGAATATAACCAAGGAAACGCATGAAATAGATCAAATAACAATTGCATGTATAATTATGAATTTACGGTTGTAACACTGGCGGGAATACATATCTCATTACCTTCCAGCTTCCACGTTTCTCTGAGAAAAAAAATCAAGGTTCAATGGACCAACACATGATGGTCACATGCTCTAAACATCAGGACTACCCTCTCACAATTAGCAGATTCGCAATACACTCTGACGGTGCAACTCGACAACTCTGTCATTGAGAAAAAAAAAAAACAATAGTCCAACCCAAGCGTTGTGCAGCCAACTGTAACTCCTTCAGACTACCACAATTTATTTTACTTACTGATTTTTCATTTGGTTTTTGGCACCAAAAGAGAAGCAAAGCAAATACTATTAGAATTTCAGTGAGAGCTCAGTAGAGTACGACGTATATTTCTCAGGCAACAAACAGAAAGGTTTAGGGATCTTCTTTCCAAATGATGTGAAGGATTGCTATATTGTAACAACAAAAAAACAGAGAGTATGAACAGGAAATACAGCAACAACTACCATGTTGTAATTAAGTTGTTTATGCCACGAATACTTTTGCATTCTTCTATGCTAATGTATATACTCTCTTCACACATTGGTATTCTGCTCATCTCTTTGGAAATGTTTTCTGTACTTTGTATTGTCTACCCTTGCTTCTGGATCATGATTCGCCCCTACACGCACTAATCTTCAGTGGCCAGCTCTTTGCTACAAGTCATCCCCGCGACTGTGAGCAGCTTCAGAGGCCGATGTCATTAGTTGTGGAATAGAACAACGACATGGCGGGGGCGAGAGGACAGTTCCATCTTTTGGCTGTGGCATGTACAGTTCCACCATACCTTTAATCTGTGAAAACTCCTAACTCAACACACAAATAAGAAAGTGAGCAATCTAAACCTAAATAGGCCAGAATAAGTGAGTTTGCAGTCACCCTTATTTTGGCAAGGCAAAGATTTGTGAAATACTCTCAAGTTTCTCATGACCATATGGAATAGAAGAATCTGAATCCAAGAAAGGCACAACAATATAGCTCTTTCACCATGCTAGGCACTAATAAGAAGCTACGGTTAATGTCTCCGAGGAACAGAAACAATTCCCAATATATAGTAAGCAATTCTCACATCCAATGATGCATGAAGCTACCTGCCTGCTCTTCACACTCAAGTTTGATGTTGGCCTGAATATATATGCAACGATGAGCACTGCACTTTATTTGCCCGTCCCTGCTGCAATCAAATTGTCAACATTCATACACCAGTGCATGTATAATTTCAGATTTGGGAAGAAAATCGTAGAATGTGTTGGCGTGAAGCCTGCTAGCCCTGTTGCCTTGAAGCTCCTGCACCAAGAAACAAATATCAATTCACGGTTTACTGATCCTGATGTGGAGCGAACCTCGAGACGAGGGTCGATCCGTTGTTGGCCCGATCTTTCACAGCACAAACCTCCATCGCAGCAAGAACTAGTCGCGGGTTTACGAAGATGTTCGCAAATCCCACGAAAACAACACGCCAACCCCTCGATCCGAAGGAATAACGTGGACGAACCGTATAGGCTCAGCTTGTAATCCCCTACGCGTCGCGTCGCAGGAACTCACACGCCAGTAGAGATTTTGACAAGAATTCTCTATACTCGATAATGGCCGACGGCCGAAACACACGCGGTGTCTAATTCATCTCAGAAATAACCTCCCTCATTACAATGCGCACCTGGGCTTTTTATATCAGCAACCGACCCTCCTAAATTTGCTTGTTAAGCAAACAAACCGAACCTTCTAATTTGACGTGACCCACACAAATCTCAAAACGTGAGGACTCTACTATACTATATATTTAAACAGATTACTTGCCTTATTATCTAGCACGTAATCTTTACATTACCAACAATCAAAAGCTAACTGACTTTGACTAATTCATTGGATGTGACGCCCTTGGTTCTGCATGGCAGGTGGACCCCAGCTAGTTGTTTTTAAGGGTAGGACTTCCATTGGCAGAAACATATCTTTGTATGCGTGTAATTCTGGTGGTCGAGTCCTTCCAAAGAAATAACCGAATAGATCTCCTCTAGCCGTACCCGAGCTCATCTCATGGGCTGTCATGTACGTAGCTTGATTTTCATACTCAACTAGAAAATAGATTGATCTTTTAATTCCTGAAAACCAATCAGCTATGAAAATATGGTTGCATGCGATCAGGACAACTTTCAATTCTCTTCCTTTGTCACGTTGCACCATATCATGCTCTAGCTTGCCATCTCTTGCCTTTCTATGTGTGACTACGACATTGCTGAGAACAGTAGAATTGGTAGTAGTACTTGACAGAAGCATGGCCGTATCATCCTCCCCTCCATCATGCGAAACCGTCCTCGGTTTCGAGTCGGTCTCTACAGCAACAACATAATTTGTAGACTGAACGTGCGCCAAAAAACATTCAGTACCTTCAGCTTCCTTATTTGCTTCTTCTTGGTCTTTCATCTTCTGTGGTCGTTCCTTCCTCCAAGTCTTGAACAACTTCTTCTCCATGGCCATGAGAACATATTTTTTATCCCGTTTGATGGTGTACGTGTTGGCGAGATAGTCATGGGTAGCATTGTTTTTCTTGTACCATGGCTCTCCCAGCAGCATATGACACGAAATCATCGGTACCGGAATTATATCGCACAAAACCTCACAAGAAAATTTGCCGACTGAAAAAAATAGTGTAGTTTGGTGCGTTATGTCGAGCTTGTCGTAGCATGTCCTCAATGAATACGGTTGTGGATGTGGTGTCACCGATAGCTGCAGCTTCTCCACCATGTCGATGCCGACCGTGTTGATCGAGCTATCATGGTCGATCGTCGTGGCACAAACTTTCTCACCCACTTTACAATAGGTGTGAAATAGTTCAGCACCATAGCCTCTCTCCTCCAGCAAAAAGTCACCGGTTAGCCTCCAGTAGCTCCTGACGACGCGCCTGCCGTCATCACCGAAGTGCCGCGAGCAACGCCGGTCTCTGATACCACTTGATGTGGAGCGAACCTCGAGACGAGGGTCGATCCGTTGTTGGCCCGATCTTTCACAGCACAAACCTCCATCGCAGCAAGAACTAGTCGCGGGTTTACGAAGATGTTCGCAAATCCCACGAAAACAACACGCCAACCTCTCGATCCGAAGGAATAACGTGGACAAACCGTATAGGCTCAGCTTGTAATCCCCTACGCGTCGCGTCGCAGGAACTCACACGCCAGTAGAGATTTTGACAAGAATTCTCTAAACTCGATAATGGCCGACGGCCGAAACACACGCGGTGTCTAATTCATCTCAAAAATAACCTCCCTCATTACAATGCGCACCTGGGCTTTTTATATCAGCAACCGACCCTCCTAAATTTGCTTGTTAAGCAAACAAACCGAACCTTCTAATTTGACGTGACCCACACAAATCTCAAAACGTGAGGACTCTACTATACTATATATTTAAACAGATTACTTGCCTTATTATCTAGCACGTAATCTTTACATTACCAACAATCAAAAGCTAACTGACTTTGACTAATTCATTGGATGTGACGCCCTTGGTTCTGCATGGCAGGTGGACCCCAGCCAGTTGTTTTTAAGGGTAGGACTTCCATTGGCAGAAACATATCTTTGTATGCGTGTAATTCTGGTGGTCGAGTCCTTCCAAAGAAATAACCGAATGGATCTCCTCTAGCCGTACCCGAGCTCATCTCATGGGCTGTCATGTACGTAGCTTGATTTTCATACTCAACTAGAAAATAGATTGATCTTTTAATTCCTGAAAACCAATCAGCTATGAAAATATGGTTGCATGCGATCAGGACAACTTTCAATTCTCTTCCTTTGTCACGTTGCACCATATCATGCTCTAGCTTGCCATCTCTTGCCTTTCTATGTGTGACTACGACATTGCTGAGAACAGTAGAATTGGTAGTAGTACTTGACAGAAGCATGGCCGTATCAGATCCAGACCAAAACCAATAAAGTGAGCTATTCTAATCGTGCTATGTTATTCACGGTTTCCTCTGCCTGCAACTGCCTGCTTCTTCCGCCAATAGAGCGTGCAGGTCACGCGACCCACGCCACTCACACACGGCCGGCGGCGGGAGCACAACACGGACGACACGGATGACTGAAGATCCATCCGTGGCAGAGCAAGCTGGAGATGAAATCGATCCTGGAGGAGGAAGAGTTGGCTTTTCCACGAAGTAATGGACGTCTCGTCGGGCAGCAAGGATGTCGCTGAAACAGTGGAGGCGGCCGACGGCGAAGACCATAGAGCTGGGCGCGATCGGTGACATGACACCGCCGTACGGAGACGACCGAACGCCGAGGGATACCTTGCTGGTCGCCATGATGGACGACGCGGTTGCGTCGAGCTGGTGGATCCAAGGAAAGGATGGATATGGCAGCCGCCAGGTGCATCCGGTCGGCAGCACCTGATCCAGTCAACAGCGGCGGTGAATCCGGCGATTGTAGGGACATAGAGGAGAGGATCGGGGGATTTTCTTTGTGATGCTCCGTGGGCTGCGCGGGACGCGTGCGTCGGGGACTTGCCGGTGAGGAGCTCCAGCAGGAGCACGCCCAGGGAGTAGACGCCCGCATTCAGCGTGGGCCGCCGGAGCAGCGCTGGCCTTCGCCTCATCCTCCGCTACCGCCGCCTCGTCGTGCTCGTGGTCCTCGGGGAAGGCGAGCGGGGTGTCTGAGCTAGCGACGCCCTCGCTCCTATCGTCATCGGGCGTGGGTTTCTCGGCCGGCGCCGGCCCCGCAAGGGGATCTCCGGCCACGCCTGCTGCTGGCGGCGGCGGCGATTGCTGGCCCGCACGATGGACGGCTGGTCGCCGAGAATGGCGGCCACCGGGTTTTCTTCGTCGGGGATCTGGAGGCCGGCCGGCGGCAAAGATGCGAGGGAGACGCGGACGGCGGCGAAGAGGAGACCGGATGTTGCGTCCTCCGGATCCTGTGAACGAGCAATTCGTTTTTTACCGTACACATCTGGAGCGCGGGTTAATTGGCCAATACCACAGGGACTATTTTGCAAAAACGTGATGACGGTGAGCGGGCAGAAGCAATAGCCGCTTTATTATTAGGAAAAGATTAGGGAAAGATATATATACTAGCAAAAGGGCCCGTTCGTTGCAACGGAAGAAAAAAATAATCATAATCTCCAATGGCATGACCATATTTTGCTGCTTCACCGAGATAGACTATCACTCTCAATTTTTTCCTGAAATCATGAACATTTTTTTGAACTCATGCACATATGTGAAATCGTGAACATTTTTCAAATTCATGAACACTTTTACAAATTTTTGAACATTTTCTAAAATCAAGAATATTTTTTGAATTCATTATACTATTTGCAAACATTTTTTAAAACATGAACATTTCGTTTGTTATTGTTTGTAGAGTATTACTACTCAGATTTCAACCATATATGCCACTCAAAATTCCCCTCGCCCAAAAATTTCACGGCTATTTAGTTGACCATTAGTTGTCTGTCAAGAGACAGTTGAAAAGATGATTTTATCCATGGCCATCAGGGGCATTGCCATCGGGTGTTCATGGCCACCGAGAATATTTTTGTTAAACAATTTTCAGGAGGTGGCACACTATCTGAAATCTTCCTAGCCAAATGATGCATGTACTCATTTTGGAATTAGTTTCACATCCCATATTTTTGGCATGATTATGAGGCGAAAGTCTTAATTAATTTTAAACTGAAAGTGCAAAAAAATGTATTAATTTTATCTTGCAAAACAAATGAAAACTTTGACTTTCTGAACACCAACTCAAGGTGATTATTTACTGCTGCAGTTAACTGTTACAGTATATGCTTGATTGAAATTGGCCTTTAACCGATCTAAACAGGGAGTACATACTGTAGTAGGATCAATGGTATCTTGTTAGCGCTGCTGCTGTGGGATTTTTTCACGCTTGGTGGTTCACTGGTTTCTGAACACCAACGAAGATAGCTTCAAGGAAAGAAACATCATCCTTAACTCGGTAGCTGCATCTGTCCAACGCGCCGGCGACGACTTCCCGATCAAAACTGGGCGGCGTCAGCAACATCTCAGCCAAGAAAAAAAAAATGGCGACGCTGACAGGACAGACGAAAACGGTGGCGACGCCAGGCATCTATGCAAGGTGGGCGCAGCCTCCGGCGGCACCTCGGCCATATCTGGGCATTCCCGATGGCATATTAGACAGAGAAGAAACTGGATATCCGTCGTGCACCGAACAGAGCTGTGGCGCGCTGCCGTTCTTCTTGACTCCATCTTCTTCTTCTTCCTGCACTGCACGGCAACCGGGACTCCAGGAGCGGCGCCGCTACCCGCTGCTCTATCCTGCGCATGCCTTCAGGTCTGCACACATGGCAGGTAAGAGGTAAACTCATCCTCTGTCATGGGCTCATGGCCGCAATCGCAGGCCCTGCCGTCGAGGCATCCCGATGGGTTCTTGTGCCCTCGACATGAACAAGTACTCGCCGCTCACGGAGAAGCAGCGAAACGCCACGAGGCTTTAAAGGGAGCTTGAGAGTTACCTCTACGCATAGCCCGTGCTCGTCGCCACTGACAATAGCGACCAAGGCCGACATATAGGACGCCATGGACAAGGTGCTCGTTCTCGACGCCGCGTACCCACTCCTCTGCTCCCTAAGGTCGTCGAGCTTGTGCTTTGGGCCGTGCTCCCCGACGTCGTTGTGCAACAGGGCCGTTGCCTTGACGTAACTACACATGGAGTGTGCGGCTTTTCCAGCGGTTAGCAACGACGCGGCATACCTCGTAGAAGGTGCGTGGCGGCAGACATGGATGGAAGGCCGAAGCGGCGAGCCACGGCGGCAGCATGAGCAAGGAGGAGGAGGTCAAGCAGAGCCAGGGGAAGGAAGTACGATGTGGAGATAACGTAGGCGAGGGCGACGGTGTCTCCACGAGCGCAGGGAGGTGCGGCTAGGGGGAGGAGGTGCGCGGGGGCCAGGTAGGGAGAGTGGCGGCTGGGCAACCCCCGTCGTGCAGCGGGGAGTAGAGGAACCCGGACAGCAGGACACAAACTTGAATCAGGCAACCAGAGCCGCCACCGGACCAGCAACAGGTAGCCGCGCCGTCCTTACTCTCCCTTCTCTTCTCTCCATCTCACCCCGTCTCTTCTTCGCAGGAGACCGAGTCGCCATGGCCATGGAGCGCCGGCGGGCCCTTGCTCCGCGTACTCGCCCCTCCTTCTCGGGTTCTGGCGTCGGCGGCGATGACATCGACGGGCCCTTGCTCCGCGTACTTGCTCCTCCTTCTCGGGCCGATTTGGTTCTTGACCCTCGTGGTTCAAAGGATAAATTGGACGGGTGCAGCAGCAGCAGTGTTTGCATCGGCTTCTATCTTTTTTTCTTAAGGAAAGAGGAATTTTTTAGGGGTATATCTGGAAAAAGGATCAGTTTCTGTGAACACGAACGTGGGCAGGTGGGACTGATGAGCCAGGCTATGAGCCGGACTGGCCCATCCAGCCGAGCGAGCCTGCTCGCCTAACTCCAGGCTTCCTGCTCGCCTAACTCCAGGCTTCCTGCTCGGGGACGCAGGCTAGTCGCGTACCAAAAATAGAGAAATGAAACGTTTTCCACTTATGAAACGTTTTCCGGATCGATTAAAATAGGGACTGCAGGTTCAATAAAAAAATATAAGGACTTTTTTGCAAAAAGTCTGCGACGGTTAACCCAACGGAAGCAATGCGTGCTTTATTAGTAGGTAAGATAAGATTTGAATATAAATACCAGGATGATGTCAATTTATCCAAAATAAACCAGACAACAATCTGAGATGTAATGGACTCGATTTTGTATTGTCTCTGATATTCAACACATATCTAGTCAATGTGCATTCTGAACCAATATCTTGGTTGTACAGACCCGGATATGGTTTCACAAGAGAAACATCCAAGGTCTCAAAATGAAACTGACCTAACATGCAAGTGCTGATCCAATTAATGATGCAACGGTAATTATATTTGTACGGCAAATAGTAGAAAGACACAAAGGCTCGAGCTTTTGTAATTACCTGTAGAGAAGAACTCCGCCAATGAGCTGACGCAGGGGATGAAATCTGAGTATTATCGAAGTCGGCAACCAGCACGACCACCTCAGCGGCGCCCTGGGGGCGGAGCAGGACCATCTCGTCGTGGTAGCCCATCTTCTCGGCGTGGAACTGGCCGTCAAGGTCGCCGGGCACCATGTAGAGCACGACCACCTCCTTGGCTCTCTGGTCGGCGCTGAAGTTGCCCTCCATCTCGCCGGTCTCCTAGTCCAGGCGGCCCTCGATCTCCTGCGGCAAGGGGATGAGGTCGACGCATCCAGCGTCGGGGTGTAGCGGAGGATGTGCGCCAGCCTGATGCAGCTCCGATGATCTCGGGCACGCAGATGTCGATGCCCGCGCACCAGCACAACCTGGGGGTAGTCGTGGAATCCGCCGACGCGAAGCGCGCAGCCACCACCGTCGTCCTCGTCCTCGAAGGCGGCGACGTCGGTCGGGGAGGAGAAGATGGCCGACAGAGGGGAAGGCGATCTTGACGATGACCACGGCGTCGGTCCTAGGGTTGGAGCGGCCGAGCCGCAGGCAGCATCTCCTCACGTGGAAGAGCGGCGTCAGGGGCGCACGGCCGCGCCGTCGCCCGACAAGAAGCACGCGGAGGCTCCTCTCCTGTCGCGCGAGATTGTGGAGGATCTGGACCTGGAGGAGATCGAGCAGGAACATGACGGAGGAGGCGGCGCTGACTCGAGGGAGTTGGTCGGCCGATGGAGAGCGGCGCGGCAGAGGAGGAGGGGAAAGATGAGTTGGAGAAGGTCCGGAGCCGGCGTTGATTGTCGCCGGCGGTGGAAAACAGCAGTGGTGGAGGCACGTCGGGTAGGGGTGGGCGCGGCGGCGTTAGCCGGCAGTGGCGGCGCCACTGTTGGTGGAGATGGGAGGTAAGGTCGTGCCTCCGGGTCGGTTCTTTTTCTCACTCGTGCCGATTCGGGTTGACTGGAACAATAGGACTATGGGTTGATTTCAGTAAAATATAGGGGGTCCACTGTAAATATGCCGCGACGGCTAGCGGGCAGAAACAATAGCCGCTTTATTATTATTATTACTAGGAAAATTGCCCGTGCGTTGCAACGGGTACGTATTATAGCGATGATCAAAATGGATGAATATTGACAATAACCAAATATCAAAGAAAGACGTTTCGAACATAATAAGAGGAAGACAATAGAAAACTGGTTCGTACACAGAATATATGAACAACTGGGTGCCTTCATCAACAACGGAAAAAAATAACCAAAAAGTAGAGGCTGTGAAACTTCACTTATACAGAAAAGATAGTCTAATATCCTTTAAAAAAAAGATAATCTGATAGTAGTAATCAATGAATTTATACTTAAAATGAAGTTATAATTTAGGAAATCTACTTCCTGATACACCTAAACATTTCTAAGTAGTACAAATTCAGAAAAATGTTAACTCCAGCTTCACTCTGGTTGTACTTAAGCATGTGCACTAATAATTGTTCTCTTAGTTGCCACCATCCTGTATGAAAATATGTCATTATGAGCACAAAACTAATTAGCAATTTGTTGCTTCAAACAATCACATGTTGTGCAATGCTTCTAATTTCCCTGCAAGTCTCCAGCAATTCAATTGGTAAGAAGTTTTAAATGCCTTTGTCATAGTATAATTCACCCAAAATTGATTCTAATTGAAAACCTATTTAAAAATATTGTAGAACGAAATTCCCAGTTAAATTGTAATTGACCAAGGAGTGCTACATTGCTTTGATGAACCAAATAAATAAATACATGGCCATCCACATATATGTGTCAAGTTCTAATGCGTAGTTCATATTCAACATGTAAAATAACATCAACCTTGCGGTGGTTTCTGAAAGGAAAAGAATTACAATGTATGTGACCAGCTGCTAATTACAAGGTGATCTGACACAAACTTAAAATGCTGGATAAACTAAATTGGAAATTACAACAGGAAAAATGCATCTAATTAAAATTTCAACAGTTCAACGTCTCTAGAAAATGCTTCTAATTTAAAAATGAAAAGTACTATATCTCTCACCAACAACTTAGCAACCTATGTCTTAGAACAAATCTAAATTTGGCTAGGAGACCAATTAATGACGCCGGATTCAGATGAAACATGCATGTGTGGATACTCGCAAGTTCTATGTACACGTGCGGAAACCAATTGACGAGGCTGGATTCAGCATGGAAATGCATGGATGCGGTAAAGGCTTACACAACTCTTTATGTTTTGATCAAGTAACTTTATGCATCAATGTCGGTTAACATTACTCTCGCTTCATGTATCCTTCAGATTCAGCTATGGATAGAAGGGCATTGGTACAAATAGTCAGGAAGCATCAACTATTGGCATAAGGTTAACATGAATTTGCATAAACCAATAAAAAACTAAATTATATCTTTCAACAACATTCACAAGCTATGAGCCCTGTACCATAGACCTCAATATCACATGGAGCAAATGACCTAGTGTTGCAACGGGAGAGAAAAATCCACATCTTATGACAAAATGAGAGCGTGAGAATATAAACTTTGTTCAGACATAGGATATTATCATACTACCAGACCCCTTGATGCAGTAATTAGGTGTGATGGAAAGCTGGGGTAACTTCTTCTGAGTTTTGGAGCAGATTATGTTAAAAGATACTCTCTCTGTCCGGAATTACTTGTCGCTCAAACGGATGTATCTAGCACTGAAATACGTCTATATACATCTACTTCAGCAACAACTAATTCCAGGCGGAGGTAGTACATACATATCTATACAAAGAACATCAGATAAATACAGAAATAGAAGCAGGGTAGCAGTAGTTAGGCATATCCTCAATTATGCTGCATGGAGCCAAGTGAAAAACAACTTATGTAGATGAACTACCTTTATATACCTTCCACTTTCAAAATACTTCGCTCTGGCGAGTTTATTTATCTTTGGGGTTGTAAGAGCTAGACACTGGCATAAGCCTGCACATAACGGAACTCGGAATAGTATCTATAAAGTAATATTTGGGCACTGCCATTAAAAACACGTCTTGTTTGAAGAAGATTCATTATCCATGAGATGATCAAGAGAAAATTTTGTTACAAAAAATAGAATAATTGGATGCTTACTTAGCATGTTGTAGCAACCTTGTAAGTGATTCAATGGGACGAGCGCACGAAACATTTCAAAACATGCAGTGAAGAGCTGCCAACCACAGTAATTTTATTAATGTATGTACTATTAGTTGGAAAAGGAAATTGATTTTGTGCCACCAAATGAATGCACATCATCTCGTCCACTTATTCTGGATGGCTAGAAATATGCAATCCTTGTGCCGGCCAATTGACAACAATGGCCCAAGCAAGTTTATACAGATACATAGCAACGCACATAAAAAATGATAAGGAACTAAAGCTAAGAGTACCCCTTGTTTCTTCAGTTTCGTTAGATTCCTCATCTCCAGCATTTTGACCATATTTGTCAAGTCATCATCAGGGCTAAGCCTGGCTCTGTTGTTGGCCTGGCTGCTGCATGCCACAACCATTATATCAATTGGATCAAACAGAAGCAGGCCCTAATTAGTCTGGAGAAAAATATTAGAGGTAACACATACCAGAAGTCCAGCTAGAATATCATGGCAAGAGGATATCAAAAGAACACAAACCACAAAAAAGAGGCTTGGGATAGACCAAACACAGCGACTGTGTTGTCACTACCGGCGGAGGCGGTGCTCCATGAGGTCTCTAGCCGGTCCCTGACCTCCTCGATTTGCTGTTTAATTTACTACAGTCAGATAGATATTTCTATTTGATTCCAATGACCTAGGAAGGGGTAGACTTTTAACATCATGACAAGCTTATAGAACACAATTTATCCTAAACCTATAGTTTAAATCTAGTGATCGAAACATCCATTATCCAATGTGTATAAACACAAACTGTGACTTTGTTTTGTTTGGAATCTTCTTTTCAGACATAACAATATAGACAAGCACAATACTAAATTAGAAATTGTTGTTTTGAAATTAATATGACCAGTGACTACTCCGGCAGAATACACAAGCCATTTTAATTCAAATAAACACAATATACAATTACTGATATAGGTGAGCTGCTTAGAAATGTAATCTACGATCTACCTTGAACTGCAGGAAAGTCAGAGACATTGGTGAATTAATATGCATGAGCCATGCCGGGTCTGCAAATTCAGCCAGTAAAACAACAAAACGCCACTTGTCCAAGCTAAAATCAATGGCTTGAGAAAAAGAAATAGATGTTAATGTACCAAAAATATTAGCTGATCACACTGGAATTGTGTTTTTTACTTGGTTGCGTACTAACACTACCCTGAACATATTTCTCAAAAAAAAAAATACTACCCTGAACATAAGCTCCCAAATTTAGGTGTACTGCTAGGAGTCCAGAAAGTAATCTAACTAATTCGAATATCAAATATTTTCATTCCCACATGTACCGTTATCCTCACGTTTGGTTCACAAGGCCGCTGCCCTCCTGCACATGTCAACGCCTCCAACACCGTCGGCATGTTGCGTCCTTCCGGCCATCTCCCCATTCTTGTCGTAGATCTGGAATACGTGCGCGAGTACTTCTTCCGTGGTGTATGATGTGATTTTGCATGGGCTGTGTATCACATACGCCAGTAGAAGTCCGCCGAGAGGCACAAGTGCATGATCAAGCTAGCTTTGGAAGCAGCCTGATGGATCAATTCTGGATGGATAGAGCATGCACGTACGGTTTTTTCATCGTGTACCTTCGGCTTCGTGTGATCGTGGTTAACCTTGCTGTTTAATAAAATTGATGGCCAACCCATGACATACTAAATGAAAAAAATCTTTCAGTAGCAGCTCCCTAAATTGAAGATTGGACAATTCAACTAACAACTGCAGTTCAGTCAGGGATCTATTCAACTAACAAATTCATGTCTAACCTTGCTGTTCAATTCAAGAAACAATCAACACTTAACAGTATAAACAAAATTGACCTCAAACAGTAGCCAATTGAGCCCAAACAGTGGTAAATCCTAAGCAAGAACAATGCCTCAATGGCCACGAACAAGAGCAGAGAGAGGAGGGGGCGAACTCACCTGAAGACAGAAAGGAGGAAGCTCCATGGGTGGTGCCTCCTGAGCTGCAGCAAGGCAAGGTCGACCCCTCCTTCCTCAAGCATCCAATCCTTGCCTGCACATCTACCATGGAGGATCAAACCAGATATTAGAGAGAAAGGGGGAGAGATAGGGCAGGGGATGAACTCACCCCATGGCCACCGAGCGGAGAGCAGCATCCCGGAGACAGAGCTGCGTGTGGGGGCGCGGTGGGCGTCGGAGAGGAGTCGCCGGAGGCGCCGGAACCACGCCAGAGTGGAGGTGCCCGAAACCCTAGCCATGGTTGATGGTCAACCAGGAAAACGGCGGCGACGCCCAACCCTATTTTGCGCGAGAGAGAGATACGTGGGTCGGGAGAAGGGGGCAAATCCTCGCCGGCATCGGCCGGCGCCCGGCGCAGCACCGAATCGAGCGTCGCCGGGGTCGGTCGCCTCCTGGCAGCTGGGATCGGGAGAGCCCGTGCTCTTTTCTCTTTTTCTCTTGTGGACCGCGGGTTGAATATTGGAAACTACAGGGGGGTTTGGAAAACATCCTGAACGAAGCGTTTTTCCCACTAAAGAAAGGATTGCGGGTTGAATAGAGAAAATAGCAGGAGCTCTTTTGCAAAAACGCCGCGACGGTGAGCAAGCCTACAGAAGCAATAGTCGCTTTATTATTAGGGAAAGATTATTATTATTATTATTGTATTATTACTAGCACAAATGCACATGCGTTGCAACGAAAAATAAATATAATCATATCACTCCTTAGCCCAATAAACATGGCCTAAACATCAAAAAATAAATTGCAGAAAGAAATTATATTGCTCAACTAATCTTTACCTAATAATAAAGCAAATTGGGTTTTTGCCCGTACGTCGTCAATTTTGCAAAAAAGCCCCTCCGTTTATATGAAATTAATCCGCAATCCCTGTTTTAGTAAGCCTGTATATAATGTTACATTTTGCAAAAAAACCCTCCGCTAGCCTCGCAGTCTTATCCATTCCTCTGGCGATGGCTATGGCGACGGCGACGGCGACGGCGACGGGACAGGTTGAGGGCTGCGGGGACGGTGCGGCGAGGAGAGGCAGGTGCTGCAGAGATGGAGCAGCGAGGCGGGGCAGTGGCGGTTGCGCGGCGCGGCGGGCAGAGGCGAGCTGAAGGGTGTGGACGGAGGCGAGCACGCGGGCGCGCGCAAACAGCAGCGCTCCGGCGCGGGCGCGGACGGAGGCACCTCGGAGGGGCCGAGCAACCAGCAACGCACCGTTCTGCACGACGCTGCGTCCGGCGTCACCTCGGAGGTGCCGGAGCTGGCGCACGACAAGGCCGGCAGCTCCTTCGTCGTCCCGCTCGGCCGTCGCCGCCTCTGCGCCTTCAAGCGCCGCAGCGGGCCGCCTGCTTGGATGAGCCGCTCGGCGAGACCCTGGTCGGCGGCCTCGGCGCGGGCGCCGGAGCCTGGCGCACGCCCCCTGACCCGCCGCCCGGACCTGGCGCGGCTCGGGGCCGTGGTGGAGGGCGCGGCGGAGGCCTTCTTCCGCAGCGAAATCCGGCGGCGGCTCGCCGTCACGGCCGTGCTCATCGTGCTCAGCCGCGTCGGCTACTTTGTCCCGCTTCCCGGGTTCGACCGCCGCCTCATCCCCGACTCCTATCTCAGCTTGGCCCCGCTCCCTGCAGGTACTGTCCTTTCCCATTGCATTGGTCCTATCAAACTTTGGACTGCCAAGTATTCATCTCTAGGAAATTCTCTGAAGCCCCATGGATCTTTTTCCTTTTTAATGTTTCCACTATGTTATGCTATGCACCAATTGCCGTACTTCACAATTCTGTTGTTCATCCTTGTGATTCTGGCAGGCGCTTATCGCTTTAAAGAAAGGCACCCAGCTGCTTAAGTATGGCCGCAAAGGGAAGCCAAAGTTTACTCCCTTCGGACTGTCAACTGTAAGCTCATTTCTACAGATGCTGCTCTCCCTCCCTCCATCTCGGTCTGGCAGAATTGATTTTCATGAATGACTTTTGAATTTTATGTCCTGAACTAGATTTTTTGTGGTATTCGATGGCCTTCCTTTCATGTTATGGTTCATGGAACTAGACCACAAATGTCTTAAAAATGGCAACCGTTAGAAAATTTACAACACAAGAACGGAAAACGACATACATTCTAGAGTTCATGGTTGTTGTTTGCACTTCAATGATTCCTTCTCTATGCTCCACAGGATGAATCAAATCTTATTTGGGTCTCAAGCAACCAAGAGAAAAGTTTAAAACTAGCTTCTGTGACCAGGGTTCTCTCAGGACAAAGAACTGTAAGACATTCTGAACAATATGGTCATATTTTACTCTCGAAGTCTTTTTTGTTGTCTCAACATCTGTTGTTCTTTTCAGCTGGTTTTTCAACGTTTTCTGCTCCCTGAGAAGGACCATTTATCCTTCTCTCTCATATATAAAGATGGCAAGCGATCCCTTGATCTCGTATTACAATGGAAACCATTCTTATCTACTCTTTCTCTTCCATTTCTGAATAAATATCATCTTCATTTTGATCTGGTTTCCTAGATCTGCAAGGAAATAAATATATAGAGTATATTTCAAAAATATTTTCATTGAAATTTGCATGATTGAAATTGTTAGAATTTTTTTCGTTGGAGTTGTTTGATTTGTTCCACTGTTTTCCATATGAGTTTCTTAATGATTCCGTTCCACTATATTTAAATTGGAACAATCCCTTTGACTAAAGCCTCTTTGAAATAATATTATTTTTGCATACACCATGGGGTAACCAATAACATTAAGATTGATGGTGTGTCTTCCTGTGGTGCTATTGCAAACCTTATGTCATTAGTCTGCATAGTATGTAAGATATAATTAGAATGCATTTGTGCAATGAAAGATCAAGAGGTCAACATTATTTGTTACGATGTATCTTGGATGTGGTGACCTATCTACAATGACGTATAAGGCGTTTTATACCTGTTGGCTATATATCTCATTTGTGAATGCACACACCAACAAAATCATCCCATCATCAGCGACGATGGCAAACAAGAAAAGTGGCAACACGGATGGGTCGCTTGAGGAATGTGATGATTTATTTTTCCCGGTGCAACGCACGGGCACATTTACTAGTCAAAAGTACAATCTGCCATTATAATACTGAAGATATTACCTGGGCAAGATCCCAGCCAACATGCAATTCTTTGCTAGGAGCGACCAAGAGCAGCGAGCTCATGGCCGGCTCGAACTAGCCAACAAGCCACCTTGTCAGTACTTCTCTATATCTTGGACCAAGGCTGGCTAC
This sequence comes from Thinopyrum elongatum, assembly GCA_011799875.1. Classification (NCBI taxonomy): domain Eukaryota; kingdom Viridiplantae; phylum Streptophyta; class Magnoliopsida; order Poales; family Poaceae; genus Thinopyrum; species Thinopyrum elongatum. The sequence continues at coordinate 232,324,101 of CM022300.1, forward strand.
GCTTTGGCACGATCCGTGGTTACATAATTACAGTGTATAAAGTCCAGCTGCATATGTAGTCATGCGTGAAAAATAAATATTGTTGATTTTCCGTCAAAACAGTCTGCCGCAATAAACAATAAGATTTGACAATAAACAATTACAAAACAAAATAGTCCCAAAATAGCTAGCATTTTTTATCCATCTCTCTCGCTGCCTTTTTCTCTCTCTACAATAATGGTAGCATCACACAACTAACGGCAGCATCAGTACAAAGCAAAACGAACAAAATTGCTCCAAATCTGAATTCCAATATATGAATGTCCCCTGTACAAAGTTTCCCCAAGCAGAGCATAGAAGGCCACACAGCAACATCACCTGAAGCGTCTCTCTCCATACAAAAGCATCGGCACACAAAGCATATAACAAACAAAATTGCCTCATATTCCTTCTCTCTGTCTATCCTCTCACACATGATATAAAATTGCAGGAGTAGCAATCTTATTCTCAGCCGCAGTCATCATGTATATCCTCCAATAAATCTGGTGCCATCTCGTGGAACCTCGCCATGGACCTAACCAACAGCAGCACAGCTCTGTCTTGCCGTACTGGTCGCTCTCCCGCATCCACCACGGCGGCTTGCCCCATCGCTCCGCCATGGCGCCGGCAGCCTCCCCAGCGCTCGACAATGACGCCGGCAGCTTCCCCAGCACTTGGTCACTGCACCAACTGCCATCGCCCCCTGTCAGCCCCTCTATCTCTCGATCTTGATCTGAAAAAATAACAGTGAGAAAAGAACTATTTACCTGATACAAAAAAGGCAATTCTCTGGTGCATTAAAAGAAGCTATTGTGGCAATCATTAAACATACTACAGGAGTTTATAGAAACCTCATATATTCATGGGTAAATCGCAAAGCATCTTTGCTCGATATCCTCTTTATATGATCTGCCAAAATTAGGTGTGCCATTATGCTTGGCAAACTCAACAATTCACTTACTATAGTTCCTTACGTGCTATATTTGGCAACCTAAAAATAAAGTGTAGGGGAGGACATAAGTGTATGTCAAAGGATCATAACCCAAAGTATGCTTAGTAAATTACCACAGAAAAGCACAAACCTGAGTGTGCAAAAGAATTGTTAGCATTTGGGATGGGCATTGATGAAGAACATTTCTGATCTACAATGTTAGATCACCGGGCAACTTGCACTTTTTAGAAAAAAAGTGACCACGAGAAATCACAAATTAGTTCTAGCTCCCTCCATGCCTTTTACATAAATACAACCAAAAAGCAGTGATAGAACCCCCCCCCCCCCCCCCAATTAGTTCCAGCTCCCTCCATGCCTTTTACATAAATACAACAAAAAAGCAGTGATAAAAACTCCCCCTGTTAGACATTATTACGTAGCTTCTGTAGATAGTATATATCTTGTATTTGTACGGTTGACGTACGTCTATATATATGAGATAGCCACACCCGTGTTGGGTGTCGAGCAGTTTCCCAAACCCTAAATTTAACATGGTATCAACCCAGGCCGGTTCTACGTCTTCCGCTGCCCCCGGCGCCGCAGCCACCGCCGCGGCCGGCCTCTGTCTCGCCGTTCCTGTCGTCGCGTCCGCTGGTCTCGGTGTACTCCGGCCCATCCTCCATAGTCGGTGCCTCCTCGGGTCAGCCGCCGCCGCCGCCGCCGGACACGTCCGCCCCACCTCGTGCACGCTGCTCCGGTTGTGCACGCTGGATCAGCTCGTGCACGCTGCTCCGGTTCCGCATGCGCCTGCGATGCTCAATCCCTACAGCGACTTGGATCAGCTCGTGCACGCTGCTCCGGTTCCGCATGCGCCTGCGATGCTCAATCCCTACGGCGACTTGGATCAGCAAGTGCACGCTGCTCCGGTTCCGCATGCGCCTGCGATGCTCAACTACTCGCCTGCGCTCGCGATGCAATACGCGGTTGCGTCAATCCGTCCTGCGCCCACGATGCAATACACGGCCGCGCCTTCTGCTCTCTACAACGGTGTGCCGTCCCACTACACCGCGCCTACTGCTCCCTACAACGGCGTACCGTCTCCCTACAGCACGTCTGCAGTGCCCTATGCGGCCGCGCCTGCTGCCCCCTACGGCGATGTGCCCGTGGTGCCCTACAGCGCCGCATCTATGATGCCCTACAGTGCGCCGGTGCTGCCCTACGGTGCTACTGTGCCGCCGGCCTACGGCGGGTACCCCTCGGCTCTTCCGACTGCGCCGCACTATGGTGCTCTTTCACCGGTTGTGGCTCCCTCGACGGAGCTGGCTCACGGTGCATCTGGTGGTGCCCCGCATCAAGGTTACAACACGTCGCCCTATCCTGTTGCACCGCCTCCACCGGATCATGCTGCCGCTGCTGCGCCGTTTTACTTCGCACATCTCATCCCTGTGAAACTCACAACGGATAACTATCTGTCGTGGCGTGCGTAGGTGTTGCCGCTTCTCCACAGTCGCTACTTGGACGGCTTTGTTGATGGCACACTGTCGTGCCCTCGGCCGTATCATCCGGGGTATCATGCTTGGGTGGCTCAGGATCAAGCCATCCTCTCTGCTATACAGTCATCTCTCACGGAGGGGGTCTCGTCACTGGCCATCTTCGTTGCTACGTCTTGGGACGCGTGGACGGCTCTTCATACCAGTTTTGCTTCGCAGTCCCAGGCGCGTGCTCATGCTATTCGCACGGCGCTCGAGGAGATGAAGCTTAATGACCTCACCGTCACTGACTACTTCAACAAGGTGATGGGTATGGCTGACACACTTGCCTCCATTGGCAAGGCTCTTGGTCCGGAGGAGTTCACCTCCTATGTGCTCAATGGCCTGGGAGACGACTATGATAATTTGGTAGAGAATATTAGTGGTCGTGACACTCCCATCCAGCTGCGTGAGTTGTATGCGCGTCTTCTTGCCACAGAACAGCGCATCCAGGCCCGCCGCTCTACGCCGAGTTTCCCTTCTGCCAACGCTGCAACGCGTGGGAAGGGCAAGCCCTATAAGCCACCAACTGGTGGCAAACCTCCACTGACCACGCCTAATCCGCGGAACACCACTACCTCCACGGGAGGTTGAGTTTGTTCCTGCTTCCCTTCATGTGGTGCTCAGGTCCCTTGCCAACTGTGTGGTCTTGATGGTCACCTTGCTTCCCGTTGTCATCGTCGCTTCAAGAAGGATTTTTTGGGAATCAGGAATAATGGCAAGGTTAATGAGAAGTAGGCTTCCTTGGCGAGTCATGAGCAAGGGCATACTCCTTCCTATCCAGTTGATGCATCTTGGTACATGGATACGGGAGCTACCAATCACCTGACTAATGAGATGGGCAAGCTCTCTACACAGAAGCCGTACCGTGGACATGATCAGGTTCGCACCGCTAACGGGGAAGGCATGCACATCTCACATATTGGTCAGGCATCACTTCTTACCAGTCGATCAAAACAATTACGTCTTCTTAATGTCCTTCGTGTTCCCTCTGTTTCACGTAGTTTGTTGTCAGTTCCTAAACTTACTCGTGATAATAATGTTCTTGCTGAATTTCATCATTTTCATTTTTTTGTTAAGGACCAGGACACGAGGGACTTACTTCTTAGAGGTCGACTGCGCCACAATGGTGTTTATGCACTTGACGTGCCACCAGCTCCTAGTGCTTTCAGCGGTGTTCGTGTGTCTTCGACGCATTGGCATGTGCGCCTTGGTCATCCTGCCACTCCCATTGTTCACCATGTACTTCATCGTCATGAGCTTCCAGTCGTGTCCAATAAACATGTTGATGCAGTTTGTGATGCCTGTCAGCAAGGCAAGAGTCATCAGCTTCCTTTTTCTGAGTCGAGTCATGTAGTCAATAAACCGCTTGAACTAGTGTTTTCGGATGTATGGGGTCATGCCCAAACCTCTGTTAGTGGTCATAATTACTATGTCAGTTTTATTAATGCTTACAGTCGGTTCACTTGGCTTTATCTTCTTAAACGCAAGTCTGATGTGTTTAATGTTTTCTTGCAATTCCAAGCGCATGTTGAGCGTCTGCTCAGCCACAAAATCATTCATGTGCAATCCGATTTGGGGGGGGGGGGCGAGTATCACAACCTCAATGCATTTTTTAATAAGCTTGGAATTACGCATCGTGTGTCTTGTCCTCATACACATCAGCAAAACAGTGTAGCTGAGCGTAAGCATCACCATATAGTTGAGACTGGTCTTGCATTGCTTGCTCATGCCTCCGTTCCTTTCCGGTTTTGGAGTGATACTTTTTTCACCGCATGCTTTCTCATTAACAGACTTCCTACACGACTCCGTCAGATGAAAACGCCACTTGAACTCTTGCTGAATGAAATTCCTGATTATACGTTTCTCAAGGTCTTTGGGTGTGCATGTTGGCCACATCTTCGTCCATATAACCAACGCAAGTTGGAGTTTCGGTCTAAACAGTGGGTGTTTCTTGGTTATAGTTCTCTTCATAAAGGGTACAAGTGTCTTCATGTTCCCTCTAACTGCGTCTACATCTCTCGTGATGTGGTGTTTGATGAGAATGTTTTTCCTTTTTCCGCACTTCCGGTGACTTCCACCACTCCCACTGCACCTGAGAAATCTGTTTTACCTTTACCTGGTCAATTTGTAGATGCTACAGAGAACCGCAGTATTGTTGGTGGCTTGCAGTACTTGACTATCACACGGCCGGACATCTCCTATGCGGTAAATCACGTGTGCCAGTACCTTCATGCTCGTGTTCGTGGTCGTGGAGTCGTGCGATTTTTTTTTTTCCTTGAGGCGTCTCGCTGTAGACGCAGGCTTTTTTTAGTTCTGTTTAATCGGTCATAGGCGCAACTCTTTGCCATCCGAGTTGTGTAGTCTCTCCTTTAATTCCTTCCTGCATATATTTATGTCAATCTGCGTACGTCCGTTCTCTCGTCAAATGCCCGTGTGTTGCAACGGGAGAGCACCGGTTCCTATGAAGCATGGTTGGCCGAGTAAAGAAACCGTGTCATAGGACAAAAAGCAAATAACTATTCTTCGTTTTTGGCAAGCAAAGGCATCTAGATAACTATCCTTCCACTACAGTATGATAAAAGCAAATAACTTACTGTGCAAATGGCTCAAGTCAGTTAATTAGGAACTTCTTCATATTAACCAACTCTTCACGTGCAGCAACAACCATCATCTCAAATATGCTGAGGCTTGTCTATAAAGGCAAGAACAAAATCAAGTTTAGGAACATCAAAAATTAATTAGAATGAGAGTAGTACGCTTGATGGCATGTGGCAAGCATAGAATACTCAGTCTCATTCTTGTACGGAACAATCAAATGCAGCAACGTGGCCTCCTTTATGACTAACTTTTGCGGGATTAAAAGAGCTACATATGTATGACTAACTCCCACGGTTACATGCTTGAGGTGATGCTATCATTCTGTCAGTATAATAGTAGAAATCCTCATATCCTCTCGCAATGAGCAGAAATATAATTTGTATGTACATGTTTATGTTTTTTGTGCCAAGAGAAAACCATTATGGACATGAAACATAATCAAATCAGCTTGATTTCTATTTATCTTGTTTACGTCAGAAAGAATTCCATTTGTATGGTCTATCTGTACAATTATAAGGCTAATGGTTAGAATGAATGAATTTATTTTGGGGAACAATAGAACAGATGATTTGAAGAGTATATGCTCCACCACTTTGGTGAGGACACACATATTGCTTATTATGCAGGATAATAGAAACAGGCAGAACGTCTTGCCTCAGATCTGCAGCAGTATTACTGTACCATATCTCATCAGTTCAAAGAACAAATTGGAGTGGTGCGCAGTAATACTTTTCTTAAGGAACTTACTTTGCATGTAAACTAATATCTAACAGAAACGCATCTTCAGAGCCACCTAATAGCTCAGCTGACTTCAATCTAGACCCCAACTGTACCATACAGGAAAACAAAGTTGACTAAACCACACAAGAAGAGAGGATTTCAATATGATGAATTCGGTGATGGAACACCTTTTGGTGAACTTGGCGCGCCGAGCATGGATCCGATGGGGGGAACTCGAGGAGGACCCATTCCGGCGGTGGGGATGTAGATCCAGGCGGGGGAACTTGGCAGGGGCGGCGGCGCTGGGAGGTGCAACCGACGGGGAAGTCGAGGAGCGGCCGGATCCGCAAGTGCTGGTGACGAACGGCGGCCGAATCGGGCGCTCGGCGACGGGGAGTGGCCGGCGGCGCGCGATGAGGAAGGGCGGGGCAAGAGGTGGCGGCACGCTGCAGGCGGAGATGGGATTTTTTTAACTCAGGCGGAGATGGGATTTGGATGGAAAGTCGTGCGCGGCTGGGCATTTTTTTCTTTTCTCTCGCGCGTACCGCTTCGGGCTGACTTATGAGGAGGACTGCAGGTTGAATACCTAAAATAAGAAAGGTTTTTTTTTGCAAAAGCGCCACAACAGTGAGCGGGCAGAAGCGATAGCTATTTTATTATTAGGGAAAGATATATAATGTATATACTAGCAAACATGCCCGTACGTTGCAACGGGGTAGAAAATATCTCGCACCAAGAATCAAGCTCCCTTTCATAGTGAGAGACTCATTCATGGTCTCTAACGGTGGAGGCGCCATAGAAGGCATCGCAGTGGTAGCCGTGGCCATCCATGATGTTGACATGTGCCCTGGACTGAACTCTGGGCGCGTGAAACAAAAGGACGGCTGAGATCTCTCAAAAACGATTCGGGAAGAGGGGCACGATCGTCCTTTTATGTCGGCGTAGAGCCGTGTACGAGCCCGCACTGGCCCGTTTACTTTTGTACGTTGAGGGTATACAGGTATTGTACGTGGGCGTTTTGTTTTCCCGTGTACTGTACGGCGGTTGTGGGCTAGCATGTGTCAAAACTTCCAAAAATGTCCCGTCCTATAAGAGGGGGGGCCACCATCGGGCGCATCGCCCCCACCATTTTCCCCCAAATCGCCTCCCTCCCTCCTTGCCGCATCGTCTCCCCCTCGTCCCCCTCGCCCCACCACCGCACCTACTCGCTGAGCCCCACCGCCTCCCTCTCTCCGGCCGGTTCTCTCAGGCTCCGATGGAGCAAGCTCGTTGCGCTGCCGCCGCTACGCACGGAGATGTGGTCGACAAGGAGGGCGCGGAGACCGCGGCAGATGCCGTCCAAGAAGTGGCCTGCGTCGGCAGTGCGGGAGATGCTACAACCGCAGTCGCTGGATTGGTCGATGCGGTGGCGGATCTGGAGGAGAAGGGGGTGGCGGGCTTTGACTCCGTCGTGCCGGACCTGGAGGTGAGGGCGTCTGGCAACGCACTGGATGTACGTGCGGAGGCCGACGGAGGTGGTCGAGGTGGTAATGCCTCTCATTCCCCTCCTTTCATAGTTAGTGTTGATAAGTAGAAGATTTAGTAGATAGGGTTTTTTAGTAGATTTGTGATTGAACAATGCACCCCCTTCTGCTTGTTGGTAAATCATAATGAGAGTTAGGGTTTTTTGTAGTAGATTCGTGCTTGAATGTACAGAGATCATAATGAGAGTTAGGGTTTTTTTATTAGAACCTTGATTGTTGCATGTGCTCAAATTTTGTTCTGTGCTGGATATGTTGGTAGATTTGTTTTGGATATTCCCTCAGCGGGCCACGGCAGGGGCTAGATTATTGAACACATCCGTGCATGTAACCTTACAAATTAGTTTTGGGGTTGAGCAGCCCCCCAGTCTATCAATTAAAGTTGATATTGTACAAATTAGGTTAAAATATTACTTCATTAAATTCTATCAATTAGTTATTGAAATGAACACATTACGTCTAACTAGTGCACATTTTCAAAATAGTTTGGGGCTTTCCTTCATTATCCATGAACTAAATTTTTAGGTAACTTTATTTTTTATCTGTAGGTTTTCTGTAATTATAAAGTTAACCATAAGTAGGTTTGCTAGACATGCAACTATGCCACATGAGCAACTCATATTAAATTGTTTTTGCATAACTCCATGCATGAATGTCATATGAAATAGTTTCACACCTAGCACCAAAAATTATAGTTTCAAGGACCAGAGTCAGCATGACCTAAAATGATAGTTTGACCAAGCTAGAAATGTAGAATGCTTGACCTTTGGATACTGTATAATTTTAGGTAATTAGAAGGACATTGTAGAATGCTTGATCTTTGCATACTCTGTTATGTAGTTAGTAGTAATTGAATTACTTATATATTGCAGGAAGAGGAACCTGTGGGCAGCAAGAGGAAGTGGCCATGACTGGGTTCAAGGACCCGTATGATTCTGACTATGACGACGACGACGTGTGTGAGGTAACCCCAACTTGAAATTTTGTTTGTTTATTAATTTGTATGACATGTTGTTTGTTGAAAAAGCCCTATATGAATGCCTCTAAATTGGATTTTTGTGTTATTTCTTCATTAAAATCATAAGGTTGTGTTGTTTGTTCATTAATTAGCTGTAAATGGGATATTTGTGGTCTTTGTTCATTAAACCATATATGAATGCATATAAATGGAAATATTCTGTTGTTTGTCCATTAAATTCTTCTAAAATGGAAATTTTTGTTCTATTTTCATTTAATTCCTCTAAATTGGAATTTTCTGTTGTTTAGTTCAGTATAAGCACTATATGAATGCCTCTACATGGGATTTTTTTTGTAGTTTGTTAATGAAATTGATGTAAACGGTAATTTGATGTTGTTTGTTTAATTAAATTACTGTAGATGGCTATTTTCTTTGTTTGTTCATTAAATTCCTGTAGATGGCAATTATCTGTTGTTTGTTCATTACATTCCTCTAAATGGGAAGTATATGTTGTTTGTTCATTAAGGCCTTTATGAATGCATAATGTATTTATGCAATTCATTTGTGTGTGCAGTATGAGTCTGGAGATGATGTGGACGACGGGAACAAAGAGTCCTTCATTGAGAAGGAAGCCCAGAATATTAGGGAGAAGGGGAAGGCGGCGTACTACAAGTGGAACAAGTTCATGTGCCCATACTGCACCACTAAGCCAAAGCCCAAGGATGGGCTTTATGAGCACCTTATGTCGCATGCACGCAGTACATCGACGAGTGGGGAGGACATCAAGATCAGGGCACATCATGCAGCCCTCCTGAAGGCTCTGGGTCCCATCTAGTAGCCCTCCATGATCTAGATGTTGTGAAGCTGGAAGTGGTACTCATCATCAGTATATGTGATGATGTTTTACTTTTGTGCAAGTGCATGTGGTTGTGAACTGTTGGAAGGTTGTTCTAGCTGAAGTATGACAGACTCTAATTAATGTAGTATGTCTTTGAACTAGATCTACTGTCTAGATGCACTGGATTCTGTTTAGCTATGTTTTGTTTCAGTGTATATATTCTGAGTTTAATTGCTGCGATGATCACACTTGCTGCTTCAATGTTGCTTCACTGATCAGACATGCCGCATAGACTTCCCATGCTGTGGCCATGTACGACATGCTGTGCCCCTTTTGCAAAGCCTACCAAATCATAGATTGTGGCCATGTTCCAAAACTGATGTGTCCTGAATTTTGGTAGATGGGGTTTAGTCAAGTTAGTGCTAATTGTTCAATCTCACATATTCCATCATTCCATCAGTTGAATAAGCAAATAGAGCAACAACAGAGCAAATATTCCATCATTTCATCAAATGTATGAAGGAAATAGAATAGAAATATAGAAGAGTAATAAAATAATAGTTGAAAATGGTGTGTGCAAAGAACAACAATTGAATTAAGATTTAATGGATTTTTGTAATAAAGGGGTGAAATATAAGAAAAGAAATTATCCTAATTATTTGAATTTGTAAACTGTAACTGATTTATAAGAAAATAAACGAGAAAAATGTAAAAATCAAAAAGGTGTGTGTGCAAAATATAACATTTGAATTACCATGGAATTTGAAAACAGTATGTAAAGAAAATGTTAAAAAAGGAAAAGGATGGGCCAGTCCAACCATGTAGACGGACGCGTGGTTGGGCTGGCCTGGGACAACCCATCAAATTTGGCCCACGGCTAAGGCGCGTCGGCCAAAGTAAAAGGTGGTGGTAGTTTAGTCCCACCTCACCAAGCGAGAGGCGCCCGCACCGGCTTATATACCCGGCTGCGAGTGGCTGGGCAAGAACCTCTCTGAACCATACAACATCTGATCGGTCCGGTTATCTCTATGCCCTATGGGGCCTACTAGCAGGAGTAATTAATGCTCTACACGGGCCTGCATCCTGGCCCATATGTTGAGCTTCTAGTCATATGCAGGCCGTGGAGAGCAAAATCTCCTGTTAGTAGGTGGCATTTTTTTTGTTATGTTTTCATCTGTCACATGATTATTTGTCCTACAATTACAAATGTTTTTTTTATAAAGTACACATGCCTTATTTACATGGGTTACAAACTAAAATACATGGACTTGAGGTTTTCATAAATTTGCATCATTGAATTTTCCATTTGAAATATATTACAAAATTTTGAAATTTATGAAAATCTAAAATATTGCAGTGAATTTTTTGACCTTTTTGAAATGACCCCAAAATTGTTCCAAAATAGTTGTGTCATTAATTATGGTACATGGGGTTCAGTTAATGGGGTTTAGTAAAGTTAGTGATAATTGTTCATCCTCACACATTCCATGATTCCATCATTTGAATAAGCAAAAAGATCAAATATTCCATCATTTCAACAACTATTCCAATAATAGAGCAAATATTCCATCATCAAATGTGTGAAGGAAATAAAATGTAAATTTACAAGAGTATTATAATAGTAATTTAAAAAAATGTAGTTAACAATGCCCCCTTGAGGTATAGTCCGATGTTTTGAACAGTCATTCTACAGGGTAGTATAAATTAAAAAAAATCAATAAAATGTAAAACCTTCAAAACCTAACTATGTTTGTGTAAGAGATCATGTGTGCAAAATTTTAGGTCATTTAGAGGAGGTCAAAAAAATCACCACATTGCGGAGGGACCATTTGGTCTCACTTAAGCCAGTTTTTGTAGAAAGGTGATTTTTTTTACCATCTCCGAATGACCTCAATTTTGTTATACATGGTCAAATACATGTGCCAAACATGACTATGAAATAAATTGCAAAGAAAATTGTAGTTTATAATGCCCCTTAAGGTATAGTCCGATGTTTTGAACAGTCATTCTACAGGGCAGTATAAATTCAAAAAAATGTAAAACCTTCAAAACCTAGCTATGTTTGTGTAAGAGAACATGTGTGAAAATTTTGAAGTGAATTACAGGAGGTCGAAAAAATCACCACATTACGGAGGGACCATTTGGTCAGTTTTTGTAGAAAGGTGTTTTTTCCAACCACCTCCAAATCACCTCAAATTTTGCAGCCATGATCTCTTTCATAAACTCAGAAAGAATATGAATATTTTCCATTTTTTAGAATTCTATATATTTTATAGTGGCTTTGTGAAACTCAAGTACATACCTCGGACTTTACCTCAAGCGGACAATGGGAACTTCATTTTTCTTGAAATTCCTTTGATAATCATGGTCGCCTACTAGCTGCATAATTCACACACCACAGCCTGCATACGACTAGAAACCCAATCATATATGGGCCAGGATGCAGGCCCGCAGGGCAAGTATATATGCTGCTAGTAGGCCCCATGGGGCAGAGAGGGACTAGGTTAGGCAATGTGCTGCCTGCTTTAGAGAGGAACCTGAGAGGGATAGCTCAGCCGGGTATATAAACCGGTGCGAGCTCCTCTCACTTGGAGATGTGGGACTAAACTCCCACCACCCCTCGGCTGTGCCCGGCTCGGCTATGGCTTGGGCCCAATTCGGGTGGGCTGTCCCAGGCCAGCCTGACCCGCGCGCTGAACTATTTCACTTCTTAATTCTTACATTCTTTTCTGTTTTATATTTTCTTTTATTTCACTTCTTGATTCCAATATTTCTTTTAATATTTGTATTTAAAATATTTTAAAATCAATTCTTTTTTTTCTTTTATTTGTTCTGACAGTTATAAAATTCACAAATGTACGAAAAAATGTTGTGTTCTATTTCACTTCTTCATTGAAATATTTCTTTTCTTTTTATATTTGAAATATTTTAAAATCAAATCTAGTTTTTCTCTTTCATTTCTTCTGATAGTTTTAAAATTCAAAAAATGCAAGATAATATGTTGTCTTTTATTTCACTTCTTAATTCTAATATTTCTTTTCAGTTTTCTATTTCAAATAATTTTAAATCATATCTACTTTTTCTCTTTTATTTCTTCTAACAATTTTTAAAATAAAAAATGTATGATAATATATGAAAATTTCCTTTCTCTTTCCCACCACTTCTTCATTCTAATATTTCCTTTAATTTATAATTGAAATAAATGGACCAAAATGGCCATGCCCACATGGTGCCAAGAGTTGGAGTTATCTCATGGATGCCTCCACATGCACCATGTACAAGCACGACCATTCGGGGCTGCCGGAGGGCAAGTCTGAAAGAGGTTTTTTTTCTGGTCCCACCAATTGAGCCCAAACTCTATGCACACCCTAGGATGACCATGTCAAGCATGCATGACAAGTATCGTTGATTTTCGACACTTGATGCATTTTCTAGGGTTTTCCCGGTGAAAAAAAAACCCTAAAACACTACCCGGACGTGACGCAATGTGCGTTTGCGTCCGAATTCGTGCAGACCTTGCCTGTGGGACCACATTGGCCATGCCCACATGGTGCCAAAAGTTCGGGTCATCTCATGCATGCCTTCACATGCACCATGTGCAAGCATGACCATTCGGGTCTGCTGGAGGGCAAGTCTGAAAGAGGGTTTTTTTCTGGTCCCACCTATTGAGCCTAAACTCTGTGCACACCCTAGGATGACCATGGCAAGCATGCATGACAAGTATCGTTGATTTCCGACACTCGATGCATTTTCTAGGGTTTTCCCGGTGAAAAAACCCTAAAACACTGCCCGGACGTGACACAATGTGCTTTTGTGTCCGAATTTGCAGACCTTGTGTGTGGGACCACATTGGCCATGCCCACATGGTGCCAAAGTTGGGTCATCTCATGCATGCCTCCACATGCACATGTGCAAGCAGGACCATTCGGGTCTGCGGAGGGCAAGTTGAAAGAGTTTTTTTTCTCGGTCCACCAATTGAGCCCAAACTCTGTGCACACCTAGGTGACCATGGCAAGCATGCATGACAAGTATCGTTGATTTCCGACACTCGATGCATTTTCTAGGGTTTTCCCGGTGAAAAAACCCTAAAACACTGCCCGAACGTGACGCAACATGCGTTTTGTGTCCGAATTCGTGCAGACCTTGCCTGTGGGACCACATTGGCCATGCCCACATGGTGCCAAAAGTTTGGGTCATCTCATGCATGCCTCCACCTGCACCATGTGCAAGCAGGACCATTCGGGTCTGCGGGGGGCAAGTCTGAAAGAGGTTTTTTTCTTCTGGTCCCACCAATTGAGCCCAAACTCTGTGCACACCCTAGGATGACCATGGCAAGCATGCATGACAAGTATCGTTGATTTCCGACACTCGATGCATTTTCTAGGGTTTTGCCGGTGAACAACCCTAAAACACTACCCGGACGTCAGAAATCAACGAAAATTCGCATGAATGCTAGCCATGGTGCACTGAGGGTGTGGAACAAGTTTGCCATGGTGCACTCAGTACATGCCCAATGTAGACTCTTATGTTAGGGTTTAGTGTTTTACTGTTTTTTTACATGTCCTAAATCAACGAAAATTGACATGCATGCTTGCCATAGTGCTCTGGGGGTGTGGATACAAATTGGGCTCATTTGGTATACGTTAAAAGTTCATTATTTTAAATAAATGTAGTTTACAATTTGAATTATTTTTATTTTATATTTTTGAGGGTTTTTTTAGTGGAATTATATTTTTGAGGGGTAGATTTGCAATTGGTGGGATAAAAGTTGAAGTGGCCCACGTTCGGAAGCCCACAGTTGTGGGTATTCCATGCACGTCGATCAAGGGAGTAGTTGCCATATTGTTACACTTTTTCAGAATCGTGCTAATCCCAATCTCCCTAATCCCTCAGATTGAGGAACACGTAATGCCTCCCGTCAACAAAGGAAAAGAAAGATTATTGACGTACGCTCCCAGGAAGTTACGGTGACCTAGGAGATATTCCTCTTATATAGTTTGGATAACCTCGTGCATGTCACCTCCTATCGCCGCGTCGACGACAGCTCGTCCGTCGCATCCGCCCTTCACGTGTTGCCGCCGTTGACGAACTACATCCACGCCGCATCGTCCCCTACTTCCATCTTAATCCAACATGCAAGTAAGTTGGCCGCCATACCCCGTTGATAGCAACATAGGTTGTCCGTGTTATAGCTTGGAGGGCGCTAGGTTTTGCAGATCTGTTGTAATTAGATGCGTTTGATTACATGCGTTCCAACTAGATGGCATAGATGAACTTGATCTTTTGTTTTTTCATAGCATGCTACAATAATTTTGTTTCCCTATCCGGCTAGATCTACTAAATCTCTCACGAACTTTTAGGTCAGATTGGTTATTGTTCATCTTTGTATATCAACTAGCATGGTCCAATTCTATTTTCATAGATCCAATTTATTTATTCATAGCCGGCTTAATGAACTACATATCTCAATCACTTAAAGTAAACATTGGTTATGTTTATGGTTCTCACGTAGTTTGGTATTTCATGGTGCGAATAAAACATTAATGAATAATAGATTAGGGTGCGTTTGGGAGCAAAGTATTTTTGGTGTTTTTAGGACTACTGTGCGTTTGGCTCAAAAAATTATTGTAGTTTAATATACTGTGGTACCTCTCATACTGTAGTTTTTCTGTAGTATTTTGAAAAGAGGTCCAGACCACTTTTTTTAAAAGTGGTTGCCTATTGATGTCTGCATGTCTCGAACAAAGCTAACTTGTTAAATAGTTTGGGCCTTAGAGCACACTTTACACATGAGGCTTACTATTGCCAGCCAAACGATTCGGTGGACTTGACAAAACTGAGAAAAACTATGGTTTTTGAAAACCATAGTATTTGTTGCCCACTCATAAGAATACTGTGGTTTTAGAATACTTAGGTTTTTCAAAAAATGTGCTGCCAAACTAAGTCTTAGTTGATGATCAACCTCACGTAGGTAGCATTGATGTACATTCGATTAGGTTTGTTGCATTATGTCCAATTTGCAACTCATGTACTGGACCTAAGAGTCATGCATCACGTTCAATCTATTATAAATGCCTTGTATTCTTCTTTTGTTTGCTTTACTATTGCTTTTGTAAACAAGTCTTTTCTTTTTTCAACAGGATGGACGAACTGAATGGAGAAATTGTGTGCGCTGTTGAAAAATGGTGCAAACTGATGACCGCTCTATCTGGCGCTCAACGCGCTAGACTCGCCGAAACAACATTGCGTAGCATGATGCAGATGCCATCGATTAAGAAGCGTACACTTTTGATAAGGTACATGGTTGAGATTTTTGATCCCACCACGGGAAGATTCATTGTAGAAGAGATGGTTGGTGAGGTGTCTCTTGGTGCCGTGGACGTCGAGTGCATCTTCAACTTGGACAACCAAGGACTGTTGGCAGCAGACATTCTCAGTGAAGAAGGTGAGGACATTAAAGACTGGGTGCCGCCTCAATTTCTGAGTAAGTCTACATGTAATATCGTGATTGATGATCTCATTGCAGACATCATTAAAAATAAATCCGCCGATGACGATTTCCTTCGGAAAGTAGTCCTTGTCCTGCTAGGAACAGTTCTTGCTCCCATGTCGAGCAAGATTGTCCCAAAACAGTACTACGCGTTGGTGGATGATGTGAAACATATTTCCAAGATTAATTGGAATGCGTTCACCCTCTGTGTTCTCCTCGACTGCTTTCGCATTGTGAGGAAAGGCAAACACCTCCGACAATGGCCCAAGGGCAATTTAGCTCTCTTGCAGGTACACCTACCAGACTTAATTATAGCATTGTCAATTTTTTAATCATAACAAATTTATCTTATGTATATTACTAACTATAAATCTTTTTATTTATGCAGTACTTGTACTGGGAGAAGGTGCAACCTCTGGAAGGTGATTGTGTTTTCAATCCCAACTTGTCCATACAACCTCTGATGAGAAATTGGACTAAAGCTGCAGCCAATAGGAGAGATCGTTTTGATTATGACAACGGTCGCAGCCGTGGTAACGTCAAGGTATTTCATTGTGTTCTGTCAATCTTATATATTTTGTAAGTTAATAATATTTTTGTTCTGGTTCATTAGATGTACTTGTATTTCACATGCAGGTCGAAGATAATATAACCCAAGAATATAGGGCGCGGGAGGCCAAAGTCCCAGAAGATGCTCTTTCACAGAAGCCAAAACCCAAGCCCGCTAGTGCCACCGCAAGGAAGTCCAAGGCTGCGATATCCGCGGATGAGATGATGAAGGCTATAATGAAGCGGTGCATGGAATACATACACAACCAGATGAGGCAAATCCCTGATCTAGTCACAGAGGTGACACTCCCTAACTTTTATGTTTACAGTATGTTTGTAGTTACAAAACCATGCATGCATTAATTAATTTATATTTGTATCGCAGAGATTGTTGGAGAAGTTGAACAAAGAAAGTGTGATGTACATGCATATGGCTGCAGAGACATCTGGTAAAAATGATGCAGATGATGAAGTGGCTTCGTTTCAGAATGGTCCGCATGAAAAAAAAGAATTCATGGAGAAGGAAGACAATGACTCCGACGGTTCTGAAGATCCGGTCATTGATCTGACGCAGCCAGAGGAAGATGTTGCGTACCAGAAAACCGTAGATGAGGAAGTATAATCTGATATTATTGTGTTGAATTTCCTTGTTTAATCTTTTTAGTGTTTGTGAAGTAAACCTAACAATTTTTTTTGTGCCAACCAGAAAACCCCAGCTAAGAAAAATGTTCAGAATGGTGCTTCACCTACGAAGCCTAATGATGACATTGGTGCAACACTGGAGAACTCTTGGATCGTTGGTAATTCTTCTCAAGCAGGTTCATCCGACATAGACATTAGTGCAACTTCTCTCACCAAGTTCATGGCTAAGGCAAAACCAACAAAGGCTACAACAAACGGCAAGGAAGACGACGTTACGTCCGGGAAGCGGAAGCGGACCGTTCCCAAGAAATTTGAATCCCCATATGCACTTGACAAGCCAAGCAGGCGTGCCACCCGTGGTACTCGACCCTCGGGTACTACTACCACGAGTAGAGGTACCATTCTACCTTTCTTACTGTGTTTTTTAGTACTAGTGCATGTATTCACCATTGTTGACGTTCATATATTTCATGCAGCTTTGGTATATGACAACGATGTCCCGGAGGTTGTGGTAGATGAGTTAACGCCAGAACTAATTGATGCAGCTGTTTCATTTGTGGAACTAGCTTCTCGGTGCGAGAAGAACAAGAAAAAAATAGTTTACTACAATGCAAATGGCAACGCTCTGAGTTCGGAAAGGCTTCGACCGGTACTACAACATAAATGGCTGTCGGATGATGTATGTACTATTTGCATGTCCTGTTATTTCATTGAATAATATATGTGTCAAGTTTGAATATGTAATGTCGTTATATTGTATGCAGGTTATTGATGCTTATCTGGAACACTTGGCGTTGCGCGTTGGTCATGATCGCGACCTCTATCCAGCATGGAGGTCCAAATTCCTTGTAGATCGTGCTTTGGCACGGGACAATTCAGTGCCGTCGAGCTGCAACATGGATAGTGCGATTGCAAAAGCTGGAGCAGTTGCTAGAGTTCTGTAAGAGTATACTGTGCGTGATAAGGTACGTTAAGTTATAACTTGTTCAATGCATGACATTTGAAGAAGCATTTCCTGTAAATACACAACGTTTTCTTACACTGTAGAGGTATATCCCGTTGAATATCGGTAATACACACTAGATGACCGTGGTAATGCACATGCGGAAGCAACAATTCCAAGTTCTGGATTCGCTCTATCCTCTTGAGCTGTCAATCGAGACTATTGAAGCACTGGTACTCTCACCAACATTGCTAGTATTGTTCGTACAAATTGTTTTATGGTTCTCAATTGACATTTCCCTTTTTACAGTGGCTCGCTATAGCACAGGATATGCTAGAGGCAAACTGTATTACACCAGGGAAATATCCAGACGTGACAAAGTGGCCTATCAAAGAGTACGACATGCCACAACAACAAGACGGGTGAGTTAATGATACATCATTATCTAATAACAACACACATGTTCGTATGGACTGTGACTAATGTTTGCATGTATATTAGGAACTCTTGTGGCCTTTTTGTGATTGAATGTCTGGAGCATTGGGACGGGGACCGAATGACGGGCCAATTTTCCCAAGTTGGTTGTTATCTATGTTTGTACTCTAGGTACTATGTTCGTATAACTACTGGAATTGATTTAACCTTTATGTAAAAATTTGCAGGACTCGGTTAACGCAAGGAGAAGACGTTTCATCGCCGAGTTGATTTTTTTCACCTACGAACACAATGGAATGTGTGGAAAAAAAATCGCGACATTGCAAAGAAAAGACGCGCGTGAACACTTCATAAATGATGGAAGATTCAAGTTTGAGTGCTTCGATTTTACTCCTTTAGCAGATTTCGGGACCATGAATAAATTTGCTTTTATACAATTTATGTAATAAAGAGGTTACCTTGAATATTGTGTGGATTTTTTTGTTGCTTATGCATACATGTGTATGTGTAATGCTGTGGCACAATTTGATCGAACGAATATAATTTTTTTGCTTCACTCAACAGTTGCTCTTGCTAAATATTTTTCGTAAATGCACATTTTCTTTTGTTTCATAATTGGTACTTTTCTTCTACAATTTTTTCATGCTAGTCTAAAAACGACAATCATAAGAAATATTTTTCTTCCTTCTTTTACAACTAAAACTTCCTCTTTATTCATTGGTGATAACACTTATATCTTTAAGTAAAAGAGGAAGAAGCTCATTAGGAGCAATTTCAATCTACTCACTACAGAATTTAGATCTACCTACACTAGCTAATTCATGAGCAACAACATTTCCTTCTCTACAACAGAATTCAAACCCAATTGAACTAAACTCACATGCCAAGTGGTAACAATCATCAATGATGGCTGTTGCATTGCCCGCATACTGACCGTCCTTGTTCATAATCTCCATTAGTTCCAGGTTGTCAGAATTAACGACTAGCATGTTACACCCTGCCGAGGAAGAGATTTGTAAACCAAATTTAAGAGCCAATGCCTCTGTACAAAGAGGGTCATAACATGACTCTATTAGTTTGTTCCGAGAAATAATAAAATGACCTATGTCGTCTCGTATGACTGCTCCCATGGCTCCATCCGTTCTTCTTTAGTGCTGCCTTTGGGTCAGATGCAATAACAAAATTTTCTGTCAATCTTTTTCAATATGACTGTATACATTTTCTGTAATATTATCCTTGGCCGTTAAGCTTCTTAGTGTTATGGTCTTGGAGTTACACTATGTTACCTACTTGTTTAATACAACAAGTCTTTTATTGCTCCTTTCCAAAAGTAAAAGGTTCATACACCAAGAATAGAGTTCAACCTCGCACGCACATTGTACATGCATACATACCAAGACACTTGAACCAAAACACACTTTCAGAACCAAAATCACGATAGGTCAAAACCATAGGATGCCATAATGTGAAGGCGATACTGCCACCAATTTTACGTGATTTAATTTCCTACTCACCACCTCTTGTTTAGTATAGCCTACTACCAATAGCTGATGGTCCACAAAACTGAAGCAAGTCTTCTACTCTTCTTCCTGCACCACATTTCTACACATGATAACAGAGAGGATAAGTTAAAGAATGATAAGGTAACAAAAATAAAAAATGCATGCAAACACATACTTCTTATTTAGTTTGCATTTCTTGCTGCGTTTAGTGTGTCCTAGCATTTTGCAAGCTTCGCACCGGGTTTTGATCTCATCGAACGAAAGTGGTCTACCATTTTTGGACAAAGGGCGGTTCTCATCAACCTTTGTTGCACCTTTGCTTGATACTTTAATAGGATCTTGAACTGCAACTACGTTGCCTTCACCATCATCTACATATTCAACTACCCACTTATTGAGATCAGACATTTTCTTGCTCAAATTTTCTTTTAGCATATCATACTCATGGCTCTTAGCTATCACAGCCTTCAAACTCTCCTCTAACTGATCCCACAATGCTGGGTGTTTGCATGTCGCATGCATAGCTTCTGACGCTAACACACTCATGATAACCCACAAGTATAGGGGATCAGTTGTAGCCTTTCTCGATAAATAAGAGTGTCGAACCCAACGAGGAGCTAAAGGTAGAATTTATATTCCCTTCAAGTTCTATCAATCACCGATACAACTCTACGCACGCTTAACGTTCGCTTTACCTAGAACAAGTATGAAACTAGAAGTACTTTGTAGGTGTGATAGGATAGGTTTGCAAGATAATAAAGAACACGTAAATAAAAGATAGGGGCTATTTAGATAAAGAAACAACTAAGTTAGTTTTAGTAGAGAGCTCTTTGTCACAAGAAAGTTATTTGTCCCTAGGCAATTGATAACTAAACTGGTAATCATTATTGCAATTTTATATGAGGGAGAGGCATAAGCTAACATACTTTCTCTACTTGGACCATATGCACTTATGATTGGAACTCTAGCAAGCATCCGCAACTACTAAAGATCATTAAGGTAAAACCCAACCATAGCATTAAAGTATCAAGTCCTCTTTACTCCCATACGCAAACAACCTACTTACTCGGGTCTGTGCTTCTGTCACTCACGCCACCCACCATAAGCGAATCATGAACATATTGCAAACCCTACAGCGGGGATCCCTCACGCTTGCGTGACACGGAGAGCACCATAGGACAGCACCAATAATAAAACATACAACTCAAACCAATCATGATCATCAATCAACCCATAGGACAAAACGGATCTACTCAAACATCATAGGATAGCCATACATCATTGATAGCGTTGAGCACCATGTTTAAGTAGAGATTACGGCGGGTAAAAGAGGTGTTACACCACTGCATAGAGGGGAAGAGAGTTGGTGATGACGGCAGCAAAGTTGTTGGTGTAGATCGCTGTCACGATGATGGCCCCGACGGCGTTCCGGCACCACCGGGAGAGTGGGGGAGAGAGCCCCCCTCCTCCTTCTTCTTCCTTGACCTCCCCCTAGATGGGAGGAGGGTTTCCCCTCTGGTCCATGTCCTCCGTGGCGGCGGAGGGGCGGGAGCCCCTCCGAGGTTGGATCTTTCTCTCTGTTTCCTTCTGTTTCTGCGTTTCTGTTTTCTGAGCTTTCACCGTTTCTTAAATTCTCGGAGATCCGTGATGTTTGCTTGAACTACGTCGGTATTTCCCCAAAGAGGAAGGGATGATGCAGCACAGCAACGATAGGTATTTCCCTCAGTGATGAGACCAAGGTTATCGAGCCAGTAGGAGAACCAAGCAACACTACGTAAACAACACCTGCACACAAAGAACAAATACTTGCAACCCGACGTGTTAAAGGGGTTGTCAATCCCTTTCGGGTAACGGCGCCAGAAATTGGCAAGTGAACGGGAGATAAATTGTAGTAGATTGGATAAATAGATCGCGAATAAAATAAAGTGCAGCAAAATATTTTTGGGTTTTTAGAAATATAGATCTGAAAATAAAAGTGGCAAATAAATAAAAAGGCAAATAGCAAAATAGATCTGAAAAATATATGATGAGAAAATAGACCCGGGGGCCATAGATTTCACTAGTGGCTTCTCTCGAGAAAAATAACATACGGTGGGTAAACAAATTATTGTTGGGAAATTGATAGAACTTCAAATAATTATGACGATATCCAGGCAATGATCATTATATAGGCATCACGTCCAAGATTAGTAGAACGACTCCTGCGTGCATCTACTACTATTACTCCACACATCGACCGCTATCCAGCATGCATCTAGTGTATTAAGTTCATGGAGAAACGGAGTAATGCAATAAGAACGATGACATGATGTAGACAAGATCTATTTATGTAAAAATAGACCCCATCTTGTTATCCTTAATAGCAACGATACATACGTGTCGGTTCCCCTTCTGTCACTGGAATCAAGCACCGTAAGATCGAACCCATCACAAAGCACCTCTTCCCATGGCAAGAAAAATCGATCTAGTTGGCCTAACTAAACCAAAGATTGGAAGAAGAAATACGAGGCTATAAGTAATCATGCATATAAGAGATCAAAAGACTCAAATAACTTTCATGGATAAAAACATAGATCTGATCATAAACTCAAAGTTCATCGGATCCCAACAAACACACCGCAAAAAGAGTTACATCAAATAGATCTCCAAGATACCATTGTATTGAGAATCAAAAGAGAGAGAGGAAGCCATCTAGCTACTACCTACGGACCCGTAGGTCTACAATGAACTACTCACGCATCATCGGAGAGGCACCAATGAGGATGATGAACCCCTCTGTGATGGTGTCTAGATTGGATCTGTGGTTTTTGGAACTTGCGGCGGCTGGAATTGATTTTCGTCGACTCCCCTAGGGTTTCTGGAATATTGGGGTATTTATAGAGCAAAGAGGCGGTGCGGGAGGCGGCCGAGGTGGGCATAACCCGCCTGGGCGCGCCTGGGGGCCCAGGCGCGCCCTGGTGGGTTGTGCTCCCCTCGGAGCCCCCCTCAGGTACTTTCTTGGCCCAACTTGTGTCTTCTGGTCCAGAAAAAATCACCAAAAAGTTTCGCTGCGTTTGGATTCCGTTTGGTATTGATTTCCTGCAAAGTAAAACACAAGCAAAAAACAGCAACTGGCACTGGGCACTATGTCAATAGTTTAGTCCCAAAAAATGATATAAAGTTGCTATAAAATGATTGTAAAACATCCAAGAATGATAATATAACATCATGGAACAATAAAAAATTATAGATACGTTGGAGACGTATCAACACCCCCAAGCTTAATTCCTGCTCGTCCTCGAGTAGGTAAATGATAAAAACAGTATTTTTGATGTGGAATGGTGCCTAACATGTTCATCACATATTCTTTTCTTTGTAGCATGGACATTTGGACATTTATATGATTCAAAGCAATAGTCTAGTTTTGACATGAAGATTTCAATACTCAAGCATATCAACAAGCAACCATGTCTTTCAAAATATCAACACTAAAGCAAGTTATCCCTAGCCCATTATGCTCAATCATTGATCCATTCATGAAACACACTCGCATATTAGCTACACCCAATGCTCAAGTACGATCATAGTGCCCCTTAGTTGGTGCTTTATAAGAGAAGATGGAGACTCAAAATAAAATAAAAATTGCATAAAGTAAAAGAAAGGCCCTTCGCAGAGGGAAGTAGGGATTTGTAGAGGTGCCAGAGCTCAAAGCGAAAAAAGTAGAGATAAAACATTTTGGGTGGCATGCTTTTCCTGTCAACGAAAACGATCAAGTAGTTCCCAATACTTTCCATGCTAGATATATCATAGGCGGTTCCCAAACAGAAAATAAAGTTTATTCCTTTTTCCACCATACTTCCACATTCCACGGTTAACCGAATCCACGGGTGCCGTCCATACCAACACTTTCCAAGGAATTTATTATTTGACAACATAAAGTAAATTCATTTTTCATTTCGGGACTGGGCATCCCTAATACCTTTGCCGTACTCTCGTGCAATGACAAGTGAATAAACACTCACCTTGAGAATAACACATCTAGTATGGAAATATATCAGCCACCCCCTACCGTTTCATGAGCGGTACGAGCACACAAAAGAGAAATTTATTTTGAAATTAGAGATGGCACATACAAATTTGCTTAGAACGGCACGGAAATACCACATATGGGTAGGTATAGTGGACTCATATGATAAAACTGGTTTAAGGATTTT
This sequence comes from Thinopyrum elongatum, assembly GCA_011799875.1. Classification (NCBI taxonomy): domain Eukaryota; kingdom Viridiplantae; phylum Streptophyta; class Magnoliopsida; order Poales; family Poaceae; genus Thinopyrum; species Thinopyrum elongatum. The sequence continues at coordinate 232,347,970 of CM022300.1, forward strand.
GGATGCACAAGTAGTGATCATACTTAGTGCAAACCTTAAGGCTAGCAAAAGATTGAGAAGCATCCAACCAAGAAACGAAAAATCTCATAAGCGAGCATTAAGCATAACTAACACCGAATAATGCACCACAAGTAGGATGTAATTTCATTGCATAACTATTGACTTTCGTGCTTGCATAGGGAATCACAAACCTTAACACCAATATTCTTACAAAAGCATAATTACTCATCAACATGACTCACATATTATATCAACATATCGCAAAACTATTACAAGGAATCAAGTTTATTTTGTCCAATGATCTTCATGAAAGTTTTTATTATATCCCTCTTGAATATTTATCACTTTGGGACTAATTTCATTTGTTACTTTTGATAGCTCAAACAAATCTAAGTGAAGAACATGAGCATAAAAATTTCTTCTCTCAAAATAATTTAAGTGAAGCAAGAGAGAATTTCTAAAAAAAATAAAAAAATTACTAACTCTCAAATAAATCTAAGTGAAGCATGAGAGCATTTCTTCAAAAATACTAAAGCACACCGTGCTCAAAAAGATATAAGTGAAGCACTAGAGCAATTCCATAGCTCATAAAGATTTAAGTGAAGCATAGAGAGCAATTCTATCAAGTCATAGCATAATTTTGGCTCTCTCAAATAGGTGTGTCCAGCAAGGATTCATGACTAAAAATAAAAACCAAAACAAACAAAGACTCATATCATACAAGACGCTCCATGCAAAACTCATGATATGTGACGAATAAAAATATAGTTCCAAGTAAAATACCGATGGTCGTTAGAAGAAAGAGGGGATGCCACTCGGGCATCCCCAAGCTTAGTTGCTTGCTTCTCTTTGGATAATGGCTTGGGGTGCTATGGGGCATCCCCAAGCTTAGTCTCTTCTTACTCCTTATTCCTTCATCCATCGTAATCTCACCCAAAACTTGAAAACTTCAATCACACAAAACTCAACAAAACCTTCGTGAGATCCGTTAGTATAAGAAAACCAATCTTTACTTTAAGTACTATAGAAAACCCATTCAAATTTTGTTCTTGCATTATATCTACTGTATTCTAACTTTACCATGGCTCATACCCCCCGATACAAACCATAGATTCATCAAAATAAGCACACAATGCAAAGAAAACGGAATCTGTCAAAAACAGAACAGTCTGCAGAGATATGAATTGTTCTAATACTTCTGTAACCCCAAAAATTCTGAAAAATTAGGACAACAGAGGTAATTTGTATATCAATCTTGTGTAAAACATTCAGAATTTTCGTTGCTTCTGTGAATTTCTAAAATTATTTTACTGGACGCAAAATTTTCTGTTTTCCAACAAGATCAAATCAACTATCACCAAAGCTATCCTAAAGGATTTACTTGGCACAAACACTAATTAAAACATAAATAACACAATCATAACAGTAGCAGAATTGTGCAAACACTCAAGAACAGAAAGAAAAAGATGAAAATAAATTTTATTCATTGGGTTGCCTCCCAACAAGCTCTTTCTTTATAGCCATTAAGATAGGCTTGAGATTTTATTGATGCTCACATAAAAGACAAGAATTGTAGCACAAAGAGAGCATCATAAAACATGTGACAAACACACTTAAGTCTAACATACTTCCTATGCATAGGAATTTTATATGCAAACAAATTATCAAGACAAGAAACATCAAACATATGCAAAGAAAAGGAATAAAACATTAACGATCTCATCATAACAAGAGGTAATTTAGTAACATGAAAATTCCTACAACCATATTTTACTCTCTCATAATAATTACATGTAGGATCATAATCAAATTCAACAATATAACTATCACATAAAATATTCTCTTCATGATCCACATGCATGCAAAGTTGACACTCTTCCAAAATAGTGGGATTATCATCAAATAAAGTCATGACCTCTCCAAGCCCACTTTCATAAAAAAATCATAAGATTGAACAATCTCCAAATATGTGGGATTATTTTAGCTAAAGTTGACACTCTTCCAAACCCACTTTTAATATTATCGCACACATATTCATCATGAGGTTTAAATAAATTTTTGAGATCATAAGAATCATTATCACCCCAATCATGATCATTGCAATAAGTAGTGGACCTAGCAATATTAGCATCCCCAAGCTTGGGGTTTTCCATATTATTAGCACAATTGACATTAATAGAATTTATAATAACATCATTGCAATTGTTCTTTTCATTCAAGGGGCTATCATGAATCACTTTATAAATTCCTTCGTTTAACACTTCATCACAATTTTCAGATTCATAAATCTCAAGCAAAACTTCATAAAGATAATCTAGTGAACTCAACTCACTAGCAATTGGTTCATCATAATTGGATCTTTTGAAAAGATTAGCAAGTGGATGAGGATCCATATCAATAGATTTTTAGCAAGCAAAGATGCAAGCAAATAGAAGGCACATGGAAACACAAGCAAACATGAGATCTGACGAGAAAAAGGCAAACGAAAAAGGGGGCGAATAAAACGGCAAATGTTTGTGAAGTGGGGGAGATGAAAACAAGAGGCAAATGGCAAATAATGGAAATTGCAAGGAGATAAATTTTGTGATTAGGAACCTGGTAGATGTTGATGATGTCTCCCCGGCTACGGCGCCAGAAATTCCTTTTGATGTTTGCTTGAACTACGTCGGTATTTCCCCAAAGAGGAAGGGATGATGCAGCACAACAACGGTAGGTATTTCCCTCAGTGATGAGACCAAGGTTATCGAACCAGTAGGAGAACCAAGCAACACTACGTAAATAGCACCTGCACACAAAGAACAAATACTTGCAACCCGACGTGTTAAAGGGGTTGTCAATCCCTTTCGGATAACGGCGCCAGAAATTGGCAAGTGGACGGGAGATAAATTGTAGTAGATTGGATAAATAGATCACGAATAAAATAAAGTGCAACAAAATATTTTTGGGTTTTTAGAAATATAGATCTGAAAATAAAAGTGGCAAATAAATAAAAAGGCAAATAGCAAAATAGATCTGAAAATATATGATGAGAAAATAGACCCGGGGGCCGTAGATTTCACTAGTGGCTTCTCTCGAGAAAAATAGCATACGGTGGGTAAACAAATTACTGTTGGGCAATTGATAGAACTTCAAATAATTATGACAATATCCAGGCAATGATCATTATATAGGCATCACGTCCAAGATTAGTAGACCGACTCATGCCTGCATCTACTACTATTACTCCACACATCGACCGCTATCCAGCATGCATCTAGTGTATTAAGTTCATGGAGAAAAGGAGTAATGCAATAAGAATGATGACATGATGTAGACAAGATCTATTTATGTAGAAATAGACCCCATCTTGTTATCCTTAATAGCAACGATACATACGTGTCGGTTCCCCTTCTGTCACTCGGATCAAGCACCGTAAGATCGAACCCATCACAAAGCACCTCTTCCCATGGCAAGAAAAATCGATCTAGTTGGCCTAACTAAACTAAAGATTCGAAGAAGAAATACGATGCTATAAGTAATCATGCATATAAGAGATCAAAAGACTCAAATAACTTTCATGGATAAAAACATAGATCTGATCATAAACTCAAAGTTCATCGGTTCCGAACGAACACACTGCAAAAAGAGTTACATCAAATAGATCTCCAAGAGACCATTGTATTGAGAATCAAAAGAGAGAGGAAGCCATCTAGCTACTACCTACGGACCCGTAGGTTTACAATGAACTACTCACGCATCATCGAAGAGGCACCAATGAGGATGATGAACCCCTCTGTGATGGTGTCTAGATTGGATCTGTGGTTTCTGGAACTTGCGGCGGCTGGAATTGATTTTCGTCGACTCCCCTAGGGTTTCTGGAATATTGGGGTATTTATAGAGCAAAGAGGCGGTGCGGGAGGCGGCCGAGGTGGGCACAACCCACCTTGGTGCGCCTGGGCCCCCAGGCGCGCCCTGGTGGGTTGTGCTCCCCTCAGCTACTTTCTTGGCCCAACTTGTGTCTTCTGGTCCAGAAAAAATCACCAAAAAGTTTCGCTGCGTTTGGACTTCGTTTGGTATTGATTTCCTACGAAGTAAAAAACAGCAACTGGCACTGGGCACTATGTCAATAGGTTAGTCCCAAAAAATGATATAAAGTTGCTATAAAATGATTGTAAAACATCCAAGAATGATAATATAACAGCATGGAACAATCAAAAATTATAGATACGTTGGAGACGTATCAATCCGTAACTCCGATTGGGCTAAAATTTTAACATGATTTTAATCCGGATATTATCTTTCTTGCGGCCGAAGAAGGGCACCAACTGCCTTACGGGGTGGCCATAAGCCTCCTAGGTGCGCCCAGGGTAGGGGGCGCGCCCCTAGGGCTTGTGGGACCCTCGGGCATCATCTTGTGTTGATTCTTTTTCCCAAAAATCACATATATTCCAAAAAAAATCTCCGTAAGTTTCTATCCCGTTTGGACTTTGTTTGGTATGGATATTCTGCGAAACAAAAAACATGTAACAATTAGGAACTAGCACTGGGCACTGGATCAATATGTTAGTCCCAAAAATAGTATAAAAAGTTGCCAAAAGTATATGAAAGTTGTAGAATATTGGCATGAAACAATCAAAAATTATAGATACGATGGAGACGTATCAACTCACCTGGCTATATTTCATTCTTTCCTCTGCCCCAGTCCAACCAAATCCCAATAGATCGCTTGTGCGCCTCGCCGGCAGTCCCAACCTTGCTTCTTTTGTGAACCAAAGAAGAACTAAACACTTAGGTATTTCAGATATATTCATGTACTTCAGTACATGGAATATGTGCTTGCAAGGTAGACCCTTTTGTATCATTCTTCTGAAGCTGCACCTTATAGTATTTGCGGAATTTTCTGGTGTATACTCTACCCAAAAACGGCTCTTCCGGTTATTCTTCCAAGACACGACGAACCGATCTGAATCGTCTCCGACCATTCTATCTACAATCTCCATGCTGCCAATTTTTTTAAGATCATCTTGCAACATATAGAAGTTTGCTGGAGTGAAGACGTGAGAAGAAGCTACCTCAAGTTCCCTGGAGCTAGTAACTGGCACCAGTACAGCCTGTGAGGCCGTGTAGTCATCTCGCGCCTCGTTCTCATGGATACGTACTACGGTGTTCTCATAGTGCAAAACCATATCCACCAGGGTCATTTCACCGTCTAGGTGGAGGTGCAGGCAGGAGTTCAAACTTCCACTCCTCTGGTTGCTTTTCATGCCAAGCCAAAACCCCTCTGTCAGATATGTTGCGGCCCACAGTCTCCTCTTCTTATACATCCGCCTCATCCAAATTACTGTTTTTTCTGATTGCCATCTTTTCGCAAACGCGTGCCATCTCTCCTCAAATGTGGCCGTGGGCGTGGTGTAGTACAGAAGAGTCCAGAACTCATTCAACGACTTGTGACTGAGGTGAATCTTCATATTTTTTTTATATATGCCATGTACATATACGATGCCAAACATCTGGCAAGACTTCGTGAATTGCCCTGATCATCGCAGCATCGGCGTCCGTGATTACACTCTTCGGCATCTTCTGACACATTGCCTTCAAAAAAGTTTGCAGTAGCCACACATATGTCTCTTCGGTCTCATCCGAAACTATGGCACAACCAAAAACAGTAGTCTTCCGATGATTGTTAAGACCAACAAAAGGTATGAATGGCATAGCATGGCGATTCATCTTGTATGTGCTGTGAAATACAATCATGTCACGGAAATCCTCATAGTCCTGACGAGATTGGGAGTCACACCAAAACATTCTATTCAGATGCCCATCCTTATCTAACTTGTACTCGAAAAAGAAGCTAGGATCCCTCTCTTTCCTACTAGCCATGATGCCTATGGATGTCGCAGCATCACCTTTTGAAACCAGCTTCCTCTTCTCCCTGGAGCAAAGGTTGTATATATCACGCCTCATAAACCCAACACCATCGTACCATACATGTTTGCTGGTGAAAGAATCCATAATAGTGTGAGTTCTAATCCCTGCGGCTCTCATTGCCAATATCTCAGCTTTCTGGTACTCTTTGATTTTTCTGTGGGACCAAAGAAAAGGTACTTCATCCGGTCTTGCTAACATATGACTGTGCTTGTCCTCAAAACTACCAACATACCAAACCCCACGCTTTTCGTCAAGCTTCAAGGCCAGGTGCGCTTCGCAGTGGCAACATGTCTCGGGTCTGAGCCTACGGGTGCGTCCTTCCTCGGTTAGCAACTTGCTGTCACGTTTCTCTTCTCTGGAACAAACATATCGCCTATAGTTCATATGATGTGACTCGGTTTTGCTATATCTGACCTTATCCTTTCTAATGCTGAAACCATTATCTCTAGCATAGCTATTGTAGAAAACGAACACAACTTCTACAGACATAAAAGTCATTTCTATTATCTTCCTGAACATATCCCTCTTATCATCTGCATGGGCAGTATCTTGGACATTCTCTTTCCCCTCATCTTCTGTCACCTACACAATGAAAACATAGACAGGAAAACAAAATTTTGTTGTTTAACATTACTTCCATACAACATTCATTACATACATACCTCACTCTTGTTGACCGACGACTGCGACTCCCCAGAATCAGGTGAATCTACTGATTCATCATCAAGGCCTGTCTCCGCATCGGATTCACCGTAATAGTCGTACGCATTATGAGATCCTGAAATTAGCTGAACAATTCAACACAAACAGATAGTTAGTTATAATACAATAGCATCATCTCATACTTTGCACGGCATCAAAAATTTCGACTTCCGTACCTGACTAATGTATTCTTCATCCGAGACATCGGAATTGTTATCCTCATTATTATCATCCACATCCATCTACAAATTTTAAATATAGAAATATAATGAGGTCGGATGTCACTCACATTAACAAATACTACATGATAATGCCACTCACATTAACATCTTCCCGTTCGTTCGCATTCTCTGACCAATCTTCGTGCTCTGAATTTTCATCATCTGACCAATCATCTATTCTGTCTTTCAAAAGCTCTCCGAACTCCAAATCTAAGTCTATATCAATTAACCCACTGTCTGCCATTTTCTGCAACAATTAATAAGTATCATCACACATGTAAACAATTCCAATAATGAAGTACACAACTGATAGCTCGCCATTAGCAACGTTAAGTAAACTACCGCAATCTAGGGCTTTCAGACCGTGCACACAACTGACGCCAACGACCAGCGCCCATGGCTCATCCCTGGTTTCCACAGCGGTCGTCAGCGATAAGGTACATGAACCCTAGTAAGCAAGATGCCAACGACACCCGACGTGATCTATTACGATCGCGAGGAGCAGCACTACCGAAACTAGATCCGAGATAACCTTCGCCGCCGGATAGCTAGGTTAGCCGCCGCATCAAATAACGATGGATGACCTGCACACAACCGACGCCAACCCACACTACCTTAACCCTAGACAGAACAAACCCACATCAGCCGCCGTGATCACTTTGTATCACCAGGAACACTACCGGAACAAGATCTGCGATAGCCTGCGCCGCCGGGAAGATAGGTTAACCACTACCACGAAAATGGCGGCAGTTCGTTAGATGCTGCCGCGAGCGAGACGCGGGAGATGGGATGCGGTACCTGGGAGCGCTGGAGGTTGACAACGGTGCCGCTGTCGGCGGAGATCGCCGGGGACGAGATCGCCGCAGCCGATATTCGCAAACAACCTCAGCTAGGGAACTGCGTGAATGATGGAGCTAGTTTCGGCAGGTCGTACGTGGTCGTGGGGTCGTGCGATTTTTTTTTCGAGAGATGGTACTGTACCTATACGGTATGAGTACAAGGGGTTATGCGGGGCTTGGATAAGGGCTACAATGGGTTATACGGGGCTTGGATATGGGCTACGGCGGGCCGGAGAAAAAAAAACTGGCGGGGGGCAAATATACCCCTCTGGCGTTGAGTCAGGGAGGAGCAGGGAAGCAACGCTCATCGGTCATAGGCGCAACTCTTTGTCATCCGAGTTTTGTAGTCTCCTTTAATTCCTTCCTGCATATATTTATGTCAATCTGCGTACGTCCGTTCTCTCATCAAATGCCCGTCTGTTGCAACAGGAGAGCACCGGTTCCTATGAAGCACGGTTGGCCGAGTCAAGAAACCGTGTCATAGGACAAAAAGCAAATAACTATTCTTCGTTTTTGGCAAGCAAAGGCATCTAGATAACTATCCTTCCACTACAGAATGATAAAAGCAAATAACTTACAGTGCAAATGGCTCAAGTCAGTTAATTAGGAACTTCTTCATATTAACCAACTCTTCACGTGCAGCAACAGCCATCATCTCAAATATGCTGAGGCTTGTTATAAAGGCAAGGACAAAATCAAGTTTAGGAACATAAAAAATTAATTAGAATGAGAGTAGTACGTTGATGGCATGTGGCAAGCATAGAATACTCAGTCTCATTCTTGTACGGAACAATCAAATGCAGCAACGTGGCCACCTTTATGACTAACTTTTGCGGGATTAAAAGAGCTACATATGTATGACTAACTCCCACGGTTACATGCTTGAGGTGATGCTATCATACTGTCAGTATAATAGTAGAAATCCTCATATCCTCTCGCAATGAGCAGAAATATATTTGTATGTACATGTTTATATTTTTTGTACCAAGAGAAAACCATTATGGACATGAAACATAATCAAATCAGCTTGATTTCTATTTATCTTGTTTACGTCAGAAAGAATTCCATTTGTATGGTCTATCTGTACAATTATAAGGCTAATGGTTAGAATGAATGAATTTATTTTGGGGAATAATAGAACAGATGATTTGAAGAGTATATGCTCCACCACTATGGTGAGGACACACATATTGCTTATTATGCAGGATAATAGAAACAGGCAGAACGTCTTGCCTCAGATCTGCAGCAGTATTACTGTACCATATCTCATCAGTTCAAAGAACAAATTGGAGTGGTGCACAGTAATACTTTTCTTAAGGAACTTACTTTGCATGTAAACTAATATCTAACAGAAACGCATCTTCATAGCCACCTAATAGCTCAGCTAACTTCAATCTAGACCCCAACTGTACCATACAGGAAAACAAAGTTGACTAAACCACACAAGAAGAGAGGATTCCAATATGATGAATCCGGTGATGGAACACCTTTTGGTGAACTTGGCGCGCCGAGCATGGATCCGATGGGGGGAACTCGAGGAGGACCCATTCCGGCGGTGGGGATGTAGATCTAGGCGAGGGAGCTTGGCAGGGGCGGCGGCGCTGGGAGGTGCAACCGACGGGGAAGTCGAGGGGCGGCCGGATCCGCAAGTGCTGGTGACGAACGACGGCCAGATCGGGCGCTCGGTGGCGGGGAGTGGCCGATGGCGCGCGGTGAGGCGGGCGGGGCAAGAGGTGGCGGCACGCTGCAGGCGGAGATGGTATTTTTTTTTTGAACTCAGGCGGAGATGGGATTTGGATGCAAAGTCGTGCGCGGCTGGGCTTTTTTTTCTTTTCTCTCGCGCGTACCGCTTCGGGCTGACTTATGATAAGGACTGCGGGTTGAATACCTAAAATAAGACTGGCTTTTTTGCAAAAGCGCCACGACGATGAGCGGACAGAAGCGATAGCCGTTTTATTATTAGGGAAAAATTATATATATATATATGACCACATGCTGACACAAGGTCTACCGGCCGCTGCATCCGTTATCCGTTTCGGCTAGAGGTTACATCGCTCCAAAAGTGAGCATCACACACCAACTCTACCCATCTCGGCCATGTGCACGTCAGTTGGACCACCAGAAGTGCCGTCCCTCGCGCGCAGCCTTTCCCTGTCATGCGAGCTGCCAAAACTCATCATTACCCATCCATAATTTCCCCACCTCCCGCTGTGCACGAATCTTAGAATCAGGACATGCGGCTGTGATAGATGTGTTTGCAGCAAGCTATGGTATATATATACACACACTAGCAAACATGCCTGTACTATGCAACGGGTAGAAAATATCTCGCACCAAGAATCAAGCTCCCTTTCATAGCGAGAGACTCATTCATGGTCTCTAACGGTGGAGGCGTCATAGAAGGCATCCCAGTGGTAGCCGTGGCCATCCATGATGTTGACCTCCGTCTTGTAAAAAGCAGGAGTATATATTGTTATGTAAGACAATATTATATGCAATTATTTTATTTTCCAAAAAAGATGGAACCTTAGATTTGGTTTCCCAACTGCGGCTACAAGACAGATGACTACTTTAGAACCGAGAGGAATGGTATAAATCAGTTGAGGCGAACATTAATTACTTTTATCTATTTTAAAATTGGTGCACTGCTGTGATAAAATGATAATTGCAGCTGCTTCTTACATCAATCTCTGGCAGGTACAATAAATTTCTCCAACAAACATTTGACATCAGAAGAAAAAGTGCTCTCTTCTAGACTAATCAAACAAATAGGCAGAAGTTAATAATATGACATGATAGCTAAACGTGATTGATCTCAAAGTTCTTCACATGTTTCAATGGGAAATGAAGCCCAGTCAAACAGTTCTTGAGCACCTCAGGGGACTTCAACAATGTCTTGTCCTTCGACGGATTGCAGCTTGTAGCGTCTGCAAAAACAAATCCAATTTTCAGGATCATTTATTAACAGAAAGTTGAATGGAGGAAAGCGTAAGCAGTTGATCATGTGCTCCTCCAAACTTCAGATAAAGAAATGGTTGGCTTTCTTCCTGTACCCTGACATTCTTGGCAAAAGATGGATGTTCTTCTGCACTTTGGCGCTGTTTTTGCCTTTCTTCCTCGTTTGCTCTTCCCCTTCTTTGCAATTTAATCAGCCAGCAACTCGTATGAGCATAAAATATTCCAGTGCAATAAGCATGAAGCGTGAAATAGATGAGCAGCCTGAAAACAAAATCATGTTTAGTCAAGCAGTCACATCAGAATGCTTTGAATTTAAAGACGGAATTATCTAGCTACCCCGGTCGGAGAGAGGATTTGTTTAGTTTCGAACAGCTAGCTGGTGAAATGTAATGCCCCATTGAAAAGGTTCATCTTTCACCAGAAGAGCACTTGCAACATTGCCTTGTTGAAATTCATTGACTATCTTGGTAAAGAGCATTATCAAGAATCTGTACCAACAAAATCTCAAACCTGCACAACCATGTTTTTTGAGCAAAAAACCGAAGATAATAAAGCAACATTTACATGAATGCAGTACTCATATTTACGCATGTAAATTGTAGATTGTAATTCATTATTCTTTTGTTGTCACCGTGTCGGCGTACGACACCTATGGGATCCGAGGGACTCCTTTACGATTCGGCAGGGAGAGAGGTATGCACAAAGAGCAGAATCGAAGATCAACGCGAGGGGATTTTTACCCAGTTTTGGGCCGCTGATCAGCGTAAAACCCTACTCCTGCTTTTGTTTATTATCAGTGATTCGCCCCCGTTCTTGGAGCGCTTGCGATGAACAGTACGCTCAAGCAGCAGCTACGCATGCAGAACGGGCCGAGCGTTGCCCCCCTCTGTAGCAGTTGCCTTGGGCCTCCTTTTATATGACCAAAGGGGTCACCACCGTGGCGAACTGCTCATCTGCGAGGTGTAAAGTAGCTACATGGTTATCATACCTAACCACCGGCGGTTTTGGACAAATGCATTTAATGCACCGTGAGGTATCCGTTTAGGTGTCCCTACTTTCTTGGGGATGGAAAAATGGGCCATCCCATCAGCACCGCTTAACCTCGCCTCCACTAGTGCCTTGCCACGCATCCAGAGGTGGGGCCAGAATGCCAGGCCGGTCGTTGTACTGGAGCGGTGGCACAGTGGCGGAACCTTGTCGGGTGCAGATCTTGTCGGGCTTGGCGGGCTACCCCGGCAAGATCTTGCCGGGAGCCGAGCCCTTGGTCTTCAGTTCTCCTCTTCTTCTGATCCTTGGCTTGAATGTCCCCTGATAACCTTGGATCGATCTTCAGCCGTTCCCCCGACAAGCCTTGCCGTATGTATGGCTACAACTGCCCGTGCACAAGTATGGGGTACTAAGGGCCCAATATTTAGTACACCGACAGGAGCCCCCGGGCCTAGGCCACACACGGGTGCGAGGCGTTGTTGGGCTAGGCCCAAACAGTGCACGGGCACACGTGGCAGGGGTTAACTGCTTGTAATCATTCCGCCTACTGCGCTTCCCCACTACGCGCGTTGAATGCGCGACGTGGGAAGCGTGCGTTGAACGGCCACGGCCGCAGCGTGCTCGCATAGGCGTGTTCACATAGGGCAGTAAAAGAGGCAGCCTCGCTCCTTCCCCATAAAAAGGAATCCGCAAAGGCGCTGCCCTTTTACCCCTTCTTCTTTCCAATCTGGAATCCGTCATTACCTTTCCTCTCCCGAGCCCAGAGCAGAACTTCTCCTCATCCGCTCATCGCCCCTGCACCCACTCCATCTTCGGCTTCCGCCTTCGAAACCACCATGTCGCCCAAGGCTAGCAAGAGCAAGGGCAAGGAGACGAAGGCCGATGTCCCGGAGAGCGAGTTGGTGAAGATGCGGAAGAAGTACGTCGTCTTCGCTCCGACGCTCGACGCGGAAGCCTTGAGGAACCGGTACCAGTGCATGTGGGCGAGGGAGACGAAGGCTCACCCCACGACTCGCGTGGCCCCCGGTTCTTCTTCCAAAGGCGGCCCTGATAGATATCCCTTCTTCGCCGCTTATTTTTACTGCGGGCTCTGCCCTCCATTCTCTGATTTCTTCAATGACATCATGTATACATACGGCTTCCATCTCTTGGATTTCACGCCGAATGCCGTAACATGCATGGCTATCTTCGCCCATCTTTGCGAAAACTTTGCTGGGGTAGTTCCCAACACCGCCCTCTTCCGCCATTACTTCATTCCTCGCGTCCAAAAAGGAGAAGCCCTTGCCGGTTCTATCGCCTGGATCCCAAGGGCATGGAACAAGGAGATATATCCAGATGGGGTTTACCGCGAGAAGTGGGAAGAATGGCGGTCCGAGTGGTGCTGGATTAAGGAAGCAGACCCCCATCCCTTCTGTTCGCCCCGACGGCAGAAGGCGGTCCGCGGCGAGGACTGGAGCGATCTTGATGCTCAAGATGACAGGCTCACAATCGCCACGACCAGGATCCTCCGTTTGAAAGCCGCCGGGCTCACAATAGAGATGATCGGCTATGATTTTCTTCGCCGGCGCATCGCCCCTCTGCAGAATAAGAGGAGACCAGCCTGGGAGTTCCGGAACGTGGCAGATATCATGAGGCTGCGCCCCGGACTGAACAACAACCTGACAATTATGCAGCTTGGCGCTCTCCGCCACCGGCTATTTCAGCGCGAAGACAAGCATAAATTGCCGGCAAGAATTGTTCCCTTGTGCATCAACTCCGCCCTGGGGTCAATCATCGCCGCAATGCCAATGTTCAACGCCCACGGCCTTGACGCGACCTGGGTCGAGCCATCTGCGGAGGAGGCATAAAAGTTCTTCGACAACTTGTCGGAGAGGGCCGTCCGGGAAGAGACAAACCTCATCCGCGCCACCACTGATGAAGAAGTGGCGTATATTGCCACTAGAGTGGAAGAGGCGAATCTTGCCGCGGAGGCCGGCAACGTCGGCTTCACAGAATGGGAAACCAGCGACGCAGAAGTCATACTGGAGGAGAAACCTGCCGGGGAGGATGAGGCTGCCGGGGAACAGAGCGGCGCAGCTGCTGAGAGCTCATCAGGTGAGGACGCAGCCGAAGAGCAGCCGCAGGAGGAGCCCCCGGCTCCAAAGAAGGCAAAGCGCGTCCTTCGGAAAGCTGCCTCTGGCGTCCCGGCAAGCCAAGCCTCTTCGAGCAGCGAAGCTCCCGGCAAGGCTGCACCGCGGCAAGGGGTTCGACAGCAACCCGCGCGGCGCACGAGACACACACCTGCGGCAACCACTGGGGCGGCAGGGGCGTCTCACACAGCAGCACCGGAAGCTGAGGCGGCAGAGCCACACCAACTCCCTTCACCTACTGTAGCCAAGCGGCCCAGGACCCTTCCTCCGCCTACCCATACGGATACCGCAACGGAGGTCGACTTTGACATCTCCGGCTTCAGCCCGGAACGAGAAGAGGAAGAGTAAGTATCCTGTCACAGTCTTTATCTCCCGAATTCCGAATTCAATTGATCTCATCGCCTTGCTTTGTCTTGTCTCTGCAGGGAGGCAGAAACTTTGGCGGAAAGGATGGCGAAGAGGGCGAAGACCTCCACGGGCGACGAGCCCCCGACAAGCTCTATGAGCGTGCCAGAAACTATCACCATCAGCCCGGAGCTTAGCCCTCGACGCAGCCCCCAGCACAGCCCCCAGCGTGAGTCCACTACTCATTTTCCACTGGCGGGTGCTAAGGTTTCTACCTTTGCCGCTTACACCTTTGGCCTTGCAGGAGAAGAACGGCAACAAGGAGAGTCGTTGGAGGAGGAGGAGCCTACCTTGGAGGAGGAGGAGCCGGCAAACATGGGCACCGGCAACCTTTCCCCGGCAACCAATGTTGCCAGGAGGGGTGAAGCTACTCCTCATCAGCTCGACGCAGGTGACTGCTTGCCTCAGAGCACTTGTGATTCTTTCCTTTATCTTTCTGAACTTTGATCTTGATTTGATTTTGTTTCCCTCCTTCGTCTTTCAGAATTCCCTGTGATGGAACATATGGACATCGAGGAGACCGCCAGAGATGCTGCCGCCAAAGCTGATAAGATCGCCGCTAGCGAGGCCACCAAAGATGCCACCGTCGAGGCCAACGAGGCCGCTGCCGAGGGGGCCGCCAAGAAACTTGCCGAGGGGGCCGGCGAGGGGACTGATGACCGTACTAACGGCATTCTTGCCGCAGGAGCGCCAGGCGCTACACCGGCCACAGAGCCCCCAGCCACCGGTGAGACGCTTGCCGAAGATCAACCATCGACATCAGAGGCTCCCTCATCGAGCAAGTATCTCAAGGTTGGCGACAACCTGTTCGTCAACTTACCAAGGATGGCAAGCGTTGGAGCGCCGACCGAAGGGGAAACTTTTGATGAAGAAGTCATCACCGCTGCTGGGCTCAAGATTGTCGATGAACCAGGCCCCAGCAGCAGCAAATCTGAAGAAGATCGGCTCCTCCAGGCCATGGGCGATAACTTCCGCAAGCTCCAAGCGCTCCACCATGCTCGAAAAGAGAAGGTAGACGCCAGAGCTGCAGTTGTCGAAGCAGCCAAGGCGGATTTCCAGAAACGCGTCGAGCAAATGCAGATCTGGTATGCCGAGGCCTTTCAGGAGCTAACTGTCGGCCGGGAACAGGTGAGCCAAAGCTGGACGGAGCTCCACTTGAGGCAGTCTGATATGGAGAGGGCACAAGAGGAAGCTGCGCAAAAGGTTGCCGCTGAAGAAGCTCTCTTGACGCAGTGCCGCATTGGGCTTGACGCTCATGAAGAAGATCTTGCCGCGTGCGAGCAGGCACTTGCCGCCAAACTCCGCGGCAAGGACGAAGAGATTGAGAAACTTGTCATGCAGCGGACCCAGGAGCTGGAGCAGAAGCACAAAGAGGCGCTCGAAGCTGCAACTGTAGATCACGCCAGCAAGCTCAAGGAAGCCATCGATGCCGCCGAGGCCGCAGAGGCCGCCAAGAACGAGCTGAGCAACAAAGTGAAGAAGCTGGAAGCAGATCTTGAGGAACACAGCAAGGAGCTCTCGACGCTCAAAGCCGACAGGGAGAAAACTCTCCACAGCCTGGCGGAGATGCAAGTGGCTACATCCGACAAGACCAAGCAGCTCTCTTCAGCCAATGATGCCATTGCCGATCTGAGGCTGAAGCTGACCACGCTGGAGAAGTCTCTTAAGGACGGTAGGGCCCGCGAGAAGGCCCTGAGCAAAGATCTCCAGGAAGAGAGGAACTTGCTCAAGAGCGTTGCCGCCGCCCAAGTTGACTATGAGAAAGGCGTGCAAATCTGAACTGATCGCCTTGTTGACACCGCGGAGAGGCTCACTGCACAACTGTCAACCATGGGCCGGGAGGGCCTGCAAAACTTCAGGTATTCTTCTGAAGAAAGAATATCCCCGAGCGCCAGGCTGACCATGTTCTTAGAAAGCATCATTGATGCTCTGAAGCTGCTCCAGTCTAATCGAGCGACCCAACTGGCCAACGAATCCAGCAAACTTTGCCAGGCCGTCCTCCACAAGGTGCTCATCAAGGTGGTACACAAGAACCCTGGCTTCGACCTCACCAACGTGCTTGATCGCTTGCCGAAGGATGCAGATCTCCAGGCACTTGAGAAACTTGTCGCGCCCATCCTCGAGAAGGTAGACTCAATCAAGAGGGTTGAAGGCCAGCGCAGGGACTAGCCGTCTCACTCTTTCTTGCCGCCATTCCATGCCAAAGACAATTTAGTCTTAAGTTAGAATTGCGGCAACTATCGATGTAATATAACTTGCTATGACTGAATATATGTATACTAATTCCCTTGTTCGATTTCTTTCCGTATGATTACACCCTACGCTTACTGAAAATTTGCCGGTGCGCAACCTGCCGCGAGCGCTGGGTGCGGGACTTCAGCAGCCTGCTGGAGGTGCAGCAACCGGCAAGACACCTTGGCGTTCTTGGTGCAGCCACTTAGACTGTTGAGCGGACTCGAAACAAAATAAGGGCGCAACCAATTTCGACAAGGGTTCCTTCGCGTGCAGGTTTTCCATACAAGGGCCGAAATCGTCCAAAGAAAATAGCCTGATAGTAAAAATCGAAAAACTTGCTCAAAGTTTCGCAACTTAGCTTTCTGTCGCTGTATTCCTTCCGGCAAGACACCAATTCTGAACATCGCCCATTGGTATCCATTCTGAACATCGCCCATTGGTATCCATACCTTCCTTCCCCCCCCGGCAAACTTGCACGCGAGGGAACCTTCTATCCTTTGAGAAAAAGAAAGAAGAGAAAATAAAGGTACGGAACCTTGGCGGTTCGTTAGTCTTACAGGGAGCAAGTGTCATACAATATCTCAGAAAAACATGCATATATATAAACATGGAAATCAACAAGAAATGCACAACACTTAAGCTTATTCAACTGCGCACAGGGTCTGCGCCTGGCTTTGTACAAAGGATTACATGCCTTGCCGGCAAGACTCGTACAAAAGGAGGTTGCCGGGAGCCCCCGGCAACCACGCCTTATGGGTAAAACTTGCGAAGATGTTCGATATTCCAGGAGTTGCTCACTGGAACGCCATCCTCGGTCTCCAGGCGGACAGCGCCGGGCCTGGTGACTCATACTACCCGATAAGGGCCATCCCACTTTGGCGTCAACTTGTTTGAATTCTTGGCGGACTGAATCCGCCGAAGAACAAGGTCGCCTTCCTCAAGGCTTCGGGCATGAACTTTGCGGCTATGGTAGCGGCGCAAAGCTTGCTGGTAGCGTGCAGCTTGCACAGCGGCCTGAAGACGATCCTCCTCAAGGAGCACATCGTCATCTTGTCGCAGTTGCTCTTGCTCAAGCTCATCATAAGCGAGCACTCGAGGTGACCCGTATATGAGTTCCGTGGGGAGAACTACTTTCGCTCCGTAAACCAGAGCAAAGGGTGTCTGGCCAGTGGCTCGATTTGGTGTCGTTCTGATTGACCAAAGAACCACCGGCAACTCATTAATCTAGCGCCTTCCGCACTTTCTCAGCTTGTCGAAAGTCCTGGTCCTGAGACCGCGCAACACTTTAGCATTAGCCCTCTCCGCTTGGCCGTTGCTTCTCGGGTGAGCAACAGAGGCAAAACAAACCTTGCCGCCAAGGTCTTGGACGTATTGCATGAAGGTGCGACTTGTGAACTGCGTGCCGTTGTCGGTGATGATCCTATTGGGCACACCGAAACGGCAAACTATCCCTTTAAAGAACTTGACGGCTGATTGTGCTGTCACCTTCCTCACCGCTTCCACCTCCGGCCACTTTGTGAACTTGTCGATTCCCACGTACAAGTACTCAAAGCCCCCGGTAGCACGGGAAAAAGGGCCCAGTATGTCGAGCCCCCAGACCAAAAATGGCAAGGAGAGAGGGATTGTTTGAAGAGCTTGAGATGGCTGATGCGATTTCTTTGAATGAAACTGGCACGCTTCACACTTGGTTACTAGTGCAGTTGCATCCTGGAGAGCAGTGGGCCAAAAGAAACCTTGTCGGAATGCCTTTCCGACAAGCGCTCTTGATCCTATGTGAGAGCCACATATGCCTCCATGTATCTCTGCCAACAGCTCCAGTCCATCTTCCTGAGGAATACACTTCAATTTCACACCGTTCAGTCTCTTCCTGTACAGAACGCCATCGACGAACTGGTACATGCTAGACTGACGGGCTACTTTTTCCGCTTCTTCCTGCTCCTCAGGGAGTTCTCCTGTCTGAAGAAAATGAACAATGGGCTGTGCCCAAGCTGGAGCCTGGGGCTCAACAACTAGGACTAAAGGCATCTCTTCTGCCGGGGGAACGTTTGTCTCGATGGCAAGGGCCTGAGCCCCTGCTGGAGCCTGTTGTTCCCCGGCAGGCTTGCCGCTGATCTCGGCAACTTCCTTGCTGGCGGCTCCCGGGAGCTCTGCCGGAAAGTACTGACCAGAATTCAACTTCCTTCTCTTTTCTTGCCCCATTGATGGCGCTACAGATGGCTGAGTCAAATGGAGCACAAAAGTTCCTGGTTCCACAGGTAACTTAAGGGCAGCGCACTTTGACAGGTCGTCGGCAATACTATTCTCAGCACGAGGAATGTGCTTTGTATGCAGACCGTCAAAGCGCTCTTCCATTTTTCTCACTTCATCCACATAAGCCTGCATCAAAGGACTATGATAATCTTTGTTGACTTGCCTGACAACAAGCTACGAATCGCCTCTAATGATGAGCTTCTTGATACCAAGGTCCGCCGCGATCCTGAGACCGGCAAGCAGGCCTTCGTACTCCGCAGTGTTGTTTGTCGAGCTCTCCCGGGGAAAATGCATCTGGATTACATACTTGAGGTGCTCTCCGGTGGGTGCGACAAGCAGCACGCCAGCACCGGCGCCTTGCAGCGTGAAAGCGCCATCAAAGTACATAACCCACTCTCGATCTGTTTCCCTGCCGGGAAGAGCCGTCTCTTGAATCTCCTCGTCTGGCGTTGGGGTCCATTCCGCAATGAACTATGCCAAGGCTCTGCTCTGAATTGTTGAAGTACTTTCAAACTTGAGGCCAAAGCTCGACAACTCCAACACCCACTCTACAATCCTGCCGGTTGCCTCTGGATTTCGCAAAATCCGCTGCAACAGGAAGCGAGTGACGACGGTAATCTCATGCGCTTGGAAATAATGGCGTAGCTTCCTCGAGGCCATGAGAAGGCCGAAGAGCAATTTCTGCACACCAGGGTATCTTGACCTAGCTCCCTGTAAAAGGGAACTGACAAAATAAACTGAACGCTGCACCATCTTCCTTTTTTGTACTAATTCCTCTGACTGCGCAGATCCTATCTTGTCGGCACTAGACCTTGCCGGGGAAGATCCCGGCGCGTCACTTGACGGTCCTGCCGCTGCCGTTGCTCCCTCGTCAACTTCTCTCTGCGCCACTAATGCAGCACTAACCACTTGATTTATTGCCGCTAGATACAGCAGCAACGGCTCTTGTGGCTTAGGTGCGACTAGCGTCGGCGGAGAGGAGAGGTACCTCTTCAAATCTTGCAGCGCTGCCTCCGCTTCCGGAGTCCATCTCATTGGACCCGCCTTCTTCAAAATTTTGAAAAAGGGCAGGGCGCGCTCAGCAGATTTGGAGATAAACCTGCTTAAGGCAGCAACGCAGCCGGCAAGGCGACGTACATCCTTGACGCGTCTTGGCGCTTGAATCTGCTCAATGGCTTTGATCTTGTCGGGGTTCGCTTCGATCCCACGTTGAGATACAAAGAACCCGAGAAGCTTGCCGGAAGGGACGCCAAACACACACTTCTTGGGATTGAGCTTTAAATTGATCTTGCGCAGATTTGTAAATGTTTCTTCTAGATCTTGTATGAGCGTCGCTTTATCCTTGGTTTTGACCACTATGTCATCCATGTATGCTTCCATATTTCTATGTAGCTGAGGCTCAAAACCAATTTGGACCGCTCTCGCAAATGTAGAACCAGCACTTTTCAACCCGAAAGGCATTCGTATAAAACAATACGTACCACATGGGGTGATAAATGCGGTCTTTTCTTCATCTTCTTTCGCCATGAAGATCTGATGATACCCCGAATAGGCATCAAGGAACGACAGTAGGTCACAACCAGCAGTGGAGTCCACAATCTGGTCGATGCGCGGCAATGGGAAAGGATCTTTTGGACAGGCTTTATTGATGTCTGTATAATCAATACACAGCCTCCATTTCCCATTTGCCTTGCGCACTACAACCGGATTGGCCAGCCACGTTGGGTGAAGCACTCCTCTGACCAAACCTGCCGCTTCTAACTTCCTGATTTCTTCGGCAATAAATTCTTGCCGCTCCAAGGCTTGCTTCCTCACCCTCTACTTAACGGGCCGCGCGTGAAGACAGACAGCAAGGTGGTGCTCAATTACTTTCCTGGGAACACCGGGGATGTCAGATGGTTGCCATGCAAACACATCGACATTCGCCCGCAGGAAAGCAACGAGCGCGCTTTCCTATTTGTCATCTAGGGTGGAACTTATGGTGAAAGTTCCTCCCGTTTCGTCCTCCTTGACGGGAACCTTCTTGGTCTCTGGTGGAGCAGCCTTGGACTTCTTGTTCTTGCCGATGGAACTCTCTGGTGCGTCCTCGACGGAAGCGCAGCACTCCGAAGAGGTGCGCTTGCCGGAGTTTGCGCCAGAGATCTTGCCGGTCTTCTTCTCCTTCCCTCCGAGAGTTCCAGCGACAAGAGCAGATGCCTTGACGGCAGGTGCTGTGGCTGCCTCCCGGTAGAGTTGGTCAGTGCAGATCAGTGTATCCTTCTTATCGGAGTGAACAGTGATGACACCAATCGGTCCGGGCATCTTCAACACATTATACGCATAGTGTGATGCCGCCATGAACTTGGCCAGCGCTGGGCGGCCAAGGATCCCATTGTATGACATGGGGATCTTGGCGACATCGAACACTACCTTCTCCGTCCTATAATTGAGCTCGCTACCAAATGTTACCGGTAGCGTAATCTTGCCTTTTGGCTGGGTCCTTCCTGGATTGATCCCTTGGAACATGCCCATTTCCTCGAGATCTTCATCAGGAATTTGCAGCTTCTTGAGCACGTCCGGCGAGATTAAGTTCAGCCCAGCCCCACCGTCAACCATCATTTTTGTCACCTTGAGGTTGCGAATTGTTGGTGAGACCAACAAAGGCAAGCACCCGACCGTAGTTGTGCGATCCGGGTGATCCTCAGCGTAAAAAATGATGGGCGTGTGGGACCACTTTAAAGGTTTCTGTGCATCGAGCGACGGCTCCGTTGCATTAACCTCATGCACCCACTGTTTAAGTCGGCAGTGAGAAGAATGCAACGAGGCGCCCCCGTCAATACACATGGCCTCTGTGGCTTTCTGAAACTCGTGCTCGCTGGATTCGTCGTCTTCCTCATCATCATCGCCTCCCTCGTCCTTGTCGCGGCCTCGGGCGGGCCTCTCTTTCTATTGCTTAGCCTTGCCGCGGCGGCCTCCTTGACCACCACGCTTCTTGCCGGATCCCTCAGCACCGTCCTGGGCCTTCTCCTTATCTCGTCTTTCGTACTCAGCTCTCTGCTTCTCGACAAGTTGCTCAACTTGCCGCAGTTTTGGAGATCGTGGCCCTTGGTGCGATGGATCTTGCAATACTGATTGCCGGAGCCTTCCGGCTTGTCGGCAGCCACCAAGGCCTGACAGGAGGCGCACCTGGCAACTTCCTTGCCGGGGTCGCCAACCTTGGCCTTCTTGGCGGTGCCGGGGTTGCCGGATTCCTCGACAGCAAGCACGGCCTTGCCTTTGCGCTTCTTGTTCCGCCGCCGGCCTTTCTTCGATGGGGTGGCAGCATCTTCATCTTCAGGTTCGCCCCCTGCGGCAACACCCTCGCCGGGGAGTTTTTTCCCTTCTTCAGCTCGAGCGCATTTGTCGGCCAAAGCGTAAAGCTCGGCAATACTCCTGACCTTGTTCATCGCCAGCTTTTCGCGCATCTTGCGGTTACGCACGTTCTGATGAAATGTGCTAACAACAGCGGCAGGACGAACGTCTGGAATATTGTACTACACCCGGCTAAACCTCTGGATAAACTTGCGCAGGGGCTCGCCCTCCTTTGGGGGAGGAGATGCAAATCGCTTTCTTGGCCAGGAGCTTGGTGGCCTCCAACAAAGGCGCCAACAAACTGATGGCACCGATCTGACCAGGAAGAAATGGAATTCTCTGGCAGATGCATCAACCACGACCTGACGTTGGGTTTGAGCACCAACGGGAAGTAGTTGGCAAGTATCTTGTCATCTCGGCCGCCGGCAGCCTGCACCGCAATGGTGTAGATGCTCAGGAACTCCGAGGGATGAGTCTTGTCGTCATATTTCTCCGGGACCTCTGGTTTGAATGTTCGGGAGTTGGGCCACTGGACTCGCCGCAGCTCACGGGTAAACGCTGGACAACCTACCTCATAGGGCAAGTCGCATGCGTCCCCTGGCACAGGCTTGTCGATAGTAGGCCCTGCACGTTTATCGGACTGATGACACGCCTCCCGTCGCTGCTCGATGGTAGTTCGAGCGTCTTCTTTCCTTCATTCCTAGAGAACTTGACGCTGATCGCGGCGCATCCGCGAATCGGACGATGCCGTGGAATCATCATCACGGTCGTCGGTCCGCCGGGTTGACGACCGCTGCTGCTGTCGTGGAGGGGAGTGCACCATGGTCGCACCGCCTCCGGTCTTCTCACCATCGGCTCGCGCCGGAACGATGTACCGCTGCCGCGAGGGCCCCGCTTGCTGCGGCCTATCATTGTTAACGAAGCCCATGAGGCTCTGGATAGTAGATCGCCATTCCTCCATCTTCTCCGGAGCAGGGGGAAAATCGAGGAGCAGCTACGCACGTGCCAAGGCTTCTGCTGGCGTAGGCGGCAGCGACAGGTGCGAGGTACGTGAGGTGCTCTGACTCCTAACAGTGTTAGAAGGAGCATCGTCATGACCACGCGACCGCGCGCCACTTCCACAGGCAGTTTGGCGTGCATGCTGGGCCTGCGCACCTTGGGATCTGTGCGCAGAAGTGTTTCCATGGGGACGTTCAAAACCGCCAGTGCCACGGCGCTTCTCGTCACGTGCGACCTGGGAAGGCCGCGACGCTTGCGCCGGCGCGGGAGCCCTAGAAGGCGTCCTCCGTTCTCCGGAGTTCGCCGCGCCGCCCGTAGGCAGCACAACTCCATCCCTGGATCTAGCGGCATGCGGGTTGCCGTCGCCGCTACGAACAACGCCGCTCGCCTGGCACGGATCACCAGAATGCCGTGGAGGCTCTAAACCTCCACTTCTTGCATCCACGCCGTCACCCGTCCGAGTAGGCGCGGGCAAGACGAACGTAGACGGAACAACCGCTGCCGCACCCTTCTTCTTGGGTGGCATGGTGACAAAGATGGTGAAGAAATTGACGCGCTGATCACCAGATCAGGTTCGTGCAACCTCGATCCCCCTACCTGGCGCGCCAAAGATGTCGGCGTACGACACCTATGGGATCCGAGGGACCCCTTTACGATTCGGTAGGGAGAGAGGTATGCACAAAGAGCAGAACCAAAGATCAACGCGAGGGGATTTTTACCCAGGTTCGGGCCGCTGATCAGCGTAAAACCCTACTCCTGCTTTTGTTTATTATCAGTGATTCGCCCCAGTTCTTGGAGTGCTTGCGATGAACAGTACGCTCAAGCAGCAGCTACGCATGCAGAATGGGCCAAGCGTTGCCCCCTCTGTAGCAGTTGCCTTGGGCCTCCTTTTATATGACCAAAGGGGTCACCACCGTGGCGAACTGCTCATCTGCGAGGTGTAAAGTAGCTACATGGTTATCATACCTAACCACTGACGGTTTTGGACAGATGCATTTAATGCACCGTGAGGTGTCCGTTTAGGTGTCCCTACTTTCTTGGGGATGGAAAAAGGGGCCATCCCATCAGCACCGCTTAAGCTCGCCTCCACTAGTGCCTTCCCACGCATCCAGAGGTGGGGCCAGAATGCCAGGCCGGTCGCTGTACTGGAGCGGTGGCACAGTGGCGGAACCTTGTCGGGTGCAGATCTTGCCGGGCTTGGCGGGCTACCCCGGCAAGATCTTGCCGGGAGCCGAGCCCTTGTTCTTCAGTTCTCCTCTTCTTCTGATCCTTGGCTTGAATGTCCCTTGATAACCTTGGATCGATCTTCAGCCGTTCCCCCGACAAGCCTTGCCGCAGGTATGGCTACAACTGCCCGTGCACAAGTATGGGGTACTAAGGGCCCAATATTTAGTACACCGACACACCAAATTTTACAAAAATCAGAGGAACCTAGTTTCACAAGTCAAGAAATAAATTTTGAAGGTAAACCAACCAACACAACATTTGACATGTTCAAATCCCCCATCACAATCCTGAAGCTATCTGATCAGCCACACAAAGTAGGCATGTTGCTAACTCACCAAGGCTTTGCTAGAGCTCCCATATTTACTCCGTAGCTGCAAACATCATTCAGCAAAAAAAAAAGAGAGAACCACTGCACGACAAATGATAAATAGAAGGAAAATGTTGTGTAGCAGGTCTGCAGCTTACCGAAAGTGAGGAGTAGGTGACCCTCGAGGAGTAACAACCAGGCCTTGTAGTAGTGCAACAGAGCTCTCACAAGCAATTGCAGGTAAGACTCTGCAGAAGCAGCAGTCCGATCAGCAACAACTAACCAATAAAGGAGCAGAGATACATAAAGCATGAGATGGCCAGCAGAGTCAATATTGGCCAAAGAGCAGTATGGCAGAGATAATGAATAAATAAGTGAAGTTGCTACTGTAAGCTAGCGGCAGCTTGTCTACTGGCCTACTGCAAACTCCATTAAATAAGTGAAGTAATTTTTCATCTAAATTTACTAAGTGTGTGTCTTGTTTTATTTCAGCATTCCATTGTAACCTTCAAGATGTACCAATTCTACTTATAATAAATCAATATACTGCCAAGATATATATATTAGCTTTTGCAACCCCACATCTCATATATATTTGCTAAGGACATGTCAAATACCCAATAGCTTTTTCTGCACATTAGATTTGACATTGCACACAAACACTAACTAAATGGTCAAAAGCATCAGTACTCTTAAGCTTTGACCCAGTAATGTAGGGTAGAACCCTAGATGCCCGATCTTTCACGAAATGGAGGGGATCCCGCGAAGAACACGAAGAACACGGGGGGAAAACGAGAGGAACACTCAAGAACAAGTCCAATCACCCATCCACTAGACAATCAAACACACAAGATCCACAAGGTACATGAACAACAAAGGGAGAGATACAAGGTAAAGTTCATCCCAAATCCAAAGGAGATGGGGGCTTGATGATCTAGATAGATCCTTCCCTGAAGGGGCCTTGATATCCCTCGGGATCTTCTCCGAAGAGGCCTTGGCCTCCAATGGAGTAGTCTCTCTCTCTCGAGAGGAGAAGGTAGGAGCAAAGCTCACATACAAATGAGCTATCACTTTGCTAACCCTAGAAAGGATGATGGGGAGGCCTATTTATAGTCTAAGCCACGAAGGGGTAAGTGGGAGAGGGATACAAGGCCAAAGGCCCGGCTGCACATAGGCACTATCGGATGTCCGGTCGGTGTCGGACGTCTGGTCGCTCGCGGGGGTCCGGACGTCCGGAGGGCATTGGACTTCCGATGTTTCTTCTCTGGACAGGTGGCACCGGTCGTCCAGTCAGCATCAGTCGTCGGTCACTGGGACTTGTCGGGCGTCCGGTGGTCGTCGGTCGTCCAGCCGCTGTAGGTCTCGTCGGCTGTAGCTCTCCTGGCCGTCTGGACTGCGTCAGGTACCGGATGTCCAGTGGCGTCCGGACGTCCGATGGCTGTAGCTTGCAGCAGCTCCGTTTCTTCCGTCTTTGCTTCCATGCTTCCCTCGCGGATGGTGTAGTTGTTCCTTGCCGCTTGCACTCCTCCTCGTCATCCGTGAAGATCCGACAATACCTATGCATGCACACGAGTGGAGTGTCAAGTAGTATACCATCCTCGAAGGGGTCAAGTTAGCACGTAAAAAGGAGATGATTCACCTTTGTGTATGTGAAGTAGATGTCACACGTGTCACATGCCAAACGGACTCTTGACATGGTGATGTCCATAGGATGCTCCGCATCATCTCCCCCCCCCTTGGGAAAGATCCGACCTCGGATCGAAAACCAAATCACCATGGGAAAGAGATGGATTCGCCGTGTAGAAGTGGACGATCACCAAGTACTCATCATCTTCAAGCTCGGAATGGGCACTCTCCAATGTCGCACCGTCTTGCGATTCCTTCAAAAGGAGTAAGGACAACAAACACTTGAAAAAACAAATGTGGTTAGCGTTAGTGCAAAACCAAGCATTCAAGAGGTGATTCACCAAACAAGTGTCGTCATCAAGCATAGCATAGGTTGTGACATGGCATGTAAGCATATCAATCGAGCACAAGCAAAGATATCATGGGGACAAGTATGCAATTGTGAGGTAGTGATGCAAATATGTGTGTCAATAGAATAAGCATCTACCTCGAGGTCATAGCAATGATGCATCAAGCACTCAATGAAAGGTCTATGGTAGGCATAGGAAATATTCACAACACCAAATAAAATGAAGTGTCTAAACACATGGGTCAAGTGCAAGACAATCCAATCATAACGTGAATAGGGTGTAGTGAAGATAGTATGGCACTCAACACAATAGAAAGGGCAATTGTTCATCATGTGTGAGGCAATCAAGTCAATCATGTGACAAGCAATGGGACATGGCATATGTGAAGAAATGATATTGGTGCAACCAACCATATGATAGTAGCAAGTAATCCAAGGATTGAATGCAACACACAAGGTATATATCTCATGAGGCATGGAAATGTGAAAATGGCAAGTCGAAGCAAGATCTCTAACATGTGCGCAATCAAGTAGTCCAAGATGGCCAATAAGTTTCATGGTACAAGCAACACAAGTAGTATGATCCGCAATATCCATGCTCAAGAAAGATGTCACCTTGAAGGCGTGACCTTGTGCATTCTTCACAATGTCGAAGCGCAAGCAAATGCGATGTAGAATCGTCATGGTAGAAGGTGGTTCACTCTCAAGAGCTCGAATGGTCAACTCACGTGAAGTGGAAGTCGACACGAAGTTCAAGTATCCTACACATGCACACAACAAAAGAAAGAACGTATGTGCATGGTAGATAAACACATCATCCATCATGATGGTTCTCTTCTCTTGCACATAACCATTAGAAGCACAAGTGCATGAATAATATGATGCAACAATGGCAATATTCATGGCACTAGGTATATGGTGCAAAGAGGTTAGACAAGCATGCTTCACAAGAAATATGTCAAAATCTCCAGATATATGCGAGAATGCTATGAGGGCAATTTCATGAGCAAGATTATAATCATTGTTGCTATCAATACATGGCAAATCATCTAGCATGAGAGATGCAACATATGGAGATATGTGACAAGAAGCAATATGAATCATGTGCAAAGCATGGTAATGGTTGTCATCAACTGCATGAAGTGAGCAAGTATGAATCATTGGTGGTGCAACATAATCAAGCATAGAAATCATGTTGTGCAAACTAGTGGAGCGAAGATGCAACACACTAGAGGAAATCATGGCAATCATGTCATGTGAACAAATAGTAAGCATAGACAATGCACATGACATATCACAAGCACGAAGGCAAATCATGGTCAAAGTATCATCATAGGTATGGGTCACAAATGGAGCATTGCAATAACAAGCAATATCTCCACCAAGCTTACAAATACACATATAAGTACTAGAATCAATCATCATGTATAATGCAAAGCATGGGTCACAAATGCATGGTAAAGGCATATGAATAAGCATGTCATGCAAAGTGAACATGGCAAGATGGGCATATAATATGTAATGGACAATAACCCATAGCCAAGTGAGGGCCATGTAGAAGAAATGCGTGAATTCTTGGTGCGAAGATAGCGGTGGGAAAATCAATCCACGGGATCCCAAGTCATCATTGCTCTCTAGAGCTCGTTTTGTCAACTCGTGGGATTGCGAGGTTGACAAGTATTCATGGGTACCTACACAAAAGAGACACAAACCAAAGAAATTGTGTGCGTGGTAAATGTACACATCGTCCATCATGATGTGTATGTGCACGTGTGAGTTAGCGCAAGATAAGCATCGCTCAATGAAATTTGATGCATGGTATAAGAACATGTCATCTATCATGAAAGAATAATTGTTATGTATGACACGATGGGGACACAAATTAAGCATGCAAGTATATGGCACAACAATAGCATTATCATTCATGGGGAGCATATTGTGCACACAAGTATTAGTGGGATCATGCAATGGATGAGATGGATCAAAATCTCCTAACATGTATGAGGAAACTATGGGGGTCTCCTCATGAGCAATATCGAAAACATCATATGGAGAAAATGGACAACATCCAAAACAATGCATATCCGAAGCTAGGTGGTCATGGCATGGCATATGAGATAAATGATGCAAAGGGAGCATATCGATATCATCACAAGAAAAACAAATGCCAATAACCATGGACTTGTCATCTATGCCATATGTGCAAATTGGGTTTATTTTAATGGCATATGTATAGTTACTACGAAGAGATTGCAAATTGGACATATTATTGATCTCATGCATAGCATATGACAAGTCAAGTGGATTATCAAACATGATGTGACCTAAAGAATTGTCACAAGGAATCCGATGTAACATAGCATCACAACTAATAGACTCCACATGGCAATCATCATACTCATCATAAATGGGTAAATCATCACATAAGGAAGTCGCACTAGCATGAAGCATGGTAGTAGTTGGATCAACATCATGCAAGCAATCAATGTCAAGAATGTCCCCTAGTGGGACTAGAGCATCACCTTCACCTATGTTACCTTTGTCATTCCACTCAAGTGGTGTAGGTGAGGTGGGAAAGACCAAATGGTGGTCGGTATCATCATCTTGATGGAACCATGTGGGGGTGCATCATATTCCACCATGGCCATTGTTTTGTCCATAGGAATGACGAAGTCGTCGTGTATCGGCGCATCATCATATATGGGACCTAGCACCAAATGAGAAGACACAATAGAGGTAGAGGTTAAGTCGTTAGAAATCGAAGTGGCCTCACATGCCCTATCAACTACCTCACTCTCTCTATGTGGTGGTTCACTCACTCCCTCAAAATAGGTGCACTCAAACTCACGTATGGTGGAGTCACTCATCTCACTCAAGTGGTGGGGTTTGTGGCTCTCCTCACATGAAAATTGGGGCAACACATCATATATGGGGCTAGTGGTGAAGTCACTCTCACTCTCAATATGGTGGCAAACGTCACTCAAGTCATCATACGTCGCCGTGGTCGAGGTGAAATACTCAACCATCTCATCGCCGTTGCCGTGGATGAAGGCCAAAGATGGCACATCATCACTCTCCTCCATGCCCGAAGGGAAAATCCCATGCTCGATCATCTCGTCACCGTCGCCATGGATGAAGGCCGAAGATGGCACATCATCACTCGCCCCTCCTAAGATGGAAGCATCATCCTTGCTCGCCACCGTGTCGCTTGCCTCCAAAGCATGTTCCTTGATTGGCTCCATAGTCGTAGTCGTCGCCGCACCATCTTGAAGAAGAGTCGTGGTAGACTCGGCATCATCAATGCCACAAAGAGGAACGACGGTGAAGTCAAACTTGGGAGCATCATCTTGGAGCTCGTCGGGCTTGGACATCTTGGTGGTACTATCCTCATGCTCGTTGTCGTGGAGCTTGGTCATCGCGAAGTGTGCTTGGGGTGGAGAAGCCTTGTCCTTCATGAGTTCTTGTTCTGCCTTGAGAGCACCAATGTAGTAGTCGTCGAGGGACTTGTAGTTCTCGAGGAAGATAGTCTTGGAGATGTCGTTGTGCAATCCCATCATGAAGTGGAACTTCATCGAAATGGGGTCGTCCACGCCAGCTCATCGCAAGGCAATCTTCATCTCCTTGAAGTACGCGTCAATGGACTTGGATCCTTGGAAGGTGTTCTCCAATTGGCGTAGAAGTTGTTCCGTGTAGGTTGGAGGCACGAACTTTCGCCGCAAAGCTCTCTTCATCTTGGGCCAACTCATGTCGTAGGTCTCCGAAGGTGTGTGAAGCCACCATGCCGATGCGTAGTGGTGGAAGTTTCTTGTGGCGCACTTCACTTGATCTTCGGAAGGGACTTGATGTAGCTTGAGGTAGTCGTCCATCAAGCGCTCCCACTCGAGATACTCCTCGGGTTCTAGAGTCCCATAGAAAGGAATCTCGTGGTCGGTGTCGAGGTCGTAGTAGCTCATGGAAGTCACGGACTTGAGCTTGGGGAGCTTCTCTTGGGTGTAGTCTTGAGGTGCTTGTAGGCGAAGATGCCGTATGTCCGTAGGCGAAGATGCCTTGAAGTCACTTGGCGAAGATGCCAAGGGAGATGGTGAAGTCGTTGAGCGGTTGTTGGTGTTGAGCTCTGGACCTTCATGTTCTTGTCGTTGATGGTGTCGATGCCGATGTGATCTTGCCGGAGATGGTAGCTCGGAAGCATGTGCACTTGAGCGTCTTCTCGAAGATGAGGAAGATCTCTTCTAGGACTTGATGAGGGCTTTGATCTCCTCCATTGGAGCTTGCAAATTGGCGTCGAAGTTGTTGTTCATGGCATCGAACTCGTCGTTGTTGTAGACCGAAGGAGGTGTGCTTTGCCTATCCATCACAAGACTCGAGTAGAGGTGAGTAGGAAATGAGATAAATAATACCAAGTTACCTTTTCCCAAAGTTGAGAATGTATCTCGTTTCACTCAATGTGAAATGAAAGAATAGTGGAATTGGTACCGGACTTGTTCACTCACACCTACAAAGTAAAGCTTATGGAGTGGCTCGGTGAGGATAGTGGAACAAAAAAATTTGATGTAAAATGTTAGCAAGAGTCAATAATGTTGAAAGAGATTCACAAATTCGCGAGTGAAACAAGTAGACCAATAGCAATGAATAGCACACGGAAATACACACACGGATAGATAAATGGGGTCGTGCAACCAAGGAATAAGCACAAAATGTGGAGCCCACGGAAAACGCTCGTGTTGCACAACTCAAGAGAGACGCTAGCACGATTGCTCAATAGGCAGATACGACACTTGTGCACAACCTATAAGATGCAAAATGGATAAACTTTCTATCCCAAGTATGCTATTATGTATGTTCCGGTGCTTTAGCACAAGATGATCGAGTATGATACCATATGATGTATTGTAATGCACTATGATACGATGCTATGGCTCTTGCTTACAAGCTTCTTTGCTCACTCTTTTTCTTTGCTTAAAAGCTTATTCTCTTTTTTTTTGGTATGGCCACAATACGAAATGCACAAACCAAGATAGCAATTGTGTATATGCGGGAACAAACTTGTGACACAAGGGATGGTACTATGATACCAAGATGATACCAATATGATATGGTATGTATGCAATGGAAGGGATGATCGATGGTCACTAATGTGCACAAGTAACGTTGTCGGCAATACTCAAATGGCTAGTCTCGATAGGCAAGTGACGCAAAATGGGCTAGGGGTTATCAATGCAATGGCAAGGGAGAATATACAATGATGTCGTTGAGGTTACCGTCTGTGGCGATGATGAGAGGCGGTGTTGCCGATGTCGACCCGTTCCTAGTTAGCCGGAAAACCCTAGGAAACGTAAAAAACCGTGAACTCAAAATCTCAAAGGCAAATGTCAAATGGTGGTAGCGGGAACGCGGTGGTGGTTGCGGAAGTGGAAGCTCAAAGGGATTGCGAAAATGCAATGATGGGTTTTGGAGTACGCAATGCGGAAGTGGAGGTTAAGGTGGTGGACTATACACGGTGTCGGAGTTGAAGTCACCGTCCCTAAGTTGCCGAAACACCTTAGGAGACACAACTCACAACTCGAACAAGCTCAAACAAAATTGGGTTAAGTTGAGGTGACGGAAGTGTAAGATGGGCAAGGTTATGCGGAAGGTAAGGTGGTGGTTGATGAAGAAGTAACCGTCCCTAAGTAGCCGAAACACCTTAGGAAACTCGAATCACTACTCAAGCAACCACTAATGCTATGGTGAACAAAATGGGTTAGGTTGCGGAAGTCGGTGGTGGTATAGCGGATGATGTGGTTAAGGCCCTAGGCAAAGATGCCAAAGTTCTAAAAATTTGATGAAGTCAAAAGATTGTGGAAGTATTTTTGTGGGAAGGGGGATGTCAATAGCTTCAAAACGAGCTAAAAAACGTCAAAATCGGAGTTCGGATGAATTAGTTGTGGGCGAAACAAAAATCAGCCGAAGTTGATATCTACAGGTACCGGACGTCCGGTAGGTGTCGGACTTCCGGTGGTTGGACGTCCGGAAGTCTCGGAAATCCGTTAATTTCTTTCTGTTGGGTGGCACCGGTCGTCCGGAAAGTGTCGGATGTCCGGTGGTTCAGGAGGCTCCGGACGTCCGGTAAACGTCGGTCGTCCGGTGGATCGGGGTCAACTCGAGATCCGAGATTCGGAACGCGATTTTGGGCGGAAAATGGGGATTTGGGGGTCAAAATTGAGGAGATTTCGTGGATGAAAGATGGGGAAACTTGGGGAGATGCTAGATCCACTCGAAACCAAGCAAATCCATGGATCAAAATCAACAAAACATCATCAACCCAACAAATCACAAAAAAAATTGGGGCTATTTTTGGTGGGGATTTTCAAAATTTAGGACAAAATCAAGCAAAAGAAGGCTAGAAAACGGGGGTAGGGGCTCCAAATTCATGATCAACGTGGCTCATGATACCAAGATAATGTAGGGTAGAACCCTAGATGCCCGATCTTTCATGAAATGGAGGGGATCCCGCGAAGAACACGGGGGGAAAACGAGAGGAACACTCAAGAACAAGTCCAATCACCCATCCACTAGACAATCAAACACACAAGATCCACAAGGTACATGAACAACAAAGGGAGAGATACAAGGTAAAGTTCATCCCAAATCCAAAGGAGATGGGGGCTTGATGATCTAGATGGATCCTTCCCCGAAGGGGTCTTGATATCCCTCGGGATCTTCTCCGAAGAGGCCTTGGCCTCCAATGGAGTAGTCTCTCTCTCTCAAGAGGAGAAGGTAGGAGCAAAGCTCACATACAAATGAGCTATCACTTTGCTAACCCTAGAAAGGATGAGGGGGAGGCCTATTTATAGTCTAAGCCACGAAGGGGTAAGTGGGAGAGGGATACAAGGCCAAAGGCCCGGCTGCGCACAGGCAGTGTCGGACGTCCGGTCGGCGTCGGACGTCCGGTCGCTCGCGGGGGTCCGGACGTCCGGAGGGCGTCGGACTTCCGGCGTTTCTTCTCTGGACAGGTGGCATCGGTCATCCGGTCAGCATCGGTCATCCGGTCACTGGGACTTGTCGGACGTCCGATGGTCGTCGGTCGTCCGGCCGCTGTAGGTCTCGTCGGCTGTAGCTCTCCTGGCCGTCTGGACTGCGTCAGGTACCGGATGTCCGGTGGCGTCTGGACGTTCGGTGGCTGTAGCTTGCAGCAGCTCCATTTCTTCCGTCTTCGCTTCCATGCTTCCCTCGCGGATGGTGTAGTTGTTCCTTGGTGCTTGCACTCCTCCTCGTCATCCGTGAAGCTCCGACAATGCCCATGCATGCACACGAGTGGAGTGTCAAGTAGTATACTATCCTCGAAGGGGTCAAGTGAGCACGTAAAAAGGAGATGATTCACCTTTGTGTATGTGAAGTAGATGTCGCACGTGTCACTTGCCAAACGAACTCTTGACATGGTGATGTCCATAGGATGCTCCGCATCACCCAGAGCGAACGTCTCCATAAGCAAGTCCTGCTGCAAAATCACAAAAGAAAAGAAACTTTTTTGATCTGAGGCTATAGTTCCCCTTTTCTATCCGACATCAGGGATAAACCCAATTTTTATGGTCTATGTGATGAGCTCAACAGGTCAGATCATACAGAAGTTAATTTTCATATGGAAGATTACTTGCCGGCAAGGAATTGCCAAAAGAAGATCTCAAACAGTAATGCGTAGGCTGCCTCACCAATGATCCACATGCGAGGGCTTTGATTTTTCAGAAAGAGTGGACTTGGGTAATGAGATCTGGCTACTGTGGCCAGAAAGAGGACTTGGGATAGCATGCCATGGCCATAGCTTGTTTCCCCTAGAGTTGTTGCCTTTAAGCCCCCTCAGATCAGTTCGAGGTTGTGTGACAGCCTCCAGCTATGGTTCCTGCAATCGTGTTGTCCTCGCGGCGAGCCGATTGTAGTAGGAGGAACCATGAGGGGAGAGAACCACGAACACGGTAGGGGGCCTGAGAGGAGGTCGTGCCAGGGGAGAGGACTCGTGGCACAGACTTGGACGCACGGTTGTGGAGGTGCGGCTGTAGCGACCCGACCTCAAACGGTCAAGTCTTTGCATATCCGTACCATCCCTGGATCAGTATGCTGGCACACACAGTACATTAATGTATATATCAAAGTACAATCAGATGTATAAATAACATAAAATTGATACATACCTCATAAGTCTCAGCGGAAACCAACAAACAGGTGTGAAGTCCCATCAACGTCATCGGCAAGTTGAGTGTAGACCGTAACCCTATACCGCATCTCTTACTCGTCGTAGAAATCCTGCAACATGATACGTTGCAGCCATGTAGGTCAGTACATTGAATATACTGGCAAGATCATTGTAAGAAGAAAACAGATGATAAAACTATTCTATATGCAATATGGCTTTGTGGCTCTGTGTTTGAGTTTTTTTGCGTAAAAGCTGGTTTTATTTTCCCTACATCAAAGGAGTATCAAGAGTCTTCACTACAGAGTTTTCTACCATGACATGGTTCCGCCAACCGATGTCTCATAGCCCAAATCATCATAAGTTGCCCACAATTAAGTTATCAGTCCGGTGTTGAGAGTTCCGAGATAGATCCAAGTCCAGAGGCTCAAATTGTCCGTAACCGAGGACACGACTAATCGATTAGGTTTTAACCCTCTGCAGAGGTTTGTACACTTTACCCGCAAGATTCGATCCCTCCCTTTTCATCCTCGCACTTCAGATCGTTTGAGAACAGGACAATCGAAACATGGTCTTCCGAAGAGTTCCTCTGACCATTGTCCAGTGCCCATCCAATCCTACCGTAGTTCTACATCTGCTGGCACCGTCCCAGCCAGAGTCACCACTAAGGTCAACCAAGCCAGAGCCCATAGTGACTTGCGGTTGCACAGGTAAGCTTCCGGGCATGAAGTATTCTTCTGTCTCTTTGAGCCTGGGTGGAGCTTTCCACATGATATCACGGTGCTTCTCCAGAATCACTGAGTACTGGGCGCACCAATGTACCCTTCTTAACCATTCTCCACCTAGAGGTATATTGAATTCTTGTCTTGAGTCTTGAGGCCTTGAAGATGCAGTCCTTGCAGATGCCATCATGGAGTTGTCGTCATTGACGTAGAGTCCTCCTTCTTTACACCACTCCCGAGCACTCATACCAAACCCCGTCTACTATAGCGTAGCATTAAAACTATATAACGTCCCGGGCTTGATAACAGGGAGATGGGTTCCTACCTTATGCATTCTACTCAACTACAAGAAGTCAATATCACTACTGGAGGGATTATGAATGGTGACACTAGATGCAATAAAAACATAGGTATGAACAACATGGTCAAAGTGAACTTGCCTGGTTAGTTGATGAAGATATTAACGCTCTCGGAAACTTGATAAAACTATTCATCACTCCGAGAAAATCTATATAATCAAACATAGTATTCACATAAGCAACATTCTAGCAAGCAATTCTAGCACTCAAAATAACAATCAACAAATCAATGCAATAAAGAAAAATTAATGAGAAACACCAAATAAAATCCAAGGAAAAATTACACAAGAAACTATAAAGAACCTACTGAGAAAACTTTTTGACTCAACTACTAAATTGTTTTGTCCTAAGTAACTAACAAAGAAAATACTAAACTAATAAATTAATAGAAAAGAAAATATAAAACAACGAAGTTAACAGAAAGTATTTTTTCATAAACTTTATTTGCAAAAAGAAACAAATAAAAAAGCTTTTATAAAACTCTAACTATGACCTATACAAGTTTTCATACAAAACTAAAGAAAATAAATTTTTAAAATAAAATAAAATTGTCTACTGTTCAATAACAGAAACAAAACTAAATTTTTCAAAAAGACAAAAAAAGAGTTAAAAACAAATAAATACTAAGGGAAAAGAAAATAACACTAAACTATGTAAAATAATACTGTTTTGCCTAAAACCCTAAATAAAAAAATTTATAATTTTTCCCAACTCAGACCTACTGCTAGACAAAACCATAAGTGAACAGGGGAAAAAGAATCACTCAAAAATCTATTCTAGAATTCAAACTAGAGCCAAAACAGTGTTTGAAGCATATTTGAAATAATTCAAATTTAAACTATTCAAATTTAAAAACTAAGTGCACCATCAGAAACTTCAAGAAATTTTGAAACTACAGCAAAAAGAATCACTCAGTTTGGATTAAAAACCTAAAAGATATTAAGTTTCTAAAGATAGAACTATTTCTAAAATCTAAAACAGAAACGAAAAAAAAAACTAAAGTCTACGGATCGGCCAACGGTGATGTGGCAGTCTCTGGTTCGCTGAGGTGTGCACTGCGGAGACTAAACAGTGAACGCTCGCAATCTAAGAGAAACAGTGGCGGCGCGGGAAAATAAAAAAAATCGGAGGGGCCGGTTCGATCTAAACCAAGAATAAACCGTAAATAAAACCGATCTACTTAATAAAAAACCTAACCGTTCACTGTAATCTAATCTATGCCGCAAAACAAAGATCAGACGGTGGTGGTTGATGCTCATCGAACTGGGCTGCCGGACTTGGAGAAGACAACGACGACGTCGTTTGGGCGTGGACGTGGCGCTCGTCCTAGTGGTCGCCGGAGACGGCAGATGGTCGGACGGGGCGTGCCACTGCCGCGTGAAGGAGAGCTCGACGGTGCCCTCATGAGCGTCGATGGTGTCCTCCCGTGATGGTGATGAGCAGCTGGGGCACGGGGCAACGCCGGCGAGATTCGGGGGAGATTGGGGAGCTCTGTCCCATGCGATTCTGCGAGGGAGGAAGGGTCAGGGAGATGCAGCGGTTCGAGGGAGGAAGAAACATGGGGCTAGGGTGCTCAGGGGGCACTGTGCCCGTGATGAACACGAAAGACAGAGGAGGGGATGACATGCGGGTCCCCCGTGTCAGCGATAGAGAGAAGAGAGAGGGGCTGATGTGTGGGGCCGTGCAGGCGTCAGCACTAATGTGCGCGTGTGCGGCTGCCGGCAGTGCTGCGTTGGCTGACCTGCTCGGCTGGCTCGTGGGCAGGAAGGTTGCTGCTGGGCCGCGGCACGCGCGGGTGGCTGGGCCATGAGACAGAAGGCTTCGGCCGTTCTAAAATAAAAGTGTTTTTTTACAGAGAACAAAAAAACAGAATAAATAAAAACTTTATATAGGCATATAATATATCAAAAATTCAGAAAAAGATTTCCTAAAACATGAACATAATTTCAGAGGCAAATAAAATCCACACAAATTCACAAAAGTCAAACAGTGTTGCTTGTTGCAATAAAACCCAATAAAAATCATTTTTTAAATACTAAAATGATTTCAAATTTATTTTCTCCTAATTTTCCATTGAAGGGAATCATTTTACCCTTACTTCCATTTATTTATTTTTAGGAGAAAAATAATTTGAATAAAAGCAAAATAACTCCTAAATGGTTTTAAATTTGAATTTCAAACCAGTTCCAAATCTTTTATGTTTTTCCTCATTCAAATATATTTCAAATGCCTCTGAATTTTTGAACTGCCATATTACTTCTCTCATTTTGAATAACTTTCAGAGAATTTGAATTTTGGAAATTCAAATAACTTCAAAATGACTTTCCAAATGATTCTTTGAAACTTCCAACTCTCTTTCTTCAAATTTGAAGAAGTCATTTTATCTTCTCTCATGAAACTCATTGAGTTGCTTAAAGTTTCTGTATTTGAAATATTTTCAAATGGAATTCAAATCCTTTCAAATCCCTTTTCATTTCTTTAAATGGAAGAAGTCATATTATCCTCACTCTAGGGTTTTGTGATGAAATGAATTTGAATTCATGAAGATCAAAATGCAAGATGAAAGTTTTGGGAAAGTCTTTATATTCCCTCTCATACAACTTTCAAAAGTTTCAAATTTCCACTCAATTTCACATAATCTATCACACAACAAGCAGACAAACAACCATATTTATTTATTTAATATAACATTCCAAAATTTAGAATTTTGGGATGTTGCAGCGGCGCGATGCCTAGAGGGGGCCACGACATGCTTCCCGGATATTGGCATGGCGACGGCTCGCACCGGCACCGGCGGGTTTTCCTGATTCTGGTAAACAAAGCACTCAAGGAAGGGATTCCATGGCCTCGGTCAGACCAATCTGAGCAAGGAGAGGGCTCCTGATCCCCTGTGCCTCCTTCTCCTTCGCCTCAACGCGTGCTCCAAACACCGTCGAGCTTGGAGCTCCGCTGCTGCCCTCGCCTTCCTCTTGTCCAGCGTGGTTGTTGCCGCCACAAGCTTCGCGGCCACGGCTGCCCACGACCCTACCCCCACCCCGCACCCCCTGATGCCTCACGCGGAAGCGCCGTCGCCCGCCTGGTTTCGATGAAGCTTTCGGCCGTTGCACCGCCCTCCTTCCTTCCTTTTGGCTCCCCTTCTCGTGCCTGTTGCCCGCCATGGTCATCCCTTGGCTAGGATGTGCCCTTCATCCCCAACCCCACGAGGAAGCGGCAGTGGCAGCTGTCGGCGCTGCAGCTCGGCGGCGCATGGAGGTGATGGGCCGTGGCAGTTTGGGCGACGGGGGCGGCGGTGCGATGGGGTAGAGGGCGACGGCGCGTGCGGGATTGGGGACGATGGGTGCGGTGGGGGTGTGTTTTCTTTTCCTTTTTCATTTATAGAAAAGGGACAGGCTATGCGGGACTGAGGGTTGAATACAGCAAATCACATGGACTTCTTTGCAAAATCACCACGACGGTGAGCGGGCAGAAGCAATAGCTGCTTTATTATTATTAGGGAAAGATATATATATATATATATATATATATATATATACATATATATATATATATAGGGCTGGACTATTCTGTTACTAGTAACAGAACCCACTCCCCAGCATCTTCTCGAACCACCCCTCCCCGACGGCTCCGCCCCCTGCTCCCACGCGCCGGCGCCGGCCTTCCTGCTCCCACGGACCGGCGGCCGCCACCCACTGCTCCCACGGGCACCGGCGGGTTTTCCCGATTCTGGTAAACAAAGCACTCAAGCAAGGGATCCCATGGCCTCGGTCAGACCAATCTGAGCAAGGAGAGGGCTCCTGATCCCCTGTGCCTCCTTCTCCTTCGCCTCATCGCGTGCTCCAGACACCGTCGAGATTGGAGCTCCGCTGCTGCCCTCGCCTTCCTCTTGTCTAGCGTGGTTGCTGCCGCCGCAAGCTTCGCGGCCACGGCTGCCCACGACCCTACCCCCCACCCCGCACCCCCTGATGCCTCGCGCGGAAGCGCCGCTGCCCGCCTGGTTTCGATGAAGCTTTCGGCCGTTGCGCCGCCCTCCTTCCTTCCCTTTGGCTCCCCTTCTCGTGCCTGTTGCCCGCCATGGTCGTACCTTGGCTAGGATGTGCCCTTCATCCCCAACCTCGCCAGGAAGCGGCAGTGGGAGCTGTCGGTGCTGCAGCTCGGCGGCGCATGGAGGTGATGGGCCGTGGCAGTTTGGGCGACGGGGGCGGCGGTGCGATGGGGTAGAGGGCGACGGCGCGTGCGGGATTGGGGATGATGGGTGCGGTGGGGGTGTGTTTTCTTTTCCTTTTTCATTGATAGAAAAGGGACAGGCTATGCGGGACTGAGGGTTGAATACAGCAAATCACATGGACTTTTTTGCAAAATCACCACGACGGTGAGCGGGCAGAAGCAATAGCTACTTTATTATTATTAGGGATATATATATATATATATATAGGGCTGGACTATTCTGTTACTAGTAACAGAATAATATTCTGTTACCCCTCGCCCCTATAAGGCCCGATCCATTTTGCAAAACCCGGTGCTGCACCCCCCACCCGAAACACAGAGAAAGCCCACCCACTCCCCAGCATCTTCTCGAACCACCCCTCCCGGACGGCTCCGCCCCCTGCTCCCACGCGCCAGCGCCGGCCTTCCTGCTCCCACGGACCGGCGGCCGCCACCCACTGATCCCACGGGCACCGGCGGGTTTTCCCGATTCTGGTAAACAAAGCACTCAAGCAAGGGATCCCATGGCCTCGGTCAGACCAATCTGAGCAAGGAGAGGGCTCCTGATCCCCTGTGCCTCCTTCTCCTTCGCCTCATCGCGTGCTCCAAACACCATCGAGCTTGGAGTTCCGCTGCTGCCCTCGCCTTCCTCTTGTCCAGCGTGGTTGCTGCCGCCGCAAGCTTCGCGGCCACGGCTGCCCACGACCCTACCCCCCACCCCGCACCCCCTGATGCCTCGCGCGGAAGCGCCGCCGCCCGCCTGGTTTCGATGAAGCTTTCGGCCGTTGCGCCGCCCTCCTTCCTTCCCTTTGGCTCCCCTTCTTGTGCCTGTTGCCCGCCATGGTCGTCCCTTGGCTAGGATGTGCCCTTCATCCCCAACCCCGCGAGGAAGCGGCAGTGGCAGCTGTCGGCACTACAGCTCGGCGGCGCATGGAGGTGATGGGCTGTGGCAGTTTGGGCGACGGGGGCGGCGGTGCGATGGGGTAGAGGGCGACGACGCGTGCGGGATTGGGGATGATGGGTGCGGTGGGGGTGTGTTTTCTTTTCCTTTTTCATTGATAGAAAAGGGACAGGCTATGCGGGACTGAGGGTTGAATACAGCAAATCACATGGACTTTTTTGCAAAATCACCACGACGGTGAGCGGGCAGAAGCAATAGCTGCTTTATTATTATTAGGGAAAGATATATATATATATATTATATATATATATATATAGGGCTGGACTATTCTGTTACTAGGAACAGAATAATATTCTGTTACCCCTCGCCCCTATAAGGCCCGATCCATTTTGCAAAACCCGGTGCTGCACCCCCCACCCGAAACGCAGAGAAAGCCCACCCACTCCCCAACATCTTCTCGAACCACCCCTCCCCGACGGCTCCGCCCCCTGCTCCCACACGCTGGCGCCGGCCTTCCTGCTCCCACGGACCGGCGGCCGCCACCCACTGCTCCCACGCGCCGCCACCCCCCTGTTCCCACGCGCCGCCGCCCGACGCCCCCTGCTCCCACGCGCCGCCGCCCGCCGCCTCCCTGCTCCCACGCGACGCCTGCGGCCTCCCCGCTTCCACGCGCCGCCTCCGGCCCCCTGCTTCCAACCCCCACCGTCGGGGGCCACCCCAGCGCAGCGAACAACCTTCCCTACCGCCATCTTGGTGAACTCCCCCCCACCCCTGCAGTGGACCGTCGCATCGTGTCACCGCATCCGGTGGCCACAGCGCGCCGTCCAACTCGGCAGTCCAACTGCTTGCTCCATGGTCGGTCGCTCAAGGAGCTGCATGCAGGCCACCCCGTGCTCCGCCTGGATGCGGCTCAACTTTCTCCCTCTTCATCTTGTTTCTTATATCATGTTGTTTCTCTTCCGGTGACCACAGTTAAGGTGGACGTGGGTTCATGGCCGGAGCTCGCTGACGATGGAGGACGTGGAGCTCCACAAGCATAGAAAGCCCGATCCCTTATCCAGTTCGTAGTAAGGCTTCCTGGGCCTTTAGTTTTTTCAGTTCACCTTTTGATGCATTTTTGGTTCATCTTACAGGTCACGAGTTTTCTTCAGTTCAAGGATTAAACAAAAAAAGAAAGGTTGGCACACTGCAGTTTTACATTTTAGTGCAAGCACCCTAGACTCCCATGAAACATCTAGTAAAGAAAATGTTGATTGTAAGTGCAAATACACTACACTTTGAGCTGCAATGGGACACGGTGACATCACTTCTTTTTGGTTGTTTTTTGTATAAATCTGTATTTTGGTTATTAAATTCAGTACAATGAAACATATGAATCCCCAACGGGCACCAAATTACTGATTCCTTAAAGCAAATTAGTAGATTTAGCCATTGGTTGGTCTACTTGTGTAAATCTGTCAGTTCATGACAAGTAACTTCTGATGCTAGAAATGTAGGATATTTGTGTGAATCTTGCTTGTTTCAAAGAGAAAAGGAGTTTGGTAGTTGCATCACATAGTGTACTGAAGAACATAAACATGGTGTACTGAACAAACATACGCATTCACATAAACATGCCAGCAACCCCTCTTGCTATACTCGTGCTTGTACTTGTTTATTTTCTTGTTTGGAAAATGGTTTCTTATCCTCCTAACAACTTTTCTCTGTCGCTGCAGCGCCCCGGCCGTTCATTGCCACCATCCTGGGTCGTTCAACACGACAGCGCCAAGCCGTTCGATGCCCCAGCTCGGGAGGTGCCCGTCGCAGCTTCCCCCCACCTCCCATTGGATGTTCATGCTCCTTCTCTTGTGTACATTCCGTTCAACATCTGGTGGTTTTTCAGTTCACCTTAAATGTGCATTTTCAGCTTCATCTTGCAGGTATGATCATTCTCTGGCCTGCTAATGTCTTTTGCAGTAACTTTGTACACAAAACGATATAATGTTTTCACTCTGCAGTGAAGAAGATATCCATATGATAATGTTTGTCACTCTGATAGGTTCGTTCCATCTCTTGGAGCTGTATGGCTGACCATTTTTGGTCAAATTTGGCAATTGTTAACTTATGAAGCTACCGACTCGGGTGTTCATTTCATTGGTCAATTGCTAGATTTAGGCTTTGAGATTGCTGAGACAATAATCCATGGATCAGTCTTCCAATGTTATCCTGTAGTTCAATTAGTCTTGAGGTTATTTAATGTCTAGAATGGGGTTTTGATTGCTGCTGGTTGAACCTACTGACAACATAGGTTTTGATTGCTGCTGGTTTTGTATCTCATGGTGGTTCGCAGGTATAAGATGGGATTTTCATAGCTTTACATTGTTGTTTTGGTTTGTGGCACTTAGATGCTTTTGAAAAATGTTCTGCACATGTTTTGTTGGATTCAGTTCCTCCCAAAAAAAGCACTAAAGGAGGTTAAAAAAGCATGGTTCTGCTTGCTTATGTCATTTTTCCCTTCATCGACAGAAAAACTAGTTCAACTACAAAAGAATACATCAGTTCAATGTCAGAAAAACATCAATTCAAAAGAATAAATAAAATAACTTAAGTATACGCCATCATGGGGCACTTGCCTTCAAGATTTATCTCTTGTTCTTGTTTTTCCCTTTCCAGGTTTACGTTCTAGCATACCTTTTTTTCTTATCAATTACTCCCTCCGTAAAGAAATATAAGAGCGTTTAGATTGCTACTTTAGTGAACTAAATGATCTTATATTTCTTTAGAGGGAGTACCTCATCTATCCTTCCTTGTAGATGGAGATGTGTGCATGTATACATGTGTTATGGAGAGAGAAGAACTTATCTGGTGGTGTGTGTGTGTGTGCTGCTGCATCCTCGTCCGGCCGCTCTAATCCACACTCTTAGTACAACTTCTCTACGACCTCATGTTCACAAATCTTGTAGTACATTTTTTTAATAAAAATCTTGTAGTACTATGTAAAGCAAGCGTGGCCAACACATACTTTAGGTGTCGGGGTAGTACGCACTGTTGATGGTGGCCTTCCTTTGTGGCGCTACTACTTTGCCACCTAGAGTAGTACTGCTACTACTTATCATGTTGCTAAAACCTAGCGAACAGTACATGTATTTGATTAACGGTTCTGTAGGAAGAAAAAGTTCACCAATATATAATCTCTAGGTTTAGTAAAGCAATCTTTTTGTTTAGTAGCTGATACTGCTCAAGTTTATTTCTTGTTGTACATATGATGTCCAATTTCTTCTTTCAGTTCGGTTCAATTTATAAATTTCATTCAGTTCAATTCTTATTATAGTTGGAGTTCAGTTTCTTATTTGAGTTCAATTCAGGCATGTGTTTGAACTTGCAATCTAACTGCCTTAAGCTACGATCTCAAATAGAAGTGTACTAAATGCAGGTACTAGGTGGTGGCATTGCTTCACTTCTCTTGTTACGTTCTCTTCGCCCAAATTCGGAGGATCAAGAAAATAAAATATCATTGTTTTGACATGCACTACTCAAAAGAAGTCATTTCTGTTGAAAAATTGTTTCGCTTGACATGTACTTGCCAACAATTATGTATAATAAATCATGGCATTGTATGTAGAAAAAGATATATTGTGTGTTCTGCTGTTGTATTGAGTTACTATCTATTGCTAATGGTACGATGTTGCTATTGCTCTGTGTCATGTTATGCAAGTTGACACCGAGTACAC
Organism: Thinopyrum elongatum; assembly: GCA_011799875.1. NCBI lineage: Eukaryota > Viridiplantae > Streptophyta > Magnoliopsida > Poales > Poaceae > Thinopyrum > Thinopyrum elongatum. The sequence goes on from CM022300.1 coordinate 232,392,500, forward strand.
GTTGGATGATATACTTATACAGTAAATAGCTAAAAACTGATTTCTTCCAGTTTTTATTTTTCGCCCTTGCCTGTTTGATGTTATGCCTACGTGAGCTGAAGCGTTTTAAAAATGTTGGCAGAAAAGTGCGTGTATTTGGCAGAATAAATGTTGGTAAGTTCATGGCAAAAAAATCCATAAGTTCACAGATAAATAATTTCATGGTTAAGAAAACCCTTTTAGAAAAATTAGAAAAGAAAGAAATGAGATGCATTACAGAAGAATTGAGGAGGTTTGGGTACAAGGAATCCAGAAAGCGAAAAGTTAAGAAAGCGAAAAGCTCGGAACCATGAAAAAGAGAGGTCCGGAATAAAAGAGAACATTATGAAACATAAAAAAAATATCAACAAGAAAAAGTTCAAGTTGCAAAAAGAGACAAGTCCAGAACTTCGTTGTAAAAATATTCGAGTTTCAAGAAAACAGAAAAAGAAAACAAAAATAGCATTTTATTATTTTAAATCCAATCAATTCAAGTAGCCATTCAAGTCCGGAGCTAACGACATCATCAGTTCGGACAGAGAAAGCAAATTTAAAATTAAAACCCAAAAAAGGTTGTCTTCTATAAGTCCACATTATCAAACCGTTGAAAAAAATAAAATAAAATGTTGAGTTAAAAAACATAGAAAATATTTTGTTTTTGAAAAGAAAATGTCATTCAGTTCAACGATATAAACATGCAAGTTCAGGCATGATAATATCGTAAACTGTTGAAAAACTACGAGGAAAATCATATCAAAAAAACCCAGAGTAAAGTCTAGTATGTTAAAACACGCTCAGTACAAAACCATACGGACATTAGCTCAAGTAGTCTTTTTTTGAAACCTTTCAAAATTACTCTCGGAAGAATACATCAGTACAAACGCACACATAGATCAGTACAAGTATTCTGTTTTTTCTGACGAAAAAACAACACGACGTGTCCCACCGTATTCAAAATTACTCATCAACGATTGCGAATTTGAGAAAATATTCAACACGACTAAGTTTCGTATTTACGATAGCTTTCCAACGGTATATTATTTGCCTCATTTCGACAAACTTTTAAAAAAATCGTGTTCGAAATCAAATTTGACCGTATTCGAATTCGTTTTTAAACCGTAAGGAATTAGAAAAACATTTCAATACAAAAAAGTTGCGCATTTTCTATACCTTTCCAACGCCGTATCATTTGCGTCAATCCGACAAACAATTTGCAAAAAAACGCGAAACTACGCTTCGACAAGAATTTCACCGTTTTTCAAATTACTTTTAAATTGTATAAAATTTGAAAAAACAATAGATATATGGAAGATGCGGATTTTTACCAGCTTTCCAACGCCATCTTATTTGCTCAATTCCGACAAACCGTTTGAAAATTGAGTCCAAAATACGATTCGCGTTTTCGGTTTTGAAAAAAAACAGTTTTTTCAAAACTGCTCTTAAACCATGATGATTTTGCAAAAACGTTTAATATACTTGAAATATAGTTGTCAAGAGCTTTCCAACGATATATTACACGCCCCGTTCCGACAAAATAATTGTAAAATTTTTTTGAACTAAAGAAGATGTTCTGTTAAACAGAAATGAAATCATCAGTTCAACCGCCCGAATTCATCAGTACAACCGCCTGAAACCGTCAGTTCAAGTAGGGTAACAGAATAATATTCTGTTACGCGAGGCGAAATTGTGGATATGAGAACGTACTGTGGTCCGAACTATCGCTGCCGTCGACGCGTGCGAGGAGATCCGTGCTGAGCAGATGGCCAAAAAGTGCGGTATGATTCTTTGGTTTTCTGCGAGCCTATTGCCTGTTTTTTTTCTGGCATGGATGCAGTCTTCTCTGAACTCGCGCAGAGTGGCAGCGTATGGCTCGGTAGAAAGTGGTCACATGCGCTGCAGAGCGGAACTCATTCCACAACAGAATATCTCTACTCTTAATGGAGCAGTTGGTGGGATTGCGTCCACAGTTTATTTTCGTCTGGCTTATTTTTGTCTGATTTTTTTTCGTCCGGTTTTTTCCCTCACATCCCACCACCCCCTCGTCTCGCTAAAAAACTCCTACGCTGCACATCCTCTCGATCTACCCCTCTCGAGGCGACCTCTCTCTTTCCCTCTTCTCGCGATGCGGCGCAGCCCCCATCTCCCGCTCCGCCGCCGCCCCTGCTGCTCCACCGGCCCGACCTCTTCTTCAGGGGCGGCAGCAAGAGCAGCTCCACCTCTCCACTCCCCCACGCGATAGCGCTCCAAACTCCCACCCCACGCCCGGCCACTGCTAGGGTTTCTTACCCTCGCTGCCCCGCCACCACCTCCCCTCACTTTTCGCCACCCCCGCCCCACTGTGCGCCTTCTCATGTTTCGATCTGGAAAGCGGGAAGGAGATGATGAGCTGAGCTCCATGGCCAGACGAGGGAGGAACAAGGGTGACGGGATTGATTTGGAGCTCACGGTGGGGAGGCCATCGTAGCCGCCCCTAGCGCGTCGAGCTCTGCAGGTACTCCCTCCACTATTCTTTTTCCACTCTCTCTTTCTCTCTCTCTCTCTCTCCCTCGTGGAAGCCAGAAGCGTCCACCTGACGTCGGTGTCTCCTCCTCTCGACCAAAGTCACAGGGAGATAGGCCCCCGGTAGTCCTCCCGAATCTCATTGCCCCGATGGTTCAGGCTCGTTTCAGAGGAAGAAGAATGTATTTTACAGGAGGTAGAAGATTGTGTTCACAAGAATCTCCAGACAAACATGTCTAGATTGCGTATGTGCTGTTATAAATCAAGCACTTGCGTGTCTCATTCAGAATTATATTCAGTGCACCAGATTCAAAAATTTGTTCACCAAATGTCTGACAGACAACGAGCCCTTGACTCCAACATGTTATTATAAATCAAGCACTTGCGTATCTCATTCAGAATTATATTCAGTAAATGCAAAGCTGCTGAGCTCGTAACCACCTGTTATCTTTATAAATTCAGAGAAAGCAAAATCATTCACGCATAGTCAAGTCATTCCTTACTCTACAAGTTTTTTACGTAGTATTTTTTATTTTTCGCGAATACGCAAAAGGCTTGCGTATCATTGCATTGATAGGTAGAAAAAGTTCAAACAGGTTTGTCGAAAGTTACAAGGGGAGAGGCTAGCTAACATGTGCACAGGGATGGCATGCTAGGATAGCCTGGACGCAAGTAGAGGTGGTGCGTCGGCCACCAATGCTAGCCGAAGGCTACGTCTCCGGGATGATCTGCGCCAAGTGCGTGGCGCCCGCGCGTGCCCAGAGTCTTGCCTCATCTCTGATCGCGTTGACGGCGCGGCAAACGGAGGGGCGATCGTCGTCGAAGGTGCAGCCGTTGCGGTGCTTCCAGAGCCACCAGGCAGTGAGGATGGCGATGGAGGCGAGCCCGCGACGAAGACAGCGCGGAGAGTCGGCAATGGCAGAGGCGAGCCAGTCGGCAAACTCGTCGTCATGGCTCGGGATCGTGGCTGTGGATCGACACCAGGAGAGTACCTCGTGCCAAACCTGGCGGGAGAAGGGGCAGCCCGCGAGCAAATGCTGCATGGTCTCGGGCTCCTGATCACAGAGCAGGCATAGAGGCTCGTGTGGCAGGTCGTGGCGCGCGAGGCGATCTGCCGTCCAGCAGCGGCCGAGCAGGGCGAGCCAAATGAATAGCTTGATGCGCAGCGGAGCCCAGGTATGCCAGGTGAGACGCCAGTGCGGGTCTTCGATGGATCCAGAGAGCAGAGATTGGTAGCAGGAGCTCGCGGAGTAGGAGCCGGAGCTGGTCCAGCGCCAGGAGAGCCTGTCCGGCTCGTCAGAGAGCGTCACAAGGCGCAGGCGGCGCCAGAGGGAGACGTATTGTGTGGCCATCTCGATGCCCAGCGCCCCATGGATGTCCGCAATCCAGGCACGCTCGTGCAACCCATCGCGCACGGAAAGAGTCTTGCGGCGGCGCTTGGAGACCCTGGCGTGGACCAGCGGCGCGATGTCGGAGATGGACTGGCCATTGAGCCAGTGATCCTCCCAGAACTTGCAGCTGCGCCCGTCGCCAATGTGCCAGAGTGTAGAGGCCCGGAAGATACCGTGGACCTCAGAGGAGTGGGGGATGTGCAGATGCTGCCATGGGCGCGATGGGTCCGTCTTTTGGAGCCACAGCCACCGGGTGCGCAGGGCGACGCCCGCAAGGTGGAAGTCCGGCAGGCCAAGGCCACCCAGGGCGATGGGACGGCAGACGCGGCGCCAATTGACGGGGCAGTGGCCGCTGCTCACGTCTTTGCGTCCGTGCCAGAGGAAGCAGCGGAGGAGGCGGTTGATCTGCTTGAGGACAGTCGGGTTGATGGCCAAGGTGAGTAGCGTGTGCACCGGCATTGCCACGAGCACATGGCGACATAGCGCCAGACGGTCACCACGTGACATCATGGAAGCCCACCAGGGAGAGAGCCTGCGCTCGAGCTTGATGAGGATCGGTTGCAGCGCGGCGGCGCTGACCTTGCGGATGGACAGCGGGAGGCCGAGGTATGAAGTGGGGAACTCTTTGAGCGGGCATGCAAAGTGGGATGAGATTGCAAGGCGCTCCTCAGGCGTGCACTGGATCGGGGAGGCCGCACACTTGTTGAAGTTGGTGTACATCCCAGATGCATTACCGAAGAGGGTGAGCAGCCGGCGGACGGCCGAGAGGTCCTGCTTGTCTGGCCGGCAGAAGACGACCACGTCGTCGGCGTAGAGGGAAATACTCGAGGCCATGTGGCGCGAGGTAAGGCGTTGGAGCACGCCGCCGGCGACAGCGCGGCAAAGCAAGTTGTTGAGGGTGTCGATCACCATGACGAAGAGCATGGGGGATAGGGGGTCCCCTTGCCGAAAGCCGCACATGTGAAGGATTGGCGGCCCTGGGGTGCCGTTGACGAGGATGCGTGTGCTCGCCATGCCGAGGAGGATGCAAACCCATTCGCGCCATCGTCGACCGAAGCCAAGGTGGCGGAGGGTGTCCAGCAGGAAGGCCCAAGAGACCGAGTCGAACGCGCGGGCGATGTCAAGTTTGAGCATGACGCGCGGCTGCTTGAGGTTGTGAAGTTGTCGTGCCGTTTGCTGGACGAGCAGGAAATTGTCGTGGATGCATCTGCCCGCGATGAACGCGCTTTGGTTGGTGGAGACCCATGTCGCCGAGCCTGGGTGCAAGACGGAGAGAGAGACTTTGGCGAAAAGTTGGCGAACAGATGGATCAGGCTTATTGGGCGGTAGTCTGAGAGCGTGGTGGCATCCGGTTTCTTGGGAAGCAGGATAATCAGCGCTCGTGAGCCGTTGGAGCCACGGCCGTTGAGATTGTAGAGTTTGTGAACGCGTCGACGAAGTCCGCCTGATCGTGGGCCAGGACGCGCAAAGAAACTCGGAGGTGAACCCGTCCGGCCCCGGCGCTCTCCCCTTGGGCATGCACTTGATGGCCTCCCAAATTTCGTGCTCAGAGAAGGGGCGGCTAAGTTTTGCAAGTCGAAGACAGTCGACGGAGGGGGATGGGCGAGGAGCCGAGGGGAGGACAGCAGGAGGGCGTCCGGAGGATGTCCGAGAAGTGAGCGTACGGGCCTCCGCAATGGCAGCCTGCCCAGAGACAGTGGCGTCGCCCACTTGAGCTGCAGGATCATGTTCTTTTGGAGCGCTGCGCTGCGTGGAGACGGAAGAAGGCCGGGTTTGTGTCGCCGCCTTTAGGTAGTTGAACCGCGCGCGCTGCTGGCGATGGAGCGATCGAGCGACGCGAGGCCGAGGTAGGACGCCTTGAGTTTGCGGCGGAGCCACGTCTCGGCCGGAGAGCTGCCGGAAGTCCTGTGCTGCGTCGAACCGGGCGATGAGCTCACGGGCGAAGGCGAGCTGGAGGGGAGATGTTGCCGATGGTCTTGGCGCTCCAACGCTGGAGGTGCTTGGCGGTGGCCCGTAGGCGCGCATAGATGCGGCGGGAAAGGGTCCGGTCGTCCGCGGAGGAGGTCACGCCTAAGCGACAGTTTCCTGGTAGCCCTGAAGCTTAGGCCAGAACCTTTCAAAGTGGAATCGTCTGTGCCCGACAGAACGCGGCATGGAATCGAGGATAAGGGGCGCGTGATCGCTAGCCGCGGAGGAAAGGCAGCGCAACATGCAGCTCGGGTGGTTGACCTCCCAACCCGCAGTGCAAAGGACCCTGTCGATGCGCTCGAGCGTCGGGGCGTCGCGTTCATTTGACCATGTATATCTCCGGCCGTGGAGGTAGATGTCACGGAGTTCCTCGTCGGCGATGAAGCGCCGGAAGCGTCGCATGGAGGCGCGGTGAAAGTTCCCGTTGTTCTTGTCATCAGGGGATATAATCATGTTGAAGTCACCCCCTATGAGCCACGGGCCATTGCAAGTGGAGCGCATGTCATGAAGGTCGGAGAGGAACTCGATTTTGGCGGCCTCGTCATTGGGTCCGTACACACCAGTGATCCACCAGTGCGGGCAACCATCTAGGGGAGAGACGAGAGCATTGATGAAGTGCGTGCCAATCGTAGGATGCGAGATAGACACGAGGTCGTCCTGCCAAGCGAGGAGGATGCCGCCTCGGGTCTCCGTGGAAGGGAGGAAGTGGAAGCTGCGGAAGGCCTGCCCGCAAGTTTCGGTGACAATGGACGACGAGACGACAGAAAGCTTTGTTTCTTGCAAGCATACAATGGAGGGGTTGGCCGAGGAAATAACGGAGCGCACGGCCGAACGCTTAGCCGGGCAGTTCAGACCCCGGACGTTCCAAAAAATTGCACGTTGGGTGTAATCCATCAGCAACGGGTTGGGAGCTCGGAGAGGTGCGGCGCAAGTGCACGGCTAAGCTTCGGCAATCAACAGCGCCGTGGTGGCCGGAGACGAAGAGGGGTTGGGCGGCACCCTCCAACCGTGGTAGTCGGCAAGCGCGGCAATGGTGTCAGCGGCCAGGGGTCGGTCGAACATGCGCGCGTATCTGTCCAGAACGGCGTCGGAGAGGGGCTCGTCGTCGTGCAGTAGCCCAAGGCGTCGAAGGAGGACGCGCTTGGCCTTCATCTCAGAATCGTAGCCGCGATCGGCCTTTGCGATGCGGTCGCTCCTGCGTGGGGTGAAGTCTAGAGGAATCTCACGGCGCCGGCGGCGAGGAGCAGGCAGCGGGAGGATTGGCATCGGCGTGCACTGGATGGAGGAGGCGAACCGTTCCAGGGCCTCCTCAGCCGCACGGTCAGGATCGCCACCGCTTGGGGAGCATGGCGCAGTGATTGGATCGGGGCCCACAGCCGTGGAGCAGGAGGGCACGAGAGGGCGTGCGACGAGGGGAGCGATGATTAGGGCTCGACATGATTGGGGGGCAGGATCCGCGTCGTGGGCGCTGATTGGCCCCCGGGCCACCGCATCGGTGGTAGCAAACGTCGGGCCCGCGGGGACAGATCGGCCACAGGCGGGCGGGCTGGTATTGGCGCAGCGGGGCTCAGGTGGCCCATCCGTGACGGCTGCGCGGTCGGGCGTGTCGGGATTGGTCGCGACAGGGCCCGCAGCGGATCCAAGGCGTGGACCGGGGTGGGAGCCGAGCGGTGATTGGCGACAGTAGTATTTTTTATTGCTTGTGCATTTTCATTTTTATCAGTTCTAATAACCACACTGATTGCTTACCTGCCATCGTGTATGTCAAGAAAACAGTAGTAGTGATTTTATTTCATTTCTGATGGAGTGCGCAATTAGGCATACGCACTGTTTACTTTACAAGTACGCATCAAGCTTATGTAAAATGTACTTCATTGAATGATATTTCAGCCATTTGGATTTAGGTGACATGTGGTGGCACGGCAAATGGAAGGCCTTCAACCGAACGGCAGCAAAAGATGTTTATAAATTGACAGAGCGCCCAATTTGCTACAGTATGCTCTACGCTTGCTTTGGTGATTTGGTGTTCCACATTTTTGGAATCCAGTAATTCATGCTAAATTAATCCTGCAGTAGTTTTTTGTACTAGGATCGGATATGATTTTGGATTCATATCTCTACTCCTAAAGGGGACTTGGTAGCCTCTCCTCCATGATTTTTTTTCGCCTGACTTTTTTGGTACTCCTAAAGTGATCTACTACTGTGTGCCGTCATTCACCACTACTGTGTCTGTGCCGTCATGGGAGCTGCATAGCCCGCGAGCCAAGAGGGGCCGTTAGTGTGCGTTGCAGGTCATCGGCGGTGCAGCCACTTTGCTGGTGGCAACAGGATCAGATGCTTGTCGTGGTGAAGCCTTCTCCGGTCGGCGGTGGCATTCTGGAAGCCTACAGAGATCCTATTGCAACTCCTAAGCCGAAGACTGACGAGTGGCTCTCCCATTCGTGGTGGGAAGCGCACTTGTTCATCCTGATCTGTATTGTAAATCTCGTTTTAGTCAGGGTTACTTGTGTAGTTAGGGGATGTTATGCCCCTGTTATGTATCTTGTGCTTAATTAATACCTGCAGGGGTTTGTTTGTTTGCCAAAAAAAAAGGTAGGTCATGGTGTAGTGATTTCTGTTGATAATTTCAAATGGCAGCTAAAGTTTATTTTTTTATAAGCGATCATATTATCTCCTCACTAGAATTTTGTGTCCCCATTGCAACGCACGGGCAATTTCTTATAAAGAAAATTGCAGTGTTCCAACTATTGAATCTTTAATCAAGTGGTTGTTTAATTCATATATATATATAGAAACTCTATTTAAGACCCAGGGTGAAGAATAAGTGCATCCACCGAGCCACGGTCTGGCTTAAGCAAACCTCGACACCTCGACCGCTTTAAAATTACGTTTCACCCCTGTAAATTAACGTCGATGGGGCTGTTCGCTGGTCGTTCAAGAAGCCCACCCCGCGTGTTCAGAAAAAAAAAAGCCCACCCCGCGTGTTCAGAAAAAGAAAAGCCCACCCCGCCGTTGGTTGGGGTTCTGTACCTGTATCTTTTCTAACCAGCTGCGAGCGGTTAATTTTAGAGCATGAATAGCAAGCGGCGGCTGGGTCGACGCCGTTTCTCTCCCCTGTCCATCCTCCGATTGCGGAGGCGGCAGCAGTGACGACGACTGTGCCGGATGGACAACCTGGAGGCGAGGGCTACTCCCCACCCTGGCGTGTGGAGTACTCCCCCGTTCCCTCTCTCATGCGACCAGGAGGCGAAGTGGGCAGTGCAAAGATCCGACGCGAGTTCGGCGGCGACGGCGGCCTTCTCCGGCATCCCTCCCCACCTCTGTCCGTCTTCTCGCCGGTAAGAACTCCCTCCTCCTCTTCCTCCCCCTTTTCTCATCATTTAATTTCTGAATTTTTAGGGTTAGGGTTCTTGATTTCTTAGGAGCGGGGCAAAGGAAGCCTGGGTTGCCCAACAAGCTGCTCCTCCGGTTGCCGCCGCACAATGAGAAGGCAGTGGACGGGAAGAGTGGAGCTCCTCGTTGATCTCAAGCGCAAAATTTGGGATTCGGCCCCAACAAGAACCCTCATTCTATCCACAACAAAATGCCCTTATTCTGTACGCGGTTCATCCTCACTTATCAATAGCGAACGTACTGTTGCTTGCTTCGTCAGTTATCAATAGCGAGCTAAATTAGTTTTTTCAGGCTAAAAGAAGCAGATTGGTAGTCGGTTGCTTATGTAGAAAGGTGTCTTTTTGTTTTTTTATCAAGGAATTGATGGCAAAGGATATTTGCGTTGATGTTTTGGTAGTCGCTTGAGTAGACCATGTTTGTTTCAGTGGGCAGTGCCTCATAGAAACACTACCTCTCCAGACTGAAGTCATTGCATTATGTTGCACTGATGTGTTCTTTCTTCTTTTTGTTTTTCTCCCAAGATTTGGTGTTTCCTCTTTTCTGAATAAGAACACTAGATTATGGATATTTTTAGAGAATAAGAAATGTAATCATTGTATCATGCATGATAATAGATTTACCGTGATTGCAGGTTAATTTGTTTGTGCTACATATTGATAACTTGATTTGGTTATTTCGCATGACTTTTTTTTTCACAGGTCAGTGTGTGTCCCAACGCTTGTTAGATAATCATTTTTACACTTTGTGATGAGATCATGAAGAACTACCAGCTAGTACTACTCTGGCACGACTACTTTTCTGCTAGATTTCACTGTCACATCATCAAACCTATGGACTGAAAAATCATGCATCAAAAGAAGAAAAAATGCATTCCTCCAATAGTTCAACACTTCTTCAGACTCTATGCAAATATTGTGAATATTGTTTCTATCCTCTGAAGGTGTTATGACTTGAATCACGAATGCCAGTGTAGTAATTAATTAGATTCTCGGAGCCTAGTTCAATCTCGTATGCTCTTCTATCGATTGAAAGCATAGTCATGCTTATTTGAAATCTTTTCGCATTGTACTTCATATACCTCTCCGTCAATCACTCAGCTGTAATTTTTTTTAATAACTCAACTGTAGTTTGCCATTAATTAGTTTCAAAATGTTTCGAAAATGCTACTTACATGCAGGAAGAGAAAATAGTATACTGACAATCACCTACCATGCCCCTACTGTGATTTCAGCTGTAGTTTATGGTACACTAACAAGTACTCCCTCCGTTACTAAATATAAGTCTTTTTAGAGGTTTCAAATGGACTACAACATACAGATGTATATAGACATATTTTAGAGTGTAGATTCACTCATTTTGCTTCGTATGTAGTCCCTTGTTGAAATCTCTAAAAAGACTTATATTTGGGAACGGAGGGAGTAAGTACATACGATGTCTCTATTTGTTTTTACCTGGTCCCCTAATCTAGTTTCAGCTGTAGTTAATGGTATAGTAACAAGCACCTGCCAATATGTTTCAGCTCAGCACATAGAGTAATTAGATGGTCCTTCTGCTGTGGTTTACTAGATTGTTAGCAGTGACCCAGAAGTTAGTTCCTTTAATGTGACATAGATGTGGAAAAATGTATCCATCCATCTAGCAGAAGGTAGTGTAACAAGCATAAGTAGCTAGTGACCCAGACAAAGAAAACCACTAAAGAGATGGCAGGAGTCTTGGCGAGGGCTCTTAATCTACAGATTCCTGGAGCCATTTTTACATTATGCAAGCATAACAGAAGAGATAAAATGTAGACACTTTTAGGCACATACTTCAAATAAGCCTGACATTAGCTTGATCTGTAATTAACAGTATGACAACAACTACACATAGCATTTGAGACGAAAAAAATGTGGACATAAAATGGGAGCACAGTAGCCAGAGACTTTGAACTTCAATTACCATAAAGTCCTATATGAAAAGGTATTATTTCTGCCTGATGCTTGCGCAATTTCTGTTATCATCTAGTTTAATTCTCTGTATGTATATGTTGTAAGTAAAATTATGCATGCGTTTTTTCCTCTAGGAAAGAGCATTCCTTTATTTCTGTTATCATCTAATTTAATTCTCTGTATGTATACACGTTAGAAGTAAAAATCTGCATGCGTGTGTTCCTCTAGCAAAGAGCATTGCTCTATTTATTTTGGACCATCATGTCTCATTCACTGGGTTGTTGGTAAGAATCTATCCATGTTTTAATGTTTTTCTGACTACAGTTTGTAGTTGTAAAATCTGTCATTAAGCTTCAACAGTTCACTCTGCAAGCTTCATTCAAGTGCAGTCTGTGAGGACCTAACTGCGAGCATCTGAAGTTAGAACACTGCAGACAGATATTTAGTTCAGTTTCAACTCGAAGCCATTGGCCCGATGCTCCCAGTACCATCCCTCTGCGATCTGACGCTCCTCCGACGCCCATACCGCTTTGCGGCCTCCTCAAGCTCTGGATAGTGTCCATCCCGCATCGGACGGCTGAAGATCGCGCGCGCGTCGCTGTTCACCTTTCGGGCAAAGAGAACATTGTCTACCAGCTTCTGTTTTTTACTTTCTTACTTTTCCTTCATTTTGTAAGGCTATAAAGCCCAGTTTCTAGATCGGTGGAGAACCATTTCATGTATTAGGGTGTTCCCCCCTTAGCCGCAAGTGTTCTTGGTTGGCCGTAGGTTCCTCTTGTATTGCGCTCAAATTCTCGAATTCATCCAATAGAGATAGCTAGTTCGAGTGTATTCAGTCTCAGTTTCTGAATCTTGATCTTCAGAGTTCAGACCAACTTGGGTCTGACACAGTCGACTGAAATTATCCCATTGGCTTTGACTAAGAGTTCCACTTAATTGCTAGGTTGCTCATTCTAAAGTTCATGATCCTGCATGTGAGCAAAGGATGTGGTAAGCGCAGTTTTGTCTCTTAGTTTTGTAGACTTTATTCACCATGACGATTTATCGAGTCTGAACAATGGATATCTGCAAGGGAGCTTCCAGGAAGACTTGAAGATGCTAGGCATCAACCATTTTGAGGCTGTTTTAGCAAGACCTGATGTTTCGGTGCATATAGCGCAGTGTAACATTATCAAGTCAGTTTGTTTTTGTAATTATAGGTCGCCTTATCCGTATGTGTTACCCCAACCATTAGTATTTTGCATGATGCTGTAGGTAATTTGTGTCCAGAAATTTACATTGTGTATTTGCGTAATTGGCTAGTAATACTATTACCTGACAGGCTCCGGACACATTCCTATAGAACCTTAATTGTCAAAAAAGACTATAACCTTAAGAGCTATTTCATTCCTTAACAGTATAATACTTCTGCTGCAGAGCTAGTACACTGGAAAGCAGGGGCAGAGCTCAGCCATGCACGCAACTGCATTTGCTGTCGTACCAATAACCAGAAAGATTATACTAATCTCCTTGATTTCACCGAGAAATGCAGCTTTATGACGCTGAAAAATCGTCTCATGGTTCTTTAACAGAATTACGAGTCAGGATAGAAAACAATTATCTGCTTATCTTCTTTCCCCATCCACGCCGTAACTTTACCTCGCACACGCCTGGCGAGTGGAGAGCAGGTTCCTCCGCTCCATGTCGTAACTTTACCTCACAAGCGTTCTGTTTTTATGCTGGATATGGCGCCCACTTGACTGTAATTTTACCTCATAGCTTTTGTTTCTTATACGGTGGTTGTTGTTTGGTTGCATGTGTGGCTCGTACGGGGTGGCTGGGGTGAGGAATAAGAATTCCTCACCCAGGATGATGAATAACGCGACCCTATATATATATATATATACTAATTATTTTTTTAGCTATATTATAGTTTGATCCAAGGGCTTCTTACAATTTTTACTGCTATACTAATTTTCACTTTTACTAGATTCATTTTTTCATGAGTTAGTTTAGACCAGGGTATTTGGTAAATGAATTTAGATCACTTTTCTGTCTGAGAGTGGATTTTTTTTGTGTTAGTAGGATTGACATGTACCAAAGATTGATCCCAAACAGAACTACAACCTGTCCATGAATTACCTGCAGGCCCGCATTCTAACCAACAATATTGGGCAACCTCGACATCACCAGCGACTACACGGAGGCTGTGAAGAAGTTTGGATACGAGATTGATGACGTAGCTGGACGGGTGAGCGAGCTTTGTTACAAGTGATACGTGCACTTGGGACTAACACTATTTAATTGATGATTTTTTTGACTGTGAAGTTGTCTAATTGAAGTGCTAAGTTCTGTTTGGATTTTGTAGAAGCGGTTCACATATTTGGTTGGGTGGCTTATATTTTTGTATCCACTATTTAACCAAACAAAAAATATATAAATCTTAGAGCGTGCAGTATGCCAGAGAACCACTATAGTATTAGATCTGAAGCCATAAATTTATCTTGATTAATGTTTTACCCAATGTTGAGGATATCGCTTATCGTTAGCGTCTCGGTCAGCTGGGGATTAGAGATTAATCAGAAATCGGCCGATTAATCGATTTTATCGGTCGACTATTAATCGGACATTTTTTTGCAAATCCCAGGTTCCCAACACTAAAATATGCTATATTCAACACCAAAACAATATTGGAGATAAGTGTTACCTTGATTCCTAGTCTTTGTATCATCGTATAATGACAAACAAAATAGGACAACGGTACATATTGCGTAACAAGGTCCACAAAACACAAATAAACATAGTTTGTGTAAACATAGTGCTATGAATAGGCCTGATTTATCGGTAGATTCCCGATAAATCGCTTCTCATTGCGATAAATCGGCCCAAATGATAAACGGTGAAGAGAAGGCATAATCTTATCGGTCACCCCAAGAGTAGCGATAAATCGGATGATAAATCGCTGAATCGGAAGATTTTTTGAATAGTGGTTTTACCCCTGTTGAAAGTATCTTTTGCGTGTCTTAGAAGTCAACCAGTTAGTATGAATATTTCTAGAAACAATTTTATATCTAGATACACAGGGTAGTTGCCGATTATTGGTAAAGAAGAACTGGAAATCAGTTGCTGAACAATTTTATACCTAAGTAAGTTCTAATTTTGTTCAACGCTTTCTGGTCATGTACTCTGGTTTATGTGGTTTCTGAATTTTTTCTGATGTGGTCTTGATGTGCAGGAAGCTGGAGTCTGAGGAGAGGCAGTCAGTCAAGTTCTTGCTGGAGAGGGAGGTGGATGCGGACCTTGCAGAGTTCTTGCACGGGTATATGATGAACAAGGAAAAGATAGAGCTGATGTTGTGCTAGAAGACTTGTATGCCGTTTTTGTGGCCAGAACTGTATGTGTTTTTGAAGGATATACTGTCCAACAATGTAAGAGCCTCTTTCACTGACAGGAATTTCTTAGAAACTTAGAGTTTTTGTATATTGTCCATTACTTAGAAAAACTTCCTCCAATTTGTAGGAATGAAAACTACAGATTTTTTCCTATGATCTGCTTAGCATGCAATCCTAAATAAAAATTATATTGGGACACACCTCATAGAAAGGCAACTCATCTCATCATCAGTAAATTTATCCGGAGTGGTGTAGTCGGTGCAATGCTCAATGACAACTACCAGAGTCATGAAGAAGGTAAGTCATCATCGAGGCATTGAATTTATTTGGAGTTGTGCAGCTTCAGATCTATGTAAGTCAAAACTTAGTTAGTTCTATTTATAGCAAGGGTAATCTTCAAAGTTGGTATATTTTGTTGTATTTTGGAGGAGGAGCTCAACAAGGGCTTCACTGTACTCTGAGCGGTGGCGGGCTGCCAACGACCTCCACGTAGCTATGGTATTGCTTAAACTGATTGCAATCACTAGACTCTCGTCGCTATCGTTGTTAATTAGTAGAAAGGGGTCAGGTTGGGGAAAGCGGTGAACGGGCTGCTACTAAATATGTGGGCCTTTGGGCAATACCTGGAGCATTGCATTAATTTGATGTTGTGACGACCTTCACACTTATTTATAATCACTTATGCACACAGGTTTGGGGTGTTCATAGGGCGTGGTTGAGTAGTAGTACATCAGGCGTGGAGTGAAACATGGTTGACATGGCTTTGTGATGGCGCTGGCGGAGAAGACCTCAAGGGCGGTGGAGGACATGTTATAGAAGATGTTGAGGGCGGCGGCGGAGGAAATAGCCAAATGGGGTTCTTCGGCGCCAGCGAGAAGGAGGTCGATGGGTTCCCTTGGAGCAAAGTGATGTTGCGTGATTCATTCATTCGTTTGATCCCTCCTTATTCCAATTGAATCAGATCTATAAACCTCAATTTTTTCTTCTTCAGTAAACATGATCCAGGGCGTAATTTCATGCCCTGAGTTTGGCTTATTTAATTTAGTATGCCACAATATTTTCTGCTAATAATGATTCAAGTTCAGATTTGTAAATGCAATATTATCTTCCATGTATATGGATTAAACAAAATATCAACCCAAGTGGAATGTCAAGCTTTAACTTGTACTGATATATGACATAGGTCCAAGTAGCCGAGCTCGGTGAACTAGAGTTTAGGACAAATATTGCATTTACCCTTGATGAAGGTAAACTAGAGTTTAATTTATACCAATACCCCTGATGATGGTGTTGGGTCGCCGTCTTCAAGTAGCCGAGCACGATGAACTAGGTCTCTCCCTATCTCGACTTGGACCCTACAATATTTGTCATAAATATTCGTCGTCTCCAAGTAGCCGAGCACGATAAAAAAAATCCTACGCTCACGCAAGATCTATCTAGGAGATGCATAGCAACGAGAGGGGGAGAGTATGTCTACGTACCCTCGTAGACCGAAAGCGGAAGCGTTTGACAACGCGGTTGATGTAGTCGAACTTTTTCTCGTTCCGACCGATCAAGCACCGAACGCACGGCACCTCTGAGTTCTGCACACGTTCAGCTCGATGACGTCCCTCGAACTCTTGATCCAGCAAAGTGCCGAGGAAGTAGATGAGTTCCGTCAGCACAACGGCGTGGTGACGGTGATGGTGAAGTGATCCGCGCAGGGCTTCGCCTAAGCACCGTGAGAATATGACCGAGGGTGTAATCTGTGGAGGAGGGCGCCGCACACGGCTAACAGTTGATGTTGTGTGTTCTAGGCGCCCCCCTCCTCATATATATAGGTGGGAGGGAGAGGGGAGAGGCCAAGGGGCGCCCCAAGTGGGGCCGGATCCCACTTGGGCTCCTGCCCTGGTTCGCCCCCCCTCCTTGTATAGGCGCCAGGGGAAGGAAGGGGGAGGTGGCGCCCCCCCCCCTTTCCTTTCTCCCTTGAGGAGGGGAAGGAAGGAGGGACTTGCCCTCCCCCCTTTCCTTTCCCTAGGGCTGGCCGGCCTGGTGGAGGGGCGCACCAGCCCCTTGTGGGCTGGTCTGTCCCTCCCTTGGCCCATTAAGCCCATATCTTTGCCGGGGGGTGCCCGGAACCCCTTCCGATGACCCTATATGTACCCGGTACCCTCCGGAATACTTCCGGTGTCCGAATACCATCGTCCTATATATATCAATCTTTACCTCTCGACCATTTCGAGACTCCTTGTCATGTCCGTGATCTCATCCGGGAATCCGAACAACATTCGGTCACCAAATCACATAACTCATATAATACTAAATCGTCATCGAACATTAAACGTGCGGACCCTACGGGTTCGAGAACTATGTAGACATGACCGAGACACTTCTCCGGTCAATAACCAATAGTGGAACCTGGATGCTCATATTAGCTCCCACATATTCTACGAAGATCTTTATCGGTCGAACCGTTATGACAACATACGTTATTCCCTTTGTCCACCGGTATGTTACTCGCCCGAGATTCGATCGTCGGTATCCACATACCTAGTTCAATCTCGTTACAGCAAGTCTCTTTACTCGTTCCGTAATACATCATCCTGTAACTAACTCATTAGTCACTTTGCTTGCAAGGCTTCTTATGATGTGCATTACCGAGAGGGCCCAGAGATACCTCTCCGATACTCGAAGTGACAAATCCTAATCTCGATCTATGCCAACCCAACAAACACCTTCGGAGATACCTGTAGAGCATCTTTATAATCACCCAGTTACGTTGTGATGTTTGATAGCACACAAGGCATTCATCCGGTATCCGAGAGTTGCATAATCTCATAGTCGAAGGAATATGTATTTGACATGAAGAAAGCAATAGCAATAAAACTGAACGATCAATATGCTATGCTAACGAATGGGTCTTGTCCATCACATCATTCTCCTAATGATGTGATCCCGTTCATCAAATGACAACACATGTCTATGGTTAGAAAACTTAACCATCTTTGATTAACGAGCTAGTCTAGTAGAGGCTTATTAGGGACACGATGTTTTGTCTATGTATCCACACATGTATCAAGTTTCTGGTTAATACAATTCTAGCATGAATAATAAACATTTATCATGATATAAGGAAATATAAAATAACAACTTTATTATTGCCTCTAGGGCATATTTTTTTCAATTATATGAACTTATTTTATTTTAATATATGTATATATGTTCACCTTTGTAGATCAGAGATAAAAACCGATGACTTCGGATGATGGACCGAAAACACACCAAGTTTTACAGAATTAGAAAAGATGCATACAAATAATTGTTTTTCTTAGTAGAGATGTTGCACATGATGTACAAAAGATGTATTACTATATATGTTTATTTTTGTAGATTATGAGAGAGATGGAGATGGATTATGTCCATGTTTAAAAATAATCCATTGGCAAGGGTCCTAACGCGGCGATGTCGTTGGAAGGAGCTAAAAATTCACCAAGTTTTAATTATATATGTGCTATCAATTTTATTTTATTTCCCCGCCCGTGCGCAGCCCCACGCTGTGATGCTGATGTGCTCTTTCTCTTCCTCCTCTGACGGCCTCCCCCACCCCACCACGTCGACACTTTTTGTAGCACCAATGCCATTGCCTCGTGCTTTTCCACCACCTCCCGCTCCCTCGTCCCCTACCTATCGCCTCCACCACTCGAAGCGTCGGAAACCTCCAGCGAGATCTGCATGGGGAGGCCGACGTCGACGGGCAGGAGCACTTGCCAACGTGCTCCTTCTCCTCGTCTGCTACCTCTGTCGAGAGCCGCGTGACGGCCACCTGCGAGCGCGGCTGCAGCCCATCCATCCATGGTGTCCGTCCATAGCCTTGAGAAGGCCACCACCAAGCCGGGAAGCGCGGGATCCACACCTCCAACAAGCAGTGCCGCCCCTCGCCATGGTCTGACTAGTCACCGTGGGCTCACTGGCCACAGTCCTGGACTCCCGGTGGATCGGAATATGAGCCGGCTAGCCCGAGGCAAACTGGACGATGCGTGCACACCGACCGACCACGGCGCCGGCTGCTTGCTCAGGCCAACCACCACGCGTGCAGGCAGCGTCGGTTCACCATGGTGGGGAGGAGGAGCGGCTGTGTTGGGGAAAGGATTGCCTTTGCCAACGCAAACCGCACCAAAATCCATCCGCGTTGCCGAGCTTCTGTTGGGATGTTGCCGAGCTTTTCTCTTTCTTTCTTTCTTTGCGGTAGTTTTGTACCTTTTTGGGAGAAAATTTGATTCTGTTGGCGTGTTGCCGAGTACATCCGAGTTTTTTTTTTAAACGGACATCTGAGTTTTTCTTGATACTGTTGTGTTGAAGAACATTGTTATAGGACAGAATTAATAATGAGCTTGGACCGAGTTTGTGCTGGTGCACCAAGTTTTAATCTTTTGAAAGTTTTTTTTAATATTCTGAAAGTTGATTAGTGAATCTCTGATGGACATTTTGAGCTCATTTTCTGGTCATGGCTGAAGCACTTTTAATTTCTGATGTAGGGATTTCTGGGGACATTTAAATATGAATAAATATTATAAGTGAAACATTGTAGAAACTGTCAAGAAACTGTCATCTGAATCAACGCATGTTGAGTTTGACCTCTATTGCCCATGTTATCTGAATGTACGCACATGTTGTCTGAATAAACGTCTATTCGATGAAAGTTATCAGAGTATGATGTAATCGTACTTCATTAATGATTAGTGCTGAATTTCATCAATGGTACTTTTGGTGATATTTTCAGAATCTTTGATTCAAAAAATTTAAATGTGTGCCATGGTCTAGAGCTCGGTTCAGAAAGTTTAACTAGTCCTGTGGTCTTGCTACCGGCCGGCGCAGGGGAGAGAATGCCACACTGCATAGAGCCACACACAGAAAGGTTGAGACTGCATTTTCCTCTTCGGTTGACTTGAGAGACCATGTCAAAAAAAAACCACACAACTGGCTACCTACCACCCGCTCTAGAGTTTGACCTCTGAGCTCTTTTGTATTTTTGGTAGAGAATGGAAGCACTGCATGCATGCAAACCTATTCAAGCTGGCGATCAAATAAAAACTCGATACACAACTAGTAGTTTGTTTGCTTGAAGCTAGTTGTTAAACGATAGTAAAGCTCACATGTTATATGTTTGGTCAAAATTTAATCTGCTTTATAATATTGCCATTTATGCCTTTTGGAAACCACTGATTGATTATTTTTCAAATTCAAACTAAAAATGTTTTAACCGGAAAATCTGGTTTATAATATTGCGAAGAACCGACGTCCCACCTCCACGGAACAGAAACATTCTTTACGAAGAACCGGCATCCATCCTACTCGGAAGCCTACAACATGACATGGGGGTGTCACTATGAAGAACCTTCAACACAAAACTAGGAACTGAAATTTTCATTTGCGAAGAACCGACGTCTCACCTCCACGGAACCCCAAACATTCTTCGTGAGGAACCGGCATCCATCCTACTCGAAAGCCTACGACAATGGGTGTCACTATGAAGAACCCATAAATATAAAGAAGATTAGCAAGCATCGGCAAGCCAAAGTCTCAGCATTTTTGTGATAAAATGGGTAACATAATTAGACAGAGAAAAAGCGTGTTTTTGATTTTTACTTGATCAGTTCAATCGGATCCAACAGCCTAAAGAGAAACACTATCATGATTATACAATCCAAAATGGAAGCAAAACTTCTTCAGATTTAATGTTCAAGCAGATCAACTAGAAAACATGACCATTACAAATAGAACTGGAGTAAGAGTAACAAATTCAGCGAGGCACGGACATTGTTCAAGTGTGCAACAACTTGGCATGTTCGCCTTTAAGGGTACAACAACAATAGGAAAATCATAGGTTAACATTGATAACTTTGCATTACGGAAGACGACGAGGTCGTTTGTAGGTTGTATTGCCGCCACAAGTTGATTCATAGTGCGCGCCCATGCCGCACTTGCCGCATCGAACCTTCTTTGGGGGTTTCTTTGGTTCATTATTTAGCGGACAAGACACCTTATAGTGTCCATGCTCATTGCATATGCTGCATCTGCGTCTGGCAAGAGTTTTTCCTCTGGAGCTTGGAACTTTGGGCTGATGAGATGCAGTAGCAGTTGCACTAGCGAAATGAGCTGTGAGAGGTGTAGTTGATGCAGATGCAATCAAGCGAGTTGACCGAGCTTCTGAAGTTTCCACAGGCACTGGATCCTCGTCAAACCGGTCCTGTCCATCATCCTCGGAACCATCCAAGCAAGATTCTGGTACATAGTTATCTTCAGAGCTGGAGCCGTCATTCTGATCTGGTAGTTTCAAGCACTCACAATCTTCAGTAAAATGATCTTCTGATCCGCAAACAGAGCATGCATCCTTAGATTGGCATTACATCACTTGCCATGTGTGTTTGTTTCTTGTCATAATAACCTATACTTGTCATTATTTTGAAGTTCCAGCCATGACTAGCTGGAACAGCCACTACCAGTCCTCGTGCAACTTCGCGGCCTATGCTGAAGTGGACAAAGGCAAAACGAGCACCAACCAGGTAAGATTACAAAAACATCCATGAGCATTGCAAACACATGCATATATACATATATCATCTAACCATTCTTTATTGATGATTTCAAATATTTGACTTGCCAGACGTATGTATGAGACCCATCTCCAGAACCGGTCCAGCAGCAGCTACCGATACGTGACGTGGACATGCTCAGCCGTGAGCTTGTCGTGTCAAAGAAGAGTACAATGAAGGCACTTAATGAGTTGAATGGCTCCCTGAAGAAAGAGAAGGACGATATGATTGACGAGATCTCCGATCTCTGCGATAAGAAATTGAAGCTCATCGATCAGAAGCAGCTACTGGTCACCGAGATCGAGTCTATGAAGGAGATACGGCTCCTGAAGGCCGAGAGGGAGGAGCTGAAGACCCGCAAAGTCTATTTCAGAAAGCAGGGAGAGAGCAACAGGAACAAGTTGCATGAGATGAGGATCATTCTTCATCGTAGCTAGTTAGCGCGCGTGCGTGAGATCGATGACGATACTTTTGCTTGTAGAGCTAGCCACCGGATAACTTTTGCTTGTAGGTATAGTAGCAAGCTAGTTACTGAAAACTGTAGTAATAGCTCGGTATATTTTGTGGATTTGAGACTTACCACTAGAAGTTTAAATGGCTGCACATATACTAATCGCTGGGTATATTTTTTTTATTGCTGAAAAATACAAATTACTGGCGTTGCCTCACAATAAACGCCATATATAACACAATATATTGCTGGCGTTAGCCAGGTGGCACGCCATCAGTACTAAAATACTGCTGACGTATCTGCCAACGCCACCACTAAACTGTTTTCACTGGCGCCATATTGGTGGCGTTGGGTCTCTACGCCAGCAAGGCACTTTTTGCCACGCCATAGCTAGGCTTTTTTCCACTAGTGGGCGTGAGCATAGCGTACGTGATGATCTTTCACCGGACCATGGCGATGCCGGAGAGCGTGGGGAGAGGAGGCGGATGGACTCGGGTTGCGGCGCAGATAGGGAAGAGGTGATGGGCTAGGGTTGGGGGACGCCGGCAGGCTTAAATAGCCGGATTAGGCCTCGGGTAACGAGCCGGAGCGGCGCCACCCGCGGCGAAGGAGGAGACGACAGTCGGACCGCCAGGTTTCCTGGCGATTCCGCGTGGGACCCATCGTCAGTCCTACATGGCAGACTCGCTCGGACGCCCCCATATCCTCCCCATATTTGGGCTGGATATGAGGGGTGCCGGTCAGCTGGGGCGTTTGAGACCCATTTGAGGCATCCGGCTAGGTCAGATTTTCGTGATCGGTCAGTGACCAGACGGGCAGCCCGTGCGTTTGAGATCGGTTTAGGGTGCTCGACTGTAGATGCTCTTACGTTATGAGACGGAGCGAGTAGCTTTTATGGCAAACAGTATTTCATTGAACCTAATTTTCTAAAAAATGAACTAAAATAAAAACGAGTAATAAACAGAATAAGAATATCGTCTCGCATGATTTTGAGGGGCACGTGATTTTCGCTGGACGGTTTTACGAAACAAATCAGAATCACATACTTTCATTACGTGTTTTCACATCCGCTGGACAATCTGATGCTCTTCTTGAAGACACGCGAAATCTCTACGTGCACTACATCTCTTGATCATGTGGAAGTTGTGGAAACACAGGAATTCGATAGTGTTTGAGGGGATGACACTGGACGTGCAGGTACTCCTACGGAAAATAGCCTCTGAGTGCGCGGTGTGGACGAAGGCCGGGATTATTCATAGTGATTTCGAGCCCTTGGCGGCCGAGATAGATGTGTGGGCAGCTAGGGAGTAGTCCATGTAATTTTCGGATGGAGTGCGTTTACTTGTGTAAAACGCGTATGTAAACTGTGGATGGGGCTTTTTTCCCCTCTCTTCTTCAATATATGATACGCCCATTCGTGTGTATTCGAGAAAAAATCTGATGCTCTTCTTTTCTGGATTTTTTTGGATTGCTTACCAGTCATTATCCTTCCACTATCTTCATCTAATCCCCGTGACCTCCCGCACGGCTCTTCCTCCCCAGAAAAAATCTCTCCTTCCTCCTTCCTCTCGTGGCTAGCCGCCGTGACCCCGTCCCCTCTGCGAACAGCCGCGGCCTCTGCCACGAGGTCACCTAATCTCCGGCTCCCTCACGTCCATCAGATCCAGCCGCCCTGGGCACGATTACGAGCTCCTCCTCCTCGATCTGCTCATAGTCCGTGCCGCCATGCACGCGCCGGCGTCCCGTCCCCTGTCGCTGGATCTCCTCCTCAGGCGAGGATTTCTTGCAGCTGAGCTCCACCACCACCACCACCACCACCACGGTCCTCTTACTGGAGCGATGACGACGGCGGTGAGTCCCACGCCTTGTAACCATGGTCGCCTCTGACGAGCACCGACTGAGTAGAGGACGACGGCGAGTCGGCGAGGACGAGGGCTGCAGGCGCCCCTCCCCCAGTGAGCTACGAGCGCTGGCCGTGCATGGTGAGGCCGCGAGTCGGTGCTCTGGATTTGGTTCGGTGCTCCACTAAGCTGCAGATCTGGATTTGTACCAGGTAGTGGTTCTTTCAGTGCAAATACGTGCCTGTGCTACTGTTACCTTCATGGATTTGTGCAAATTAGTTGTTGATTCAGTGCAAGTATGTGGACGTGCTAGTAGTATTTAAGCTAAAGATTTTGTTCCAAGTTCTCGAAGTGTGGTGCTTGAAATTCGTGCATCTCGGACTGTTTCTTTCTGAATTAGTGGAAATTTCTGAAGAACTTTGGCACAATGTAAACCTCCATTTTAAAGCCATAGTCTGAAGCGAATTAAAATTTGAGCACTGGGACAGCGACCGATCTTTTTATAGTTGGAAAACGCACGAAGTAAAAAGTCTTAAATGCACCATCAATATGTCGTGGAAGTGTAACTTGCCAGTGTTTGCACGATCCTTAAATAGATCAAGAGTTCCTTAAAAAAAAAACAAGAGAACAGACGATAAACCAAGGCCGGTAGTGTACGGTTCCATGAATGGGGAGAACTGCAGCGACTTGAAGGCACAAAAAATATGCGCCATCAGAAACAAACGGAGCCCGTTATATTGTCAGACACACGGGACCTTGTCATCCGTAAAACAAAACTGTTAGAAGGGAGAGAGGGATTTGATGGAATAATTCCTTGAATTGCTTGAGCCTCATAGGCATATATATATATATATAGGAGTACATGATCATTTTAGAGTACAAGGCAATGTAGAATAATATCCTACGCTATCCTAGCTTTCCTAATAATCACGATACTCAACATCCCTCGCAGTCACAACGGTAGCGACGCAGACGGTGAGACTGAAGAATAATTCGAAAGTAAGCCGACGGACACCCTCCACAGTAGTAACGGTCGATGCATCGCGGAAGTCATGGCTGGAGTGGAAACCGACGAGTTTGCTCAAGCAAGGCGGTAGCCCTTTGTGTCGATGTCAATGTAGCCGAGAGCGTCGGGTGGTGTAGCCGTTGTTGAGGTAGCCGTGCGAGGGACGCCGTGGTCGATGTCGAGTCGGGGTGGCCGGTGTCGAGGTAGTCGTCGTGGACCGGGAAGAAAAGCGGCGGCGGCGGCCTGAGGAGGCGGCGGCGGCGGCTAGGTCAGAAGCGCGGCGACGGTGCTCAAAGTAGGCGAGCAAAAACCCGACAGCGTGACGAGGACCGACGCGGACGGTGGCGTTCCGGCGCCTAGGGAGGCGGCGCGACGCATATCACGTAGAAGTCGACGCGCGGGGACGGCGGAGTGGACTGCGCGCCGTGACGCTACGGCCCGAAGAGGCGATGTAGTGGCAACGCGCGGGTCGGGGCGATGGCGGGGAAGACCTCAGGGCGGTAGCAAGGACCGCGTCCGACGCTCGCTACGGCCCGACGGGGCGATGCAGCGGCAGCGCGAGGGTCGGTGCAGCCTCGGGGACGGCCTGGAGCGGACGGCCTCGGGGCGGCGGTTGACCGCGGGCCGCGACACTACGGTCAGAAGAGGCAATGCGGCGGCAACGCGCGGGTTGGTGCAACCACGGGAACGGCCTCAGGGCGGCGGCGGAGACCACGTGCCGCGGCGCTACGGCCCGAAGGGGCGACGCAGCGGCGACGTGAGTCGGTGCAGCCACGGGGAGAATCACAGGATGGCGGTGCTGCGGCTCGACGGGGCGACGCAGCGACAACCCATTGCTCGATCGATAAAAGATGCGTTGTACTCGATGACGATCTTCACTAAACCTGATGATGGAGGAACCCGGCGTCGTGCGCTCCGCCGCCGGACGTAACAGGAGCGTGCAACCCAACAGTGACACGAGAGTTAGCATGAGATCGATTGCGTGTGTAGCATGCATGTGAAAGGCACACGCACGGGACGCAACTAGATCCATGCATGCACGTGTTGTTCACTGGGTCAACGCGAGCGGCCGGCCACACCAGCGGCAACCACGCCCGCGTGGGACGCGTGCGGTGGCCTTGTAGGGCGCCGCGCGAGAGTTGTTGCAGGCTGCGATCCAACGTCGGAGTAGCTGCGCAGATGAACGACGGCGGACGGGCGACTCAATCCGATCTTAGATCGGAGAATCAAAAAAGATCACCGATCAATCGATCGGCAAGAGAGAAAAACCCCAATCAACGTATCAGAAAAATGACTCTCTAGGGCAACCGATCAACGTAATCGGCGGATGAACCCTAGGTACAGTCGCGGCCCCGGCGGCGGTCATGGAGGCCAACCGCCCCGGGGGCGGCGGGCGGGTACGGAGGCGGCGGCGACTAGGGTTTAGGATCGAGATAAGACTGATACCATGTTAGAAAGGAGAGAGAGATTTGACGGAATAGTTCATTGTATTGCTTGAGTCTCATAAGCATATATATAAAAATACATAATCATCTTAAAGTATAAGGTAAGGTAGAATAATATCCTACGCTATGTAGTTTCCCTAATAATCACGATCCTCAACAAAAACAAACCGGAGGGCTCCCGTGACACGTCCATCGGCTGGCTCTGGGTCACGCGCAGTAGCACTCAGGCTTTGGTCAGGGAATTGCACAGAGTGTGGCAGACGTGGGACAGACTTTGGACGCGAAGTAAATCAGTTATGGAGAGAGAAATGGAACTGATCTGTGGCAAAAGTTCTGATCTCAAGCATGAACCTACGGTTCTGATAGTTGTGACCGAGGTACGTTCTGATAGAAAATATCATTCCTATATATATGGAAAGATTATAGACATAAAAGCATCCAAACAGCTCGCATCCAAACAACTCTATCCAACTATTGAGGCCGCTCCAATGTTTATTTAGCGCTAAAACATGGTTAGCACCCTCCGCACTCTCACGTTCCAAATAACTCCTCGCATCGCTCCCTAGAAAATGGGGGATTTGATTTTTTGCCACAGGTTACTTTGCTTTTGACAATTTGTCACTAGTTACATAGTAATTGATTTTTTGCCACAATTTAGTTTGGACTTTGATCTTTTACCACTTTTTAACATAAAAATAATCTTTGCAAATGATAGATAAAATAAGTGCACAAAACAGAGGACAATTATACCCTTGTGAGTGTTTGACTGAAACATAGCCCAGCCTCCTCAGTTCTCTCACGCGCCGCCACGGGAACCAGCCCGCGCGCGTGCCACCGGCCCGACCTGGCAGGGCGCCACGCCGCCGGCGGCGGGAGCCCGCCGGCGAGCACCCACTACCGTTCCCCCTCCTCGACCAGCTGCGCCCGTGCCTGAAGCACACGCCCAACATTGACGCGTGGCCATGGCCGCCGGCCACACTGCCGGCCCACGCCGCCACCCTGTGCCACGTCCGGCCGCCTCCTTCCGTGCCCGATGAGCCCCTCCGCGTCGAGGCCGGCCACGCCCGCGCCCGAAGCATGCCCAGCACCGTCACGCGGCCATGGCCGCCGGCCACACATCTGGCCCATGTCGCCGCCCTGTGCCACGTCCGGCCGCCTCCTTCCGCTCCCGACGAGCCCCGCCTCCGCGCCGAGGCCGGCCACGCCGCCACCACCTCGAGCCGGCGCCGCCTGGACAGCGCCCGTCGCCCGCCTGGAGGAGCCTCCATGGACCGGCGCGTCGAGCTGCTCCACCCACCCGAGAAGGCCGGGATGAAGGAGGTGCACGGGGCACCGAGCTGCTGCTCCTCGCCGGCGCCTCGTGCTGCTGTTGCTCCGGCGCCGCCGTATGAGCCCGGGGATGAGGGGATGAGAACGAGCGACCCGTGCGAGCGAAAGGGGATGAGCCTCTCCCGTTCGTGGTCAATGTGTGGGGCTGGGGTATTCTGGTAATTATAGGTGGGGCCCACCTGACATAGGGCAAAAAATCAAAGTCCCAAATAAATTGTGGCAAATTATCAATTACTATGTAACTAGTGGCAAAATGTCAAAAACAAAGTAATTTGTGGCAAAAAATCAAATCCCCCCTAGAAAATATACATCACATCATCACACGATCTCTCCATGACTCTGAACAGAACCTCCCCACGTCTTCAAACATAACCTCCCCACGCCTCCACCGCCAGATCACCCTCCCCTGTGCTTCTCCTGCACCGCAGTACGCGCGCCGGCGCCTTCCCGGCGAGCCGAGCATCACGCACCAAGGAGGGATCCGTCTTCCCTTCTCGCTCGCTGCCGACGCCGCGGAGGCGCTGCTACCGCTCGCGATTCGACGCCAGGGTGCCACCTGAGTTTCGCTGTTACTCATCCTCACGTTCGCCCCCACCCATCCCATGGTCTCCAGTCGTCAAGCCACCCACACTCCTCGCCTCTTGCTGCTGCCGGCACCGCTGTCCTTAATCTCGATCCGATCCCGACGAGGAACCAGTCCGAGGAACTCACATGGCCTCCATCAAGGTACTCGCCCATCTGCATTGCCGGTTTGTGAGTGCGTGGGTGACGACCACATGTTGTGTGTCGCCTGCAGGGAAGCAACATATGTGCCCTCTGTGATTATAAGTACGTGTTTGTGAAAATAATGCAATTAAATTTCAATTTAGTACGACTCCCTTTTTGGTTGACTTGTGATGTCTGCTAACCATCTGCTAATCATATTCGCCATACACATAGTATCACTTCGATTTTGATCAATGTCTCAACTCTCAATAACCGCAGCTAAGTTCCAGTTTACATGATGGCCTCAATGATCCGCTAAGTTCCTGTTTACATAAGTATATGCTTTGTGAATTTTGGACAGCAATATGAATCATGGCACCATTTCTTTTTGCAATTCCCTTGCTACACACTCCTTTGTGTTGAGGGACATACTTACATCAAATCAGTAGATGAGAAAATAGTCCTTCTATTTAAATAAAGGACAACGCTAACGCCCACACGTGTGGTGGGAGCGAAACCCGTCCACACGTCCTATAATACACAGACTGCGCCATGTCACCGCATGCATGCATGTGAGAATCTTTTTGGATTTTCAGTTTTTAAAATGTTTTATCTCTTAAATAAAAAATCCGATTGAAGATCCGTTTTCACCATTAAATCCCTCGCGACGAGATCTTCGAAACTAGATCTCATATCAATATCTTCGACAAATTTTTTTTGGGGTTAAAAGTTGACATGTCTATTGCACATGAATTGCCATGGTGTTTACACTGAAGTTGCCATGATATGTTTCAGCTATTTTCTTCTACATTTAAAAGTAAATTTTGACATTTATAAAACATGGAATTAAGAAACTAGACTTGCCATGAATCATAAACTAAAATTGCCATGATACATGCACTTAAAATTGCCATGGTTCATACAAAAAATAATTTTCATGGTCAAAGTACTGGAGTTGCCATCATCAAAATACTAAAATTGCCATGCTCTACAAACTGAAATTGCCACATGGCAACTGTAGTTTAAGCACTATGGCAATTACAGTGTAAACATCATGGCAACTTTTGGGCAAAAAAAAATTTTCGTCGAAACATATCAACATGGGGTCTAGTTTTGAAGATCTCGTCGAGACGGATTTAATGGTGAAAACGGATTTTTAATTCGATTTTTTAATTAGGAGATAAAACATTTTTAAGCCGAAAAATCAAAAAAATTCCTTCTGATGTCATCTGTTCACATGTGGCAAAATGAGTGGTAAAGGAGGTGTGTGGACGATGTGCAAGATGCCACACGTGTGGGCGTTAGTTTTTTCCTAAATAAATGATGCACGTGACTACCATGGAGTTTGCGACGATGGTAAGGAGCAGGCGCTGGGAAGGGGAACCGGCGGTGGTTGGTTCAGTAACGATTTGTGTACCGCCTGTCATTTTTGTTTGAGCAGGTAACATTCCTATCTCTGTTATCTCTTTGTTATTTTTTCCGTGCTTTCGAAGTTCTGACTGTTCAAGAAAGAAGAAATGGACAGAAGCATTCCAATGCAGGCCGTTCCAATATTTTGATGTATGGTTCATGAATAAACTTAATTTTTTTAGCCTGTATCGCTCATGGACACTGCTTTGTTGATCATTTACATGTGGACTTTGCTGCAGGTAGTGGAAAAGTTTCTGACAGGAAAAAGTTTCAATCTGTTTCATTTTTAGCTGGTGATGATGATCTTGAGGCATATCCTGCTGTGAGATTGCTATCTTTCGATTTGACATTCTTATGTTTCTTTTTGATTGCCATATCATCCCTCTGCATTTTGGACAGAAAAACGTTGTGGGTTATCCATTTCAGTTTTACTACTACTTCTTCGTAGAACTTAAGGGCTAGCAACTAGAACATGGTTGGTCACTTGTTTCTCCACCAATTACGATGTTGCATTGATCATACATAAGGCTCTATTTCTAGCCTTTTTATTCATTTTGCTAATGCAAGGAGCTGTATCAGTATATTGTATGTCATCGGATGAAAGATTCAAGCCTTGATTCTCACATGGCAATGAAAAACATAGTCATCTTTGCGGCTTTTTCTTTATATTCAGAATTGAATTCTACTCATTATGCTCATACGCATATCTTTGCTCTTGGTGCTAGGCATGTAGGAATTGTTCCCAAATTATTTGTTTCATATGAGATGACTCAATACTCTGAAATCTTAGACCTTTGTATTTCAAACTTATTCTTTCCAGTGCATAGTATCTAACCGTGGGTTAATATGGAATACTCACAAGTATAAACCATTCTTTTAACAACACAAAAATGAGCATAATTAGCTTGTGCTCCCTCTGTAAAGAAATATAAGAGCGTTTAGAACACTTATATTTCTTTACGGAGGAGTAAAATAGTTTGATCATATTATCTTAATCTTTCTTAAATATCTATTCAGATTTTTAGCCACTATCACTTCAAGAGCTTGTTCTGTTCCTTTGTATGCAAATGTCAAAGAAAAAAATATCCTTGTTGTGATGTGTGGATTATGATTATCCTTAAACAGCGGGAACCACTACTTTTCTGTTAGTGTAGGCATTTCATATAAGCTTACTCCTTATTAACAATGTAAATCTAGGAATGCAGTGAGTATGTGATGGTTTTTTCCTCATGAGCAGAGTACTACAGTTGGATAGTTGTTCAATACAATTATGTCTGAAGTTTAAACTGCTATCATAAAAGTATTTGCTCCGGTGTTCTAAAGTTTTTCGGTGAAGTGTAATGTATTCGACCATTAGCGACACTACTGACCATAAGCCATGGTACCAATGATGTTATTTCTTGAAGGAAATTTGAAATTTGTGTCCGTTGTGACTAACAAGTAAACTGCTCAGGATGCTCTTATTTGTATATTTTCAAACTGTTTCCTGATTGATGTATTAGAAGAGTGTGGCTAGTCTAGATTTAATCAGTATACTTTAGTTTGGTTCAGTTCAGGGCATATAGTAAGTTTGATTTAGAAGAAAATACCAAAATTATCTGCTGCGAAGAACACGTCGGGCATGTTTTTTCAATCTCCCTGTACTTCCATGGTTCTGAATTTTCTTATGTACTATACGGCAAGTTAGTTTGTTATTCAAGCAAAATCCATTTATTATACAAAGTGTGCATGGATTGCTCGATTACTAGGATTGTAGCCCACTAGGTAGTTCCAAATCCATTTATTTTGTAGAACACCGGCTATTTCATCAGTCTAAAAATTATGGTAGCTCACTAGGATTGTATACTAACATTAGCTTATTTAGTGACTTTATAATTTGCGGCTAGTGGCAATTCCATATTAGTTAGGGAGTTGTGAGTTCTATGAAATATGGATGGAAAGGTTTATTGAAGAGCATAGATTAGCTTATTTAGTGACTGTAATTTACGGCTAATGGCAGTTCCATATTAGTCAGGGAGTGCAGCGTCGGGCAGAGTACCGGAGGGGAGCGCCCTCGCTGGCATCGACCAAGGCGTCTGTTGCCTTTGTCCTACCATGTCAAAGAAATTGCCAGAACAACAAATGCAGCAACAGGAACACAATTCATAACCGAATTTGTTATCTTCTTATCTTAAAATAAAATAAATGCAACTCAGGCCCGTCCGTCCACAGCCACAGGCATACACAACGTCAATGCTTTCCTTTGTTCTTCCGTCTACTCGTGTCAACCTTCTTAGTCTTCTTGCTTTTGCTGAATTGCCTCTTTGGTGGCGGCTTCTTCTTCACGCCTAAACTGGGCTGCTTCTTGGCACTAACCACACCGCAACTCTTCTTAGCATAGCTCCTTGACACGGGTTTCTGGTCATCCTCCTCTCCATGAGTAATTTCACTGGTGACTACTGTTATTCTAGTCCCGCCATCTTCATATGTCTTGATTTCTACATAAGCACCAAATCAATCAAGGCACAATAGGATTAACAAACATCATGCCAGTAACTGCTGTAAAATTAATCTCATCCCTCTACTCACCAGGCGCAGCTGCATCCATCCCATCACCATCACCATCATCATCACCATCATCATCACCGTCTTCACCATCCGCATTTTCTGATGACGCGACTTTACCGTATAGAGCAATCTCTTTCTCTTGCTTTCTCTGGAAATACATAAAATGACACTGGTCAATAAACCCTTCAAGTCTTGTTCATATTATTTATGTGACAGAAACACGCTAGATAATCTACTTGAAATGACAGTAAGCCCAGATTCAGTGCTGTCCCTACCATTCCTGTTTCATCAAATCATCCTTCAGTCTAACAGAGAAAACTGGTTTCTTCCATGTTTTCCCGTAGCAGAAAGCACATGGTCGAGCTCTGGGGAATGTGCTGTGTATTCAGCAGCTCTAGGCATCTTCCCTTCAACATACCACCCAACACAACAAATCTTTGCAGTACCCTTTCCTAATGTTCCACTAGTGATCCCTATCAGTTATTGGTAGCATTAACCCAAGAAAAATGCACCCCATGTTCCAATATGAAAAATATTAACCATGTAGGATACAGCCATTCAGCTTTTCATTCATTCTGATGATACACTTCTTCCTAGACTTCTCCAAATGTTGGCGCCTAAGGGAACCCTTCAACTAGAAGGATCCTACAGTCCGGTGGGCACATAATAATAGAGGAAACTATGGTCAATCAACCTTCTCTTGGAAATCTTTGCTTTTGACCAACTATTACTAAATCAATAAAACATCCAAAGAACAATAAGAGCATCTCGAACAGATGATGTAAAACAGCCGCGGTGCCCAAAAAACTGTTGTTTGGGCACTTGGCACAAAAAAACCAGCTCCAACAGAAGATGTTGTATTTAGTGATGCAAAAAAATTTGAGCAGCCCCAAGTGCTGCAAATATCCACCGGCTGCCTCAAAACATAAACACAGCTGCGCGAACTGCAACTGCCACGCTGAAGTTCCCCCCGCCACCACCAAACGTTGATTCCGGCTGGATCTCACCGTTGCAGCCACCGCCCGCCCCGGCCCAGCCCAGCCGCCACTCCACCGCCCATTCCCGCCGCTCCGGACGCCCGCAACAACCCCGCCGCCGTCGCCGGTTCAGGATCCTCCGAAGCCCGATTTGCAGCAATTCCAGCCGTCCCCCGCCCGCCACCGCCCGAAATGGCCGCGTAGCACCGGTGCTCGCCTTGGAGATCCATTAGCACCGCAGAGCTACTGCTCCTTCAGAGCTCTCAGCTGTCAGACGACGAGGCGACGGCGGTTCCTGCCGCAACCCCCAGCTCGTCGACATCATGAAGACCGCAGCTCCTTCGGTGCACCACCCCTGAGCCCATTCCTAGCTGCGCCGGCGACCGCTGCTCCTTCGGTGCACCACCCCTGATCCCATTCCTAGCTGCGCCGGCGACCGCTGCTCCTTCGGTGCCCACTAGGTGTTCGGCAAAAAGCTTCTAAGGTAAAAGTAATTCATTTTTTCGTTTTTTTTATTGCGATGTAGGAGTCGATTGTGATGGAAAGTGTTGTGTTGTACACCCTCCGTTCCTAAATATAAGTCTTTGTAGAGATTCCACTATGAACCACATACGGATGTATATAGATGCATTTTAGAATGTAGATTCACTCATTTTGCTCCGTATGTAGTCCATAGTGGAATCTCTACAAAGACTTATATTTAGGAACGGATGGAGTAGATGAGTTCATTTGAATTCTCTTTGTGGGATGATTCCTCCTCCGAAGAGGAATATGAGTGGGCCGAAGGGGAGGATATTGCTTTGATTATGATGGTGCACATGGAGAGGAACAAGTGGCACCAAAATTTAAATCATCCGTTGGAGATGCTCTAAGAACACAGAGAAGCAGAATGCTGTGTGAGAGCTTCTCACCTTCTTGCGTGCCTCGATTCGCTTCCGTCTGTCCTTCTCCTGCGTAATCCTCTGCGCCTCCTTTCTCCTCTTCTTCTTTCTCTTGTGAAACCCAGTCACGAAATCCCTATAGATCCAAGATTCGCGTTAGAAAAAATTAAGAGCCCACGCAAACACAAATCGCACCGTGCCGCTACAGCCCAGAGAACCGAAGGAGGTTGCGGTACCGTACTTGAGGGCTTTCTTGTCGAGGGAGACGGAGAGGGCCTTGTTCTTCAGGGCGCGCTTATTGATGTGCTTTGGGACCATGAACGTTGGCATCTGCCCCACCACCACATCCTCCCCTTCCTCCTCCGACGCTTCCATATCCTCCTCGTGCTCCTCTTCCAATCCCTCTTCCTCCCACGCCATGGCCAAACCTTCTCTCTCTCCCTCTCTCTCTCTCTGGTAGAGACGAGGAAGCGCCGCCGGCTTTGGAGAAGGGGGGCAACTAGGTTAGACGATACAGAGGTACAGAAGTCACGTGCGATCCGCGTGAGTAAGGCGCGACTTGCGATAACTTCGTCGCAAAACTCCTATTCTACATACCCCCTCGCCAAAAAGATAATTTACGGTCGGTTTTCTTTGGAGGAAAAAGTTTGTACCATCGTCTTATATTTTGAGACACAGGAAGTATATATATAATAAAGAAAATAAAGCAGAAAATACAAGCATAATCTCTAGTTCTAACAAGGGCAGACATGGATAATGCAATTTCACTACGGTAAACTTTGGATGATTATTGTCCGTACTCGACTCTGAACAATTGGCGTGGGTTGCAAAATCCAATGTTTTTTCAACCCTATACGAAGGTTCAAGTTGGAGCAAACATATGCCATGAGTTAGATCTTGGATCCACCTACAATGTTAGAAGTTGACCATAGTGACTGCTTTCAACATTTGCAAGGCCTATGTGTTAAAGCCGAATGGATGGAAGGAATACACTTTGTTCTTAAACTGCAAATAAATCTTGCTAAAGGTGGTGGCAAGGATATTAGTTTTCAAAATTCTGAAGAGTGTGCAAGGAATAACACATACAATGGCACAATTATAGTGGGACACGATGATACTCATAATTGTATGCATTGGTTCTTTCAGTGGAGGATGTGTGCGCCAAAAAAGAAATGTGACATGGGATTTAGGTATCTCAATGACTTTAATCTCACTATGTTGGCGAGGCACTATTGAAGGTCCGTCTCTACACCAAACCGTGCGTGTATTCTCATTGCGCCAGTACTATCTTGAAGGTGATATGGTAAAGGAAGGAAATAAAGGATCATAGGAGAGTTGTATGTGACTTCCTCTCGTTTTCCTCCCCCAAACTTAGGCGGCTAGGGCAAACCCCTCCAGGCTTCGCCGTGGAGTCCATGGATTCGCCTCCCCTCTACCTCCCGCTCCAACAGCCAGTGGTATGGAGTGGAATCCCAGTGTCTTTGCTTTGGTTAGTAGTTTAGGTTAGGGTTTTTTAGTCCTCGCAGGTGCAGCACTCGGACAGATAACGGTGCTTCTTCCTTGAGTTTATCTTCTGGGCCCCGATCGTTGATACATCTCCAACGTATCTATAATTTTTTATTGTTTCATGCTATTATATTATCGCTTTTGTATGCATTATATGTCATTATATATATTTTTTATGGACTAACCTATTAACTTAGTGCCTAGTGTCAGTTCCTATTTTTTGCATGTTTTTTGTTTCACAGAAAAACATACCTATCGAAGTCCAAACACGATGAAACTTTACATTGTTTTTTCTGGAACATAAGAGACCCTAGAAGCTTCGGGGAGAGACCAAAAGACACACAAGGGGGCCACAAGCCCTGGTGGCGCGCCCTGGGGGGTAGGCGCGCCGGGTGAGCTTGTGGACCCCCTGATGCTCCTTTGCCCTAATTTATGGCCTATAAATTCCCAATATTCCAAAACCCTCGAAGTGAGCCCTGAAATGATTCTTCCGCCGCCGCAAGCCTCTGTTCTACTATGATCCCATCTAGAGCCCTTTGTCGGTACTCTCCAGGAGGGGGAAACCATTGTGGAGGCCATCTTCATCAACCTTGCTGCCTACATGATGATGTGTGAGTAGTTCCTATAGGACCTACGGGTCCATATCAGTATCTAGATGGCTTTATCTCTCTCTCTCTCTCTTTTAATCTTCAACACAATGATCTCCTACGAGATCAATCCGATGTAATCTTGGGTGATGTGTTTGTTGGGATCCGATAAATTGTGGGTTTCTGATCTGATTATTTATTGATCTATTTTGATTTATTGAGCCTTCATTATTGTGTAATTTTATAGCTTTGTAAGTCTCTCTGATCTACCGGTCTACTTTGGCTAAGTTTGATTGATTTATCTTCAATGGGAGAGGTGCTTTGTAGTAGGTTCAATCTTGCGATGATCATGTCCAGTGACAGAAAGGACAAGAGCACGTATTTGTATTGTTGCTACTAAGAATAAAATGATGTGGTTTGGTCATATTGGTTGATCTTATTTTGTCTACATTATGTCATCTTGCTTAATGCGTTACTCTGTTATGAACTTAATACTTTGAGATGCATGCTGGCTAGCGGTTTTGGGGTGGAGTAATAGTTGTAGACGTCAGTAAGTTTAACGGTCTACTTGTCACAGACGTAATGCATATATAATGATTATGCCTTGGATGATCTTCATAACTATGCGCAATTCTGTCAATTGCACAACAGTAATTTGTTTACCCTTCGC
Source organism: Thinopyrum elongatum (assembly GCA_011799875.1). Classification (NCBI taxonomy): domain Eukaryota; kingdom Viridiplantae; phylum Streptophyta; class Magnoliopsida; order Poales; family Poaceae; genus Thinopyrum; species Thinopyrum elongatum. Next base: position 232,428,995 of record CM022300.1, read on the forward strand.
TATTCTGCTTTCGAGAGAGATGCCTCTAGTGAACCTATGTCCCCGGGGTCCATTCTTCATATATTTACAAGTTCCTATATTTTTTTATCAATCTACTATCATTATTCTAGTTACTATCATCCTTTGTTATCTTTACTATTATTTGCTTTTAACCTTGTGGCTAGCAAGAACAAGGGGAGTGATGACCCCCTTGCCTTTGTTGGGTGCAAGCAATTATTTTATTTGTGTGGAGGTGCTGCTAACGTTGTACGTGTGTTGCCTCCTATTGGTTCAATAAACCTTGGTTCTTAACCGAGGGAAATACTTTCTGCTGCTGTGTTCCTGCAGGAGTAGCAAAAGAATTTTTGGTGCCGTTGCCGGGGAGGCTTCATCATACAAATCAGGTGCCTTTGCACAAAACTTTCCTTTTTGCTTGTTTCTATTCTTGCTTTTTGCCTTTTGCCTTCTCGTTCTACTCTCAAAAACTCAAAAACACCAAAAATAACTTTTTGCTGCTATCTTTGCTTGGATTGCCATCATGTCTACTCCTGAAAATACCAAGCTTTGCGATTTCTCAAGTACTAATAACAATGATTTTATTAGTACTCCTATTTCTCCTTCCGCCACTACTGCGGAGTCTAATGATATAAAAGCTATTTTGCTCAAAGGATGAATTGTCGCCACCGTTGGCGTCTCTGGACAAACCCATCCCACTATTGTGAGCCTGCAATTTGCCAAGGAAATACAACACAATCAAACTTCCACGCAATTAGCAAATACTCCCTCCGTAAAGAAATATAAGAGCGTTTAGATCACTACTTTAGGGATCTAAATGCTCTTATATTTCTTTACAGAGGGAGTACCAATTACCAAATAGCAAGCTACTGCTCTAATTATATTTCAACTTTTCTCATCAAGAAGGCAAAAACAACACACTTGAGTAGCTTAGTCACATACCATCACTAGTTTTTTTTTCGGGGAACATACAAGCACCCCAGCACCAGTTCACAATTCACATATGGATTCAGGATAGAACATAGAAGAATGAGGATACAGAGAAGAGAAGAGATCTTACCAGCGTCGGCCAAGCATCTTGGTTTGGAGCGAAGGGGGGCGTCCGTCGGGCCTAGGGAGTCCTGGCCGACTGGTCTAATGCCAGGCCTCTGGGATAGCTAGAGACTAGAGCAGAGGGAGACCGAAGGCGATGGACAGAGGGACTCGATGGAGGGGACCGTGCGGCGGCATCCCCGGGCGTAGGACGGCGGGTGGCGGGAACAACAGTGTAGGGTGGCGACTGGCGAAGGACAGCTGGAACGGCGACCGTGGTGGTTCACCCAAGTAGGGCGGCGGGGAAGCGACGTCATTCCGAGAAAGGGTGGCGGTGGAAGCAGCCGCGGCGCCCGAGGGATACGGGGAAGATGAGTGAACTAAGTAGTGGGTTTTGGTTGAAACCCTACAAAGGAGTGTTTTTCCTCGTTTTCCCTTTCTACCCCTAGATTGTTCATAAAAAAGGAGTGGATTCATGAGCTTTTCTGGAAACAACATTGAATCGCCTAGTTTTGCAAAAACCACTCGGTTCACTAGTTTTTACAAAAACTGGCCGGTTCAATTGCTCGAACGGTCCTCAATGCTTAAAAACGGTCGGGGTCGCTGGTTCCGGTTTTTTTGGTCCGACCGCCGGTCTGGTTCTATTTTTTAAACTATGGTCATGATAGGTATGTATAGCGAACACTTTATGGCATAAACTTTGGTTGAATGATTTTGGACGCATGCGCAGATTTTGTATAGCAAAAGACTAGAAGCAACAACTCTAGTGAGCATAAAAACCACAACCATGCATACGATGCATATGTGGGTGATGACCCACAAGTATAGGGAATCAATAATAGTCCTTTCGTTAAGTAAGAGTGTCGAACCCAACGAGGAGCAGAAGGAAATGATAAGCGGTTGTCAGCAAGGTATTCTCTGCAAGTATACTGAAAGTAGCAGTAACAGATAGTTTGGTAGCAAGGCAATTCGTAACAAGTAACAAGTAGCTATTAGAGTTGTGCCGAGTATTGTGTACAAGGTAGGTTACAGTTGGACTCTGAGTAGTATTGTGTTTAGATAGGATATGGAGTCGTGTCCTAGTACGACACTTTATCCTAGGCCTCTCATATATATCTAGGGTAGACACACGATGTAACCTATGCCAACATAATAGCACAGGAATGCATGGGAAGCCGGCGGCTTGTGCCGATGTCCAGGGCGACCGGGTGCGGTATTGTAGCGGTGTCATGGGGAGGAGCGCCGATAGTCAGGCCCCGGGGATGTAGCCATATCGGTGAACCTCGTTAACAAATCTCGGTGTCGTGCTTGTGTGATTGCTTGGTCCTCGGATGATCGACTACGCGCCTCGGATTTATTCTAACAAGTGGTATCAGAGCAAGGTTCGAAGAGGGTGTAATACGGGATGAATATCATCGGCGAGTTATGATCCAGGCAGGGTTGGTCGTGTTGTCATCTTTGAGCAGTAATCGGATCGAGAAGCAGATACGTGGCAGCAGATTTGGGTTACTCGGCGAGATGCGATCGAAAACAGTGACAGGCAAGTCGTGCGGCGGTCGATCAGTGGATCGATCGGGCGAGCGTACAGGAGGCGCATGTTAAGATCGCTGAGCGAGGTTTGGGGCGGCCCATTGGGCAGGCAAGCCCAGGCGGGGCTGGCCGAGCAGAGGCTCGGGCGTACGCTTGTATGCACAGGGCGCTGGACTCATCAGCTGGCTACGTCCGAGATTTGTTTGGAAATAAAAAAAAGGGACCGAGTCCCTGGAGGAGACGTTTTCTCCTCGTGGCCGAGACACAGACGTGCGATATCAAGGCAGCCTCTAAATGAATTGCATCGGACAGGAAAAGGCATTGAAAAGCTAGAGCTACGCATTGGAGTTGAGCTAGGACCGAAGCTACTACACGTGAAGACTAGAAGGTTTTTGGTCGTAATTTGCTATTAGTACATGAGGGTGTACCACATCAGGTTTTGCTTGTGTACTTGGGCATCACGTGAGGAAAGCTCAGATAATTTTTCGCAGGGTCAGCAGTACAAAGAACTGTGGCGCCATCAGGTACCAAGTTTGAGGTGGAGAAGTTCGACGAGACTGAAAACCTTGAGTTATGGCAGACAAGGGTGAAAATTTGTTGGCACAACATGGATGCTTGAAAGCGTTGCCAGATGTCTAAGCCAAACTAACGATGAGGATTGTGAGGAGTTGCAGATGGTTGCAGTCGGGGAAGTTCGGCTGGGTCAGACTTGTCAGTCTGACGGATTGACGCAAGTCGGTTGGTACAGAAGACGGTGGTGGGATCGACGACGACGACATAGGAGCGTGATGCTGATGGTGACCGACTTCTGGGCGTGGAAACACGTGGCGTAGGCCTGAGGGCTTGTGTGGCTTCGACAAGACTATGGCGCGGGGTTGATTCAAGGTGATGTACACAAGGAGCTTGAAGTCGACGGGGCGCGAGGGTGGACTGATCATCTACCATGGAGTCATGTTGAAGGTGGAGCTGGAGTCTGGAAGACTTCACTCGGTGCTGATTGAGGGGCTGCGGCGTAAGTCGACAAAGAGTCGAAGCCTATTCAACAAGGGGAAAAAGGCGAGTGACACGTGGTTCGGACTGGAGCCCAGTGGTCTGATGGAAACGTGAAACACGTCATCGGTCGGTGATGATCGGTGGTACTCTGCAGTGGGGTTGAGTGGTGTGGGTTCGCGACCCTTGAGAGTCGACCGGGACAGCGGAGGCTCGATGCGGTAATAGTGGCGAGGCATGCGGTATGCACGGGACATGGAGACGGGCCTGGGCTCTGGTGGTCATACATGTGGTGAGGCAACTGCGAATTTGACTCGGGATGACTACAAGCAACGGTGAAATTCCATCCAGTTTCAGACAGGCGGTCAAGAAAGGAGCGGTGATGTTGAGTTCAGGTAACTCTTATGTGAGACACCCAATATGTGAGTTGTTCACTTTCACGCAGGTCAGTGATCAGTGTGTGATGGCGTTGGACTGATCCTCTGGAAGTTGGGAGCGCAAACTAGAGTAATGTGGAACTTAATTTTGCTCGAGTGTTAACTGTGGTCAAGAAAAGAAGGGACTACAAGTTGCAGGTGGAGTCATATGGAGTCTTTGGAGTAGCAACGGTGCTCATGGGAAAAGCTCGAGTCCAATGTACATGGAAGTTTGACGCATGGACGAATTCAAGGTGGTGGAGAATATTCGCCAAGGTGGAGTTTGTTAGAGTTGTGTCGAATATTGTGTACAAGGTAGGTTACAGTTGGACTCTGAGTAGTATTGTGTTTAGATAGGATATGGAGTCATGTCCTAGTAGGACACTTGTATCCTAGGCCTCTCATATATATCGAGGATAGACACACGATGTAACCTATGCCAACATAATAGCACAGGAACGCAGGGGAAGCCGGTGGCTTGTGCCGGCGTCCAGGGCGACCGGGTGCGGTATTGTAGTGGTGTCATGGGGAGGAGCGCCGATAGTCAGGCCCCGGGGATGTAGCCATAATGGTGAACCTCGTTAACAAATCTCGGTGTCGTGCTCGTGTGATTTCTTGGTCATCGGATGATCGACTACGCGCCTTGGATTTATTCTAACAGTAGCAATAATAACAAAGCTGCAACAAGGTGGCCCAATTCTTTTTATATCAAAGGAAAAGCCGGAACGTTCTCTTATAATAAGCAAAGCGTTCTCGAGGACACATGAGAATTATCGTCTAGTCACGTTCATCATGTTTAGTTGATTCACATTCGCTACTTTGATAATTTGATATGTGGGTGGACTGGTGCTTGGGTGTTGTCCTTACTTGAACAATCATCCCACTTATGATTACCCCCTCTCGCAAGCATCCTCAACTACGAAAGAAGAATTAAGATAAATCTAACCATAGCATGAAACATATGGATCCAAATCAGCCCCTTACGAAATAACGCATAAACTAGGGTTTAAGCTTCTGTCACTCTAGCAACCCATCATCTACCTATTACTGCACAATGCCTTCCCTTAGGCCCAAGTATGGTGAAGTTAAATGTAGTCAACATTTACATGACACCACTAAAGGAAGCAACAACATACATATCATCAAAATATCAAACGAATACCAACTTCACATGAGTACTTATAACAAGACTTCTCCCATGTCATCAAGAACAAAAGTAACTACTCACAAATCATATCATGTTCGAGATCAGATGTGTATTGAATATGCTTGAGGATCTGAACATTTAATCTTCCACCAAATAAACGAACTAGCATCAACTACAAGATGTAATCGACACTACTAGCAACCCACAGGTATCAATCTGAGGTTTTGGGACAAAGATTGAATACAAGAGATGAACTAGGTTTTCAGATGAGATGGTGCTGATGAAGATGTTGATGAAGATTGGTCCTCCCATGATGTGAGGATCGTTGGTGATGTCGATGGCTTTGATTTCCCCCTCCCGGAGGGAAGTTTCCTTGGCAGAATCACTCCGCCGGAGAGCAAAAGTGCTCCTGCCCATGTTCCACCTCGAGACGGCGTCGCCTCGTCCCAAAAGTCTTCTACTTATTTTTTCTAGGGCAAATGGCATCATATAGCATAAGATGGGCTCGGAGGCCTGCCAGCGGTCCCACGAGCTCATAGGGTGCACCCAGGGGGTGGGCGCGCTCCCTGAGCTCGTCGCTCCTTGGTGGCTGATACGTCTCCAACGTATCTATAATTTTTGATTGTTCCATGCTATTATATTATCTGTTTTGGATGTTTTATATGCATTAATATGTTGTTTTATATTATTTTTGGGACTAACCTATTAACCCAGAGCCCAGTGCCAATTTCTGTTTTTTCCTTGTTTTTGAGTTTCGCAGAAAAGGAATATCAAACGGAGTCCAAACGGAATAAAACTTTACGATGATTTTTCTTGGACCAGAAGACACACGTAGGACTTGGAGACCAAAGAAAAGGAGTCCCGAGGCGACGGCAAGGGTGCAGGGCGCGCCCCAGGGGGGCCTGCCTTGTGGGTCCCTCGGAGCTCCTCTAACCCTAATCTTCGGCCTATAAATTCCCAAATATTCCCAAACCATCAGAAGCATCCACGAAAATACTTTTCCGCCGCCGCAAGCCTCTGTTCCCGTGAGATCCCATCTTGGGGCCTTTTCCGGCGATCTGCCGGAGGGGGGTTCGATCACGGAGGGCATCTGCATCAACCATATTGCCCTTCTGATGAAGCGTGAGTAGTTTACCTCAGACCTACGGGTCCATAGCTAGTAGCTAGATGGCTTCTCCTCTCTCTATGATCTTCAATACCATGTTCTCCTTGATGTTCTTGGAGTTCTATCCGATGTAATATTGTTTTGCGGTGTGTTTGTCGAGATCCGATGAATTGTGGATTTATGATCAGATTATCTATGAATATTATTTGAATCTTCTCTGAATTCTTATATGCATGATTTGATATCTTTGTATTTCTCTTTGAATTATTGGTTTAGTTTGGCCAACTAGATTTGTATTTCTTGCAAAGGAAGAGGTGCTTAGTTTTGGGTTCAATCTTGCGGTGTCCTCACCCAGTGACATAGTAGGGGTAACGAGGCACGTATTGTATTGTTGCCATCAAGGATAAAAAGATGGGGTTTTCATCATATTGCTTGAGTTTATCCCTCTACATCATGTCATCTTACTTAATGCGTTACTCTGTTCTCTTGAACTTAATACTCTAGATGCAGGCAGGAGTCGATCGATGTGTGGAGTAATAGTAGTAGATGCAGAATTGTTTTGGTCTACTTGACACGGATGTGATGCCTATATGCATAATCATTGCCTTGGATATCATCATAACTTTGCACTTTTCTATCAATTGCTCGAAAGTAATTTGTTCACCCACCGTATTATTTTCCTTCAAGAGAGAAGCCTCTAGTGAAACCTATGGCCCCCGGGTCTATTTTCCCTTATATATTTTCAGATCTATAAACCAAAAATATCTTGCTGCAATTTATTTACTTTTATTTTATTTTATGTTTTAGTAATCTTTTATATCTATCTCTATTAGATCTCACCATTGCAATTGACCGTGAAGGGATTGATAACCCCTTTATCGCGTTGGGTGCAAGTGTTTGATTGTTTGTGTAGGTGCATAGATTGGAGACTTGCTTGTGCCTCCTACTGGATTGATACCTTGGTTCTCTAACTGAGAGAAATACTTATCTCTACTTTGCTGCATCACCCTTTCCTCTTCAAGGGAAAAACCAACGCAAGCTCAAGAAGTAGCAGGAAGAATTTCTGCCGCCGTTGCCGGGGAGGTTCTACATCAAGCCTACAAAGTATCCATCATAAACTCTCATCTCTTGCATTACATTATTCTCCATTTGCCTCTCGTTTTCCTCTCCCCCACTTCTAAAACAATTTCAGAAAAACACAAAAATATTTGCCTTCTTTTCGTTTGCCTTTTATGTCTTACTTGGTTTGTTTGCGTGTTCGCTTGGAATAATTGTATATTTATTGAAAATCAGAAAGCAAAAAGTTTATGGATCCTCATCCACTTGCTAATCTTTTTAAGAGATCCAATTATGATGAACCAATTGCTAGTGAGTTGCGTGCACTAGATTATCTTTATGAAGTTTTGCTTGAAAGTCGTGAATCTGAAAATTGTGATGAAATTTATGAAGTGATTCACGATAGCTCCTTGGATGAAAAGCATGATTGCAATGATGTTATTATAAATTCTATTAATGTCAATTGTGCCAATGATATGCAAAACCCTAAGATTGGGGATGCTGGTTTTGCTATGTCCACTACTTATTGCAATGATCATGATTGGGGTGATAATGTTTCTTGTGATCTTGAAAATTTATTTAAGCCTCATGATAATAATGTTTGCAATAATATCGAAAGTGGGTTTGGAAGAGTGTCAACTTTAGAAAATAATAATCCCACTACTTTGGAGTTTGATCAATCTTATGAAATTTTGATAAAAGTGGGCTTGGAGAAGTAATGACTTTATTATATGTTAATCCCACTATTTTGGAAGAGTGTCAACTTTGCATGCATGTGGATCATGAAGAGAAAATTTTATGTGATAGTTATATTGTTGAATTTGATTATGATCCTACATGTAATTATTATGAGAGAGGAAAATATGGTTGTAGAAATTTTCATGTTACTAAATTACCTCTCGTTATGTTGAGATTGCTATTGTTTCTTTCTTCTTCCTTGCATATGCTAGTTTTTGCTTGCCTTAATAATTTGTTTGCTTATAAAATGCCTATGAATAGGAAGCATGTTAGACTTAAATTTGCTTGTCACATGTTTTATGATGCTCTCTTTGTGTTCCAATTATTATCTTTTATGTGAGCATCATTTGGATTATCAATGCCTAGCTAAAAGGCTTTAAAGAAAAGCGCTTGTTGGGAGACAAACCAATATTTTTATTTTATGTTTTTATGAGTATACACATTATTACCTCTGTAGTAATTGTGTTTTCGTGTTTTAATTAGTGTTTGAGCCAAGTAAGACCTTTGGGATGGCTTACGGTGATAGTTGATTTGATCTTGCTGAAAAACAGAAACTTTTGCGTCCAGTTGCAGAATTTTAATAATTCACAGAAGCAACGAAAAACTCTGAAGTTTTTACACAATATTGATATAAAATTTTCCTATGTTTTTCGAATTGTTCAGAATTTTTGGAGTTACAGAAGTATTAGAACAATACGGATCTTCACAGACTTTTCTGTTTTTGACAGATTCTATTTTCTTTGTGTTGTTTGCTTATTTTGATGAATCTATGGGTAGTATCGGGTAGTATGAACCATGGAGAAGTTGGAATACAGTAGATATTACACCAATATAAATAAAGAATGAGTTCACAACAGTACCAAAGTGGTGATTTATTTTTCTTATACTAACGGATCTCATGAGTTTTCTGTTGAGTTTTGTGTTGTGAACTTTTCAAGTTTTGGGTAAAGATTTCATGGACTATGGAATAAGGAGTGGCAAGAGCCTAAGCTTGGGGATGCCCAAGGCACCCCAAGGTAATATTAAAGGACAACCAAGGGCCTAAACTTGGGGATGCCCCGGAAGGCATCCCCTCTTTCGTCTTCAATCCATCGGTAAATTTACTTGAGGCTATATTTTTATTCACCACACGATATGTGTTTTGCTTGGAGCGTCTTGTATGATATGAGTCTTTTCTTTTTAGTTTGCCACAATCATCCTTGCTGTACACACCTTTTGAGAGGGACACGCATTAATCCTGAATTTATTAGAATACTCTATGTGCTTCACTTATATCTTTTGAGCTAGGCAATATGCTCTAGTGCTTCACTTATATCTTTTTAGAGCACAGCGGTGGCTTTATTTTATAGAAATTGTTGAACTCTCTTGCTTCACTTATATTATTTTGAGAGTCTCTAAACAGCATGGTAATTTTCTTAGGTTATGAATTTAGTCCTAATATGATGGGCATCCAAGAGGGATATAATAAAAACTTTTATATTAAGTGCATTGAATACTATGAGAAGTTTGATTCCTTGCATATTGTTTTGAGATATAAAGATGGTGATATTAGAGTCATGCTAGTGAGTAATTGTGGATTGGTAGAAATACTTGTGTTAAAGTTTGTGATTCCCGTAGCATGCTCGTATGGTGAACCGTTATGTGATGAAGTCGGAGCATGATTTATTTATTGATTGTCTTCCTTATGAGTGGCGGTCGGGGATGATCGATGGTCTTTTCCTACCAATCTATCCCCCTAGGAGCATGCGTGTAGTACTTTGTTTCGATAGCTAATAGAATTTTTTAATAAGTATGCGAGTTCTTTATGACTAATGTTCAGTCCATGGATTATACGCACTCTCACCCTTCCACCATTGCTAGCCTCTCTAGTACCGCGCAACTTTCGCCGGTGCATTACACCCACCATGTACCTTCCTCAAAACAACCACCATACCTACCTATTATGGCATTTCCATAGCCATTCCGAGATATATTGCCATACAACTTCCACTGTTCCGTTTATTATGACACGCTTCATCATTGTCATATTGCTTTGCATGATCATGTAGTTGACATCGTATTTGTGGTAAAACCACCATTCATATTTTTTATACATGTCACTCTTGAGTCATTGCACATCCCGGTACACCGTCGGAGGCATTCATATAGAGTCATATTTTGTTCTAGTATCGAGTTGTAATTCTTGAGTTGTAAGTAAATAAAAGTGTGATGACCATCATTATTAGAGCATTGTCCCATGTGAGGAAAGGATGATGGAGACTATGATTCCCCCACAAGTCGGGATGAGACTCCGGGCAAAAAATAAAATAAAAAAGGAAAGAAAAAAGGGGGAAAGAAAAAGAAAGAAAAAAAGTTAGGCCAAAGAGCCCAAAATAAAAAAATTGAGAGAAAAGAGAGAAGGGGCAATGCTACTATCATTTTTCCACACTTGTGCCTCAAAGTAGCACCATGATCTTCATGATAGAGAGTCTCCTATATTGTCACTTTCTTATACTAGTGGGAATTTTTCATTATAGAACTTGGCTTGTATATTCCAATGATGGGCTTCCTCAAATTGCCCTAGGTATTCATGAGCAAGCGAGTTGGATGCACACCAACTTAGTTTCTTTTTGAGCTTTCATACACTTATAGCTCTAGTGCATCCGTTGCATGGCAATCCCTATTCACTCACATTGATATCTATTGATGGGCATCTCCATAGCCCATTGATATGCCTAGTTGATGTGAGACTATCTCCTTCTTTTTGTCTTCTCCACAACCACCATATTCTATTCCACCTATAGTGCTATATCCATGGCTCACGCTCATGTATTGCGTGAAAGTTGAAAAAGTTTGAGAACATCAAAAGTATGAAACAATTGCTTGGCTTGTCATCGGGGTTGTGCATGATTTAATACTTTGTGTGATGAAGATGGAGCATAGCCAGACTATATGATTTTAGGGATAACTTTCTTTGGCCATGTTATTTTGAGAAGACATGATTGCTTTGTTAGTATGCTTGAAGTATTATTGTTTTTATGTCAATACTAAACTTTTGTTTTGAATCTTATGGATCTGAATATTCATGCCACAATAAAGAAAATTACATGGATAAATATGTTAGGTAGCATTCCACATCAAAAATTCTGTTTTTATCATTTACCTACTCGAGGACGAGCAGGAATTAAGCTTGGGGATGCTTGATACGTCTCCAACATATCTATAATTTTTGATTGTTCCATGCTATTATATTATCTATTTTGGATGTTTTATATGCATTAATATGCTATTTTATATTATTTTTGGGACTAACCTATTAACCCAGAGCCCAGTGCCAGTTTCTGTTTTTTCCTTGTTTTTGAGTTCCGCAGAAAAGGAATATCAAACGGAGTCCAAACGGAATAAAACTTTACGATGATTTTTCTTGTACCAGAAGACACACGTAGGACTTGGAGACCAAGGAAAAGGAGTCCCGAGGCGACGGCAAGGGTGCAGGGCGCGCCCCAGGGGGGGCGCCCCCTGCTTTGTGGGTCCCTCGGAGCTCCTCTAACCCTAATCTTCGGCCTATAAATTCCCAAATATTCCCAAACCATCAGAAGCATCCATGAAAATACTTTTCCGCCGCCGCAAGCCTTTGTTCTCGTGAGATCCCATCTTGGGGCCTTTTCCGGCGATCTGTCGGAGGGGGATTCGATCGCGGAGGGCATCTACATCAACCCTATTTCCCTTGCGATGAAGCATGAGTAGTTTACATCAGACCTACGGGTCCATACCTAGTAGCTAGATGGCTTCTTCTCTCTCTATGATCTTCAATACCATGTTCTCCTTGATGTTCTTGGAGTTCTATCCAATGTAATATTCTTTTGCGGTGTGTTTGTCGAGATCCGATGAATTGTGGATTTATGATCAGATTATCTATGAATATTATTTGAATCTTCTCTGAATTCTTATATGCATGATTTGATATCTTTATATTTCTCTTTGAATTATCGGTTTAGTTTGGCCAACTAGATTGGTATTTCTTGCAAAGGGAGAGGTGCTTAGTTTTGGGTTCAATCTTGCGATGTCCTCACCCAGTGACATAGTAGGGGTGGCGAGGCACGTACTGTATTGTTGCTATCAAGGATAAAAAGATGGGGTTTTCATCATATTGCTTGAGTTTATCCCTCTACATCATGTCATCTTACTTAATGCGTTACTCTGTTCTCTTGAACTTAATACTCTAGATGCAGGCAGGAGTCGATCGATGTGTGGAGTAATAGTAGTAGATGCAAAATCATTTCGGTCTACTTGACACGGACGTGATGCCTATATGCATAATCATTGCCTTGGATATCGTCATAACTTTGCGCTTTTCTATCAATTGCTCGACAGTTATTTGTTCACCCACCGTATTATTTTCCTTCAAGAGAGAAGCCTCTAGTCAGATCTATAAACCAAAAATACCAAAAATATCTTGCTGCAATTTATTTACTTTACTTTTATTTTATGTTTTAGTAATCTTTTATATCTATCTCTATCAAATCTCACCATTGCAATTGACTGTGAAGGGATTGACAACCCCTTTATCGTGTTGGGTGCAAGTGTTTGATTGTTTGTGTAGGTGCATAGATTGGAGACTTGCTTGTTCCTCCTACTGGATTGATACCTTGGTTCTCTAACTGAGGAAATACTTATCTCTACTTTGCTGTATCACCCTTTCTCTTCAAGGGAAAAACCAACGCAAGCTCAAGAAGTAGCAGGAAGAATTTCTGGCGCCGTTGCCGGGGAGGTTCTACATCAAGCCTACCAAGTACCCATCATAAAACTCTCATCTCTTGCATTACATTATTTGTCATTTGCCTCTCATTTTCCTCTCCCCCACTTCTAAAACGATTTTCAGAAAAATACAAAAAGATTTGCCTTTTTATTCGCCCTTCTTCCGTTTGTCTTTTCGTTTGCTTTTTGTTCGCTCGTGTGCCAGATCATTTGATTTGCTTTCATGGCTAGTCTTTCTACCATCGCTAGTACTCCCGAGAGTGAGGTTCTTAATTTTAAGCAAAGCGAGGGAGAAAATTTAAAAGATGCTTGGTATAGAATTTGCAATACTCAAAATAGATCTACTCGTAAGCAATCTACTACCGTTCTCCATCGCAATTTTTATGTGGGAGTTACTCCTTGGAATAGATATGTTCTAGATACCATTACTAGGGGAATTTTTTTGGGGAGCCACACCGCGGATGCTTATAATGCTATGATAGATTTGGTAGGCTCACCACCTCTTATAGTTAATGAAACTGTTTTGACTTTAGAACATGTGATGCAAAGACTTGATATTATTGAGAATAAAATTGCTACCGTAGAGCTTATTGAAAACTTGGATAAGAAGATTCATAATCAAATTACCCAATATGGATCAAAAGTAGGAGTCACTTTGAAGAATTTAAAGGAAAAATAACCCATAATTAATGAAAATATAGATCAAGATTCTACTAGAATTGGCAAGCTAGAAGATATTATTACCAACGTGGGTTCCGCTTTTGCTTCTGTTAAAACTACTCCCAATTTTCCTCCTACGAAAGCTGCCAAGTTTATTTATGTTCCTAAAAATAAGGGTGATTCTTCTAGTAAAGAAAACGGAGATCTTGAGATGATAAGTGTTCACCATAACTTTCTCAAAATTATTAGGGAACCAATTGCTACGAGTAAATTTCTTGATCTCTTGCCTAGGAGTGTGATTATTGATAAAACCAAAGGATCCCCTAGAGATTATAAATGTGCAATTGAGTAATTCAGTACCAAAGATGACAATACCTAGATCTATTGCATTATGCCTAGCTAGGGGAGTTAAACAATAGCGCTTGTTGGGAGGCAACCCAATTTTATTTTTATGTTTTTTGTTTTGCTTCTGTTCTTGAATAAAATACACATTATTACCTCTGTAGTAATTGTGTTTTGGTGTTTTAGTTAGTGTTTGAGCCAAGTAAGACCTTTGGGATGGCTTACGGTGATAGTTGATTTGTTCTTGCTGAAAAACAGAAACTTTTGCGTCCAGTTGCAGAATTTTAATAATTGAAATAAGCGACAAAAAACTCTGAATTTTTTTACACAGGATTGATATACAAATTTACTATGTTGTCCCAATTTTTCAGAATTTTTCGAGTTATATAAGAATTATAACAATTCGGATCTTAGTAGACTGTTCTGTTTTGACAGATTCTGTTTTCTTTGTGTTGTTTGCTTATTTTGATGAATCTATGGGTAGTATCAGGGGGTATGAACCATGGAGAAGTTGGAATACAGTAGATATTACACCAATATAAATAAATAATGAGTTCACAACAGTATCAAAGTGGTGATTTTATTTTCTTATACTAACGGATCTCATGAGTTTTCTGTTGTGAAGTTTTCAAGTTTTGGGTAAAGATTTGATGGACTATGGAATAAGGAGTGGCAAGACCCTAAGCTTGGGGATGCCCAAGGCACCCCCAGGTAATATTCAAGGACAACCAATAGACTAAGCTTGGGGATCCCCCGGAAGGCATCCCCTCTTTCGTCTTCAATCCATCGGTAAATTTACTTGAGGCTATATTTTTATTCACCACATGATATGTGTTTTGCTTGGAGCGCCTTGTATGATATGAGTCATTGATTTTTAGTTTGCCACAATCATCCTTGCTGTAAACAACTTTTGAGAGGCACACACATTAATCATGAATTTATTAGAATACTCTATGTGCTTCACTTATATCTTTTGAGCTAGGCAATATGCTCTAGTGCTTCACTTATATCTTTTTAGAGCACGGCGGTGGCTTTATTTTATAGAAATTGTTGAACTCTCTTGCTTCACTTATATTATTTTGAGAGTCTCTAAACAGCATGGTAATTTGCTTAGGTTATGAATTTAGTCCTAATATGATGGGCATCCAAGAGGGATATAATAAAAACTTTCATATTAAGTGCATTGAATACTATGAGAAGTTTGATTCCTTGCATATTGTTTTGAGATATAAAGATGGTGATATTAGAGTCATGCTAGTGAGTAATTGTGGATTGGTAGAAATACTTGTGTTAAATTTTGTGATTTCCGTAGCATGCACGTATGGTGAACCGTTATGTGATGAAGTCGGAGCATGATTTATTTATTGATTGTCTTCCTTATGAGTGGCGGTCGGGGACAAGCCATGGTCTTTTCCTACCAATCTATCCCCCTAGGAGCATGCGTGTAGTACTTTGTTTCAATAGCTAATAGGCTTTTGCAATAAGTATGTGAGTTCTTTATGACTAATGTTGAGTCCATGGATTATACGCACTCTCACCCTTCCACCATTGCAAGCCTCTCTAGTACCGCGCAACTTTCGCCGGTGCATTACACCCACCATATACCTTCGACAAAACAGCCACCATACCTACCTATTATGGCATTTCCATAGCCATTCCGAGATATATTGCCATGCAACTTCCACCATTCCGTTTATTATGACACGCTTCATCATTGTCATATTGCTTTGCATGATCATGTAGTTGACATCGTATTTGTGGCAAAGCCACCATTCATATTTTTTTATACATGTCACTCTTGAGTCATTGCACATGCCGGTACACCGCCGGAGGCATTCATATAGAGTCATATTTTGTTCTAGTATCGAGTTGTAATTCTTGAGTTGTAAGTAAATAAAAGTGTGATGATCATCATTATTAGAGCATTGTCCCATGTGAGGAAAGGATAATGGAGACTATGATTCCCCCACAAGTCGGGATGAGACTCCGGACGAAAAATAAATTAAAAAAAGGGAAAGAAAAAAAGGAGTAAGAAAAAAAAAGAAAAAAAAGAGGCTAAAGAGCCCAAAAAAAATGAGAGAAAAGAGAGAAGGGGCAATGCTACTATCCTTTTTTCCATACTTGTGCTTCAAAGTAGCACCATGATCTTCATGTTAGAGAGTCTCCTATATTGTCACTTTCATATACTAGTGGGAATTTTTCATTATAGAACTTGGCTTGTATATTCCAATGATGGGCTTCCTCAAATTGCCCTAGGTCTTCGTGAGCAAGCGAGTTGGTTATACACCCACTTAGTTTCTTTTTGAGCTTTCATACACTTATAGCTCTAGTGCATCCATTGCATGGCAATCCCTACTCACTCACATTGATATCTATTGATGGGCATCTCCATAGCCAGTTGATACGCCTAGTTGATGTGAGACTATCTCCTTCTTTTTGTCTTCTCCACAACCACCATATTCTATTCCACCTATAGTGCTATATCCATGGCTCACGCTCATGTATTGCGTGAAAGTTGAAAAGGTTTGAGAACATCAAAAGTATGAAACAATTGCTTGGCTTGTCATCGGGGTTGTGCATTATTTAATACTTTGTGTGATGAAGATGGAGCATAGCCAGACTATATGATTTTAGGGATAACTTTCTTTGGCCATGTTATTTTGAGAAGACATGATTGCTTTGTTAGTATGCTTGAAGTATTATTGTTTTTATGTCAATACTAAACTTTTATTTTGAATCTTATGGATCTGAATATTCATGCCACAATAAAGAAAATTACATGGATAAATATGTTAGGTAGCATTCCACATCAAAAATTCTGTTTTTATCATTTACCTACTCGAGGACGAGCAGGAATTAAGCTTGGGGATGCTTGATACGTCTCCAACGTATCTATAATTTTTTATTGTTCCATGCTATTATATTATCTATTTTGGATGTTTTATATGCATTAATATGCTATTTTATATTATTTTTGGGACTAACCTATTAACCCAGAGCCCAGTGCCAGTTTCTGTTTTTTCCTTGTTTTTGAGTTTCGCAGAAAAGGAATATCAAACGGAGTCCAAACAGAATAAAACTTTACGATGATTTTTCCTGGACTAGAAGACACACGTAGGACTTGGAGACCAAGGAAAAGGAGTCCCGAGGCGACGACAAGGGTGCAGGGTGCGATCCTGGGGGGCGCCCCTACCTTGTGGGTCCCTCGGAGCTCCTCTAACCCTAATCTTCGGCCTATAAATTCCCAAATATTCCCAAACCATCAGAGGCATCCATGAAAATTCTTTTCCGCTGCTGCAAGCCTCTGTTCCCGTGAGATCCCATCTTGGGGCCTTTTTCGGCGATCTACCGGAGGGGGATTCGATCACAGAGGGCATCTACATCAACCCTATTGCCCTTCCGACGAAGCATGAGTAGTTTACCTTAGACCTACGGGTTCATAGCTAGTAGCTAGATGGCTTCTTCTCTCTCTATGATCTTCAATACCATGTTCTCCTCGATGTTATTGGAGTTCTATCTGATTTAATATTCTTTTGCGGTGTGTTTGTCGAGATCCGATGAATTGTCGATTTATGATCAGATTATCTATGAATATTATTTGAATCTTCTATGAATTCTTATATGCATGATTTGATATCTTTGTATTTCTTTTCGAATTATCGGTTTAGTTTGGCCAACTAGATTGGTATTTCTTGCAATAGGAGAGGTGCTTAGTTTTGGGTTCAATCTTGTGGTGTCCTCACCCATTGACATAGTAGGGGTAGCGAGGCACATATTGTATTGTTGCCATCAAGGATAAAAAGATGGGGTTTTCATCATATTGCTTGAGTTTATCCCTCTACATCATGCCATCGTACTTAATGCGTTACTCTGTTCTCTTGAACTTAATACTCTAGATGCAGGCAGGAGTCGGTCGATGTGTGGAGTAATAGTAGTAGATGCAGAATTGTTTCGGTCTACTTGACATGGACGTGATGCCTATATGCATAATCATTTCCTTGGATATCGTCATAACTTTGCGCTTTTCTATCAATTGCTCGACAGTAATTTGTTCACCCACCGTCTTATTTTCCTTCAAGAGAGAAGCCTCTAGTGAAACCTATGGCCCCCGGGTCTATTTTCCCTTATATATTTTCAGATCTATAAACCAAAAATATCTTGCTGCAATTTATTTAATTTTATGTTTTAGTAATCTTTTATATCTATCTCTATCAGATCTCACCATTGCAATTGACCGTGAAGGGATTGACAACCCCTTTATCGCGTTGGGTGCAAGTGTTTGATTGTTTGTGTAGGTGCATAGATTGGAGACTTGCTTGTGCCTCTTACTGGATTGATACCTTGGTTCTCTAACTGAGGGAAATACTTATCTCTACTTTGCTGCATCACGCTTTCCTCTTCAAGGGAAAACCAACGCAAGCTCAAGAAGTAGCAGCCCCTTGGCCTCGCGAGGCGGATGACACCAAGACCTCCAGAGGAGCGGCCTCCCGAGGAGCGGAGTTTCCTATGCAAGTGCCCAGCCTAATGAGGCTGTGATGACATGAGCCATGACGACCAAGGCCAAGCGGGCGCCAGCGGGCGCAGAGAAGACAGTTTCCCTTTCAGTGCTAAGGGAGCAAGGACAGACATGGGTTCCCAAGGAGCCCTCCAAAGGTTTACATTCCGGTGCAATGAGACCAAGACCACGAGCTCGGAAGGACGGATGTCATCGCCAAACCCACTGTCGCGTCACGACCAGAAGCTTTGTAGGAGAAGACCACCTTTTGTCAGGATAGGGTGTACCTCTTGTCCCCTTTCAAATTGGCCGTTGTGGTATCCCTTCCCACCCAAGTTTCCAGGGAAGAGGACCAAGGCCACTATAAATATAGGTTAGCCACCACCGTAGAGAGGGACCCCGGATCTGATCCAACCCTTTCCACCATCACCAGAATAGCCCTTGCGAGGTTGTTCATCCTCTGTACTAGTTCATCCTCAGCCCCTCGTGAGGCCAATCCACCACAAAGCAGGAGTAGGGTTTTACACCGCAAGGTGGCCCGAACCTGGGTAAACTGCCGTGTTCCTCTTCTTCCCCGCTCACGTGAATCCGGCTAGGCTAGGCTATGGAGCAACGAGCCCAAGGCTTGAGAGGTTGAGATCTTCGCACACGCCCCAGAGTTCGAACCTTCTTGGGTCTGCGGAGCCCTGAATCCAACATTTGGCACGCCAGGTAGGGGCGTGTCGAAGTCCTTCTTCCACCTTCACTTCGCCTCCGCCCCATCTCTCCCATGGCTAACGCACGCCGTGTCCGCGTAGAGCACCGGGCCGCTCGTGTCACCCAGACGGCACCCATGGGCAACGGCGCTCCTCGCCGCTCTACTTCCCCTATGGCTAACGCTGCCACTGACCCCGCTGCTCGTGAGCAACAGGATTCATCGTTGCCACCCTCCGTGCGGCGTGACGGCCGTACAGCTACTCCGTCGCCTACTCCAGCCACGACGTCGTCCTCCCACGCTCGCCGTGCGCCGGCAAACGCGCAGGCTGCGCTGCTCATGGCGCGCAAGCTCCTGCGTCATCGCCCCGCCAACGACCTCTACGACGACTAGCTCGGCCGCATCGCCGAGCTCGTCAATGTCGCCGGCGAGGCCCCTGCACCATCCCATCGCTCCCTCTCCCGCCATCTCAGGCGGGCGACGTGGCTCACGGCACACCTCCTCCTCCTCCACTGCGCGGCGCCGACCCCGAGCCCAGGAGCGATCCGCCGCGCGGAGCGCCGGTGCGCGATGAAGCAAGCCGCCAGGTGGTCCAGCGGCCGCAAGCCGATGCGCGCGCGCTCCCAGCGCCGCCGCGACAGCACCAAGACCACACGCTGCCCGAGGCTGGGGCGCACAGACGCCAAGACGAAGCTCCACCCGTGTGGCCGGTACCTGTGAGCGCAACAGGCTGCCGTGCCTTCACCCCAGAGCTATGCCGCGTCGTCTGGCCCGGCAAGTTCAAGCCGGATCTGCCTCCACGTTACGACGGCACCCCTGACCCCACGGACTTTCTCCAGCTCTACGCACTGAGCATCGAAGCGGCAAACGGCGACGACAAGGTCGTGGCGAACTGGTTCCCCATGGCCCTCAAGGACGGCGCATGCTCTTGGCTCCTAAACCTCCTGGTGGGGTCGATCTCCTCCTGGGACGAGCTTCGCGAGCGCTTCATCGCCAACTTTCAGGGTACTCACGACCGTGCTCCTGCAGTGGGCGACCTGCGACGCGTGAAGCAGCAGCCGGGTGAGACCTTGCAGAAGTACATACAACGCTTCACGAACGTCCGTCTCAGGATCCCGAAGGCGTCCGACGAAGCCATCATCTCGGCGTTCTCTGAAGGCGTCCGGGACATCAAGATGAAGGAGGAGCTCGCCATCAACGAAGACCTGTGCTCAGCCCTGGAGATGTTCAACCTGGCGAAAAAATGTGCAAGGGCCGAGGAGGGCCGCCTCTCCCTCCTGGAGCTTCCTGAGGCAGACCCCGAGGACAAGAAGGCCAAGGCTAAGGAGGCGAAGCGCAAGGGTCCTGCCGTGCTTGCGGCTGAACCTGAGATGAAGCGCGGTCGAGACCACGATGAACCCCCTAGGGGCAATCGCCCATTCTGCATCTTCCACAACGCCCACAGCCACAACACCAACAACTGCCAAGAGCTCAGTGCCCTCCGCGATGGGCGCCTTGGTCGCCGCCCCGAGTGTGGTGACCGGGGCTACGACCACGGAGGAGGCCGCGGCGGAGGCCGCTGGGACAACCGTGACCCCCCCGTCAGGACTGGCGTGATCAGCCTCGTGAGTACCACTGGCGCGATGAGCCTCGCGACGGGTTCTGGCGTGATCAGCCTCGTGAGGCCCGTACTCAGGGCAATGCTGGCCTCCCTCCGCTTCCGCCGCTGCCAAGGAGAAACGACAACAACTGGCAAGATGGTGGGGCTAGGGGCTTCCAGGAGCCTCGCGCTATCGCCTGCATCCTGGGCGGTGCTCAGGCCCCAGCCTCACATCGCATCTTCAAACAGTTCGCTCGTGAGGTGAACGCGGCCCTCCCCAAGGTTGAAGCTGCGTGTCCCCTCAAGTGGTCGCAGTACACTATCACCTTTGACTCCATGGACCAGCTCAAGTGCTCGGCCGCCGCTGGCGCCCTTCCCATGCTCTGCACCCCCACCATCAGCAACATCCTCATCACCAAGACCCTCATCGACGGCGCGGGGCTCAATGTCCTCTCTGTCGAGACGTTCGAGACGCTCCAAGTGCCTTACGATCAGCTTCTGCCGACCAAGCCCTTCTCAGGAGTGACCGATGGCTCCACCGTCCCCTGGGGCAGATACGCCTCCCAGCCACCTTCGGCAAGCGCGACAAGTACCACACCGAGCTCATTGACTTCGACGTCGCGCACATCGGCCTCCCGTACAACGCCATCCTCGGGTATTCGTCCCTCACCAAGTTCATGGCAGCAACTCACCATGGTTACAACGTCCTCAAGATGCCAGGAAGTGGCGGCATCATCACGGTTGCCTGCGATGAGAAGGTTTCGGTGTGCTCCCTCGAGCACGCCTACCAAGCCGCAGCGGCTGACAACCCGGACGACGAGGGCGCCGTCCCACCTTCGGAGACCACCCCCAAGAAGAAGAAGCAGCTCCTCCCCAAGGGCCGTCAGGAGCCCGGGGCGCCCGTTGGTGGTGCCTTGAGATCCGTGCCCACTGCGGGGGCGCTCTTTCCTCTTGCACAGGGAGACGCGCCCGACGCCCCCCTCAGGATGGGCTCGGGGGCTCTTGTCTGGAGGCCCTCAGACCTGACCGGCGCGATGAGGGAGGTGTTCGGGCACCACTTGGAGGCGTGGTTCGGTGCGCGCCCCCGCGAGCAAGGCGCACGACGCGAGGCGCCAGGTGCGCGAGAGTTCATCATCAAGGCGATTGAAGAGCTTCAGGAGGCAAGGGCCATGCGCGGCGAGCGCCGCCCCGCAAGGCCTCCCAGTGAAGCTGTGGCCCCTGACGTGGGCAGCGAGCTGCGCGTCCGCGTCAACATCCCAGACCTTAACAGGGTCGCTTCGCAGGACATCTTTTGGCCGTCCCATGTCGGCCAAAGCGGGAGCTACATCTGCAACTACGTCCGCATGCTGTTCGGCCTGCTGAACATGGGCGCCACATACCAGTGCTTCGCGCAGCACGCTCTGGCGGCTCGCGAGGCTAGGCACCAGGCAGTCATGTCAGAGGAGGTTCCGGATCCTCGCGAGCTCCGCGGGCCTCAGGAGCCGCCCAGCTCGTGAGGAGCAACTTCTGCAGCAAGCGTCTTTAGCTACCTCGACTCTCCTACAATGATGGTGCCAGGTGACCTTTTGGTTTGCTCAGTTGAGGGCACCCCTCGGGCCGCATTGTCCTCGAACTGTTAGGGCCCGCTTCCCCCGGTTATATCATTTCAATTTGTGTACCCTGGATCAATTATGTTTTCGCAAGCTACTTGGTTGTTAACCTTGCGTCTGGATGTGCATTGCGACCGGAGTCACCTCTGCGAGCCCCGCGCGTTGGCAGCTCTCCCCTTGAACGTCCCGTGCGAGGGGGCTACTGGCACAGCGCCTGTGCTCGGGTCCGTCCCTGCAGCGCTGATAAAGCTAAGAGACTGAGCTCTGGCTCACGGGCCGGCCCCATGTACATCACCTCACCAGGTCCTTAGTGCCTTCGTCTTCTCACGAAACGATCATGAGCAGACCAGCAAGTGCGTGTTGCCTCTTGTGCTTCGTGGCTAACTAACCCGCAGGGGCTTCAGGAGACAAGACCCCACGATTACGACGCTCCAGCTTCGACCTTTTGCAAAAGGCTAAGTAAAAGTTGCCCTAAACTCCGTGTGACGATGGGTATGGCCTTTACCGAGCGCCTCCGCGAGGCAGACCATTCCTCTTTTGCGCAAATCACTTGCATGTTAAAAGGGGGGCCCCTGAGCATCGCGACTCAGGAGCTCCTACTGGCTCTCGAGCCCTCACCCCCTGGCCTTGACCACAGCATCACGACCTGGCATACCAGCGGCGGCTGAGCTCCACTCCAGGGCCGGGTCCTGAGGACGTAGAGCATTATGATAAGCAGAGGGAGGGGAATCGCCAGTCTTGCGGGGGAACGCAGGGAAAAGGGCATGACCCGTCGGCGCTGGTACTCGTTTGACTGCTTTCTGGAATATGACAGGCATCAGCCTCCTCACGCGCCTCTAGTGGGGGCTTATTCTAATCCATTGTAGAACATGGGACATGCACAAGGTCGAGAGCTCCAGGGAAGCTCGCCTCCGCGGCAAAGGAATCACCATGGAACACAACTTCGCCAAGCTAAGTTATCCTGCGCATACCAGCATAAGCTCTGCCGCTAATGTTTCATCTTCTCACGGCCTCGCTCGGGCAAGGGACCCCCCTTTTTTAATCTTTCGATAGTCGCTTGAGCGCCAAGGGGGACCTCCTGAGCATCGCGCCTCAGGGGCTCTTACCGGACCTCGGGTCGCTCACCTCCTGGCCTTGCACACGGCATCGCGACCTGGCATACCAGCGACGGCTGAAGCCTACCTGGGGACTGGGTCCCGCCGACGCAGAGCAGCACGCTGTCGTGAGATCAAAAAAGGGGACCAATGCCCAGAAAAGGAACACTAGTATAACCGAAAGCATGAGCCAAAAACGTTAAAATAAAGGCGCAAGCGCCATGGTTCTTACACGCCCCCTCAGGGACCTTCATGGTTCTGATACAAGGAATGAAGCGAAAGAAAAGATCGATGAGGGCCGCTGCTCAGGAGGTGCGGGCTCTGGCGTTGCACCCTCCTCCT
Source organism: Thinopyrum elongatum (assembly GCA_011799875.1). Classification (NCBI taxonomy): domain Eukaryota; kingdom Viridiplantae; phylum Streptophyta; class Magnoliopsida; order Poales; family Poaceae; genus Thinopyrum; species Thinopyrum elongatum. Next base: position 232,452,535 of record CM022300.1, read on the forward strand.
AGGCCTGGGCGCGGCGGCTCGGTGTAGTCATCGTCGTTGGAACTCTCCCCGGAGGAGGTACCACCGCTGCTGGAGGTGTCACTGACAAGGCGAAGGGCAAGTTCACCGCCGAGGGCCTCGTCGCCTTGTTGGCCAGGAGGGTGGTCACCGCCGCGGTCGCCGCCCCTGGGGCAGCACTCCAGGCGTTCGCCGTCCTCTCCGAAGACCTTGAAGAAGAGCATTGACACCCCATCGTATTTGAAGTGGAGGGCGTGCCTCCCCTCCGAGTTGCAGGCCCGGGCAATCGCTCCCCATCCCTGGGTCATGAAGGCATCGCCGGAGGGGGTGGCCTCCACCTCCGCCTCTGAAGCTTGGCCGCAGCAGCCGTCGTGCTGTAGCCACAACTCGGTGGGCCCCCTCGCTGGCAGCTCCCGCACCAGGGATCATGGGAGTCAGATCCAGGTGCGCGGTGGCATCGCCGCCCACACCACAAACTCGTGGACCGTGCCGCCGGCATGTGCCAGCGGGCGAAGTGGTCGCACGGTCACCACTTGTTCCCCTCCTCGGCTTCGTCCTCCGCGGCTGTTCCCATGCGCGGGGCCCTGTGTGTGAACGCTTGTGCTGGCGGGGAATCCCGGCGGGGCGTGCTCGCACCAGGGTAGGATGGCTACGGGCGCTGCGGTGGCCTTGCGAGGGTGGCCGCATCTTTTCTTCGGTGGGAGCAGCTCCGGCTCCTCTCGTGGGGCTTTGCCTTTCTCTTCGGCCAAGAACCTCCTCACTGGTGCCATTGTCACTCCGGCAAGATGGCGGCACGACGGAGGTGAAGGAAGGACGAGCGGCAAGAAGATGAAGATGGGCTGGGGGCTCTGCCTCCCTCGCCCTCTTATAGGAAGTCGAAGGCCAACCGGCAGCCCTCCACGTCCCGGGCAATGATGGCCGTGCTACATGCACCAGGCAGTTGTCAAGTCAGGGCAGTTGCCGAGGCAGTGTGGGGGAGCAGAGTCGCCCACGTCCCGTCAAGTGCCACGCGTCAGCCTGGCCCACAGGCAGTTTGGGGCCCGCGGCGCTTCGCTCTTGCCCCTTGGCTTCGCCTCGAAGCCAGCCCAAGCGCGCCTTGGGCCCGAGGGCTACTATCGGCTATCTAGGAACCAGGGTACCTAGACTTGCCTACCTGCAGCCCATGGCGTGGCTCCTTCGATGGCCTGGTATGGCCCAGCTGCAAGACTACCAAGACAAGACCCTCACGAGGGCCCCTTGGCCTCGCGAGGCGGATGACACCAAGACCTCCAGAGGAGCGGCCTCCCTAGGCTGCCTCCCGAGGAGCGGAGTTTCCTATGCAAGTGCCCAGCCTCACGAGGCTGCGATGACGTGAGCCATGACGACCAAGGCCAAGCGGGCGCCAGCGGGCGCAGAGAAGATAGTTTCCCTTTCGGTGCTAAGGGAGCAAGGACAGACGTGGGTTCCCAGGGAGCCCTCCAAAGGTTTCCATTCCGGTGCAACGAGACCAAGACCACGAGCTCGGCAGGACAGATGTCATTTCCGAACCCACTGCTGCTTCACGACCAGAAGCTTTGCAGGAGAAGACCACCTTTTGTCAGGATAGGGTGTACCTCTTGTCCCCTTTCAAATTGGCCGTTGTGGTATCCCTTCCCGCCCAAGTTTCCAGGGAAGAGGACCAAGGCCACTATAAATATAGGTTAGCCACCACCATAGAGAGGGACCCCGAATCTGATCCAACCCTTTCCACCCACACCAGAACAACCCTCATGAGGTTGTTCATCCTCTGTACTAGTTCATCCTCAGCCCCTCGTGAGGCCAATCCACCACAACGCAGGAGTAGGGTTTTACACCGCAAGGTGGCCCGAACCTGGGTAAACTGCTGTGTTCCTCTTCTTCCCTGCCCACGCGAATTAGGCTAGGCTAGGCTGTGGGGCAACAAGCCCGAGGCTTGAGAGGTTGAGATCTTCGCACACGCCCCAGAGTTTGAACCTTCTTGGGTCTGCGGAGCCCTGAATCCGACACATCATTATTAGAGCATTGTCCCATGTGAGGAAAGGATGATGTAAGCTATGATTCCCTCACAAGTTGGGATGAGTCTCTGGACTTTACAAAAAAATAAGAGGTCAAAGAAGCCCAAACAAAAAAAAAGAAAATAAAAAAAATGAGAGAAAAGTGAGAAGGGACAATGTTACTATCCTTTTTCCACACTTGTGCTTCAAAGTAGCACCATGATCTTCATGATAGAGAGTCTCCTATTTTGTCACTTTCATATACTAGTGGGAATTTTTCATTATAGAACTTGGCTGGTATATTCCAATGATGGGCTTCCTCAAATTGCCCTAGGTCTTCGTGAGCAAGCAAGTTAGATGCACACCCACTTAGTTTCTTTTTAAGCTTTCATACACTTATAGCTGTAGTGCATCCTTTGCATGGCAATCCCTACTCACTTGCATCGATATCAATTGATGGGCATCTCCATAGCCCATTAATTTGCCTAGTTGATGTGAGACTTTCTCCTTATTTTTATCTTCTCCACAACCATCATATTCTATTCCACTTATAGTGCTATATCCATGGCGCTCACGCTCATGTATTGCGTGAAAGTTGAAAAAGTTTGAGAACACCAAAAGTATGAAACAATTGCTTGGCTTGTCATCGGGGTTGTGCATGATGAAATACTTTGTGTGATGAAGATGGAGCATAGCCATACTATATGATTTTGTAGGGATAACTTTCTTTGGCCATGTTATTTTGAGAAGACATGATTGCTTTATTAGTATGCTTGAAGTATTATTGTTTTTATGTCAATATTAAACTTTTGTTTTGAATCTTATGGATCTGAATATTCATGCCACAATAAAGAAGATTACATTGATAAATATGTTAGGTAGCATTCCACATCAAAAATTCTGTTTTTATCATTTACCTACTCGAGGACGAGCATGAATTAAGCTTGGGGATGCTTGATACGTCTCCAACGTATCTATAATTTTTGACTGTTCCATGCTATTATATTATCTGCTTTTTGATGTTTTATATGCATTAATATGCTATTTTATATTATTTTTGGGACTAACCTATTAACCTAGAGCCCAGTGCCAGTTTCTGTTTTTCCTTGTTTTTGAGTTTTGCAGAAAAGGAATACCAAACAGAATAAAACTTTCATGATGGTTTTTGCTTGGATCAGAAGACACCCAGAGGACTTGGAGAGGGGGCCAGAAGGTTCCCGAGGAGGCCACAAGCCTGCCAGGCGCGCCCTAGGGGGCGTCCTGAGGGCTTGTGGGCCCCTCGGAGGTCTTCCAACCCTAATCTTTGCACTATAAATTCCCAAATATTCCCCCAACACCAGAAGCATCCACCAAAATACTTTTTCACCGCCGCAAGCCTCTCTTCCCGTGAGATCCCATCTTGGGGCATTTTTCGGCGATTTGCCAGAGGGGGATTCGATCACGGAGGGCCTCTACATCAACCTTGCTGCCCTTCCGATGATGTGTGAGTAGTTTACCATAGACCTACGGGTCCATAGCTAGTAGCTATATGGCTTCTTATCTCTCTTTGATCTTCAATACAATGTTCTCCTCGATGTTCTTGGAGATCTATTTGATGTAATACTTTTTTGCGGTGTGTTTGTTGAGATTCAATGAATTGTGGATTTATGATCAGATTATCTATTGGTATTATTTGAGTCTTCTCTGAACTCTTTTATGCATGATTCAGATATCTTTGTATTTCTCTTCAAACTATCTGTTTGGTTTGGCCAACTAGATTGATTTTTCTTGCAATGGGAGAGGTGCTTAGTTTTGGGTTCAATCTTGCGGTTCCTCACCCAGTGACAAAAGGGGTAGCAAGGCACGTATTGTATTGTTGCCATCAAGGATAAAAAGATGGGGTTTATATCATATTGCTTGAGTTTATCCCTCTACATCATGTCATCTTACTTAAAGCGTTGCTCTGTTCTTATGAACTTAATACTCTAGATGCGGGCATGAGTCGGTCGATGTGTGGAGTAATAGTAGTAGATGCAGAATCGTTTTGGTCTACTTGTCACGGACATGATGCCTATATTCATGATCATTGCCTTAGATATCGTCATAACTTTGCACTTTTCTATCAATTGCTCAACAGTAATTTGTTCACCCACCGTATGCTATCTTCAAGAGAGTAGCCTCTAGTGAAACCTATGGCCCCGGGTCTATTTTCCATCATATATTTTCAGATCTATAAACCAAAAAACCCAAAAATACCTTGCTGCAATTTATTTAGATTTACTTTAGTTTGCTCTTTTATTCATCTTTTATATCTATCTCTATTAGATCTCACTCTTGTTAGAGACCGTGAAGGGATTAACAACCCCTTTTTCGCGTTGAGCGCAAGTGTTTGTTAGTTTGTGTAGGTGCATAGATTGGAGACTTGCTTGTGCCTCCTACTGGATTGATACCTTGGTTCTTAACTGAGGGAAATACTTATCTCTACTTTGCTGCATCACCCTTTCCTCTTCAAGGGAAAAATCAATGCAAGCTCAAGAAGTAGCAACGGCCACCTCCACCTACAATGTTTACATGGTGGATACCCCCAAGGACAACGGCAATGGCACTAATAACGGGGACGGCACCCCCAAGAGAGATAGCAACAAGCCCGGCGAAGAGCTACCCAAACGCCGTACACATCGCCGACGATCCTGGGGGCATCGGGGCAGTGAAAGCAACACGGCACCGAAGAAGATGACACCCCGGACAATATGGAAGACCTCGGCGACCCTGCTCCCACTGAACAGCAGCCAGACAATTCGGAGTAGCGCGAGGAGCAGTTTGATCTCGAGGACCTCAATGACTCCGAGGACAGTAACTACCTCCCCCTCTCCGAGGGGGAGGTTAGCCTTAGAGACGAGGATTTTATCGTCACCGAGGATCCACTAGACCAAGAGCGGTTTAAACGACAGCTTTTTGCCACCACACGAAGCTTGAAGAAGAAGCAACAAAAAATAAAAGCCGAACAAGACACCCTCAATGACAGTTGGACAGAAGTCCTAGCAGACGAAGAAGGGTATGGCTATGAGCGGCAAACCAAAAGCTACCCAGAACGGAAATTGCTGCCAAATTTGATGAGGAGGACCTTGCGCCCGCACCACAAAGATATACCCAGGCAGACCAGCCCGATTGCCCCACTCGAGGAAGGGACATGCCGGCTGGAGAGGCCGAATACCCACCCGCTCCTTCTTGCTATAAAGGCAAGGAGGCGGCACAACCAGAATACCAATACGATCTTCGTCATGACCTGGCCATTAGAGCAGGACAGACAAGATCCATTTATGGATCTCGGGGGTACGCCTCAGCTGGACGGGATGGATACCAAGCATGGCGCGACCGAAACAATAGAGTTCGGGAGCAGCACCGGGCTAATATGGCCGCTGATCTACGACGTGATGTAGCCCGGGTTAGGGGCGCCGCTCACCCAATGTGCTTCACGGACGAGGTGATGTGGCACCAGTTCCCCGAAGGGTTTAAACCCGTAAACATCGAACAATACGACGGGACTACAGACCCGGCCGTGTGGATCGAAGACTTTCTTCTCCACATTCATATGGCTCGAGGGGACGACCTCCACGCCATAAAATACTTGCCATTAAAGCTCAAGGGACCAGCCAGACATTGGCTGAACAACCTCCCCGAAAACTACATAGGGAGTTGGGAAGAGCTCGAGGATGCTTTCCGAGCTAACTTTCAAGGCACCTATGTCCGGCCTCCGGATGTCGATGACCTGAGCCATGTGGTCCAACAGCCCGGAGAGTCAGCTCAGCAATTTTGGAATCGGGTTTTAACCAAAAAGAACCAGATCATCGACTGTCCGAACGCCGAAGCTATAGCTGCATTTAGGCACAGTATCCAGGACGAATGGCTAGCGCGCCAGCTCGGCCAGGATAAGCTGAAGACGATGTCAGCACTTACCTCTCTCATGACCCGCTTTTGCGCGGGGGAAGACAGTTGGTTGGCTCGTAGAAGCACCAACTCGGAAGACCCCGGCACCTCGGATGTTCGGGACGGAAACGAGAAACCACGACGCAACAGAAATAAGCGTCACCACAACGGCGGTGAAGCCGAAGACACGACAGTGAATGCCGGATTCCGCAACCCCAAGTCAGGACCATGGAAAAAGCCCTCTAAAGGCAACCGGGATGGACCCACCAAGTTAGACATAATCTTAGACAGACCCTGCCAGATCCACGACACCTCTGACAAGCCTGCCAACCACACCAACCGTAACTGTTGGGTGATAAAACAGGCCGACAAGCTCACAGCTGAGGATTCAGGCAAAAGCTCCCGCAGCGAGGACGATGAGGAACCTCGCAGGCCGAACAATGGAGGCCAAAAAAAATTCCCTCCTGAGGTAAAGACAGTGAATATGATCTACGCCACTCATATACCCAAGAAGGAGAGGAAACGCGCACTTTGGGATGTCTACGCCGTAGAGCCTGTAGCCCTGAAATTTAACCCATGGTCGGCATGTCCGATCACCTTCGACCGCAGGGACCATCCGACCAGTATCCATCATGGAGGATTGGCGGCCCTGGTTCTTGATCCCATTATCGACGGGTACCACCTCAACAGAGTCCTCATAGACGATGGCAGTAGCCTCAATATGAACTTATGCAGATACAGTGCGGAAAATGGGTATTGACTCGTCAAGGATCAAACCCAGTAACACCCCCTTCAAAGGGGTAATCCCAGGCATGGAGGCCCGCTGCTCTGGCACCCTGACTCTGGAAGTGGTGTTCGGCTCGCCGGACAACTTCCACAATGAAGACTTGATCTTCAACATTGTCCCTTTACGCAGCAGCTATCACACACTCCTGGGTCGAACAACGTTCGCTCGTTTCAACGTTGTCCCCCACTATGCATACCTCAAGCTAAAAATGCTCGGACCCAAGGGAGTCATCATGGTCAACGGTAATACAGAGTGCTCACTCTGGACCGAGGAACACACTACAGCCCTGGCAGTCGAAGACCATACCGGCATCGAAGGGCCAAAGTACCAGCCCGCCATCAAGGCACGAGAGGCAGGTAAACGGGCTCGAGCCCTGTCCCCATTCAGGGAGCCTCCCTACGCTCGACATAAATAGGGATACACCCCCCAACAGCATGCCCACCCCAGTGCACACTATGTGCCTCGTCAGCACAACTTCGCGCTCAAGATACCATGGGCTACCGTGGGGCCTAAACTAAACTAAACTAAACGCCAAGTGTTCGTCTTAACCGAACTATGGTTACACACGTCTTCGGACACCAACAGGTACCATCTAGGACCTATCCAGCATTAAGCTAGAACAGCACGGTGACCTCTCAAGGCTCCTTGTCAAGGGCCTGTCGGCCGATTACCCCTCCCCTTCCACGGAGTTCTTCCTCCCAACAGAAGCAAAGGTGCAGACGTGCAACAGGGCACCGTAGAGGCTTCAACCCACGCATCAAGGCCCTGTGTAAACCTTTCTTCTGTAAAACTTTTTCCCCTTTTCTTATAAAGTACCTGTAACAGATGCCTCGGTAGTTTGAATTGTACGGATAGATGTCCTAAGCTCATTGGAAATAAAGACCACCTTCTACGGTCCTCTTGTAGTAATTTATATCGCACCCTTTTTTCCGCTCTTCGACTAGTTCGGCACACATTTTTTCTAAGATGCAATCGGCTAATAGACCGGGGGCTCGATTGTAATACTTGCCCTATGCATCAAGTACGACACTACTCTCTCTCTCTCTCTATGTGTTCGGCGTCTCAGATATTGCATTATATGAATCGGTTCTGAATTATGTCTTGGGTCAATAGTTGGGTTGCCCGGCTCCTGTGCTTACCTTCTTACATTCCGCGCATTCGGCTAAGAAGGTAAAGGGAGAACCACCATGATTGTACTTCTGGCTAGTCTGGTTAAGTACCTCAGTGGAGAAAGCCAAAAACTGACTGTCATAATAAGTGACAACTGGTCGGCGATCCGCTGACAAGTGTCAAACTCAAAATCGATGGCGATTACCCCGTGTTATACGAAGGGTTTGTCTTTGCACAAACCACATGATAAAGGTATAGCCCTCGGCTCTCCCAAACATCACAAAACACTGGGGGCTAGTCACTAGCCCCCGCAGTCAAGCTCCTATAGCTAAGTGAAGGTAATAAAATAACATAGTCCGATTACCTTGTTTCCCTCACGTACTACCGCTTCCGGGCACCGAGACGTCGGCGAAGGGTCATAGTGCGGAGGACGAAACACCCCTCGTAGTATCTACACGGGGGCTGAAGCCGACGACTGGTAACTTTTAGATTCAAAATGGCCACACAGGAGTCAAAATAAATCAAAACAGATACAAGTATGATAAACCCTACAAAATGGCCGCCTTATAAAGCAAAAGGTCTAATTGTCATTTAACACATGATAGTTCATTCAAGGATTACATCTTTGGGACACTGGTCCTCTATCACCCGAGCACCATCCATCACAATGGGAAATACTGCTCGGGACGACGATGCTCCTTTCCAGCAGGTGGGGGACCGATGGCCATCTCAACTGGCTTAATCTTAGGCCAGTGCACCATGGTCTTCGCGAAGGCCATCCGAGCTCCTTCGGTGCACGCGGAGCGCTTCACAGCATCAACCCGGGAGGGCGTGTCATGCAACTTCTGCAGCAGGCCGAAGTAACTGCTCGGTATTGGCTCTGCGGGCCACAGCTGGACACAAATGTCCTTCATGGCTAGCTCAGCCATCCAATGCAGCTCCATCAGCTGCTTCATCTGGTTGCTTAGGAGGGGAGGGTGTTCGGGCACCTGGAACTGCGCCCAGAACAGCTTGTGTTCGGTATCACCCTCCCGAGCTGCATAGTGCCTCGCCACATAGTGCCTCGTCCCATCCGCCGCACTCCTCGGGAGCTCCGTAAATGCACCTGAGGAATGCCAGACTCATGTGAGCAACGCGAACCTGTGGTCGCCAAAGACACTCTGCAGTAAGTACGGCTTACCATCAGCAATTTGCTTCACTTGACAAAGCTATTCTCGGACGCCTCGCGTCTCCGTCCTCGCCTCCTGGATTTCCTGCTTCACCTTGGACAGTTCGGTAGCTTGACCCTTATTCTTCTGCTCAAGGTCCTCACATTTAGTGACGGCATCCTTGAGCTCTTGCTGCACTTCGGCCACTCTGGCCTCGTGCTTCCCACTCATGGTTTTCACCATCTTGAGTTCGGCGACCGCTCGCTCGACCGCCGCCTTCTAATCTGTTGCTTCCTTCTTGGCCTTCTTCAGTTCGGCCTTGAGGCCCTCGACCTCCACGGCGATAGCTGCAATCATAATTAAGCACCTCTTGCTTAGGGATAATCCCGAACACTTTGCTCGACAAGAGAAATGTAAAGTCTTGACCGGACTAACCTTGCGCTTCGTCAAACCGCTTGTTGACAAGGTCGAGCTCCTCATTGGAGCTTTTGAGCTTCCGATTCATCTCATCCAGTGCCGCGGCATTAGCAGCCGCCGCCAAGGACGAGGCCTGCAATAACAAAACAATCACATCATTCAGACTCTTGATTCAATGATTTTTGATCCTCCTCCAGGTTTTTCAATCCTGACAGAGTCTCAGGGGCTGCTATATACAAGGACTACTCAAACTTTGTTCGCAAAATCCGCTCTATGGAAATAATATTACATGGCTTACCTCGAAGCTCGTCAGGAGGCCACCAAAGGCTTCCTTCAGTCTGCTGTTGACAGACCGAATACTTTGTAGAACAACACCCATCAGGGCGCGGTATTCCGCGACGATGGGGGAGTTATTCATAGCCTCCTCCATCACATCCGACCACCCAGCCGTAGCCCGATCGTCAGTGTTCGACGCTGGCAGCGGGGCCCCAGCTCCCCCCTTGGTGGAAGGCGGAATTGACGCCTCCGAGGGCCTTGGGGGCTCCAGAATTGTCTTTTGGGAGGGCTCGGATTGACCGAGCTCCCCCCTTGTTCACCAGGAGGGATCCCTCCTCCTGGTCTTCAGTGACCGAGGTGTTAGCCTTGGCCATGATCTTGTTACCACCACCTCCTGTGTCCGGGCCGGGAGGGGTCCTTTGGGATAGCACCTCCCCGGTCTCCCCGATGATCGGAGGAGGTGCGGAACACGACGCAAACCAAGTCTCCGCCAGTTCGACTGGCGGAGAAGTCCCCTCTGAGGTTTGGTCAGTGGGGTGGGTGCGCGGCGGGCTGTAACATGAAATGCACATGTACTATCAACAATAGACTAATAAAATAATCGCCTGAGAAATCTTTAAATTCATACCTCTCGGCAGGGGGCTTGACCCTGGGGTTCCTTTTTGGAACCTCTTCGGATGCTGCGGACTCCTCGTCAGAATCCGAGCTGTCACCAGGCAAGACCAGCTTGGGCCTGCACTGTTTCTTCGGGGCGTGGGGAGGCTGCTCCTCCTCAGCGTCATCCGACGCTGCCCTCTTCTTCGAACGCGAAGAGTCTCTCTCCTCCTCGTCCTCTTCCTGCTCCCCCTCATGAGCGGAGGGAGCTTGGGTGTCCCCGGACTTGGTGTCCGGATGCCCTCTTGGGCGGAGGCCTTCCCTGGCCTCCCGCACCTCTTTCTTCTTCTTCTTTTCTTTTTTGTCTAGCGCCTTGTACGGCGCCACTGTCAGCATCTCCTTCAGCAGAGCCGACCCAGGGTCTTCGGGCAGCATGGTCGGCCTGCTGATCTGCTTGGCCTTTTCAAGCCAGCCCTGTGGAATTGAGAGAACAAGGGTTAAATCTCCTAGATTACAAACATTCGAACATAGAACGGATAAAACTTTGTTACCTCCTTAGGGGGGTGTGCGGCGTCCAGGCCAATGTCCTCCTCCTTGGCCGGCCACGTCTTCTGGGGCTTGAACAACACCTTCCATAGTTTGTCGTGGGTGGTGCCATAGAAGTAATGCATGGTGGCCGGATCCTTTAGCTTGTAGGACCACATTGGGGTGGCCCTTTGTTGGCAGGGTAGGAGGCGGCGGCAGAGCATCACCTGAACCACATTTGTCAGCTTGGCCCCCGCCTTTATCATGTTGGAGATGCGCTTCTGCAGCAACTCCACCTCCATGGTGGAACCCCAGTCAAGGCGCTTCTTGGTCCACGAGGTTAGCCTCGCCGGGGGTCCGGGTCTGAATTAGGGAGCCGCCGCCCAGGCCGGATCCCGTGGCTCTGTGATATAGAACCACTCCTTCTGCAGACTTTGACAGTGTCTATGAATGTGCCCTCCGGCCACTCGACCCGGGCAAGTTTACTGATCATCGCCCCACCGCAGTTCGCCTGTTGGCCGTCGACTATCTTCGGCTTGACGTTGAAGACCTTCAGCCACAAGCCGAAGTGCGGCTAGACTCGCAAGAAGGCCTCACATATGACGATGAAGGCCGAGATATGAAGGAAGGAGTTTGGGGCCAGATCGTGAAAATCCAACCCGTAGAAGAACATCAGCCCCCTGACGAAGGGGTGGAGTGGGAAGCCCAGTCCCCGGACAAAGTGAGGAACGAACACCACCCTCTCGCTTGGTTGAGGTGTGGGGACGTCCTGGCCCTCCTCTAGGGCCTGATGAACGATTTTTGCCAGGAGGTAGCCGGCGCGCTTCAGGTCCTCAATGTCGTCGTTGGTGACGGTGGAGGCCTCCCACTTGCCCTTGGCACCGGATCCGGCCATGGCCGAAGTAAGGGGGTTGCTTGAAGGGATTTCTTGTGGAAGAATGGCACAGGGCGCTAGAGCTCTGTTGATTGGGAAAGTAACGGCAAGAGGAAAGAGAAGGCATACACCGATAGCGGTGGCATTTCCCTTTTATAAGCAGCTGAAATACCAAAGGTCCTTTTATTGCGCCGCAGGCCTCGCCACTTCCCGATATACTCGTGACGTTATGCGTGAGTGGGCGATCGAAATCATTGATCATATCCCTTTAAAAAGGGGCACGATCCCCACCTTGATGAGACGTGCCAATGGAGGAGCTGCCTCGCACCGCGCATCAAGTACTCACAATTGTTCTGTGCTTATGACCGGCCGTGACCCTTCACCGAAAGTTGTCAGGTGAAGGCACTATTCACACTTAAGCGGTTGGCCTTCGAGGCTAAGCAAAATCAATAATCCGGATTCCGGATACGACTTAATTAAGTACATGGCCGAGTAATTTTTTGGAGGCTCGACCAAGGAAGATTATTCCAAACACACAGGGGGAGAAGAACTCACCCGCAAGCCAGAGACTGCAGATGCGAGAGTTACAAGACGCCGGCGTTGGAGGCTAGTTCGGGGGCTACTGAGGTAGTCCTAGGCTAGGGGGTCCTCGGGCTGCCGACGTATTTCTTATGGGCCGGACAGGTGGGCTGCTATATGACTACCACAAGGCCGAGCTATAAGGCGACTCCGTGTCTGGACAGGAAACCCTCGAAGTCTTGGTGTGTCCTCCAAGTCAAGATAGAAGATTCGGCATGTTTATTCCCTTGTTGTAACCGACTATGTGTAACCCTAGTACCCCTGGTGTCTATATAAACCAAGGGTTTTAGTCCGTAAAGGCTAGAACAACAACCGTCATCCTACTCGCCTAGTTTTTAGTTCATCTGATCTCGTGGTAGATCAACTCTGTAATCATCCTATACACTTCAATATAATCAAGTAGGACGTAGGGTATTACCTCTTAGAGAGGGCCCGAACCTGGGTAAACATTGTGTCCTTCGTCCCTTGTTCCCCATTGATCCAAGATCCATAGCTCGGGACCCCCTACCCGAGATCTGCCGGATTTGACACCGACAACAATCTTTTCACAAAAATCAGAGAATATAACAGTCATACATCTTTGAAAGGTAGCAGGTGTATTACATAAACCAAAAGGCATACGTCTATAAGAATAAGTTCCAAAAGGACAAGTAAACGTAGTTTTCTCTTGATCTTCTTTTGATAACGACACTGGTACAACGAGGTGCTATACACACGGTTTTTAAGCCCTTTACGCGATGGCTTTTTAACCATCTCCAAGTGAGTGACAGCGATAGGGGGGGGTCCTTCCCACACGACCCGGAAACCATCGGGGATATGGAGCCATGATGCAGAGGCCTTGCCAAATGTAATCGTATGCGATGCAGCACACACTAAATTCTTTAGCACGTGTGGGATCGGTGATTAAACGTTTCTAATGATGTAGTGAAACCAAACGGTGTGTCGTAATGAACCGTTTGGGAAATAGTATGTAAGGCACACGGGCGAACATATGAACTGTGTGCGATATGTGCCGCATCGCACACGAGTTTTCTGCGGAACCCGTCTGCCATGCAAGACTCCATCGCACACGTTTCCCAACAATTACCGTGTGCGATAATGTTCTATCACAAATGGTTCAGGAGCCCCTCCACACACATACAAGTGTTGCAGACCATTTGTGATTTGTTGTGTATCACCGACGGTTGCGGCAAGAGTGACATGTGCTTTTCGTTTGGGATCCCACACGTTTCCTGAAAAATTTACGACTGAGATTGTATTTACATTGGGCACGGTTTACTCCGAGCTCTCGTGTGCGATAATGCGATATCACAAACGGTTCCGGAGCCCCTACGCACACGTAGTAGTGTTGCAAATCGTTTGCGATCTGCTGTGTATCACCGACGGTTCTACTACGATTGACGTATGCTTTCCGATGTGGATCGCACACACTCATTTAGTTGAACCGTGTGCGGAGCCATTGCCAGGTTAAAACAAAAATATCCCATTTGAATCGGCATGCAAAAAGCAAATTCGCCACAATATTCAATTGAACAAATAGTGTCCACAGGAAGAACATTCATCAGATTTCGCAACAATTGCAATTGAACAAATGGTAGCTAAATTCCAATGATTTGTCGACATATATATGCATTACATAATTAATCATAGTGTATGAAATACGAAGACCTCATCAGATGGAAAATAATGGATCCATGTGTATATGTTTAGCCGCTAACTCTTACTCAATGTTTCAGGAGAAGGCATGCTGAAATCTTCATTATCACTAGTGGGATTGATGTAGTGATTCAGGAAGAAGTCGCTGATAAATCTCCGAACCATCAGCAATTCACCAGCGGGGAGCGGTTCAGGGGTCCTCGTTCTAAGATGAGCTGCAGTATTTTTAAGATCAGAATCTGCCATATGAGTGGAGTAGAAGATATTAATTAAGATAGACTTACTGGTACTAATTCGCGAGCATCTTCACAACTATCAGCAGATTTGCAGATGGAGATCATGTGTCTGCAAACATAGTATCCACAAAGGTTGGTCCCTGCTTGTTGCTGAGGACACTGAATTTTTTTGTACAGAATTAGTCATGTATTTGTCCTGTTAGGAACAACCTAACCGGTGTTAGATGTATTTTTTTCTTTGGACAGAAATAGAAAGAGGTTTATTTAGAAGCTTGAACATTTGACTAGCGTAGGAAAAGGTATTTGCAGACTATTGGATACATTTTCTGAAAATAATGGATTTTGGTGTGTTACCGGAGAAACGATCTCATGCTGTAGAGGTAGTTCCCTCTTGAACAGGTTCCCTGGTTTAGTTTTCCACAATGCGAGCACACTGCAAATGAAGATGAATTTTGACAACATCAATTATTGAACCAGATATGAATGCAAAATAATTTCAACATCATAGAATTCAATACCTATCAATGAATTACTGAAGATGCGTCAGATCCTGAGCGTTTGTTGACTCTCTGAGAGAATCCATGTAGTATACTGTGTTCTTGTTTGGAATAATGAAAACCAATATCCAGTGATTTCTACATATTAAGAAAGCCATGAACTTACGAATTATGTCGAAATCTGAAAGACAATCAGTGTCTGCGTGGTTGTTTACTTGACTTTCCATTCATGATATGGCCAGAGAAATGATTCTGCATGGGACGTGTTTTTGAAGATATGGACGACCGTGTTAATGGCCCACTCCCGTTCATCCTTACCATGTAATGTTGTGCCATTTGCTAATGCAGGATCTATGAAATACACACTCTCCCTTTTTCTTCTCTGCGCGTTCAATCCCCTGAGAGGAATAAAATGCAGTTAGCTGTTTATCATTTACAACCTTGTATGGAGAAGTTGATCAGAGTTTGTTAAGTACTTACAAAATCAGGCATCTAAAAAGAGTTGCATCGAGCTTGTTGAAGTTGAAGAAGAGATGTAAGTCCTCTAAACTCACACTAATGGAACCAGCATCGTGTCGGAAATGATCTCTGTTGTAGTGGACTAGCAGAACATGATGACCTGCTAACATTTGATCCATGCAATATTTATGTAACTCGTGGCAACTGGAGCTGCACTCATCAAAGTATTCGCCAGCAAGAAATGGCTGGCCATGGACGTAATTGCGTGCTTCAAGTATGTCTGCTTTATTTTTAGCAAGCTGCAAAGCTATTTCTTCATCATCCATGCCGTCAGAAATAATATTACTCCCTGATTCGAACAACTTGCTGTTAATTTGGTTCTGGGCGATGAGTGCTTTAAGTAAGAGGCAATCGTTCTCTTTCCTCTTCGCTCTCACGGCATGCTTCCTCGCGGGTGCAGCCTTTTTGCCCACTTCCTTCTTGGTACTTGAAGCACTTCTGGTACAATGTCTGGTTGGCTGAAAGGTAGATTGCCGAGCAGACGGTGAAGCTTCGACGGACTACTTAGCAGATGGTTTAGCTATGTCGAACCGCTGAGCTGGTGGTGCTGCTGTGACGGACTGCTGGGCTATAGGAGCAGAGGCATCGGATTGCTGACCATGCGTTGAAGCTATGTTGGGTTTCTGCGCAGGTGGTGCCAACTTGTCGGTGTGCTGAGGAGGCCGTGCCAACGCGTTGGTTTGCTGAGCAGGAAGTGCTGACGCATTGGTATGCTAATCACGCGGCTTCGGAGTGACGAACTGATGAGGAGTCGGTTCTGGACCTACAAATTGCTTAGCAGGCAGTTCCGAAGCATCAGACTGCTTAGCAGTCCGTTTCACCAGGTTGGTCTGCTGAGCATGTGCTGCAGCTGGGTCTCCCCCCGCTGCTTCAGCGGCCGGCATCTAAACCGGTGGTGCGTCTTTAGCAGTCGTAGGCCTTGCCACTGGCTGCTCTGGGGCGGATGATGACATGGCCTGAACGGCACAAAGTCAGGCCGGCTGATCATAGGTTGATGCATCAGCCGTCAGATTACGAGTATTAGGTTCTTTGGTGGAAGCACGCGAGAGCTGCTGTGGCAAGGAGAGCGTCACCGGTTGAGGGGCGGCATTGGTTGCTCTTGGCGGGGCTTCAGGGATCTCATCCATGAACTCTATTTCCTTTCGTGGCCACTGGATGTGATGTAACAGTGTTTTTCCCAAGGTCCTTTGCTCATCAAAGTCTCCTAGGACAATCTTCAGGGCAAATTTATTGAATCCAGGTTTTACTTCCATCACATAGCACTTCACACAGCCCGGCTTCAATGGCACATTGTCCAACAAGAGGCCCTCTTCCAAGAAGGGTGGGCAAACCCAGGCTGTTGCACATTTTAATGTACCTTCATAATGTGCAAGCACGCCCTTCAGTCTGTCTTTCATTCCAGATAGATCAGATATAGCATCATCATGCGCAGCTGCAGTCTCAGTGTCGCTGGGTTCAGCTGATGCACATCTACTCTTGTGCGGTGTTGTCGTGCAATAACCAGCATCCTCCATGCCCGCCTCCCCTCCCATCTGCTGGCTATCTGTCAGTGTTAGAGTCTTCTGCATCATCATTGACTCCTCAATATCCTTTCAAACAGCCGGATACATGTCCTTCCTCAACCTTTCATACAATTCATTCTACTTCATTTCACTCCTCGCTTTTTTCATGCTGAGCCTCTCTTCTTTGCTGAGTGTGAAATCCCTCTTGTGCGGGACATTAACACCTATACTCCTTGCATGGCCAGCGGGCTCTCTTGTTTCCAGAGCATCGGACAGAATGTCACATGGCCCTGAGTTCCTGTAGAACCTTCCAGGGATCTTGGAAGCCTTTAACATCACGTGATACAGTTCTTCATCATGTGAGTTTTGAAAGTAATAAGTTCCATCATCACGCCTCCTTGCACGTGCCCGCAAGTAGTCTCTAGCACGTTCACCCCTGATTTCACTAAAGACCGGTTTCCCACCCGCCGCTACTGCTTCTTTGTCCTCCTGGTCCCATATCGGTTTCATGCCGTAGTATCCTGCCACACCCATACGGTGGGGGGGTGTGTTCCTCTTCTTAAGTTTTGATTGCTTGGCACTCTTCTCAGCAAACTCTGTAGTTGCCCTGACGCTTTTGAATTCTGCCCAGTCTGCCTTTGTAATTTGGGTTTATGCGGGGATTGGGTCCTTGCCTTCACTCAAGTACTTGTACAGCACGTGCTTCCAGTTTCTTCAAGCATCCCTAGCCTTCTTCAGTGCAGCGTGTTCCACCTGCATTCTCCACTGCTCTGGAACATTGAAGTGATCCATGATCTTCCGGACTATCCTTTGCCGCGTTTTTGTGTCAGCCTTCCGAAACTCTGGCAGATTAATGTTGAGCCTTGCCCTGCCAACAAATCCACACACACTCCCGAACCTCGTGCGTGCTTTATCTGGTTTAGTTGGAGCCCAAGACTTTAAATAGATCTCGGTTACTTCATATACACCTTTAGGCTGGTGTGTGAGCTTCCTTGGAGCGTTCCTCCGTGTCCTGACGGGAAGGGTAATTGCTGCAGCTCTATCCCGTTCAAGATTACTTGATCCCTCACCATCTGCTGAAGACCTAGGGTTGTCAGAATCAGATGAAGATACATCGCCTGAAGCATGAGTGCTGTCGCTGCTACTCGGCATCTACAGAGAACAGATGCGAAACTCAGGAAAGGAGGATAAGCATAAAACTAACAACTTGGTATCAAGCTGTCTAAACATGTCATGCAATAATTTATAAAATGTACGGCTTATTTGTTAAGTTTGTGTGACTCAGGCACCCACGATCTGTAAATCGGTAGTAACTTATTGGAACAAATACAACTTATATGTACTAGTCAGGAAGGTAGATAATGAACATATATATGCTCTTCGTTATTTTATAACCAATTTGGGAACATACTGAACGAAATAAGAAGAGGGATTGCGAGTAGATATGCCTCACCACGATGGAGAGCAGTAACTAACAGGTTTCTTAATGCAAACCCGGCAGGACCACAGGAGAGGCGAGGGTTACAGGATCGATATGCTCGAGGGTGGCTGGCGAGCAAACGAAGATGGCGAGGTGCGGGCAGCCGCGTGTTGGGAACGGCAGTGGAGGCAGGGTTGACGCCGAAGAGCGGGCACACGGCCGGGGTGAGCACGCTGGCGCCGGAGTGGGTTCTGCTGTGGATCTGGGGGAGGGGGAGCTGGTGATGGATATTGGGTGGACTAATTGAGTGAAACGCGGGCGGGCAGTGGGGGGGTGTTGGCAGCCTAGGTGAAAAGGGTGAAAAAATATCCCCGGTCACCGTGCGGAAAGGCCAATGCAAACGGTTGCCTCTAAGCGCTCGTGTGCACAAAGAGCATAATTTCGTTTGAAATGAAGACGTGCTAATTTTGAAATGAAGACGTGAGTTCATCGTTTCGCCTCTAATTTTTCCCACGGTAAGAAATCACCATTATACCACAGGTTTGATTTGCTGGCGCATTTCAGGTCTCGTGAGCTATATTTAAGACATTTTTTGGCATTTACCATGCATTTTGGCATATAAATCAAAGCCGAACTACATTTGCTATCGAAAGGGATGAGGATTGCCGTTCGATCTGGGAGCATCCAATGGTGCAGACCTAGGATCCATGGGGTTTGGGTTCTGGCCAATCAGAACGCACGACTGTCAGGGACGAATCCGCGATCACCTATGGGACCCAGGGAAGGACCCCTTTACGTTCGGCAGGGAGAGACGGTCGCACGAAGAGCAAATCTAGCGAAGAACACGACCGTGCACGAGAGAGATTTACCCAGGTTCGGGCCGCACGGATGCGTAAAACCCTACTCCTGCTTTTTGGTTTATTATCTGTATGATTGTTCTAGCTCCAGGAGTGCTACAGTACAGAGTAGCTGCGTACAACACTGGAGTTCTCCATCTCCCAGTTCCTCTTTTCACGTTGCCTATGGGCCTCCTTTTATATGCACAAAGGGGTCACCAACAGGTGGCAAACAGTAAAGGTAGAGGTGGAAAGTTGCTACAGTAAGGCCATTATTACCAGGATGACATGTCCTACCTACCACTGACGGCAGGGGACAAGGGCATTAAATGCCCATGCCTTTGCTGTCCAGATACATGTACCCGGACGTCTTGGACGTGGGAAAAGCCTATCCCACCTGCTCCTGCACCGCTAGCTACAGTGTACCGCCGTCTACACAGTGCCCTGCCACACACGCTTGGAAGGACCCAGAGCGCCACGCTGGCAGAGGCACCGGAGCAGCACAGTAGCACAGTGGTACAGTAACGCTTGCCGCGGCAAGACCTTGCCGCACCTGACAGCTTGCCGCAACCCATAGCTTGCCGCGCAAGGTAACTTGCCGGGGCAAGTACCTTGCCGCAGCTGCTATCTTGCCGCAGCCAATACCTTGCCGCAGCCAATGACTTGCCGGGGCAAGTACCTTGCCGCGGCAAGTACTCTGCTACAGCAAACCTCAGGCTGGGCCTCAGCTGTCCCTCCCGGCAAGCTTCTCTTGCCGGGGCCTTAACTCTTGCTTTGTATACTTTGTTCCTGAATGGCTTAATAATCTTGAGCTTCTCTCTGGCTGTCCTCCCGCAAGCCTGGCCGCGGGATGCTACTACTGCCCGTGCACAAGTACGGGGTACTAGGGTACCCCTATTCTAGTACACCGACAACGACTCAGATCGCGCACGTAGCAAGGGGGGGGGGGGCATCGGCCACGGTTTGGTAGGCACACGGCTTTCGTGAGTGAACCGTGTGCTATTTGAAAACATTTACATGAACTAACAGCATATTTTTGTTTGAATGAAAACATGAGTTCATCGTTTCGCCTCCAAATTGTTTTCCACGGTAAGAAAGCACGATTGTACCCTATGGTTCGATTTTCTGCTGCATTTGAGATCTTGTTTGCTATATTTGAGTCGTTTGCTATAGTCGCAACTACACGTGGGTGCTAGCAAGATCATTTGTGTGTCGCTTTGGGAGTTTTCATTCATTGTTCAAGAAATGAGAAAAAAATTCAAACAGTTCAGCCGCAGGGTGCAGCCAGAGGCGTAGGCCTTGCTGGTATTTTAATTATAGGAAATGCATATAGAGTCCGGAAATAACGAAAATCGGTGTGTCACCGTGGCGTGCTCTCAAGATCCCATGGAAATTTTTTGGTAAAGTTTGGCACAAGTTTTGAGGCTCACACCTTCCAAATCGGAGCATCTCACAAGAAGGATCATAGTTTCCAAAAGGAGATGCGGAAGTTCGGACTCCAATCGTCGGTGACTACATCGTTCCGCCTTGATTTTTTTTCATGGTAAACAATCATGTATATACCCTAGGTTTGATTTTCTGGCCCATTTCAGGTCTCGTCTGCTATATTTAAGTCATTTTTTGCACTTACCTTGCATTTAGTGCATATAAAATCAAAACCGTACTACAACTACATCTAGGTGTTAGTTAGCAAAGAAGGTGTACAAATCATTTGTGTGTCGCTTTGCGAGTTTTCATCCATTGTCTGAGAAACGGGGAGAAGTTTCAAACATTTCGGCCATGAGGTGCGGCCACCGGCATAGGCCTAGTTGGTATTTAATTACAGAGAATTCAGATGGAGTCCAGACATCATCAAAATCGGCGTGTGCTTGTGGCGTGCTCTCACGACCCCGTGGAAAAATGTTGGTGAAGTTTGGCACAAGTTTTGATGATCGCTCCTTGCAAACTGGAGCATCTCACAAGAAGGATCATGGTTTCCAAAAGGAGACGTGTCAATTCAAACTCCAGTGGCCGGTGACTTCATCGTTTAGCCTCATAAAAATTTTCATGGTACGCAATCACCATTATACCACGGGTTTGATTTTCTAATGCATTTCAGGTATCGTTTGCTATATTTAAGACATTTTTTGAATTTAACGTGTAATTTGTGGATATAAATAAAATCACAACCGGAACTGCATGTGCTGTCGAAAGGGATGAGGATTGCCGTTCGATCAAGGAGAATCCAACGGTGCAGACGTACGACCCGTGGGGTTTGGGTTCTGGCCAATCAGAACGCATGACTCAGATCGCGCGCGCGGCAGGGGCACATCGGCCACGGTTTAGTAGGCACACGGCTTTCATGAGTGAACCGTGTGCTATTTGAAAACATTTACATGAACTAACAACATATTTTTGTTTGAATGAAAACATGAGTTCATCGTTTCGCCTCCAATTTTTTTTCCACGGTAAGAAATCACGATTGTACCCTATGGTTCGATTTTCTGGTGCATTTGAGATCTCGTTTGCTATATTTGAGTCATTTGAGATCTCGCAAGTACACGTGGGTGTTAGCAAGATCATTTGTGTGTCGCTTTGCGAGTTTTCATTCATTGTCTGAGAAACGGGAAAAAACTTCAAACAGTTCGGCCGCAGGGTGCAGCCAGAGGCGTAGGCCTTGTTGGTTTTTTAATTACAGGAAATGCATATAGAGTCTGAAAATAATGAAAATCATTGTGTCACTATGGCGTGCTCTCACGATCGCATGGAAATTTTTTGGTAAATTTTGGCACAAGTTTTGGTGCCCGCACCTTCCATACCGGAGTATCTCACAAGAAGGAGCATAGTTTCCAAAAGGAGACACGGCACTTCGGACTCCAAATCATCAGTGACTACATCGTTCTGCCTCGAAAAAAAATCATGGTAAACAATCACGGATATACCCTTGGTTTGATTTTCTGGCCCATTTCAGGTCTCGTCTGCTATATTTAAGTCATTTTTTGCACTTACCTTGCATTTAGTGCATATAAAGTCAAAACCCTACTACAACTACATGTGGGTGTTAGTTAGGCTACTTAGGCTACTCATAGTGGAGAGTATCATATACTAGTATCATGCATATGATACTAGTGTATGATACTACCTTTATAGTGCATAGTATCATAGAGTAGTATCATAGATGATCATATTTATTGCCATGCATGACACAAATTAGCATCGCATTTAACATGATACGGTATCTACCTATGTTACTCTAACCCTCTCTATCTTCTTTAATTCTTTGCCACATCAGCATATTTGCTATTTCCGAGTGCATGATACCGGCTATGATACCACCACTATGGCCAGCCTTATAGTGGGGAGTATCATATACTAGTATCATGCATATGATACTAGTATATGATACTACCTTCATAGTGCATAGTATCATAGAGTAGTATGATAGATGACCGTATTTATGGCCATGCATGACACAAAGTAGTATAGCATTTATTTTGTTACGGTATCTACCTATGTTACTCTAACCCACTCTCCCTTCTTTAATTCCTTGCCACATCATCATATTTGCTATTCCCGAGTGCATGATACCGGCTATATGATACCCCCACTATGGCCAGCCTTAGCAAAGAAGGTGTACAAATCATTTGTGCGTTGCTTTGCGAGTTTTCATCCTTTTGTCCGAGAAGCGGGGAGAAGTTTCAAACATTTTGGCTGCGAGGTGCGGCCACTGGCATAGGCCTAGTTGGTATTTTAATTACAGGAAATTCAGATGGAGTCCGGACATCATCAAAATCGATGTGTGCCCGTGGCGTGCTCTCACGAACCCATGGAAAAAATTTGGTAAAGTTTGGCACAAGTTTTGATGATCGCTCCTTCCAAACCGGAGCATCTCACATGAAGGATCATGGTTTCCAAAAGGAGACGTGTCAATTCAAACTCTAGTGGCCGGTGACTTCATCGTTTGGCCTCCTAAAAATTTCCACAATACGCAATCACCATTATACCACGGGTTTGATTTTCTGGCGCATTTCAGGTATCGTTAGCTATATTTAAGACATTTTTTGAGTTTAACGTGCATTTTGTGCATATAAATAAAATTACAACCGGAACTGCATTTGCTGTCGAAAGGGATGAGGATTGCCGTTCAATCTGGGAGCATCCAATGGTGCAGACATACGATCCATGGGGTTTGGGTTCTGGCCAATCAGAACGCACGACTCAGATCGCGCACGCGGTTTGGTTGGCACACGGCTTTCATGAACGAACCGTGTGCTATTCGCAAACCAGATTGCATATCTTCTGTTCATACATATTGGAGTGAGATCAATTGAGTGTGCTACCTCTATGGTATAATAGTTATAATAATAATAAACAGTTCATATTCATTGTCTGAGCTGATAGCATATCATGGTCAACATATATGACGGTTCTTACATGAACAGAAAACCGTGCATAACTCACAAATTCAGTACACGCGATAGTTCTAAATTGAACGAATTAAGTTGCAGGGTAGGCATAAAGACTAGTCTTATGGCTTAATTCCCATGTACATGGGGGAACTGGGATCATTACGTTGACCCTGAATGAACTTGGGTTTTCTGATGATTTTACGCTTCTCAGTTTGAGGTGTGCGTGATCCCTTGGCTGGCAACTCAGCAAATTCATCGTACTCGTCCTCATCGGCAACATCCTCGACACCCAGTACCCTCCTCTTCCCATGCATCACTACATGACAGTTCTTATGCAATGGGTCTTCCGCATAGAAAATCTGGGTAGCATCGCTGGCAAGAATGAACGGGTCCACGTGATATGCCATCGTTGTCCTATTAACACAGGTCTTCCTGTAATCATCAACCTTTACCTGACCAAGAGGGATCCATGCGCACCTGAATAATGCCACCTTAACTTTCACATAGTTAAGCTCCCAAATCTCTTTGATGGTTCCATAGTATACCCTTTTATCAGCTTCATTTACAGTCATGCATTCTATTCGAATAGAGCTGTTCTGATATGACGTCTTCCCATCACGTTCCTCAGTGTAGAACGTGTAGCCATTTATGTCATATGCTTGGTACGTCAACATCGTAGGTGATGGCTTTTGTGCCAACCACGTAGCAATATCATCGATGGATCCTTGTGCCAAATGATTCTTCAACCATTCGGCGTAGTTCTTAGTGTGCTCCTTCATCTCCACATCTGATGGATACACCATTGGTAAGAAGCTTTGGCGTATCTCCGCCAAGTGTTCTTCGGCATAAGCGCTGAGAACCGGGCTGTTAAGCAGTGCCGTCAAATGGGCTTTCTCTACCAATTCTCTGGGTGCAGCCATTTGCGTGCCAGCAAGGACCGGCTTACCTTTCAGCCTTCCCTCGTGGAGAGAGAGGGGCAAACCTATAGGTCCTTGTTTCATGTATTCAGTGCAAAACTCAACCACCTCCTCCGCGGTATAACCTTGTAGGATGCTTGCCTCTGGATGGTTTCACTTCCTACAATAGCGCTTCAGTATTCCCATGAATCGCTCGAAGGGATACATGTTGCGAAGAAACACAGGACCGCAATACTTTATCTCGTCGACAAGGTGCACAGTGAGATGGACCATGAAATCAAAGAATGATGGTGGGAAAAACATCTCTAGGTTGGACAATATTCTTGCAATATCATCTTGCATATGATCCAACTCTTCAGGATCTACAACTTTCTGCCCTAGTTGGTTGAAGAAATCACAGAGCTCAATGAGTGTGTTTCTTATATCTTTGTCCATCAGATTCCTGATGGCCACCGGGAGGATTTGTGTCAACATTACGTGGCAATCATGTGACTTCATGTGTCCCAACTTCATTTTACCCGAGCTCACATCCATGAGACTTCTGATGTTTGCGGAGTAGGAAGAGGGTGTCTTAACTGACAACAAATAGGTCAAGAACTCTGTTGCTTCTTTTGTACTGAAATTGTAACTCTGGCGAGCATGGATGAATTTGTTATCATCTTCTACTTCACTCTTGCATTTTGATTGATCATCAAGCATATCGAGCCGTGCACCATCACCATCCTTTGTTTTACCTTTAATCTTGAGCAGAGTACCAAGGATGCTTTCACATACGTTGTTCTCTACGTGCATGACATCGATGCAGTGACGTACACGTAGAATCTCCCAGTAAGGTAATTTCCAGAACACCGATTTCTTCTTAAACACTTGACCCTTGGGTGTTTGTTTCACCGTCAAAGCGTGCTTCTTGCCAAGCACAACATTAATTTGTTTAGCCATGTTGTGGACCACCTCCCCAGCATAGGGTCTTGGGCCCACATCTACCTCTGCCGTACCATCAAATTCAGCTTTCATCTTTCAGTATGGGTGATTTCTCCGTAAGAACCTACGATGACGCAAATACACGGTTTTGCACGAGTTGGGAAGAAATCTGTTAGCTGTCCTATCCATGCATGTGACACACCCTACATCTCCCTTTGTTTTCTGCCCCGATGTCTTGCCTAATGCCGGCATATCTTGAATGGTGTGCACCAGCATTGCATGTAGATCGAAAATCTCCTTTTTGTAAGCATCATAACATTTTACAGCAGGCGCATCTATCCACATTGTCAGCAGTTCTTCTACCAGTAGCTGAAAGTAAATGTCGATGTCATTTACAGGTTGCTTCGGTCCTTGGATAATTATTGACATCATAATGTATTTTTCTTCATACACAACCAAGGAGCTAGGTTATATATGCACAGAAGCACCGGCTATGTGCTGTGATTGGTGCTCATATCGCCAAAAGGATTCATCCCATCAGTACACTCCCCGAGCCTTATACTTCTAGGATCCTTGGCAAAGTCTTCAAACTTGTTGTCGATTAGTTCCCACTGAGCCCCATCTTTCGGGTGCCTCATATATTTATCCACAGTTCTCTCATAATGATGCCACCGCAACCTCTTTGCCTCTCTTGGGTTTGCAAACAAATGCCTCAACCTTGGAATTAAAGGCAAGTACCAAACAACCTTGAACAGGATTCCTGTCTTGATCTCATCATCCAATTTGTACTTGTCCTTTGATCTCCTGTGCTTGTATCGTGGATGCTTGCATGTGGGACATGCACACAAATCTTTGTACTCACCACAGTACAATATGCAATCATTCACACAAGCGTGTATCTTCTGTACTTCAAGTTCCAATGGGCAACCAATTTTCTTTGCTTCGTTTGTGCTTCTGGGGAGCACATTATCTTCCGAAAGAATTTCTTTGAAAAGACCTAACATCTCTGTGAAGCCCTTGTTTGATAGACCATTTGCTGCTTTAAATCTGAGAAGCGCCAGGGTGGCACTCAACTTGGAATATTTCTTTTTGCAACCTGGATACAATTCTTTCTTGGAGTCCACATCAATTGTTGGAAGATCCTTGTACCCAATCATATCCTTTTTTGGGCCCTTGAAATCTGCAATCATAGCAGCAAAATCTGGCATATCAAGATCGTCATCATCTGCGTCAACGTCTTGGTTTTCCAGTGGGCGTTTCGGATTTATGGTGTTCCATTGGTAGCTTGACGCCTCTGCCCCGATGTTAGATTCAACATCCATGTGAAACTGACCGGGGTTTGGCATCTCGCAGCCCTGAGTATATTCATCCATGACCTGCTCTTCACCGTGTCTGGTCCAACGTGTATATCCATCCATGAATCCCCGAGAGAGTAAGTGCCACTGGACATCTGCAATTTGACGTGACTCTGTATTGGCACAATGAGTACATGGACACATGATGTAATCCGCATCACCAATTCTCCTCTTTGTACTTTCAGCCAAATTCATGAACTCTGTCACGCCACTAATAAAATCTATGGTTCTCCGATTCTTCATCCATTGAGATCGTTCCATCTGCACCACATGAATGGTAATTAAAAACAAAACAACAACATTAATACACGGATTAGCTGATGCCCAAAGATGCATGCATAGATCACAAGGTTTTATTTTCATAATTACTGAGCGTGCTCCATATTGTTATCCAGACGTGCAATGAGAAAAATTAATGGCCAGTCAATTTACACGCAGAGTACTACAACACTACCCTTAGGAATTGAATACCTTAATTAAGCCACTCACAAAAAGAATACCTTAATTAATTATCCGTGCGGCGACCTCCACCCAGCAGACAGAGAAGTGCCATGCGGTGGCACGCCGAGACAACAGGGTCGAGGAGCAAATCTTAGTGCGGCTGCCGCTTGAAGTTCAACCTCCACTATCCCGCCATCGACCGTGATGGATGTGCTCCAATCACGCCGCTGCCGACCTCGATGGTTGAGCTCCTCCTATCTCCCGCCGCAGACCGAGGATTGACCTCCTATGACGCCGCCACTGCCCACCGACCGAGGATTGACCTCTTATCCGGTAGCCGCTGCCTAGGCCACCGCCACCGCCATCTCTATCCGGAGAGCGGCTGTTTTATTTTTTGACGGATATCCGCAGAGCGGCTGTTTACACAGTATCACTGTAACTCAATTATATGTACAGGGTAGTACATCACATACGGTTATGTCACGACAACCGTGTCTCACCTACGTTGTCTTCTCACACGGTTTGGTGCGGAAATCGTGTGTGAAGTTGTAATACCTAACACAAACGACATGTATAAACAATGTGCCGTATACAACATATAGTGCCATAAGTAGTTCCCGACCGTTAGCTTATCCCCACAGTTTCCCCATTTCCCCCAAATCCCTAGATAGCCTCCAAATTCCCTCATGTGGCACTGACATTGGGGGAATGCGGACAAGTGGTGCTGATGGTTTCGGTGCGGCTGCTCCTGCTCGTATCGCCGCTATTGGCAGTGCCGCCATGACGGCGGTCGCCGCCGAGCACTTGCCTAAGGTCATCAGAAGGCAGGTGTACTACGGATCTGTATCGTCCTGTCAGGTTCCAATCTATCCCGATCTTTTTTAGCATGTCCGAAGTAGCTCCTTGCTGAATCCGTCCTGAATGACCCCCCCAGGAAAGCGATCTGCCACCGGATCCGGAGCATGACTCCAGACTCCCGCAACACGAGTTTGACTCCGAGTTTTGCGCCACCGAGAAGTACCAAAAGCTGAGTTGTGTGCATGGGCACACTCCCGCTCGACATGTATGCGCATAGGGATTCGACATTGGCAGGCGGTTTCTCAGTGGCCCCTTAGAGGTTAGTGCTAAGTTCATCATTTTACTTGATTTAATGCCACCGCTCATCCTGAATACTATTTAACATTGGCAGGGATATGAGGCTTGTGCCTTTGTTTACTGGCTGGATGAAGAATGTCATGGTAGGGCTCGGAGTGTTATCACCAAGCTCACAGAAGATAATGTAAAGCTGAAGAAGAAACTGGCTGATCTGGAATGTACAATTAGTACGATGAAGCAAGAAAGAACCAATCACAGGCAACAGATGAAAGCAAGAGAAAAGAAGGAACTAGCATGTGTAGTTGTGGTTGTCGCATTAGCCATGTTCTATGCGCTGTTTGCAATGATGATTATGGGTTTTGTTTGACAGTATTGCTAAAGCACTTCTAGATGTGCTCTAAGTAATGCACATCTAGGTCCTATGCGATTGATGTTACGTGAAGATTCGTGTAGATATTTTCCTTTGTCTTTTTTCTTTTCCTTTGTAGTTTGATTATTACTGGCTTCATCAATAAGAAGAGCTCAATGTATTGCTTGCCAACTATCCTACCTCGTTCGTACCGGTACCGGTGCGTAATCCCAAAACCCGTTCCTTGTTTTTGTCCTGAAAAAAGAAATCAGCTAATAGGAGTCCTGTGGCTAGTATGCACTCAATGACTTCAGACTACTTAGCATAACATGTATGCAATGGTCAATTCTCTGCACGCAATGGTATTGATTACCAAATACTAATCATCAAGTTCTCTCGTTTTCCCCCACCTAGGTCGCCAGTACGGAGGGAGTAGAAGTACTACAAAAAATGCTTGTTTCATATTTGGACGCTCCAACGCGTGTGCGTAATTAATTATCACATTGAGAATTGCGCAACCCCGGGAATTTGGAGCGACTGGGTATAAATAATTGCGGTTGATTATACCAGCGATTAGATAATACATCAACCCCCGCTTCAATTGGCGTTCCTCTTCTCTGCATACCCCGCTTAAGTGTCCACCATCTTCCTCGTCCCCAGCAGGCCGCACTACACACTTGCACACACTCTGTAATCTCGCTTCCTCGTGGTTTTTAAACGACCGCAGCCATGTCGAGCGAGAGCGAGGACGACAGTTCTGCCAGCAGTCTGGCGCCTGATGTTAGGTCAACATCGGAATCATCCCGCTCGTCTTCCATGAGTCCAGCGTCGAGCCCAGACCTCGATTATATCCGGATCATGGAA
Organism: Thinopyrum elongatum; assembly: GCA_011799875.1. Classification (NCBI taxonomy): domain Eukaryota; kingdom Viridiplantae; phylum Streptophyta; class Magnoliopsida; order Poales; family Poaceae; genus Thinopyrum; species Thinopyrum elongatum. The sequence goes on from CM022300.1 coordinate 232,481,735, forward strand.
TGGACGCCGCCTCCGGAGTCCTCAGACGACAACCAGACGGACGAGGAGCCGTCGAAGGACGAAGAAGAGGATGACGATGATGATGAGGAGGAATGGTCGAACGAGGAGGAGGAGGACGACGACATCAATGACGATGACGACGACGGCGGCGATGAAAAGCCAACGGTTAGCGGCAAGAAGCGTCCTTGCCAAGACGATGTCGCGGGGCCATCCAAAAACAACAACAAGAAGAATGAATAAATTAATTAGACTGTATATATCTTTGTTTCCGTTCACTCATATTAATTCGTTATCTCTGTTTATCCTGTCAATCTCATCCCAGACGGTCAGTAATACGTATTCGACAGAGATCTTCTACATTATCGCCCACAGGTTGGTTTCTTGAGCTGTGTGCCCTAACGAGCACACAATTCACAAAAAAAGACCGTATGGGCTGTCTATAATGATCGCACACAATTCTGATTACCAACCTGTTTGCCGGGTATCACACACATCTTGTTATGCCGAATCATTTGTGTTCAACTCGATCATCGCAAACAGTTCATCTGAGCGAACTGTATGCCGTATATCGCACACATCTTGATCTGGCTGCCCATTTCTGTTGTTCTGTCTCATCGCAAACAATTCGTATGGATCAACCGTATGCCCCGCATCACGCACACAACTAAAATCAGAACCGTGTTTGATGTATCCTTTATCACAAATGTTTTGCATCTTTTTTGACGGTTTTTTTACATCACCGTTTGCGATTAATGCATTGCACACAGTTTCGTCAAAGGGTCTCTGATTGTAGTGTCGCGTTAGCAGCATCCTGCAGTAGTGAGGTATTTGAGAAAAAGCAGAATATCCATCTAAGAAACAAAAATGTGTATGCTTAGATAATATTTCTAACATTTGATCAAGAAAAAGAAAGGGGTAATGATCTTTTCTAGTAGCTTTATTTAATTTCCTGAAATCAATTACCATCCTATAGCCAGTTACAATTCTTTGTGCGACAAGTTCATTTTTATTATTAGGAACAACGGTTATACCTCCTTTCTTAGGAACACAATGAACCGGAGTTACCCATCTACTATCAGCTATAGGATAAATTATACCTGCCTCCAGAAGCTTTAATATTTCAGTTGTTACCACATCCTTCATTTTAGGTTTCAGACGACGTTGATGATCAACAACTGGTTTAGCGTCTGGCTCCATATTAATCTTGTGCTGACATAAAGTGGGACTAGTGCCCTTAAGATCATCAAGTGTATATCCAATAGCAGCATGATGCTTCCTCAGAGTTTTAAGTAATCTCTTTTCTTCATGCTCTGAAAGGTTAGCATTGATAATAACAGGATATATCTTCTTTGCATCAAGATAAGCATATATCAGTGTATCGGACATTTTTTTAATTAAAACACAGGATCACTCTTAGGTGGGAGAGGATCTCCCAAAGTTTCAACAGGCAAATTGTGCTTAAGGATAGGTGCCTGCCTAAGGAATATTTCATATATGTTAGTTCTTTCATTCGTATGCATATCATTTTAATGGTCTAACAAATATTATTCTAACGAATCAGTAGGAGGTACGTAATAGAAGCAAGACCAATTATTTCATCTTCACTAGACAATTCTTTATCATGAGGTTGTCTATGAAATTTAGAGAAATTGAATTCATGAGATACATCTCCAAAATTAACAACGACTGTTTCCCTAGTGCAATCAATCTTAGCGTTAACTATTTTTAGGAAGGGTCTACCAAATATGATGGGACAAAAATCATCTTATGGAGATCCATGAACTAGAAAATCAGTAGGGTATTTGATCTTACCACAGAAGACTTCAACATCTCTAACAATCCCAAGCCGTGAAATAGTATCTCTGTTTGCAAGCTTAATAGTAACATCAATGTCTTCTATATAACCAGGTGCAATATCATTCATGACTTCTTGATATAAAGTAAAAGGAATAGCACTTACGCTAGCACCCATATCACATAAACCATGATAACAATGATCTCCTATTTTAACAGAAACAACAGGCATGCCAATAACAGGTTTGTTTTTTATCTATAGAGTCGGGTTTAGCAATCCTAGTTGCTTCATCACCGAAATATATGACATGTCCATCAATATTATCAACCAAAAGATCCTTGATAATTGCAACATTAGGTTCCACTCTAATTTGTTCAGAGGGTTTAAGTGTTTTAGTATTACTCTTATTAACCACAGTTGAATCTTTAGCGTGTTCCTTAATCCTAACAGGGAAAGGAGGTTTCTCAATATAAGCAGTAGGCACAACTGGATCAACATTGTTTCATCTTTAGGTATAATAGGTTCCTCAAACATTTCTTCAATAGGTGGATGAAATTTAAACCACTTCTCCTTAGGGAGATCAATGTGAGCAGCAAATTATTCACAAAAGGTAGCTACTATCTTAGAGTCAAGTCCATATTTAGTACTAAACTTATGAAAAGCATCTGTTTCCATAAAAGATTGAACAAAATCAAACTCAAGATTTATACCTGACTCTTTACCTTTGTCGATTTTCCAATCTTCAGAGTTGCGTTTAATTCTTTCCAAAAGAACCCATTTGAATTGAATAGTTTTCTTCATAAAGGAACCAATAGAAGAAGTATCGAGCATGGATTGATCATTATGAGAAAGCCGAGCATTAAAGTTTTGTATAATAATTTCTATTGAGAGCTCATGATTGGGACATGTGTGCATCATATATTTAAGCCTCCTCCAATCTTGAGCGATACTTTCTCCTTCACGAGGCCAAAAATTATATATATAATTCCGATCACGATGAACCAAATGCATAGGATAAAACTTCTGATGAAATTCCAGCTTCAACTAGTTCCAATCCCATGTTCCAGTATCATCCAATAGCCTATACCATGTCAACGCCTTTCCCTCCAAAGATAAAGGGAATACCTTCTTCTTAACTCCATCCTCGGATAAACCTGCAAGCTTAAACAATCCATAAATTTCATCCACATAGATTAAGTGCATATCAGGATGTACCGTTCCATCTCCTGCATAAGGATTAGCTAGTAGTTTCTCTAACATAACCGAAGGAATCTCATAACAAATATTTTTAGTAGGTTCAGTAGGTTGAGGGGCAACTCTTATTGCTTTCGGTCGAGGTGGAGATACCCCAAACAGACCCCTCAAAGGATTATTTTCCATAGTGACAAGTGACAGTAAATTTCATCATGTAATATAAATATTTCCTTACCAAATTCCACTTACCGAAGGCACTTCACTCCCCGGCAACGGCGCCAGAAAAGAGTCTTGATGACCCACAAGTATAGGGGATCAATCGTAGTCCTTTTAATACGTAAGAGTGTCAAACCCAACGAGGAGTAGAAGGAAATGATAAGCGATTTTCAGCAAGGTATTCTCTACAAGTACTGAAAGTAGCGGTAATAGATAGTTTGGTAGGAAGGCAATTCATAACAAGTAACAATAGTATCGAAGGTGCAGCAAGGTGGCCCAATCCTTTTTATAGAAAAGGACAAGCCAGAACATTTTCTTATAGTAAGCAAAGCATACACATGGGAATTATCGTCTAGTCATGTTCATCATGTTTAGTTGATTCATGTTCGCTACTGTGATAATTTGATATGTGGGTAGACCCGTGCTCTGGTGCTTTCCTTACTTGAACAACAATCCCACTTATTCTTACCCCCTCTCTCAAGCATCCGCAACTACGAAAGAAGAATTAAGATAAATCTAACCATAGCATGAAACATATGGATCCAAATCAGCCCCTTATGAAATAATGCATAAACTACAGTTTAAGCTTCTGTCACTCTAGCAACCCATCATCTACTTATTACTCCATAATGCCTTCCCTTAGGCCCAAGTATGCTGAAGTGTCATGAAGTCGACGTTAACATGACACCACTATCATCAAAATACCGAACGAATACCAACTTCACATGATTACTTATAACAAGACTTCTCCCATGTCCTCAAGAACAAAAGTAACTACTCACAAATCATATTCATGTTCAAGATTAGAGTTGTATTGAATATGATTGAGGATCTGAACATTTAATCTTCCACCAAATAAACCAACTAGCATCAACTACAAGATGTAATCAACACTACTAGCAACCCACAGGTACCAATCTGAGGTTTTGGGACAAAGATTGAATACAAGAGACGAACTAGGGTTTGAGATGAGATGGTGCTGGTGAAGATGTTGATGAAGATTGGTCCTACCATGATGAGATGATCGTTGGTGATGTCGATGGATTCAATTTCCCCCCTTTTGGAGAGAAGTTTCCCTTGCGGAATAGCTCCGCCGGAGAGCAAAAGTCCTCCTGCTCAGGTTCCGCCTCGAGACGGCGGTGTTTTGTCCTAAAAGTATTCTCCTTATTTTTTCTAGGGAAAATGGATTCATATAGTAGAAGATGGGCACCAGAGGCCTACCATGGGGTCACGAGCTTACAGGGCACGTCTAGGGGGTGGGCGCGCCCCTGAGCTCATCACTCCCTGGTGGCCGGCCTTTTGGTAATTCTTTTTCCAGTATTTTTTATATATTCAAAAATAATTCTCCATAAATTTTTAGGTCATTTGGAGTTGTGCAGAATAGCTATATCTGTTGTAGCTTTTTCAGGTCTAGAATTTGAGCTGCTGACAATCTCCCTCTCCATGTGAAACTTGCACAATAAGAGAGAAAAGGCATTAGAATTGCACCATAAAGTGAAATATCAACCCAAAACATAATAAATAACAGTAGGAAAACATGATGCAAAATGGACGTATCAACTCCCCCAATCTTAGTTCTCGCGTGTCCACAAGCGGAAGCCGAAATCGATAACCATGACCACATATTTAGAGAGAGAGAGAGAGGTGTTGATAAAAACAAAATACAGACATGAAAGCATCATGATCATTATTATAGCAGCAATATATCATCATAAAACTTCTCATGCTAAAGTAACAATTCATCCACATGCTAAAGTATGAACCATAAACTTCATTGGGAACTAACAAACTATGATCTCAGTCATTAAAATTACAATCCATCATATTTTCTGAAAGAGTCTATGTAAGAGCTTTGTTTAGCAAGTTCACAAACTCACTATCATTTAGTCTTCTATGATTGCTGGCAGTCGCGACATATTTATAGAGCAAAAGTTTTAGTCAAACACATAGGAAGATGGGGGTTTATAGTTTTCACCGCCCAACTTATTTATCTCAAGGATAATGTCAACAATAATAACTCATGATCACCTACATCCAACTGGATATATATGCGTGGATCTTTCCCCACCATATGATGCTTGCCAACTAGAGAATAAATAGAGCGGAATAGGGATGGAAATTATTGACTCTTGCATAAAAGTAAATACAGAAAAGTAAAAGATAAGCACATCGCAGAGGGAAGCATATGTTGTCATGCACTTTTTATTTTTGGATTTGCAAACTCTTAATGGAAAGGAACATCACTTTATATTGCCCCTTATGATAGCAACCTTTGTTATGCAGTCCGTCGCTTTTATTTCTTCACCATCACAAGTTCATACAAATCTTATTTTCCCTTCCAATAAAAGATCATACATATTTAGGAGCAATTATTACTGCTTTATGAATCGGTGACAACTTACTTGAAGGATCTTATTCAATCCATAGGTAGATATAGTGAAATCTCACGGCAAGAGACTGGGTTTAAGGGTTTTGGATGCACAAGTAGTATCTCTACTTAGTGGTAATTTTGGCTGGCAAAAGATCCTAAGCAAGCACCACATGTTAGAGGATCGATGACAATATAACTTCTATGTGAATATAAGCAAACATAACTCATTACGTTGTCTTCCTTGTCCAACGTCAACTATTTGATCACGCATATAATATTTAATGGGGGCTCACAATCATAAAAGATGTCCAAGATAGTATATTTATATGCGAGACCTCTCTTTCTTTATAACTTTTTCATGAATTGCATCAATGACCAATGCTATGTTTGTTAACTTCCAACAAAATTTATCAACTATACTTCTTTTATGTGAAGTCATTACTCCCCATGGAACTAGCATATGATATTTTATTCTTATTTTCTTTCATTTCTAAGATTTAAACAAGAGGGTAAAACAACCAAACTCAAACTACTCTTTATTATATAACTCCCATAGGATTACATAGATAGATAGATCACGAAACAAGCACTCAAAACTAGATCATACTAGAACTTTATTTTTCTAAATTACAAAATAACTAAGGATCGAACTAAGATAGATAACGATGGTAAAAGTGATGGTGCTACGATACCGGGGGACCTCTCCCAATCTTGGAACATGCCAAGGGTGGCGCCCATACCCGTGTACTCAAGTGTCTTTCTTCGGAGGTGATGATGATGAGGTAGTAGGCTTGTCCTCCGTCTTCCAAGTATAGGATCTCCATCATAAAAGGATGAACGTGTTTTCCAGAGTCCTGAAATTCGCAGCTAAGCTCATACCTTTAAACCTGGATTCATACTCATAGTTTTGGTCTGTAAGTCAAAAAATTAGGCCTGAAGATGATCGATCCGGTCGTTGAGCTTGAAGCTGACATCTCCAATTTCCTTGTTGCCCCACTTGTGCTCATGAATAAACTTGGTTATCATGGAGTTATTTGTGCTAAGTCTGCGCCCTACCATGCCTTGGCACTTGAAGATTTCCTGCTCCACCGCCTCGAGCCTGGCCTTCTTGCTTTCGTCCTCCTTGGGCCCTTGAACGTCCCGGATGTGAAGCACCCCCTCACGCATCTCAATGGCTTGAGGGTGTATCATCACCTCTGTAAGGTAGGGGTTGATGACCTTCTTGTAGAACTTGTCCTTGGACAAACTTGGAGGCGCCATGGTGATCTAGATCTGTCAGAAAAACAGCCCAAAACAAGAATAGGGGAGAAACTTGCAATACGGTGGTCAAAACAGCGAGGAGTATATGTAATGATTTTTTTCCCGTGCAGGACAAGTAATCTGGAAGAAAACGGAGTCGGAAAGTCCACGAGGAGTCACGAGCTCACATGGCGCGCCCTGGTGGGTAGGGCGCGCCCCCTGAGCTCGTCGCTCCATCGTGCACTTTCCTGATTGTTTATTCTTTTTCTATTTTTTTGTATATTCCAAAATGAACAAAAAAAAATACTTTTATGGAACTTTTAGAGTCGGTTTACTTATCATATCACATACCTACTTCTTTTTAGGGTTCTGGAGCATTCCGAAAGGTCTTTTTAGGTGTTCCCCCGGTGTCATTGTTTGAATAATATTAGTTTCAAAATTATGGGGCGTATCTGAGATATACCGTTTGATTCTTTGCCCATTAAACACTCTCGGATTAGTGCCCTCGGCATTGTTGATCTTGATAGCTCCGAAGCGATAAACTTGTTCAACAATATATGGTCCTTCCCATTTAGAGAGAAGTTTTCCTACAAAGAATCTGAAATGAGAGTTGTACAATAGAACATGATCACCTACTTTGAATTCCCGTTTTTGGATTCTTTTGTCATGCCATCTTTTAACTTTTTCTTTAAACAACTTGGCATTTTCATAAGCTTGTGTCCTCCATTCATCTAAAGAACTAACATAAAATAACTTCTTTTCATCGGCAAGTTTGAAATCATAGTTGAGTTCTTTAATTGCCCAATAAGCCTTATGTTCTAACTCAAGAGGTAAATGACATGCTTTTCCATACACCATTTTATATGGAGACATACCCATAGGATTTTTATAAGCAAATCTATAAGCCCATAATGCATCATCAAGTTTTTTAGACCAATTCTTTCTGGATCTATTAACAATTGCAAAATTAACTTTATTTCCCTATTGCTCAATTCAACTTGACCACTAGGCTGGGGATGATAAGGTGATGCAATTCTATTGTTGACATCATATTTAGCTAGGAGTTCACGAAATGCACCATTGATATGTCTCCGCCGTATCTACTTTTTCAAACACTTTTGATCTTGTTTTGGACTCTAATTTGCATGAAACTAACCCGGACTAACGCTGTTTTTAGCAGAACTAGCATGGTGTCATTTTTGTGTAGAAATAAAAGTTCTCGGAATTGGACGAAACTTTTTGGAGTTTTTTATGGAATATATAAAATTACTGGAGCAAAGATCCACCGGAGGGGGTCCACCAGCTGCCTACAAGGCAACAGGGTGCGACCACCCCCTGGGCGCGCTCTGTTACCTTATGCGGCCCATGTGGCTCCGCTGACCCTAATCTCAAGCCTATAAATTCTATTTCCTCGAGCAAAAATAGGAGAAGAAGTTTCATCATGTTTTACGATACGGAGCCACCGCCACCTCTTGTTCTTCATTGGGAGGGCTGATCTGGAGTCCGTTTGGGGCTCTGGAGAGGGGGATTCATTGCCATGTTACTTGTGAGCTTCGTTGGGATTTCCTCGAAGAGGAGAGGATAAAACAGTACAATAGAGATAAGTATTTCCCTCAATTAAGAACCAAGGTTATCAATCCAGTAGGAGAACCACACAGAACCTCGTTAGTAGCACCTACACACACAAAAGCAAATACTTGCACCCAACACAAACAAGGGGGCTGTCAATCCCCTCGGTGGTTATTTGCAAGCATCAAATCTCGTAGTGGTAGGCAAATAGATAAATGAAAAATAAAATAAAATAAAATAAAGAAAAAGTGCAGCAAGGTATTTTTGTGTTTTTATATATTATAAAAGTAGACCCCAGAGCCATAGTTTTCACTAGAGGCTCCTCTCTCAAGCATATAACATATGGTGTGTGAACAAATTACTGTTGGGCAATTGATAGAAAACTGCATAGTTATGATGATATTCAAGGCAATGATCATGTATATAGTTATCACGTCCGAGACAATTAGATCAACTCCTGCCTGCATCTACTACTATTACTCCACCCATTGACCGCTATCTAGCATGCATTTAGGGTATTAAGTATAAAACAGAGTAATGCCTTAAGCAAGATGACATGATGTAGACAAATTAAACCCAAGCAATATGAATAAACCCCATCTTTTTATCCTTAATGGCAACAATACAAATACGTGTCATGTCCCTTTCTGTCACTGGGATTGAGCACCACAAGATTGAACCCATCACAAAGCACCTCTCCCATTGCAAGAAAATCAATCTAGTTGGCCAAACTAAACAGATAGATTGGAGAGAAATACAATGCTATAATAATCATGCATAAAAGAATTCAGAAGAGTCTCAATTAATATTCATGAATAATCTAATCATAAACCCACAATTCATTGGATCCCAACAAACACACCGCAAAACAAGATTACATCGGATAGAACTTCAAGAACATCGAGGAGAACATTGTATTGAAGATCAAAGAGAGAGAAGAAGCCATCTAGGTACTAGCTATGGACCCGTAGGTCTGTGGTAAACTACTCACACATCATCAGAAGGGCAACAAGGATGATGTAGAAGCCCTCCATGATCGATTCCCCCTCCGGCAGGGTGCCGAAAAAGACCTCCACATGGGATCGTGGAAGAACAGACTCTTGCGGCGGCGGAAAAAGTGTTTCAGTTGTCTCTCTGGTATAATGGGAATATTTGGGAATTTATAGAGGTGGAATTAGGTCAGGAGGTGCCATGAGGGGCCCATAAGCCTGGGGGCGCCCCCCTGGGGCATGCCCCCTAAGCTTGTCGCTCCCTCGCGACTCCTCAGGTCTTCTGCCAAACCTTCATGGGTCCCTTCTAGTCCAGAAAAAATTAATCCAAAGTTTTTTCTCCGTTTGGACTCTGTTTGACATTGATTTTCTAAAAAGCCAAAAACAAGCAAAAAATAGCAACTGGCACTACTGCAGGATGCTGCTAACAAGACACTACAATCAAAGACCCTTCGATGAAACTGTGTGCGATGCATTAATCGCAAACGGTGTTGTAATTAAACCGTCACCAATAATATGAATCATTTGCGATGGTGGATACATCAAACACGATTCAGATTACATTTGCTTGTGTGAGACATGGCATATAGTTGATCCATATGAACTGTTTGCGATGAGCCAGAACAATAGAAACGGTCAGCCATATCAAGGTGTGTGCGATAGACAGCATACAGTTGAGTCAGATGAACTGTTTGCGATGATCCAGAAGAACACAAAGGATTCGACGTAACAAGATGTGTGTGATACCCGGCAAACAGGTCGGTAATCAAAATTTTGTGCGATAATTATAGACAACACATATGATTTATTGTTGTGAATTGTGTGCTTAACAGGGCACACAATTCACGAAACCAACCTGTGGGCGATAATGTAAAAGATCTCTGTCGAATACATATTGCTAACCGTCTGCGATGAGATTGACAATGGAAACAGAGAGAACGAATTAATATGAGCGAATGGCAACATAGATATACAGTCTGCTTAATTTAGTCCTTCTTCTTCTTGTTGTTGTTGAAGGGCCCCGCGACATCGTCTTGGCGAGGACGCTTCTTGCCGCTGTCCGTTGGCTTTTCATCACCGCCGTCGTCGTCATCATCGTTGATGTCCGCATTGTCCTCCTCCTCGTTCGACCATTCCTCATCATCATCATCATCATCGGCATCCTCTTCTTCGTCCCTTTGACGGCTCCTTGTCCGTCTGGTTGTCATCCGATGACTCGGGCATCGGCGTCCCTTCCATGATCCGGATAAAATCGAGGTCTTGGCTCGACGCCGGATTCATGGAAGACGAGCGGGATGATTTCGTGGTTGACCTATCATCGGGCGCCAGACTGCTGGCGGAACTGTCATCCTCACTGTCACTCGACATGGCTGTGGTACATATACAAACTGTGAGAAAGCAAGATTGCAGAGTGTGTGCAAGTGTGTAGTGCGACCGACCGGGACGATGAAGATGGTGGAGACTAAAGCAGGGCATGTAAAAAATAGAAATGGCAATTGAAGCGGGGGATTGACGGATTATATTGGCGCCTTGGCAGGCGGTTAGAATACTGATATAATCAACCGCAATTATTAGTACCCAGCCGCTCCAAATTCCCACGGTTGCGCAGTTCTCAACGTGATAGTTACGCACATGGGTTGGAGCGTCCAAATGTGACACAAGCATTTTTTATACTCCCTCCATACCGGCGACCAAGGTGGGGAAAAACAAGAGAACTTGATGTTTATTTGCTAATCAATACCATTGCATGCAGAGAATTAACCATTGCATGTTATGCTAAGTAGTCTCAAGTCATTGAATGCATACACGCCCCATGTATCCTATTGGCTTATTTCTATTTTCAGGGCAAAAAAAGGGAACGAGTTTTGGGATTATTTGGTTTTCGTAATGGGATTTATGCACCGGTACGAAGGGTAGTAGGACAGTTGGCAAGCAATAGATGAGCTCTACTTATTGATGTAGCTAGTAATAAAAAAAACCTAATCATCATTGTAAACATCGCATAGAAGATGGCTAATGCGACAACCACAACTACACATGCTAGTTCCTTCTTGTCTCTTGCTTTCGTCTGTTGCCTGTGATAGATTCTTTCATGCTTCATCGTAGTGATTGTACACTCTAGATCAGTTAGTTTCTTCTTCAGCTTGGTGATAACACTCCTAGCCGTGTGTGATACGTCCATTTTGCATCATGTTTTCCCACTATTATTTATAATGTTTTTTCTTTATAACAGTTTGCGATGCAATTCTAATGCCTTTTCTCTCTTAATTTGCAAGATTTACATGAAAAGGGAGATTGCCGGCAGCTGGAATTCTGGACCTGAAAAAGCTATATCAGAGATACCTATTCTGCACAACTCCAAATGAGCTGAAATTTCACTAAGAATTTTTATGGAATATCTAAAAAAATACTGGAGCAAAGAAGTACCAGAGGGGACCCACCAGCTGCCCACAAGGTAGTATGGCGCGATCACCCCCCTGGGCGCACCCTAGTGCCTTGTGGTGCCCCTGGCAGGCCTCCGGCCCCCATCTTTTGCAATATCAAAGGTTTCAACCTAGAAAAAACCAGGAGAAGACTTTTGGGACGAAGCGCCGCCGTCTCGTGGAGGAACCTGGGCAAGAGCACTTTTGCTCTCCGGCGGCAATTCCTCCGGGGACACTTTTGTAGGATTGAAAGTATGTCCAGAGGGGGGGGGTGATTAGACTACTTGACCAAATAAAAATCTATCATTTTCCCAATTTTAGTTGTGGGCAGATTTTAGCAATTAACACAAGTCAAGCAATCAACCTACATATGCAATTCTAAGAGTATAGCAGCGAAAAGTAAAACATTGCATATGAAGGTAAAGGGAAGGGTTTGGAGAAGGCAAACGCAATGGAGACACGGAGATTTTTGACGTGGTTCCGATAGGTGGTGCTATCGTACATCCACGTTGATGGAGACCTCAACCCACGAAGGGTAACGGCTGCGCGAGTCCACGGAGGGCTCCACCCACGAAGGGTCCACGAAGAAGCAACCTTGTCTATCCCACCATGGCCATCGCCCACGAAGGACTTGCCTCACTCGAGTAGATCTTCATGAAGTAGGCGATCTCCTTGCCCTTACAAACTTCTTGGTTCAACTCCACATCACGACGAAGGCTCCCAAGCAACATCTAACCAATATAGGAGACACCACTCTCCAAAAGTTAATAGACGGTGTGTTGATGATGAACTCCTTGCTCTTGTGCTTCAAATGATAGTCTCCCCAACACTCAACTCTCTCTCACAGATTTGGCTATGGTGGAAAGATGATTTGAGTGGAAAGCAACTTGGGGAAGGCTAGAAATCAAGGTTCAAATAGTTGGAATGGAATCTCTTGATCTCAACACATGAGTAGGTGGTTCTCTCTCAGAAAATGAATGGTGGAAGTGTAGGCACGTTCTGATTTCTCTCTCATAAATGGAGACGGGGGTGGAGGGGTATATATAGCCTCCACACAAAATCCAACCATTACACACATTTGACTCATCTCGGTGGCACCGATTAGTTAAACTCGGTGGCACTGATCTGTTCAAATATATGAACGTTGGGAATCTCGGTGGGACCGAATGGAACAACTCGGTGGGACCGATGTGCAAGGGCTTAGGGCAAACCTCGTCTCGGTGGCACCGATTGCATCAACTCGGTTAGACCGAAGTGAAGCAATAAGGCAACAGAGAGTTGGTCAAGGCATCTTGCTGAGACCGAAATAATTGCAACAGATAACAGAGAGGTGGCAAGGCCATCTCGGCGGGACCGAGATCATATCGGTGAGACCAAACTGTTAGGGTTTCTGGCAGTGGCTATGTCAAATGAACTCGGTGGCTCCGGGTAGAAAGAATCAGTGGGGCCGAGTTGGAGTTTAGGGTTTGGACATATTTGGATAGAGAAAGTGGCTGAGGGTTTTGGAGCAATATCACTAAGTACTTGAGCAAGTAGACCATTAAGCAACACCTCATCCCCTTTTAATAGTATTGGCTTTCCTATGGACTCAATGTGATCTTGGATCACTAAAATAGAAATGAAGAGTCTTGAGCTTTTGCCAATCTTTGTCCTTAGCATTTTGAGGGGTCCACATGTCTTATCCATGCCATGCCAATCATTGAACATCCTGGAATATTTATCTTGAATGGATATTAGTTCAATGAGCTTATGTTGTTATGAATTGCCAAAACCACCTGGGGATTAGTTGCACTTTCAATCTCCCCCATTTTGGTAATTGATGACAACATATAGATCAAAGCTTCGACAAATGATTAAATGAATGAAATACATTGTCGCTTTGAGAAGTATGCGACAAGCAGGAGCTCCCCCTAAATTTGTGCATTATTAAAAATTTGCGTTTGAATGCAAATGCACAATCAATTAGGATCATGGGTCACTCTTCCATATTACATACATCTTGGTGGAGGGCACAAAACGATAAGAGTAAAGTAACATGCACGCATCACCAAAACCTAAGTGAATGATCATACATAAATGATTGAAAAGATAAGCATTAAGCACACATTAAATGTAGTATCATCAATCACACAACCAAATTTAGCATCTCACAGGCATAAAAACAACGAAGTAGCACAAATCAAACGGACATAGTATCAACAACTCGAATGAAAAGCAAAGAGCAAAAGGCAAGACACACACACACACTCTCTCTCTCAAAGCCTATGATCTATACAATTTTATCCCCCTTTGGTAACAAGTTACCAAAAAGCTCGAAAAAGGTATAGAGCTAATCGATGCTCTAGGCACGATCCCCTGGAGCTTCTGAAGGTGTCTTCTGGCTTGTGGCTCCGGTGTGCGCAGATGGTGTTGAGAGAACTGCGTCTACAAATGCCTCTGCTGATGTCTGCTGGACCGGTGGAGTAGATACTAGAGGTGGCACTGGAGCAGTAGCAGCAGGTGCAGAATGAGTGGTCCTTGTGTCTGCAACTGGTACGGCTGAAGATCTGGGTGCCCTGGGTACAGTCTCGAACCTCTGAGTGGTAGTTTTCTCATCTCCACTGTCCTCGACATCAATCCTGCTTGCCTCAACATCTATCTGCAGCTTCTCCACAACTGTCTGAACCTCTGTGATCTTCACATCAAGATCATGAATCTTTGTCTCGACAACCCGCTCTAGACTCTCCTGGTTCTTGGAGATGTTGGCCAGACTCCTCTCAATCCTCAGGGTGGCCTCTAGCAGATATGTCATCTGATCGTTCTTGGACTTGAGGTTTGCAATGGGTGCATTGGGAGCTGCGGCTTCCTGAGCTACTTTAGCAGCTGCTGGTGCCTGAGCCTTCTCTTAAGCCTCAACTGGTGTGGGGTGTGAGGAATCCATCACCACCACATTATCCTCAAACTCTGTCTGAAGAGGGAGGTGCTCATGATCAAGTAGATATGTATCTGTACCAACCTTGGAGTTGATAAGCATCTGAATGTGTGGGGCATATCCACAATACCTCTTCTGGTCAGCAGCTGTCCTCTTGATTGTTTCAACAATTAAGCTCATAACTTTGAATTTCTGAGGTGGGGAATCAAACAAGTGAAGCATATTGATGGAGTGGCCACGGATCATCCTCTCATCTCCAGATTTGGGGAACAGAGTGTGCCTCAAAATAGTGTTTGTGGTGGCCAATCCTGCTAACAGATGCTTGACTGACCCAAGGTTGTGAGTTTCCAAATCATCACCAGGGATTGTCTTGTACATGTTAGCCATGGAATTGTGGTCCATCCTGGTCTTCCCATAAACATCAATATCATTTTCATCTTCTTTAGGAGCATTGATGAGAGCAACCCACTCAAAGAATGATGACTGGTACTTGTGGCCCTCAGTCATCCATGCAATCTTCCCATCTGGGTAGAAATGTGATGTAGAGTAAAACTGCATGATCATCTCATCATTCCTTTTTGTTATCTTTTGACCAACAAACTCATCAACTTCAGCAAGTCTAAAGCTCTCATGAATGTGGGGGAAGTAGTCTTCATTTGCATCAATATACTTCCAGTCCACCCACTTCATGTCACTTACAATGGGCTTCTTATCAAGTAGCACTATCTCATAAAAGTTTTGATGTTCCCTAGTGTGGAAACGATAGTCCCAAGCTGTCCTTCTCCTAGCTGAATATGGATCCACTTTCCTCCACTCTCTTAGACCTTTGTCCTTCCTGAGCATCATGTTCTCGGCAACTGGGTGTGCATTGCCATGCTTTGGGACCTTGGGCTTAAGCTTTCTGAGCACTAGTGGCTCATCATCATCCTGAATCTCAGGCACTAGGGCCTTG
The DNA here is from genome assembly GCA_011799875.1 of Thinopyrum elongatum. Taxonomy (NCBI): domain Eukaryota; kingdom Viridiplantae; phylum Streptophyta; class Magnoliopsida; order Poales; family Poaceae; genus Thinopyrum; species Thinopyrum elongatum. Next base: position 232,497,394 of record CM022300.1, read on the forward strand.
TTCTTCTCAGCAGCAGATATGTTCCTGGTAGATATTTTAGGAGCTGGAGCTTTGGGCTTGGACTTGGAGGGGTTGGCAGATTTCATAGCATTAGACATCTACTTTTGTGTCTTAGCAGGAGGTGCTTCTGCTTCTTCTTCCTCTTCCTCATCATCTATCATCATGGAAGGTCTGCCAATCACTCTGGTAAAGGTCTTCCTCACCCTCTTCTTCTTCTTGCTGGCATCACCTTCAGCACCACTTGGTTGCATGGTTTCTTGTGTAGCTAAGGTTTTCCGAGGTTTTGACATAGGAACTCTCCTAACAGCAGTCTTTTGCTTTGCACCTGGCTTGGTGGTAGTTGTAGAACCATACTCTTTCCTCGGAACAGTTTTCTTTTGCTTGGAAGTGCCCTCATCTGCCACAAAATCTTCATCCTCACTGTCAGAAGTTCTCTTCTTCTTTGTTCTGGTGGCATCATTTGGCAAGTTGCTTGGAGTGCTCCTGCTGCCCTCACCATAGCTGTCATTGGGGATTGAACCCTCACTGAGATCAATATCTTGTCCTGACACATTCTGACTATCACTGGCATCTCACATCTTGCAAAGCTGACCCTAGAATAGATGGGTATGGGCAGAGTAGATGAGTATCACAAAAAGCAGACAATTTTTCAAAAAATTTGAGTCCAAACTTTAGTTTTAGTTTTCCACATAAGGCATTTCGGAGCTACCGATATGATGATCTCGGTGACACCGAAGCACACACAGAGCCTAAACACACAATTTCGGTCAGACCGAGTTGTGGTCCGGTGGCTCCGAGATGCTAGGGTTTCACTGAAACTTTACTTTTGGTCACACCGATCGGTACGTTTCGGTCAGACCGAGTTTTACTTGTGCAATGGCCAGAGCCAATCGGTGGGACTGAAAATTTCATTTCGGTCGGTTTGAGATGAGTTCGGCGGAAACCTAACCCTAAATTTTTTCTTCGAATCTATTCTAATGAATGAATCTAGTGGATAGATGAATCTCAAACGTGGAAAAATACTAGGCATTATCCTTGTGCATTGAATCAGATGGGCAAAGCAAGGGGAGATCGAACCGTACGCTAACTTGGTGACGATCCTCTACGGCGGCAACATCGGAGTTGATTGCCGTTGACTGCGGCAGAGTCCTGCGGTGGAGACGCACAGGAGACGACGATGATGATCCGGAGACCAAGGGGACGACAACAATGGGGCATGGGCACGGAATGTTTGAAGAATTTTTCAACCATACGGGCCGCTGGAATTTATACCCATGTGCTGTCGGTGGCACCGAGATGCGAAACTACGTGCAGTTACAGCAACTCGGTGAGACTGAGTCGGTCTAATCGGTAGCACCGAGATGAAAGACCTAGATCAGTCTAATGCTTTCGGTGTGACCGAGTTTGAGTGGATTGGTCTGACCAAAATGCAGTAGAAGGTTTTGGAATGCAGCCCTTGACGGATTGGTGGCTCCGAGTGCTCCTCACCCGGAGGGTCCGAAAAGAACTTGTTCAATTTTTGTTATATAGCATGAATAGAGTTTGAGATAAGAAGAGCATAGATAGTTAGAGAAAGTTCTTAGGCATTCTTGTACATCCACTTGTCCAAAAAAAACCAAGACAATCAAAACAACAAATGGATGTCCTCGAATGGAGAAAAAATGCAACCAACATGCTCACACAATAAGATAGCAAACGGAATATGTGTCAAAGCATGCACAAACATTTCTAGCATCTATCAAGCAATTGGCGATGATTAGGTCATCTATATATGAGTATATTGAATTAGGAGTCAAATGAGAACATTTGATCATAGGTCATACTCATCGTTTAAGCACAAGTGGGGTTGCCACTTTTACATAAAGCATTAATGTGTTCACACCATTAGAGTTGCTCCCCCTAGATGTGATACCCCCCTAAGAGGGATGAACTAACCTTGGGTTTTGTCGATGATGACTTCATGTAGATAGTGAAGATGTGGATGCTCAATGTTGATGTAAATCATTTGGAGCAATCCATTGGAGTGTTGCACTGTCAATACCTACATGGGTTAGTCCCACAAGTAACATACAAGGATATCCATAGACATAGAGTGAATTGCACAAATGATGATGTCCATGAAAGCAATAGGTTACCTTGTCCCTTGTCTTACCAACAAGAGGGTTTGTGACTCCATGAACTAGTGCAAGATATGAAAGTTGATTGCACAAGTCCTTACCAAAATGAATATGAGTGAAGTATGTTGGGGGAGTCACCCTCAAGAACACTCTAGTTCTTCTTCTTTGGGACCCACATCAACTTGATGGGAATCCTTGGAGTTGTAGTTGAACTTGATAAAGGAGAGCTTGACGTAGTCTTGGGAACCCATTTGACGATGGCCTTAGGAGCTTCTTCAAATGAGTCAATCTCTTCTTGAAGCTTGTCCTTGCCTTTTAGCTTGTGGTCTTGTGGTGGAATATCATCTTGAGCTTGTGTTCCCTCAAAAGAAGTGGGGTCATACTTCTCTTGTTGAGGGACAAACCTCGTATTGGGGTATTGATCTTCTTCCCATTCAACTCCATTGGCATTGAACTTCCGTTCAAAACCAACACTTTGATTCTTCCGATGCCTTCCTTGCTTGCGTACAATTTCCTCAAATTGCTTACTCCCGGCAAGGCTCTTGTAAACACCTTTCTCTATAATTCCCTTCAATAAGCTATTTTCTTGCTCAAGTGTAACTTGGCTAAGAGAATCATTAGTGGAATCAAGAGAACTACTAGAAGCAACAATATTGGATTTAGCATGGTTATTGTTACTACTAGAAGAAGAATCTTTCTTGCTCTTGTTGCTAGATTTTACTTGTGGCATATAAGTAGACAAGAGGAGATGTTTGGGAACGTAAGAAGAACTCTTCTTTCGAAGATCATCATTGATAGCTTTTAGGAACTCATGCTCTTGCTCTAAATTTAGCTTCTCAAAGCATAGCTTCTCATGAGTCCTTAGGAGCTCTCTATGATCCTCTTGAGTTGTTTCATGAGCTAACTTAAGAGTGTTTAATTCTTTAGTTAGATGCTCAATCTCCTTCTTATCATTGTTTGATTAGCATGATTACTAGCAAGTTCATCATTGTTTTTATCAATAGTTTTGTCAACAAGTAAATCATCATCACCTAGCAAATCATCCTCATCACTATCAAAATCAAGATACTTGGGGTGCGATACCTCGGGGCCTTTATCCATGAAGCATCTTCCAATTCCTTCATTTGGTGAGTCAAATATGTCGTAGGAGTTGGATGATACTAGTGCAAGACCAGCAACACCTTCATCTTGAGTATAGTCGAAGTCGGAGTGATAGCTTTTCTCGGAGTAGTTGTCGGAGTCGGAACCGGACACCCATTCACCAACATGAGCTTGATGTCTTCGTCTTGTGTAGCTCTTTGATGACTTGTCCTTCCTTTTCGAATCTTTGCTTCTTTGAGAGGGTCTTCATTCATGACGATCATCTCTACTCCTTCTCTCTCTTGGAGGTGATTCATCCCTTCTACTTCTCCTTTTTGGTGAATCTTCTCTTTTCTTGTAGGGAGTCGTACACTCATTGGAATAGTGTCCGGGTCTTCCACAATTGTAGCAATTACGATCACGACTAGAAGATCTTTTGTCATTGTAGGATCTTGACTTGGAGCTTCTCTCTTTGCTTCTACTCTTGTAGAATTTGTTGAAGTTCTTTATCATTAAGCTCAATTCTTCATTGGAGACTAGCTTGTCATTTGATGTTGTAGGAGCATCACTTGAAGCTTTGTAAGCACCACTTGACTTATTGTGGAGCTCATCCTTATCCTTGAGTGACATCTCATGAGCAACAATTCTACCAATGACCTCCGTTGGCTTGAGATCTTTGTAGTTGGGCACCATTTGGATCAATGTGAACACGGTATCATATTTTCCATCCAAGGCTCTAAGGATCTTCTTGATGATGAATTTGTTGGTCATCTCTTCACCTCCTAAGCCGACAATCTCATTTGTGATGAGAGCAAGCCTAGAGTACATTTCGGCGACACCTTCACCATCCTTCATGTTGAACTTGTCAAGTTGACTTTGGAGCACATCCAACTTGGATTCCTTGACGGATTCGGTACCTTCGTGCATATCAACCAAAGTATCACTGGTACAGCGAGCTGTTATACAAATGGTTTTTAACCCCTTTCCGCGATGGCATTTTAAGCCGTCGCCAGGCGAGTGTGGGCGATAGGGGGGTCCTTTCCACACAACCCAAAAACCGTCGGGGATAGGGAGCCATGATGCATACAGTTGTCCCTATAAAACTGTTTCTGATATCTCGAATATCCCAAACGCTTCATCCTTGCTACTCATTTGTGCTCGCATTGCCATCAGAGTCGGTATCCTGTGGTGCTACGTTTACGATGCGCGACCCATCACAAACAGTTCACGATTATAGAACATGTATGATAAGCAGACAATCACACACATTTACTTTTCCTCGACTGTATGCGATTCTATGTACGAGTGCATACAGTTGTCCCTATAAAACTGTATGCGAAGCTTGAATATATCCCACACGATTCATTCGTAGTACCTGCGTCAGATGAAGACCTATCGCACGTGTTCTTCTATGAGCAAACATTTGCGATGCTCACGACATCATAAACTGTCCATAATTGCCAAGCATGTGTCATAAGGTGACTTTCAAAAACATTTAATAAGACGAAACTATGTGCGATGCTGTTGTTAATCTCACACGTTTTTTCTTGGCTGATCGTGTGTGCAGTAGAGATTGATCGCACACGTAGTGGATCCGAGAAACGTGTCTGATCTCCACTTTTATCATAGACGTTTTGCTTTAGAAAATTGTGTGCAGTGTAATCCCTAATTTAATCACTGCATTTAAAAATCACAGATTTTGAATTTGAAAGTAGGCAATCACTTATTTCATATCGAACCATGTTTATTACAAATATAGGTTCAAGCACGAATGCATAATTTGATGCATAGGTACATATACTGAAGAACTACAGAAGCAGCAAGTTAAGAATGATGAACCACACTTGTACTAAAGACTGTAAAGAGAGAGGCGAAAGACATTCTGGTTGCTAGAGAAGGTGAAGTGGAATGCCCGTATTGTGCCCTCCTCCATGCGTAATGCGCGCACGACTCTAGGCCAACCCCTTGTGATGGCTGCCGCCCATCCTTCACTGTTTTCATTAGGACTTCTCGATGCTCATTGTAGTCTGGATGAAATAGTTTAACCTTCATTGCGTGTCCACCAATCATGTATTTTGCGAGGTAATCTTGAGTAAACTGCTTTGGGAACCACTGCAAATGAAAAAGATTCAGACATTGTTGTCTAACAACTCATTATGGGCAGTAAAAAGAGAAGGCAACAGAGTTTGTAGTTACCATCCTACAACTCATTGTTGTGTTGGATAGAGCGTAAACAAATCATTTGCTTGCCACCGTTCGTATCTTTTTGCTAATAATCCTTATCAGTTTCCTCACTTGATGCTTGTTCATGAATATCTCATTGCCCCATACACAAAAAGGGTCGATGCGTGGATCTTTGCCAAGGGCATATGTACCTACAAGCAACACGCCAATATTAGAAGCTAAAAAGTGTCCAGGCCTGGATCTATATGCACTACATTATGGAACAACAGGGTGAGTACAAGCCGAGGGATGAAACTAACCTTGGCGGAAAATGCTGGCCACTCCCGTTGTTGTCCTGCATAAGTAGTGTAAAGGCATGATAAGTACAACAACCTTAACATCAAACAAATATAGCCAAGGTAAACAACATCATCTCCAAATGATAGCTTGAATGTGTTGGTTTCAGCATGCTGTTAAAGCGGATATAAAATGGAAGGAAATGTTACCTACAACAGGCTTAACAGCCACCAAATATTGCAATTCAAACTGGTATTGTTGAAAATGAATAGAACGTAGCTCATGCTTAAACATCACACTGGATAAATGTGTAAATCTGAAATAAAGGGCATGTGTTAACTACACCAGGCATAACTGGAACCAAATATAGCCGTTCAAACTAGTATTGATGAAATCGAGCGGCATAGTTCTGACTTGCACAAAATGAACATCACATTGTGAATGACTGAAATAAACAAGGCATAAATGATCATTATAACAACAAAATATAGCCATTGAAAACTGGACAGAGTCTCACTGCAACCAACCTAACAAGCAAATACAGATAAATAGGGCTATGCATGAAAACTGGACAAATGCTCACTTCAACCAACCTAACAAGCAAATATAGGTAAACAAGGCATCCGCTTGAAAACTGGACAAATGCTCACTGCAACCAACCTAACAACCAAATATAGATAAACAAGGCATCTGCTTGATAACTGGACAAATGCTCATTGCAACCAACCTAACAACCAAATATAGATAAACAAGGCATCTACTCACTATAAACAACCAAATATAGCCATTCATGAAACTGAAGTGGACAATTCATACTTAAGCATCACATAGACCTATTGAACATTACATTTTTGCATAACTGAAATAATTAAACACGGCATAGTTAAAACACCGCATGACAAAAGCTACTACAACAAAGGGTACGGGTTGGCTAGCTAGAAAAGGTAAGATTTGCTGATAGGATGTTGCCTCACATGTCATGGACGGGATCCTTCCAGTTGGAAGAGCACAGACCCATGGTGCACTCTCTAATGTCGCAGATGAGCTGTTTCACCTTGGAAGAACCTTTGTGCGTGCCCTCCTCGTGGTCGTGGTTGATGAGATCTGACTTGGCAATTGAGGATCGCAAGCTGCCACCGTAGAACGTGTCCTTTAGAAATGACAAAATGGGCTCGATGGCGTACAAGGATCGCAAATCCTTGATGGCGTGGCGAAAGAGATCAGCGGTAGGGCCGTCGAAGAGATCGACGGCGGTTGAACCAGAGGGGTTGGGGATGGACCACTTAACCTGTGACATGGCCCGCGTGAAGCCGTCGCCGTCGCTGTCGATGAGCTTGATGTCGTAGCCAGCTTTCCCGAGATACAGTAATACGCTAGCCCGCTGACGTGAAGCCTTCGGCATAGCAACGTAGTCAACGTCCTCGCCGGCTTCCGCGGCGAGGTGTTTGTCCGGGATTGACAGGTCGGGACGAACGGCGGCCACCTCGCCAATGTCCGTTGAAGAGGCCATGATAAACCTTTTTTTTGGCCGAACGCTCGTCGGGCTTAGGCTGCGACTCTTTGGAGCAGGGGATGTGGATCTGGCGGGGAGGGACACCGCAGGCCTCATCTAAAAACTCAGAGGGGCGACGGTATGGGGATCGCCGGGTAACCTGAACTTTATTATCTAAGCTAGGAGGCACGGGCAGACCGGCAGGGGTTGGCGGCGACGGCGGCGGCGGCAAGCTAGGGTTCGAGGGGAGGAGGGGGACTGTGGAGGGGGGGAGGTGGTGTTTGAGGATACGCCGCGGCTACTAAATTTTTTTAGTAATGGTGGGTGGAGATGGTGGTGGACGAGGGAGGGCGATGGTTCAAATGCCTCGGCTATGAATTTTACTATAACGTTGGTGGAGGAGGAGTGGGGGCGACGGTTGAAATACCACGGCTAATAAAATTTGGGTAAAGGAATTGATGCGGGGCGGGAGCACCCAAGATCACACACGGTCCAATAAGAATATGCGTGTATGATAATATGGAAAAGCGGCAGAACCGCCGATTTTTGCATCACTCAAGGCGGGTAGTTTGTTTTTAGATTTCTAGCTAGCTAGTCTATCGCACATGGTTCGTCCTAATTTTCAGACGCAGACGTGGAATTCATCCTAAATAAACTACACGCCTTTAGCTTGCACATGTGGTGATTTTACAGCGCACTAGCATCGCACACGGTTAAGCCAGTACCACCCTTGCTCGTGCTAGCGCAGTCGCTTACGCACTCGTGGTGATTCACAACGCACTTGCATCAGACACGGTTAAGCCAGTATCACCCTTGCTCGCGCTTGCGCAGTCGTGGTGATTTCACAGCGCACTTGCATCGCACATGGTTAAGCCACTACCTCCACCCTTGCTTGTGCTTGCGCACTCATGGTGATTCACAGCGCACTTGCATCGCACATGGTTAAGCCACTACCTACACCCTTGCTCGCGCTTGCGCAGTCATGGTAATTTCACAGCGCACTAGCATCGCACACGGTTAATCCACTACCTACACCCTTGCTCGCGCATGCGCAATCATGGTGATTTCACAACGCACTTGCATCGCACATGGTTAAGCCAGTACACCAGTTTCTGTTGAGCGTCATCCAAGTCTTCACAACAAAAAAAACATGAGAGAGGGTCAGAAGACAACCACACCAGCATGTGGCCCAAATATATATGAATGAAAAGGGTGGTGTGTGATGTTCAAAATTCAAATGCACAACTTTGACCGTCCAGGCCCAAGGTTGGGCGCGTTGTCGAAGATCGATGAGAGGGGCCAGAAGTCAACAACCACCTGGAAGTGGCCAAATATATATAGGAATAGAGGGTGTGATGTTTAAATACACAATGCACAACTTTGGTGGCACCTGCCTCGCAAACTGGAAAGCCCCCTTAGATATATCTATAATGACATAATGTCGTAGCTACCTAGCTAGGGTGCTTGACCCACCTCCCACTCCGTGTCAGCGGGACGTATGCACATACTGATACTTTGGTCATACATGCATGTCGCCATGACCTACCATAAGACGGACCAGTGAATCTATCGCTTGGTCAAACGACAACTGTTGTTGTCGATAAAAAATGGATAGAATATATATATATATATATATGTGTGTGTGTGTGTGTGTGTGTGTGTGTGTGTGTGTGTGATATATATCTATATATATAAACTGCTTGGGCCGATGGATTGGACCATCATCAAAAATCGCACGAGAGGGGCCACAAAACCAGCACCGCCTACATGCGGCCGAAAATGATGTATGTTGGAAGGGGTGATGTGTTTTCAATATCAAATAATGTACAATTTAGATGTGGCGCCTGCCTCTCGATACAGACAACCACCATGAAAGCTAGGTAATTAAGGACGAGATACGCAGGGTACAGTGTCGGTCCAACCCACCAATCCGAGCGTGTGGGAGGGAATCCTGAGAACGCATGAGCTCGAATGACATGTGACGGTGACCGGCCCTAACACGAACTAGGAGGAATCCATTCATGGCCAACACGTACCCCTCGTTATCGGTCAAAGGGATGATATATATAGATCCGGGGAGCCCACAGATATGCGTGTGTCGTCACAAAAAACCGCACAGGGAGACGTGGTCGATCAGAAGACCCCCTATACCCTGCATGCGACCCGAAAATATGTATGGGTGGTGTGTGATGTGTTCAAGTCGTCACAAAAAACCGCACAGGGAGACGTGGTCGATCAGAAGACCCCCTATACTGTGCATGCAGCCTGAAAATATGTATGGGTGGTGTGTGATGTGCTCAAATCCCCAATGCACAACTTGGATGGGGCACCAACTACATTACAAACCGAACACCGTATCCGACCCCAAGCCAGGTTCAATACGGACGATGTTGGTTCCCCAACTTCGAGGCGGGGAGGGGGGTGGGAGGGGGTGTCATCCAACGCATGTGATCAAACTTGATTTGGTCTAACATGGCACACAGAGCAATAGGAAACCGTCATGGTCAAACCCTTCTCGCATGCTGGGTCAAAGGGATAGATTGTGTGGGCCCCCTCATTATCGGTTAAGGATGATATATATATATAGACCTCGGGGAGCCTATAGATATGTGTGTCATCTAAACCGCACAAGGGAGACGTGCTCGATCAGAACACCCCCTATACCCTGCATGCGGCCTAAAAAAAATGTATGGGTGGTGTGTGATTTGTTCAAATCCGAATGCACAACTTCAATGGGGCACCAACTACATTAGTAACATTACAAACTGAACATCGTACCCCCCAGCCAGGTTAAAGACATACGATGTTGGTTCCGCAACTTCGAGGTGGGTGGGGAGGGTAGGGGGTGTGGTCCAACGCATGTGCTCAAACTTGATTTGATCTAACATAGCACACAAAGCAAGAGGAAACCGTCATGGTCAAACCCTTCACGTACGTTGGGTTAAAGGGATAGATTGTGTGGGCCTATAGATCTTGATCATTCTCTGATTTTTTAGAACAAGAAATAACGAATAAAAAAATATTCTACAAATTATCAAAACAAGGATCCCAAGGTTTATATAATCGTCATGATAGGTCACTACAGACACATTTAGATGATAAATGTCTATAATGACCGTATCATGGCGCTTTAATGAAGCTTGAGATATGCAACTTCCCATCGGGTCACCCATCTTTAGACTCCTCCAGCCCGTGCATGCTTAACTTCTGCGTTCTATTCGACTCGGTTAGCGGATGGGAAGCCGCCCCTTGCTGATAAGACTTGCCTCCTTGCCTTCAAGGTGTTTCACGCTGGTCACCGTATGGGCCCTACTCCCTACTATCACACATGTTTGTGCTTTTAGAAACTGTGTGCAATATTTACATGGCCGGTGTGTCGCCGCCTAGACTTCTATGAGCACTGACACTGGCAGTGGGAAACCGATGGGAGAAGAGGCGGGAAACCGATGGGAGGAGTGGCAGGAAATGGTAGCATGTTTGGATATCTAACACCATTAATTTGAAAAACTTAGTAAAGAAGGAAGCATGAGCTACACTACTAGAAAAAAGCCTGTTAGTGGCGCACCTATTTTTGCCATTAATGGCGCACTATAGGTGCGCCACTATTATCACGCCATTAGTAACAAATACTAATGGCGCACATTTGGTGCGCCATTACTATCACAGATAGTAATGGCGCACCTATAGTGCGCCATTAGTATGCCTAGAAGTGCGCCATTACTATCTGACTTAGTAATGGCGCATCACATAAGAAGTGCGCCATTACTAACAATTTTTTTTCAAAATTGTTTTCAGAAAAAAAATTTCAATTTTTTTTTCAATCTCGGGTCACTATGGCTTAATCTCGGGTCAATATGCTTAATCTCAAGTCAAATCGCACTCCGTGGTCAAACTTCCCGGAAGGTCACCCATCCTCACACTACTCCAGTCCGAGCACGCTTAACTTCGCAGTTCTATCCAACCCCAGCACCACCTCACTTAACAGGCACTTGTTGATATATCTATCATATCAATCCTATTAAACCTTGTTGATGTCTAGGACTTTGTTCATGTTCATGAGTGTGATGAAATTTTGAAAAAATATTTCAAACTTCCCGGTCATATTACGTATCATATTTTGAAAAAAAATTCCAAAAAAAAAATTCGAAACCAATTTTTTTTTCTGTTACTAGTGGCGCACCTCGCAAATGGTGCGCCACTAGTAAGTTTGAAATTTTTTCCATTTTTTCCCCCTCTAGATCTTAAAAGCCCTGTATCTTTTATTCTGTTAGGCTTTTGGGGATTCTGAAAATCTTCAACGGGGTTCCCCCCGTTGAATTCGGATGTAACTTTTCGAGTAGATGATTTTTCATATAAAAAGCTTTTTAATCCGAGTTCGCATGCAAAAGTTATGCCCATTTTACTAAATTCCAGAGAGATTTTGCAAATAAAGTCGAAATTCATATTTGTAAATTTTCCCAACAACTAGACCACATATCACGTGGGAAACTTATTTTCTTTTATTTTTTTGACATTTCCATCATTTTCTTTTATTTTTTTTAAACTGAAAAGGCGATCCACAGGGGGGGGTGCATTTGTTCAAGTCATACACATAGTAATGGCGCACCTGTACAAAGTGCGCCATTACTATGTGTATGACTGGGTCAAACCTCGGTCAAACTTAGTAATGGCGCACTTTGCATAGGTGCGCCATTACAAGTTTGACATAGTAATGGCGCACCTATGCAAAGTGCGCCATTACTAAGTTTGACCGAGGTTTGACCCAGTCATACACATAGTAATGGTGCACTTTGTACAGGTGCGCCATTACTATGTCAACTAGTAATGGCGCACTATACCCTGGTGCGCCACTACTAACAAATTTTTTTTTATCTTTTTTTTTTCAAAACTAGTAATGGCGCACCACACACCAGGTGCGCCATTAGTAATATGCCATTAATGGCGCACCTGTATATGGTGCGCCACTGCTATATAGCAGTGGCGCACCACATACATGGTGCGCCATTAATGTCCATATTAGCTATAGCCGTTTTCCTAGTAGTGCTAGCACGATGCATGAACACAATGCTTACCCACGGGTGACAAACGGTTGACCAGAACGGTTTTAAATATTCAGGGTTTGTTTGGCCTATTTTATACATTATAATTAAGTTTTATAAGCATTAATTTAATGTGCATAATTAAAATTTGTGCACCAAAATGGCTAGAAAAATCATACATGTGTCCTTGGGTGCATGTTTAGGTCCCAAGCAAAGAATGGGAATGAATTCAACCGTCTCGGCGTCTGGCTCGGCCTCGGACATTTTGAGAATCTCGGTTTCTAAATCCCCGTAAATCCAAATCTCACCCGAAAATCGTGAAACTTGGCAAACCTTTCTTGAATATCGTTAATGCTAAGATTGATTGCAATAAGGAAATAGTCAGTGTTAATTTTGGTGATATAACTCATGAGTTTAATTTCTCCAAATTTCATAGACAACCTCATGATAAAGATTTTCCTAGTAAGGATGAAATAATTGGTCTTGCTTCTATTGCCGTACCTCCCACTCATCTGTTAGAACAATATTTGCTAGACCATGAAAATGATATGCATATGAATGAAAGAATGAAATAGATGAGATATTCTTCAATCAAGCACCTATCCTTAAACATAATTTGCATGTTCAAACTCTTGGAGGTCCTCCTCGACCTAAGGGTGATCCTTTGTTTGAACTTAAGAAATTACGTGACACTTTGAAATATGCTTATCTTGATGAAAAAGAAGATATATCCTGTTATTATCAATGCTAACCTTTCAAAGCATGAAGAAAAGAGATTACTTAAAACTCTGAGGAAGCATTGTGCTGCTATTGGATATACTCTTGATGATCGTAAGGGCATTAGTCCCACTCTATGTCAACACAAGATTAATATGGAGCCAGATGCTAAGCCAGTTGTTGATCATCAATCACGATTAAATCCTAAGATGAAGGATGTGGTAAGAACTGAAGTATTAAAGCTTCTGTAAGCAGGTATATTTATCCCATAGCTGATAGTAGATGGGTTAGTCCTGTTCATTGTGTTCCTAAGAAAGGAGGTATAACTGTTGTTCCTAATGATAAAAATGAACTCATCCTACAAAGAATTGTGATGGTAATTGATTTCAGGAAATTAAACAAAGCTACTAAAAAAGATCATTACCCCTTGCCTTTTATTGATCAAATGCTAAAAGGATTATCTAAGCATACACACTTCTGTTTCCTTGATGGTTATTCTGGTTTTTCACAAATACCCGTGTCAAAAAAAGATCAAGATAAAACTATTTTTACTTGCCCTTTTGGAACTTATGCTTATAGACGCATGCATTTTAGTTTATGTAATGCACTTGCTACCTTTCAAAGATGTATGACGGCTATATTCTCTGATTTTTGTGAAGAGATTGTTGAGGTATTCATGGATGATTTTTCCATCTATGGGACTTCTTTTGATGATTGCTTAAGCAACCTTGATTGAGTTTTGTAGAGATGTGAAGAAACTAATCTTGTCTTGAATTGGGAGAAGTGCCACTTTATGGTGAATGAAGGTATAGTACTTGGGCATAAAATTTCTGAACGAGGTATTGAAGTAGATAAGGCTAAAATTGATGCAATTGAGAAATGCCATGTCCTAAAGATATTAAAGGTATAAGAAGCTTCCTTGGTCATGCTGGTTTTTATAGGAGATTCATTAAAGACTTCTCTAAAATTTCTAGGCCTCTTACTAATCTTTTGCAAAAAGATGTTCCTTTTGTTTTTTATAATGATTGTGTAGAAGCCTTTGAAATACTTAAGAAAGCGTTTATATCTGCACCCATTGTTCAACCACCTGATTAGAACCTACCATTTGAAATTATGTGTGATGCTAGTGACTATGCTGTTGGTGCTATTCTAGGACAAAGAGTTGATAAGAAATTGAATGTTATCCATTATGCTAGTAAAACTCTAGACAATGCTGAAAGAAATTATGCTACAATCGAGAAAGCATTTTTAGCAGTTGTGTTTGCATGTGATAAATTCAGATCTTATGTTGTTGCTTCTAAAGTAATTGTTCACACCGATCATGCTGCTATTAAATATGTTATGGAGAAGAAAAATGCTAAACCTAGGTTGATTAGGTGGGTCCTTTTGCTACAAGAATTTGACTTGCATATTATTGATAGAAAGGGAGCTGAGAACCCCGTGGCTGATAATTTATCTAGAATGGAAAATGTTCTTGATGACCCACTGCCTATTGATGATAGTTTTCTTGATGAACAACTAGCTGTCATAAATGCTTCTCTAAATACTCCTTGGTATGCAGACTATGCTAATTACATTGTTGCTAAATATATACCACCTAGATTCACATATCAATAAAAGAAAAAGTTCTTTGATTTAAGACATTACTTTTAGGATGATCCATATCTTTATAAAGAAGGAGTAGATGGTGTTATTAGACGTTGTGTACCTGAGCATGAACAGGAACAAATCCTACGGAAGTGTCATTCCGAGGCATACGGAGGACACCATGGTGAAGAGAGAACCGCACATAAGGTACTACATTCTAGTTTCTATTAGCCTACCCTTTTTAAGGATGCACGTAAGTTTGTCCTTTCTTGTGATGAATGTCAAAGAATTGGTAATATTGGTAGACGTCAGGAAATGTATATGAATTATTCACTTGTTATTGAACCATTTGATGTTTGGGGATTTGATTATATGTGACCTTTTCCTTCCTCTAATGGGTATACACACATTCTAGTTACTGTTGATTACATTACTAAGTGGGTAGAAGCTATTCCAACTAGTAGTGCTGACCATAACACTTTGTAACACCCCCAGTGTCATGCTACAGTGATCATCATCATTAAGCTAGGCTATCATAATAAACTAGTCTTAATCATCTTTTGATTCATATCTCTTTTCAAATTCCATTTTTAATCAAATTCAAATTGTAAGTGAAAACAAGAAATTCACAAACAAGAAAACTAAAAAACTTCATGCAATGGCAAATAATCATTGGATAATTGTCATGGTGAAGCCAACATTTTACAAAATGTTTAAATGCCCTAAAAAAATTAAAACAGGCCCAAACAGTATTTAAAATGCTTTTCTAATTTATGAAAAAATACAAACTATTTTAAATAAATCGCAAACTTGTGTGGCAGTGTCTAAATATTGCATCACTAATTTTGGGCCAAGTCTCATAATTAATAAGAGTCATTTGCTTTTGGAAATAAAATAAAAGTGTAGCTAAATAAAAGAAAACAGAAAAACAAAAGAGAAAAGAATAGAAAAAGGAAAAGGAAAAAGAAAACCCCCTGCCCCCCTGGGCCTTAGGCCACAGTACAAGCTGAGGCGGCCCAGCCCACCTACCTCATCCCCTCCTCACACTACACAGGACAGGGGAGGGCGTGGCAGCCATCCACTGGCCACGGCTACGCCAGGCCGTGCGTGGCGCCATCCCTTCCCCCTTGGCTGCCTACAAGTCGCCGCCCGTGACCCCCCTACCGCCTGGACGAACCCTAGTGCCCCGGATCCCCTTCTTCCCCCTCGATTTCTTCCTCCCCGCACAAGCCGACCGCTGCCATCGGCGCGCTGCCTCGCCACCATGGCCATCGGCCACCATCCTTCGTCTTCTGGAGTCCGGGAGGAGCGCCATCGCTGTCTCCTTCGACTAAGCCATTGGATCGGAGCTGGGAGACCGCCCCCACGTCGCCCGCCTCTTCTTCCCCAACACCGGCCGCCGCACAGTATCACTCGGTCCACCGCCAACGCTACACCCTCTTCCTCGTCGAGCGCTCCACGAGCTCCACTGTGAGCCACCACTCCTCCTTGACCTCAACTTACTCCTTCCCGTACCCCGTAGCTATTGATCCACCGAGCATCGCCGGAGCGCCCTGCCGGCGCGCTCACCACAGCCGCTGCACCCCTGTAAGCCCGCGCCTGCGCCGCGTGCGCACGCGTGTTATCACGCACTCCCTCATGCCTGTCCATGCAGCACCGTGCCGCCGCTCGCCTGCCCGCTGCTCTACTGATGCTCCTGCCGCTGCTCTGATGATGATGTTGTTGCCTGCTATAGCTGCTGCTGCTCCGCGCCTACGGCTCGCCCGCCACTCTTGGCCGCACGCCCAGCCACGCTGGCCCCCGCTCGAACTCGCTCAACACTGCTTCCATGTCCGCCGGCCTCGCCCAGGCCACATGCGTGTGTGCGTGCATGCCCCGCCGTGGCTTCGGCTGGCTCGGTTGGGTTTAAGGGTTAACCCCCTTTTAGATTAAACACTAACCCCACTGTAGGTAATTAAAACATTTAAATAAACCTAATAGCTACTGTGTCACTTGAACCTCTGGGTCCCACCCCACCTAATTAATCTATTTAATCAAACTGTTAAATAACTGGTTCAATGACATGTGGGACCTACTGGTCAGTTGACCAGTCAACAGTCCACTGTTGACTGGGTCAACTGGGCCCCCGGCCCCACTTGTCAGCAACATGGGAAAACTGCTGGGTACACTTCTGTGTACCCGTAGCAGTTACATTTAATTTATTTTTGAATTAAAAGTATTTCTGAAAATTGCATAAAATCAATAAAACTACTAAAATTAATACAAAATAAACCATAACTCCAATGAAAATAATTTATATATGATAGTTGCTCAGAAAAATATAACGAATCTGAATATGTTGTCCGTTCATCTTTCACATGCCTCTAGCATGATGAACATGGATCCTGCCCCTCCGATTCATCTGTCCGGAAAATGCCAAGCGCCTGGAAAACATTCCCAGATGTTTTCCCGCTTCGTCTGTATCGTGTAGCACTGCGTTAGGTCACCCCTAGCACTGCATATTGCCATGTCATGATCATGATGCAACTATTTTCTTTATATTTATTGTTTCTTCCCCTCTTCTCTCTGGTAGACACCGAGACCGATGTTGCTCCCGAGTACGACTATGCCCCTGATGTTCAGCCCCTTGCAGCAGAGCTTCCAAGCAAGCAAACCCCCCTTGATCATTCCTATATCGCCCATTCCTTCTCTCCCATGTTTACATTAGAATTTTCTACTGTGTTTGATTGCTCCTATTCTGATCCATAGCCTGATTTTGTAACCTGCTATTGTTACCTTACCTGTTATCCTATATGCTTAGTATTGATTGAGTAATGATCCATCAGTGACCTTTCACTTTGTCCCTATTGCCCCCGCTTTATTACTGGATGACTCGATTAACGTGATCGAGGTGCAGAGACCGACACATCACCGCACCACCCTTAGGTGTACGACTCTATAGAGCTACTATCGAGTGCGGAGGGTGATACCTCGTATAGCACTTTTGATGAGATTTTTGTAGTGTAGCTAATCGGTCGTGGATTACGAAGGGTGATTCCTTCTTCACCACTCCCGATGACGACTCTGTCGTGCAACACCTCAAGTGTGAACCCTTCGAGGGTGATTCCTCCAAGGTCACCTTGACGGTTACAATGAGTAGGAATCCTTCGAGGGTGATTCCTCAGATCCCCCCTTGATGTTATGGACCATCGAGTGGAAATCCATCGAGGGTGATTCCTCGGATTTCCTCCTTGATGTTATAAACACACAGTTACTTTGACTTTACCCTAGAGCCATGTTGAAGTCGGGTCGGCCCCAAGGGGTACCCGCGAGAGAAATGTGGACTCGAGTTAACCTGGAGGGTACCCGCAAGATAACTACACGGCACGGTTGGGGATTCTTAGCCCTTGCCGTAAGTCTGTGATACGGGGCGACGGGACCACAGATCGTGGATCATTGATCATCTCCGCGCGCTCCCAAGACACTAATGGTTTGGATATGTGATCCGAGTAGGCCTCTGGCCTTTTCGCACTGACCACCACGTGGGAATAAGTATGGGTACTCTGCATCGTACAATTCTCCGAAAGCTCTTCGAACATCAGCGATTGAGCCGCGCGCGCCCGGTTGGACTAGAACCACCTGTAGCTTGTATTAGGGGGTGGGTCTGCTTTGGGCCGCCCACACAACGCGCAGGAGTGCAAAGGGTGATGGGCCCAAGACCCTTGAGCGCTTAGGATGTAGACCGGCGTGCTGGCCTCTCTGTTGAGTCTAGGTAGGACTACAGTGTGTTGATCAGCCGAGGCCGGGCATGACCCGGAAAAGTGTGTCCGGCCGGAGTTAATCGAGCGTGTTGGGTAAGTTGGTGCACCCCTGCAGGGAAGTTAATCTATTCGAATAGCCGTGTCCACGGTAACAGACGCTCGGAGTTGTATCCCGATCTATACAACTAGAACTGGATATTGAGACACTAAATGGATATGATGGCTCGGGGATCGCTTTCTCATAGGGAGTCGACACTGGTACAACGAGCTGCTATACAAACGGTTTTTAACCCCTTTCCGCGATGGCATTTTAAACCGTCGCCTAGTGAGTGTGGGTGATACGGGGGTCCTTCCCACACGACCCAAAAACCGTCAGGGATAGGCAGTAGGAATGCATATGTTTTGCATAACTAAGCGTATGCAATGTGGGCATCTATTCCAAACGTGAGTCTTTAGACAACTGTTTGTGATATCTCGAATATCCCAAACGCTCCATCCTTACTACTCGTTTGAGCTCGCATTACCATCGCAGTCGGTATTCTGTGGTGCTACGTTTACAATGCATGCCCCATCACAAACAGTTCATGATTATAGAACGTGTATGATAAGCAGACAATCACACACATTCACTTCTCCCGAACCGTATGCGATAACTAATTAAGAATATTAGCTAATCATCATACGAGTGTCGGATAGGATTACGAAACATCTGACCATCGTAACAGTGTCGTACAGGATAACTATCGCACATGCTATTCTGTGGTGCAACATTTACGATGCGTACCACATTAGAAATAGTTCATGATTGTAAAGTGTGTACGATAAGGCGACTATCACAAACATTTAGTTTGCTTGCATCGTTTGTGATATTGTCTAACACCACACACACTTTGCAAATAGCAACTGTGTGCATGCTCACACACATTTCTTCTCTGAGAACCGTGTCGGATTATGGTGTATGTCACACATGTTTGTGTTTTACCGACCGTGTGCACTGTAACGACCTGCAGAGCGTAATTTCACACTAATTTAGTTGCCGCTATTTAAAATTGTACCAAATTTGAATTTGAAAGTAGGCTATAGCTTTATTCATATCAATCAGGTTCAAACAACCAATGCATTATTCGATTCACAGGTACATATGTTCAAGAATTTCATAAGCACCAAATAAAGAATGATGAACCACGGTTGTATACTTGAACTATTAAAGACGGTAAAGAAAGAGGTGAAAGACATTCTGGTTACTGGACAAGGTGAAGCGGAATGCCCATATTGTGCCCTCCTCCATGCAGAAGGCACACACGACTCTAGTCCAACCCCTTGTGATGGCCGACCGCCCATCCTTCACTGTTTTCAACAACACATCTAGATAGTCATCGTGTTCTGGTAGAAATACTTTAACCTTTGCATGCCCACCAATCATGTAGTTTGAGAGGTAATCTTGAGTAAACTGCTTTGGGAACCACTGCAAAGGAAAAAGATTCAGACATACTCATCTAACACAACTCATTATGGGCAATAAAAAGAAGGTTGCAGAGTTCTTACTTACCATCCTGCAGTTCACTGTTGTCTTGGATAAAGTGTAAACAAATAGTTTAATTGCCATCTTTTAACCCATTTTACTAACAATCTTTATCAGCTTCCTCACTTGATGCTGGTTCATCAATATCTCATTGCCCCATACACAGAAAGGGTCGAAGCGCGGATCTTTACCAATGACATATGTACCTAAAAGCATCAAGTTAATATTAGAAGCTAAACAACAATTGCACAATGATGTAGTAAAACACTCCCTCCGTCCCATTATATAATATCTTATAACATCCAATATACTCATATATTGGATGAATTAACATCTTATATTATGGGTCGGAGGGAGTTTATTGCATTTTTACAAATTATTGGCCGATTAACTGCAGTTAACTGTGGCTGTGTTGTTGTTATTGTTGTTACTGCTCTTCTACGTATATCTAGACATCATCAGAACATTAAGGTAACACTCTTCCTTGTTGCTATGTAGCCTAGGATTGCATATTTAGACATTCAGTACAGTGCATGTTGCTATGTAGCCTCAGATATATTAGATATGGCCCTAGTTAACCTACCGATAAATGGGTTACAAATATATTCAGCTAAAAGTCCGATTCACCGATTAATCCCTTATCAGCCCCCGGCCTATATGGTACCAGCTACCGATATCCTGAACAGTGAGTATATATAAGCCATGGGATGAAACTAACCTCGATGGAAAACAACAGTCGTTCCCAAAATTGTCCCGTGTAAGTACATCGAGAGGCATGTTAAGCACAACAGGCTAAACATCAACCAAATATATCCATGGTAGACAAAATAATCTCCAAATGACAGCTTCAGTGTGCAGGTTTAAGCACGCTAGTTAAGCAAAACAAGAAGTGGAAAGGCGTGTTAACTACGACAGGCCTAACATTTAACAACAAGCAAATATAGTTATTCAAACTGGTATTGTGCCGGTCTAAGTACACTGGTTATTGTTAAATAAAAATGGAAAGGCGTGTTAACTACAACATGTTTAACAACAACCAAATGTAGTCATTCATAGTGGTATTGTTGAAACTTGTATTGATGAAACTGAACTGCATAGTTCATACTTGCACATATAGAACATCATGTTGTGAATAACTGGAATAAACAAGACATACTACGAACAACTAAAGATAGCATTTGAAACTGGACATATGCTAACTACAAACAACCGAACAACCAAAAAACTTTAAAAGAGGCATATGCTGGCTATAACAGGCTTAACAACAAGCTAATATATTTATTCCTATCGGTATGTTTAAAACAGGTATTGATGAAAATGTACTGCAGAGTAAATAGTTACACATATAGAGCATCACATAGTGAACAACTGAAATAAACAAGGCATACTGCAAACAACAAAATATAGCAATTAAAACTGGACATATTCTCACTACACTACAAAAGGGACTCGACAAAACAAATCATGGGTTCCCCACTGTGAAGAGGCACGGCAAAACAAATCATGGGTTTCCCCACTTGTCACAGATGTGCTCGTTCCCGCGGGAAGAGCACGGACCCTGGGTGCGCTCCATGTTGTCGTAGATGGGATCCTTCCCCTTGGAAGAGCACGGCTGTAGGGTGCCCTCCCCGATCTCGCAGATGGGCACTTTCTCCTTGTAAGAGCCGGAGAGGGTGACCTCCTCGTGGTCGCCGTCGATGAGGTCTGACTTGGCAGCTGTGGATCCAAGCCAGCGTCGCAGAACGTGTCCTTCAGAAATGACAAAAGGGGCTCGATGGCGATATAAGATGGCAAATTCTTGACAGCGAGCCAGAGGAGATCAATGACGGGGCCATGGATGAGATCGACGAAGGTTGAGCCCGAGGGGTTGGGGGTGGGCCACTTAACCTGTGAGATAGCCCACGTCAGGCCGTCGCTGTCGACGACCTCGATGTCATAGCCGGCGTCCACGACATACCAGCATACTCAAGCCTGCTGATTGAGAGCCTGCGTCTAGTAATGGTCATCAACTTCCTCGGTGGCCAGCTCGGCGACGTCAGGCGAAGAGGCCGCGATACACCTCTTTTGGGCCAGTCGCTCCTCGAGCTCCATGGGAAGCGTAGCCGGGCTTAGGCTGCGATGCTTTGGAGCGGGGAATGGGGATGGGGATCTGTGGGAAAGGTGGCGTTTGGCAGGCGTCATCTAGGAAACTCAGGGTGGCTAGGGTATGGAGATCGGTGTGTAAGCTGCACGGGCAAACCGACAGATGTTGACAATGGAGGCCTTGTGGTGGCAGCGGCGACCTTGCTAGGGTTTCGAGCGAGGGAGGGGTTGTGGTGGGTGTGTGTGTTTGTGCGGAGTTTTTGGGGTGTGTGTGTGGAGGGGGTGGTGTTTGAGGAAATGACTCGGCTACTGAAAATTTTACTACGCGGGAGTAAAATGCCGGGGCTATTGAAAATTTGGATGATGCATCGCACATGGTCCCGAAATAACAACCGTGTGTTATCAAATAGAAATACCCTCGAGCTGGGTAGATATTTTTGAGGGATGCAGGCGAAGCGGGAACAACAAACATCACACACAGTCAAAACATAATAACCGTGTGTTATCAAATAGAAAAACCCTCGAGGCGGGTAGATATTTTTGAGATTGCGAGGGAAGCCTCGTGGAGCCCAATGTACTGTGCTAATGTGAGTGACAGGGGCACGGGCGTGGTACACGGGTAGTGTGAGTGAACCATGTCTGTTGCATCATCTGACTTGTCTAATGTTTATAAATTTGGCGAAAATAACGCGGGAACGGGTCAGAACACGGACACACTTGCATGTGGACCAAAAATATGTGTGAAAAGGGTTGTTTGATGTTCAAATACCAAATGCACAACTACGATGTGGCACATGTGTCACAAAGCGCACGGTATTGCTTGCTCCCCCCCTTCGTGTCGGCAGGAGGGGAATCCTAGCTATGAACGCATGCCCCCAAATAGCTAGGTCTAACATATCACCCTACTATAACACTAAACCTATGGGAGTCCATCATGGTCAAACCCCGCCCCCCTTTCGCTTCCAGTGAAAGGTGGACCATGTGCGAGCCCACAAATGTGTGCTTCTGGCGCGAGATGGGGTGAGACCACATACAAACCACCTGCAGGTAGCCTGATTATATGTATGAAAATGGTGGTGTGATATTTAAATACCCAATTCACAACTTTGATGTGGCACATGTGCCTCACAAATTAACCGGACATCCCCGACCCCACGGAGGTTTAGCTAGCAAAGTGTGAAGTAGTCCCCCCCTCAAACACACACACACACACACACACACACTTTGAGTTGGCAGGAGAGGGCATCTCACCAAGATGTATCGTAAAACGGACCAAGAAGAATCCACCTCGGTCGTACAACCTCTCTCTTGTTGTTGGTCAAAGTGATGGACGTCCACATGACCCTAGAGATGGGCTAGCTCGCCAATAATCACGCAAGTAGTGCCTGAAGACAACCACTGCCTGCATGTGGCCCAAACATATGTATGGAGTGTTGATGTTTGAATACCCAAATGCACAACTTTGATGTGGCACCATGCATTGGAACCAGAAATCCCCACACGGAGCGAGGGTTAGTTGACGACGCGTTGTATATATGTATGTCACACAACACTTCGAGCCGGTGATTGGCATTCAAGCATGCATTTGTACATATGCGCTCAAACTTAGGTATGGAATCTCACCATGACCTACTACGATAACATGAACAAAAGAAGAAGAATCTACCATGGTAACCTATCTCGTTGTTGGTGATTGCTTGTATCTGCATTGGTATTTCCCCAAAGAGGAGAGGATGATGCAGCACAACAAATGTAAGTATTTCCCTCAGTTATGAAACCAAGGTTATCAATCCAGTAGGAGAACCAAGCAACATTATGTAAATAGCAACTTCTCACAAATAACAAATACTTGCAACCCAACGCGTAAGAGGGGTTGTCAATCCCTCCTCGGTATTGAGATAGATTAAATTGTATGAGATTTGATAAATAGATCCAACTAAAACACAAAATAAAATAAATAAAGAAAAAATGCAGCAAGGTATTTTTGGTTTTATATGATAGGAAAATAGACCCGGGGCCGTAGTTTTCACTAGAGTCTTCTCTCGAGAAAATAGCATATGGCGGGTAAACAAATTACTGTTGGGCAATTGATAGAAAAGCGAATAATCAGGACGATATCCAAGGCAATGATCATGTATATAGGCATCACATCCAAGATTAGTAGACCGAAACAATTCTGCATCTACTACTATTACTCCACACATCTACCGCTATCCAGCATGCATCTAGTGTTTTAAGTTCATGGAAAAATAGAGTAATGCAATAAGAACGATGACATGATGTAGACAAGATCCATTCATGTAGGAATAGAACCCATCTTTTTATCCTTAATAGCAACGATACATGTGTGTCATGTCTCTTTCTGTCACTGAGATTGAGCACCGCGAGATCGAACCCATCGCAAAGCACCTCTTCCCATGGAAAGAAAAATCAATCTAGTTGGCCAAACCAAACCAAAATATCGGAGAAGAAATACGAGGCTATAACAATCATGCATACAAGAGTCCAGCAAAGACTCAAATAATATTCATGGATAGAACTGATCATAAACCCACAATTCGTCAGATCCCAACAAACACACCGCAAAAAGTCATTACATAAAATAGATCTCCAAGAACATCGAGGAGAACATTGTATTGAAGATCAAAAAGAGAGAAGAAGCCATCTAGCTACTAGCTACGGACTCATAGGTCTGTGGTAAACTACTCACGCATCATTGGAGGGGCAACAAGGATGATGAAGAACCCCTCCCTGATCGTTGCCCGCTCCGGCAGAGTGCCGAAAAAGGCCTCTAGATTGGATCTCGTGGTTTTGGAACTTGCGGTGGCGGAAACTGTATTCTCTCGACTCCCCTAGGGTTTTTGAGATTTTTAGAGTATTTATAGAGGCAGAGGTCAGTGGAGAAGCATCCCGTGGGCTCCACTACCCACAAGGGCATGCCGGGGGCCTCTGGCGCGCCCTGGTGCCTAGTGGGCCCCACGGACCTCCTCCCGTGCACTTCTTTGGCTCCCTGGGTGTCTTCTGTCCAGAAAAAATCTCCAAAAAGTTTCGTGGCATTTGGACTCCGTTTGGTATTGATATTCTGTGAAGTAAAAAACAAGCAAAAAACAACAACTGGCACTGGGCACTATGTCTATAGATTAGTCCCAAAAAATAATATAAAGTTGCTAGTAAATGAATATGAAACATCCAAGATAATATACCATCATGGAACAATAAAAAATTATAGATACGTTGGAGACGTATCAGCATCCCCAAGCTTAATTCCTGCTCGTCCTCGAATAGGTAAATGAGAAAAACAGAATTTTTGATGTGGAATGTTGCCTAACATATTCATCACATATTCTTTCCTTTTGTAGCAAGGACACTTGGAATTTTAGATGATTCAAAGCAATAGTCTGTAATTGACATGAGGACATCAATACTCAAGCATATCAACAAGCAACCATGTCTTTCAAAATATCAACACTAAAGAAAGCTATCCCTACCCCATTATGCTCAATTATTGATCCATTCATGAAAGACACTCAAATATTAACTATGCCCAATGCATGAGTATGATAATAGCGTTCCCTAGTTGGTGCTTTATAATAGAAGATGGAGACACAATAAAAATAAAAATTGCATAAAGTAAATGGATAGGCCCTTCGCAGAGGGAAGTAGAGAATTGTAGAGGTGCTAGAGCTCAAGGCTTAAATTGAGAGATAAAATTGTTTTGAGAGGCATGCTTTTCCTGTCAACAAAAACGACCGAGAGTTCCCAATACTCTCCATGCGAGATAGATCATAGGAGGTTCCCAAACATAAAATAAAGTTTATTCCTTTTTCCACCATTCTTTCACAATCCATGGCTAGCCATATCCATGGGTGCCTTCCATACCAACACTTTCCAAGGAATTTATTATTGACAACATAAATATTTTTTTTTTCATTTTGGGACTGGGCATCCCTATTACATGCCACACTCTCGTGCAATGACAAGTGAATAAACACTCATCGTGAGAATAAAATATCGACCAAGGAAAATATTGGCCACCCCCTGCTGCTTCATGAGCGGTACGGGCACACAAAAAGGAAATTCATTTTGAAAATTAGAGTTGGCACATACAAATTTACTTGGAATGACATGGAAATACCGCATATAGGTAGGTATGGTGGAATCATTTGGCACAACTTGGTTTAAGGAGTTTGGATACACAAGCAGTATTCCCGCTTAGTACAAGGAAAGGCTAGCAAATCGATTGAGAAGCAACCAACGAAAAAATGAAAACGATCATAAACGAGCATTACACATAACTAACACCGAATAATGCACCACAAGTAGGATATAACTTCATTGCATAACTATTGACTTTTGTGCTTGCATAGGGAATCACAAACCTTAATATCAATATTCTTACTAAAGCATAATTACTCACCAAAATGACTCCCATATTACTATCTCCATATCTCAAAACTATTACAAGGAGTCAAGTTTATAATGTCCAATGATCTTCATGAAAGTTTTTATTATATCCCCCTTGGATATCTATCACTTTGGGACTAATTTCATATATTACCACTGCTACTAACAAAGCTCTCAAACAAATTTAAGCGAAGCACATGAGCATAAATATTTCTTCAAAACAATTTTCATCTCTCAAAATAATATAAGCGAAGCAATGAGAGGATATTTCTTTAAAATTGTAATAACTCTCGAAATAATCTAAGTGAAGCATGAGAGTATTTCTTCTAAAATAAAACTACCATCGTGCTCAAAAAGATATAAGTGAAGCACTAGAGCAATTCCATAGCTCAAAAAGTTTAAGTGAAGCACATAGAGCAATTCTAACAAATCATAGCATCATTATGGCTCTCTCAAATAGGTGTGTCCAGCAAGGATGATTGTGGCAAACTAAAAAGCAAAACAAGCAAAGACTCATATAATACAAGACGCTCCAAGCAAAACTCATGATATGTGATGAATAAAAATATAGCTCCAAGTAAAATTACCGATGGTCGTTAGAAGAAAGAAGGGATGCCTTCCAGGGCATCCCCAAGCTTAGTTGCTTGGTACTCCTTGAATATTACCTTGGGGTGCCATGGGCATCCCCAAGCTTAGGCTCTTTTCACTCCTTATTCCTTCATCCATCATGATCTCACCCAAAACTTGAAAACTTCAATCACACAAAACTTAACAAAAACCTTCGTGAGATCCGTTAGTATAAGAAACCAATTCACTACTTTAAGTGCCATTGCAACCTATTCATATTTTGTTATTGCATTATACCTACTGTATTCTAACTTTACCTTGGCTTATACCCTCCAATACACTCCGTAGATTCATCAAAATAAGCACACAATGCAACGAAAATAGTATCTATCAAAAACAGAATAGTCTGTAGAGACCCAAATTAACTCATACTTCTGTAACTCCAAAACCTCTGAAAATTTAGGGCATAATAGGCAATTAGTATATCAATCTTGTGTAAAAAATTCAGAATTTTTCGTTGCTCGAGTGATTTTTAACAATTCTTCTACTGGACGTAAAAGTTTCTGTTTTCCAACAGGATCAAATCAACTATCAAGCCATCCTAAAGGCATTACTTGGCACAAACACTAATTAAAATATAAAAAGACAATCATAACAGAGGCATAATTGTGTAATTATTGAAAAACAGAAAAGAAACAAAAATTTAAAGGATAAATATTGGGTTGCCTCCCAACAAGCGCTATTGTTTTACGCCCCTAACTAGGCATAATGCATAGATTCAATTATTGTCATCTTTAGTTTTTGTTCCATAGGTTTCCCTCATTATTGATTCATATGGTGGCTTAATTATTGTTCTAGGGAAGTGTTCCATACCCTTTCTTAATGGAAGCTAAAATTTTATATTCCCTTCTTTCATATCAATCACGACACCTATAGTTCAAAAAAACGGTCTACTAAGTATTATGGGACAAGACGGATTGCAATCAATATCAAGCACAATAAAATCTATGGGCACATAATACCTATTTGCAAGAATAAGAACATCATTAATTCTTCCCAAAGGCTTTTTAATAGTAGAATCCGCCAAGTGCAAATTAAGAAAACATTCTTCCAACTTAGTAGAACCTAGCACATCACATAGAGATTTCGAAATTGTGGAAACACTAGCACCGAAATCAGACAAAGCATTGCACTCATTATTTTTGATTTTGACTTTAATGGTGGGATCCCATTCATCATATAATTTTCTAGGAATAGAAATATCTAATTATAATTTTTCCTCTAAAGCTTTCATCAGCGCTTCAACAATGTAAAAGCTTTATTTTGTTCATATGCATTGGGTGAATTTAGCATGGATTGCAACAAAGAAATACACTCAATCAAAGAACAACTATCATAATTAAAATCTTTATAATCCAAAAAAGTGGGCACATCACTAGCTAAAGTTTTTACCTCTCCAAACCCACTTTTATCAAATTTTTCAACAAGATTTTCACCCTCTGAATTACGAGGACGCCTTCTAACAAAAGTTGTCTTTTCTTCAGTCGTCTTATCATCAAGTTTAATATTGCTAAAAAAAGGAATCAATAGAATAAACACCAATCATCTTAACATCTTCATAATTACTATGAAAGCAATCGGGCAAAAACACTCTTTCTAAAAATTCTCTTTTAGCTCTAAGCATAGCGGTTCTTTTCTTACTTTCATCCATAGAAACACATAAAGTTTTAATTGATTCATTGATATCAACCTTAGGTGGAAAATTTTTAACCTTGAGATTTTCTACATCATGAGTAATTCTATCAATGCTCCTAGACATATCATCAATCTCATTCAATTTTTCTTCTATCGTAGTGTTGAAAACTATTTGGGCGTTGATAAATTCTTTAATATTACTCTCAAGATCAGAGGCATCCTATTATTATTATAAGAAGAATTACCATAGGAATTGCCATAATTATTAGAGGAATTTCCAGGAAAAGGCCTAGGATTATAATTACCTCTATAAGCATTGTTATTAAAATTGTTTCTCGAGGCAAAATTTACATCTACAGGATCATTATTTTGCTCAATCAAAGTAGACAAAGGCACATCATTAAGATCAATAGGAGCATTTTTACTAGCAACCAATTTCGTAAGTGCATCAACTTTTTCACTCAAAATACTAATTTCTTCAACAGAATTAACCTATTTTACTACTAGGTGCTCTTTTGGTATGCCATTGTGAATAATTTGCCATAATGTTATCAAGCAATTTAGTGGCTTCACACAAAGTAATTTCCATAAAATTACTACCCGCGGCGGAATCTAAAAGATTTCTAGAAACAAAATCAACCCCGCATAATTTTTTTTGTATAATCATCCATAGATTTAAACCATAAGTAGGACAATTTCTTAGCATTAATTTCATTCATTCCCAAGATTGCGCAACATGTTCATGCTCAAGTTGCTTAAAATTCATGATTTGATTTCTAAGGGAAATAATTTTCGCCGGAGGAAAATACTTAGTAATTAAAGCATCTTTGCACTTGTCCCAAGAATCAATACTATTTTATGGCAAAGATGAAAACCAAATTTTTGCACAATCCCGCAAAGAGAAAGGAAATAATTTTAATTTCACAATATCATTGTCCACATCTTTTTTCTTTTGCATATCACACAATTCTACGAAAGTGTTTAGATGGGACGCGGCATCCTCATTAGGATTGCTGGAAAATTGCTCTTTCGTAACAAGATTCAACAAAGTGGCATTAATATCATAAGACTTCGCACGATCGGCAGGAGGAGCAATTGGAGTACTAATAAATTCATTATTATTAGTATTAAAAAATCACACAATTTGGTATTTTCTTGAGACATCGTGACTACGCAAACAAGATCACAAGCAAACAAAAGATCAAACTAGAAAAAGGCAAATGAAAAATATTTTTGGATTTTTGCAAAAACATTTTAGAAGTGGGGGAGATGAAAACGATAGGCAAATGGAAAATAAAGTAATTGCAAGGAGATGAGATTTATGATTGGGTACTTGATAGATGTTGATGATGTCTCCCCGGCAACGGCGCCAAAAATTCTTCCTCATTGCTTGTATCTGCGTTGGTATTTCCCCGAAGAGGAGAGGATGATGCAGCACAGCAAAGGTAAGTATTTCCCTTAGTTATGAAACCAAGTTTATCAATCCAGTAGGAGAACTAAGCAACACTATGTAAACAGCACCTGCACACAAATAACAAATACTTACAACACAACGCGTAAGAGGGGTTGTCAATCCCTCCTCGGTATTAAGATAGATTAAATTGTATGAGATTTGATAAATAGATCTAACTAAAACACAAAATAAAATAAATAAAGAAAAAACGCAGAAAGGTATTTTTGGTTTTATATGATAGGAAAATAGACCCGGGGGCCGTAGTTTTCACTAGAGGCTTCTCTCGAGAAAATAGCATACGGTGGGTAAACAAATTACTGTTGGGCAATTCATAGAAAAGCCAATAATCATGACGTCGGGGCTAGCATTTCAAGACGTCGGGGCTAGCAAAGCCCCTCACGCCTTCCAAACACGCGGCCGGCTCCTCGGGCCGGCTGGGCCCAAGCGGCCGGCTCCTAGAAGACGGAGCACTCTCAGGAGGCGGCTTCGGGGGAGGCCGGCACCTAGCAGATGGACCCTCCTCCCCTCGGAGTCTGCACTCAACCACTATGATGAGACGGAGCGTGGCTACAGGGCCACCCTCACCCCCAAATCCCAGGGGGGCATGGCTACAGTGCGAGCTGACCAAGCGGCCACCCACCTGCCATGCCCAGGACTATAGCCATGCGACCCTCAGCATGGCCCCCGTCAGCAAGGGCCCCGCTACAGCAAAAGGCAATCAGTACGGCCCGCAGGCGGCGGGCCCTACCTGTCCGTGAGCTCCCAGAAGACGGCACATTCCTGGAAGGCGGCTTCGGGGGCGGACCGGCCCCCAGCAAGCGGCCTTCCCCCTCCTCTCGGAGTCTGGACTCACCTGCTCCGACGGGATGGAGCATGGCTACAGCATGCGCTGACCAAACGGCCACCAACCCATCAGACGGCGAGACTGTAGCCACACGACTCCTGACGCGGCCTCCGTCATCAAGTACGACGCTACAGCAAAAGGCAATCAGCATGGCCCGCAGGCGGTGGGCCCTACCTGTCAGCCGGATTCTCGGCAGCCGGCAGGGCCCTCCGGCAGCGGGCCCCAGCAGCAGGCGGAG
This sequence comes from Thinopyrum elongatum, assembly GCA_011799875.1. NCBI lineage: Eukaryota > Viridiplantae > Streptophyta > Magnoliopsida > Poales > Poaceae > Thinopyrum > Thinopyrum elongatum. The sequence continues at coordinate 232,528,431 of CM022300.1, forward strand.
AACCCGGCGACCCTAGACACTGACGTCCGGGTCCTACAGTCGGCCGTGTTACCATTGTACCCCTGGGGGGCAGGCCTATATAAGCCCCCCAGGATCACCCATGCAAAGGGTTCAGCACACAGTCCACTCACACACACCATAGCTAGGGAGAGCAAGGTAGCAGCTCTGCCCTTCTTCCTCCTCTAGCAGCGCAGCTTAAGGAGCAACCTTGTAGCCACCATTTGATCATAGTCATCATGTAGAGACCCCGCAGAGCAGGACTAGGGGTGTTATCTCACCGGAGAGCCCCGAACCTGGGTACGTCTCGTGTGCGATCGAGCTCGTGCTCACTCCCGCTTCCAGGGCCCGACGACGTCCTTTTGGCTCCACCCATGATAAGCCACCCCCTGGCATCTGTCGCGAGAATACCCCGACACTGGGTGTCTTCTGTCCAGAAAAAAATCTCCAAAAAGTTTCGTGGCATTTGGACCCCGTTTGGTATTGATATTTTGCGAATTAAAAAACAAGCAAAAAACAGCAACTAGCACTGGGCACTATGTCAATAGGTTAGTCCCAAAAAATGATATAAAGTTTCTAGTAAATGAATATAAAACATCCAAGATTGGTAATATATCAGCATGGAACAATCAAAAATTATAGATACGTTGGAAACGTATTAGTCGGTCAAAGTGATCATGGATGTCCACGCGGGGCCAGGAATATATAGGCATGCCGCCGATAACCACATGAGGGAGAGTACCATTCGAAGACAACCACTGCATGCATGTATCCCAAACATATATGTATGGAGGTGATGCGTGCATGTTTGAATAACATGCACAACATTGATGCGGCGCCTGCGTCGAAAATCGTACAGTCCCCACACAGAGCAAGATCGGTTCATAACGTGTCGTGGTGCTGCCCCCCCCACCTACTTTGACCCGGTGGGAGGGATTCATGCGTACACACGTGCATGTGCTCAAACTATATCACGTCATCCTAGAGAATGACCTACATACCATAATATAAACCAAAGAATAATCTCCTCCTAAGTCCAATTAACCTCTCTCGCTGTCGATCAAAGTAGTGATGGACCAAGCGGGACCACACATGGAAATCATCGATATCGCTGATAACTGCGTGGGTGGGTGCCAGAGGACAACCGCCATCGCTTTGCATGTGGGCCAAACATATGTATGGAGGTGTGTGTGGTTGTGATGTTTGAATACCCAAAATGCACAACTTTGAAGTGGCACATGCCTCAAAAACCGTAAAGTCCCCACACAGAGCGAGGTTCGTTCATGAAGCGCTGGTCCCCTTCCCCCTCTTCGACTCGTACTATATGCTCCTACCGTAATACAAACCAAAAAGAATCCTCCTTGATGGTCAAATTAATTAGCCTCTCCCGATGCAGGTCAAAGTGATATGCATGCATAGACGATGACCTCGCGGGCCCACAGATGGAAGCGTCACACATGAGTGTCCTAGGATAACTACCGCGTGCATGCATGTGGCCCAAAGAGGTGTTGTGTGATGTTTGAATAGCCAATGCACAACTTTGATGTGGCACGTGCCTCGGAAACCGAAAAGTACCCACACTGAGTGATGTGTGTTCATGGACGCGTACGTAGTATATACACTGGTCCCCTCCCACCTCTTCGACGCGTACTATATAATCCTACCGTAACACAAACAAAAAAGAACCAACCTTGCTGGTCAAAATAACCTCTTTGCCAGCTGTAGGTCAAAGTGATGGACGACGACCTCGCGGGCCCACAGAAAGCGTCACACGCGAGTGAGTGTCGTGTAGGACAACCACCGACTGCATGTGGCCCAAACATATATATATATATATATATATGTATGAAAGGGTTGTGTAATGTTTTAAATAACGAATTCACGACTTTGATGTGGCACCTGCCTCACAAAACGGCCAATCCCACATGGTGGTTCACCACTCATGGTGTACTGCCAGACACCCCCCCAAACGCACACACACACACACACGCACACACACAAGGTTGTCAGAATCGCGATTCTATCGTACGATTCTACGACTTTATGATCCAAACTAACCCCTCTGATTCTACGATTTTGGTCTCTAGAATCTATGTTTCTACGATCTTGATAGTGAAGATTCTATGATTTGCGACCCTACCATCGGAGCTCCGATCCGATTCAGGATCACGATTCTAACAACCTTGACACACACACACACACACACACACACACACACACACACACACACACACACACACACACACACACACACACACACACACACACACACACACACACACACACACACACACCACACACACACACACACACACACACACACACACACCGCACATCCACCGCAACTACGAGGCATGTTAAAATTTTCTGCGGTGAACATATGTGACCAAAGGAGGGACGTGTTAAGTTTTGAAAATAAAAACCCAGCGATCATTAAGACATTTTGGTACATTTATTGATTTTCTAGGGGTATAATGTGCAAAAATCAAATTTGAGCTACATGCACACATGACAGTGTACCTAAATGGATTGGAAAAACATATGTGTGTCACTAGGTGCATGTTTAGTCCCCGTGCAAGAAATTTTCAACATTGAGAATCTTGATTTTTAAAATCTGGTAAATCCAAAACTTAGTTGAAATTCATGAAACTTATCATGTTGTCATATGGACACCAATACACAGTGGTATTGAACTTTTTTGTCAAATTTGAGACAAGTTTTGATGTAATTTTTATCTTCTTCCAAATGGGAGATTATTGATAATTGGGAACCAATATCGTAAACAGATTATTTATTTGAACTGTGGGTGTTAGACCAACAATGGATACGTGCCATGCTTCGGTTAAGCAATAAAGCGGCAACATTAATCATCAAAATAGAAAAACAATATACTTGACGCCACACATCCCGTGTGCTGTGCGAGTAGGCGTGAGTTGACGGGACGCATGCGAGCAGTCCGCCGCGTAGGCAGACCGGGAGGCATGCGTGCAGGTGTGTGAATTGACGGGAGGCATGCTCGCTGCGCAGTGTCACCGGGAGGCGTGCAAGTAGCTTTATGAAATGATGGTAGGCATGCCAGCAGTCCGCTGCGCAAGCTCACCGGGAGGCGAGCCTGCGGTTTGACCGCCGCCCGCCTCTCCCACACTACTCCATATTAATCGCGCGCCCGAGCGGCCGCACCCCCCATCCTCGCCACACACACAATCCTCTCTCTCTGCCTGCATCCTCGATGCCGCTCTCAGTCCTCACCGCCGTCAGTGTATGAGGATGCCACCAAAGCGCCCCATCAGAGCGAGTGGCGACGCCGGGGCTGCTGAAGCACCGGAGCACGATGTGAAGATGGAGACAGAGGTTGCCGTCGCCACCGACGAGGTCTCGCTGGACCTTGACGTCGTTGACGGAATCGTGCTTCCACAGCCGTAGCCGGAGGTCCACACCGACTCCGGCGACGACTCCGACGATGAATCTGACGACGACAGACAACCGGTTAGTCATGTATACCCATTTATGTGTCAAATATATCCTAGGGTTTTTGTGGTTACTCCTACCTCCGCCCCTTTTGGAATAGAAATCCTGTGGTTATGTTCTCTCAATCCATGAAATCTGAGTAAGTTCCGTTAGATCCGTGTAGTGTATTGATTGGTTGAATTTTACAAATGATAAGTGATTAGTTGTTTCATCTGTACAAATGATTTCTGCTAATAATCTGATTCGGGTTAGTGTTCGTGCTAATAATTCCTAGCCAGGTCTTGACAATTGATTTTGAATGTCCTATATATATGTTTGTGCCATTTTTTTTCAACATTGGTATGTACATAGATGACTGTGCTTAAAAATCGAACCACAATCTTTGGATATGTCTAAAAAATAGCTATAAATTCCATAAATTCCTAATCCTACTTTATGGAATGTAAAAATTGATTTGATGAAATTTTTTGGCAACTGCCAAATGTTCGCTAGAGATTAGTTTGTATTCCAAATTTGACGCCATAATTTTTTTACTATATGTATAGGTGCTATCTAACGATGTCGACAGTGAGGATGAAGATGGCCAAAGGAGGTACAAGAGGCAAATCCTTAGGGTGCTTTATGCAGGAATTCATAACAAGCGTATTAGGACCTGAAACGGGGGCTTTCGATGCCCATTTTGCAACCAAAAGCTTCATGACGTGTATGAAAGTGTTCTGGCGCATGCAAGAGGATGAGCCGTTGGCTCCTTTAGGCAGAAGTATTCTTGCAGGGTGGAGCACGCCGTGTACGCTGAGTACCTAGAGAAGCTTCACGATCGTGCCGGCAGATGAGATGTGGGATTGAACTATGTATGGCTATGTAGTGTCTTAATTATAAATGTGCTTGAGTATGCTTAATGCCGGTTGAACTATGCTTGTGTATGCTTATTATCTATGCCTAAGTATGTATAATCTATGTTTACTTATGCCTAAATGTGGAATATGGATGCATGCTACTTCTTGAGCTTGCGTTGGTTTTTCCCTTGAAGAGGAAAGGGTGATGCAGCAAAGTAGAGATAAGTATTTCCATCAGTTAAGAACCAAGGTATCAAATCCAGTAGGAGATATAAGCAAGTCCCCAAACTATGCACCTACACAAACAATCAAGCACTTGCACCCAACGTGATAAAGGGGTTGTCAATCCCTTCACGGTCACTTGCAAGGATGAGATCTGATAGAGATAGATATAAAAGATTACTAAAACGTAAAACAAAATAAAAGTAAATAAATTGCAGCAAGGTATTTTTGGGTTTTTTGGTTTATAGATCTGAAAATATATGATGGAAAATAGACCCGGGAGCCATAGGTTTCACTAGAGGCTTCTCTCTTGAAGGCAAATAATACGGTGGGTGAACAAATTACTGTCAAGCAATTGATAGAAAAGCGCAAAGTTATGACGATATCCAAGGCAATGATTATGCATATAGGCATCACGTCCGTGTCAAGTAGACCAATACGATTCTGCATCTACTACTATTACTCCACACGTCGACCGCTATCCAGCATGCATCTAGAGTATTAAGTTCATAAAGAACGGAGTAACGCCTTAAGTAAGATGACATGATGTAGAGGGATAAACTCAAGCAATATAATGAAAACCCCATCTTTTTACCCTTTATGGCAACAATACAAATACGTGCCTCGCTACCCCTACTTTGTCACTGGGTGAGGACACCGCAAGATTGAACCCAAAACTAAAAACCTCTCCCATTGCAAGAAGAACCAATCTAGTTGGCCAAACCAAACCGATAATTCGAAGAGAAATACAAAGATATCAAATCATGCATATAAGAATTCAAACAAGATTCAAATAATATTCATAGATAATCTGATCATAAATCCACAATTCATCGGATCTCGACAAACACACCGCAAAAGAATATTACATCGGATAGATCTCCAAGAACATCGAGGAGAACATGGTATTGAGAATCAAAGTGAGAGAAGAAGCCATCTAGCTACTAGCTATGGACCCGTAGGTCTGTGGTAAACTACTCACGCTTCATCGAAAGGGCAATAGAGTTGATGAGAAGCTCTCCGTGATCGAATCCTCCTCCGGCAGGATGCCAAAAAAGGCCCCAAGATGGGATCTCACGGGTACAGAAGGTTACGACGGCGGAAAAGTATTTTGGTGGACGCTTTTGGTCGTTTGGGAATATTTCTGAATTTATAGGCCAAAGATTAGGGTTGGAGGACTCCCGTGGGGCCCACAAGCCAGGGGGCGCGCCCCCCTAGGGCGCGCCCTGAGGGCTTGTGGGGCCCTCGGGACTCTTCTGACTTCCTCTCCAAGTCCTACGTGTGTCTTCTGGTCCAAGAAAAATTATCGTAAAGTTTTATTCCGTTTGGACTCCGTTTGATATTCCTTTTCTGTAAAACTCAAAAACAAGGAAAAAAACAGGAACTAGCACTGGGCTCTAGGTTAATAAGTTAGTCCTAAAAATAATATGAAATATCATATTAATGCATATAAAACATCCAAAACAGATAATATAATAGCATGGAACAATCAAAAATTATAGATACGTTGGAGACGTATCAAGCATCCTTAAGCTTAATTCCTGCTCGTCCTCGAGTAGGTAAATGATAAAACCAGAATTTTTGATGTGGAATGCTACGTAACATATTTATCCATGTAATTTTCTTTATTGTGGCATGAATATTCAGATCCATAAGATTCAAAACAAAAGTTTAATATTGACATAAAAACAATAATACTTCAAGCATACTAATAAAGTAATCATGTCTTCTCAAAATAACATGGCCAAAGAAAGTTATCCCTACAAAATCATATAGTCTGGCTATGCTCCATATTCATCGCACAAAGTATTAAATCATGCACAACCCCGATGACAAGCCAAGCAATTGTTTCATACTTTTGATGTTCTCAAACCTTTTCAACTTTCACGCAATACATGAGCGTGAGCCATGGATATAGCACTATAGGTGGAATAGAATATGGTGGTTGTGGAGAAGACAAAAAGAAGGAGATAGTCTCACATCAACTAGGCGTATCAACGGGCTATGGAGATGCCCATCAATAGATATCAATGTGAGTGAGTAGGGATTGCCATGCAACGGATGCACTAGAGCTATAAGTTTATGAAAGCTCAAAAATAAACTAAGTGGGTGTGCATCCAACTCGCTTGCTCACGAAGACCTAGGGCAATTTGAGGAAGCCCATCATTGGAATATACAAGCCAAGTTCTATAATGAAAAATTCCCACTAGTATATGAAAGTGACAAAATAGGAGACTCTCTGTCATGAAGATCATGGTGCTACTTTGAAGCACAAGTGTGGTAAAAGGATAGTAGCATTGCCCCTTCTCTCTTTTCTCTCATTTTTTTATTTTCTTTTTTTGTTTGGGCTTCTTTGGCCTCTTTTATTTTTTGTAAAGTCCGGAGACTCATCCCAACTTGTGAGGGAATCATAGCTTCTATCATCCTTTCCTCACATGGGACAATGTTCTAATAATGATGACCATCACACTTTTATTTACTTACAACTCGATACTTAGAAAAAAATATGACTCTATATGAATGCCTTCGGAGGTGTACCGGGATGTGCAATGATCTAGCATAGCAATGACATAAAAAAACGAACAAGCCATGAAAACATCATGCTAGCTATCTTACGATCATGCGAAGCAATATGACAATGATGGAGCGTGTCATAATAAAACGGAATGGTGGAAGTTGCATGGCAATATATCTCGGGATGGCTATGGAAATGCCATAATAGGTAGGTATGGTGGCTGTTTTGAGGAAGGGTATATGGTGGGTGTAGTGCACCGGTGAAAGTTGCGCGGTACTAGAGAGGCTAGCAATGGTGGAAGGGTGAGAGTGTATATAATCCATGGACTCAACATTAGTCATAAAGAACTCACATACTTATTGCAAAAGTATATTAGCTATCGAAACAAAGTACTACATGCATGCTCCTAGGGGGATAGATTGGTAGGAAAAGACCATCGCTCGTCCCCGACAGCCACTCATAAGGAAGACAATCAATAAATAAATCATGCTCCGACTTCATCACATAACGGTTCACCATACGTGCATGCTACGGGAATCACAAACTTTAACACAAGTATTTCTACCAATCCACAATTACTCACTAGCATGACTCTAATATCACCATCTTTATATCTCAAAACAATCATAAGGAATCAAACTTCTCATAGTATTCAATGCTCTTTATATGAAAGTTTTTATTATATCCCTCTTGAATGCCCATCATATTAGGATTAAATTCATAACCTATGCAAATTACCATGCTGTTTAGAGAGACTATCAAAATAATATTAGTGAAGCAAGAGAGTTAAACAATTTCTATAAAATAAAGCCACCGCCGTGCTCTAAAAAGATATAAGTGAAGCACTAGAGCAAAATTGCCTAGCTCAAAAGATATAACTGAAGCACATAGAGTATTCTAATAAATTCACGATTCATGGTGTCCCTCTCAAAAGGTGTGTACAGCAAGTATGATTGTGGCAAACTAAAAAGCAAAGACTCAAATCATACAAGACGCTCCAATCAAAACACATACCATGTGGTGAATAAAAATATAGCCTCAAGTAAATTTACCGATAGACGAAGACGAAAGACGGGATGCCATCCGGGGCATCGCCAAGCTTAGATGCTTGGTTATCCTTGAATATTACCTTCAGGTGCCTTGGGAATCCCCAAGCTTAGGCTCTTGCCACTCCTTATTCCATAGTCCATCAAATCTTTACCCAAAACTTGAAAACTGCACAACACAAAACTCATGAGATCCGTTAGTATAAGAAAATAAATCACCATGTTTTCGTACTGTTGTGAACTCATTATTTATTTATATTGGTGTAATATCTACTGTATTCCAACTTCTCCATGGTTCATACCCCCCGATACTTCCCATAGATTCATTAAAATAAGGAAACAACACATAGAAAACAGAATATGTCAAAAACAGAAAAGTCTGCGAAGATCTGAATTGTTCTAATACTTATGTAACTCCAAAAAATCTAAAAAATTAGGAAAACATAGGAAATTTGTATAGGATTATTGTGTAAATAATTCAGGGTTTTTCCACGCTCCAGTGAATTTAAACAATTCTGTTACTGGATGAAAAAGTTTCTGTTTTTCAGCAAGATCAAATCAACTATCACCGTAAGCCATCCCAAAGGTCTTACTTGGCTCAAACACTAATTAAAACACCAAAACACAATTAATTCAGAGGTAATAATGTGTATTTATTGAAAAACAGAACCAAAAACAAAAAACATAAAAATAAAATTGGGTTGCCTCCCAACAAGCGCTATTGTTTAACGCCCCTAGCTAGGCATAAAACATAGATCTAGGTATTGTCATCTTTGGTATGCAATCCATAAGTAGCCCTCATAATAGATTCATATGGCAACTTAATTTTATTTTTTGGAAAGTGTTCAATGCCCATCCTTAACGGAAATTGAAATCTAATGTTTCCTTCTTTCATATCAATAATTGCACCAATCGTTCTAAGGAAAGGTCTACCAAGAATAATAGGACATGTAGGATTGCAATCTATATCAAGCACAATGAAATCTACGGGCACATAATTCCTATTTGCAACAATAAGAACATCATTAATTCTTCCCATAGGTTTCTTAATAGTGGAATCCGTGAGATGCAAATTTAAAGAACAATCATCAAATTCATGAAAACCTAGGACATCACATAAAGTTTTTGGAATCGTGGAAATGATAGCACCCAAATCACACAAAGCATGGCACTCATAATATTTAATTTTAATCTTAATAGTAGGTTCCTACTCATCATAAAGCTTTCTAGGGATAGAAACTTCCAACTCAAGTTTTTCTTCAAAAGATTTCATCATAGCATCAATGATATGTTTAGTAAAAGCTTTATTTTGATTATAAGCATGAGGAGAATTCAACATGGATTACAAGAAGGAAATACAATCTATCAAAGAACAATTATCATAATTAAAATCCTTGAAATCCAAAAGAGTGAGTTCATTGCTACTTAAAGTTTTGACCTCTCCAATCCCACTTTTATCAATTTTTGCATTAAGATCTAAAAACTCCGAATCGTTGGGACGCCTTCTAGCTAAAGTTGACTCATCTCCAGTCCCATCTTTATCAAGATTTATATTAGAAAACAAAGATTCAATAGGAGTCACACCAATAACTTTAAGATCTTCATCATTATTATCGCAAGAAATCGAAGAACACGCTTTAACAAACCAATCTCGCTTAGGACGCATCCTAGTGGTTCTTTCCTTGCACTCATCAATAGAAATTTTAATAGCTTTTATAGATTCATTAATATCATGCTTGGGTGGCTTAGATCTAATTTTCAAAGAATCAATCTCAAGAGAAATTTTATCAACGTTCCTAGCCAAATCATCAATCTTGAGCAATTTTTCTTCAACCATAGCATTGAAAACTTTTTGTGAATTAATAAATTCTTTAATATTGTTCTCAAGATCAGAGGGCATATTATTATAATTTCCATAAGAATTGTTGTAGGAATTACCATAATTATTAGAGGAATTACTAGGAAACGGCCTAGGGTTGAAATTACCTCTATACGCGTTATTACCAAAATTGTTCCTTCCAACAAAATTCTCATCCATAGATTCATTATTGTTCTCAATCAAAGTAGACAAAGGCATATCATTAGGATCAATAGGACCACTCTTACTAGCAAACAATTTCATAAGTTCATCCATCTTCCCACTCAAAGTATTAATTTCTTCAATCGCATGCACTTTTTTACTAGTAGAAGATCTTTCGGTATGCCATTGAGAATAATTAGCCATAATATTATCTAGGAGTTTAGTAGCTTCTCCTAATTTGATTTCCATAAAAGTACCTCCCGCGGCCGAATCTAAAAGATTTCTAGATGCAAAATTCAATCCGGCATAAATTTTTTGTATGATCCTCCATAAACTTAAACCATGAGTAGGGCAATTTCTTGTCATCAATTTCATCCCCTCCCAAGATTTTGCAACATGTTCATGATCAAGTTGCTTAAAATTCATTATGTCGTTCCTAAGGGAGATGATCTTAACGGGAGGAAAATACTTGGAAATAAAAGCATCTTTACACTTATTCCATGAATCAATACTATTTTTAGGCAAAGATGAAAACCAAGTTTTACCACGATCTCGTAGTGAGAACGGAAATAGCTTCAATTTAACAATATCATTATCCACATCTTTCTTATTTTTCATATCACACAATTCAAGGAAAGTATTTAGATGGGTTGCGGCATCTTCACTAGGAAGGCCAGAAAATTGATCTTTCATAACAAGATTCAGCAAAGCGGCATTAATTTCACAAGGTTCCGCACTAGTGGCGGGAGCAATCGGAGTACTAATAAAATCATTATTATTAGTATAGGAAAAGTCACACAACATGGTATTTCCTTGAGACATCGTGACAAAGCAAGCAATCTAACACACGAGCAACCAAAAAGCAAACGAAAAGACGAAAGGAAAAAAGGCGAAAAAAGGCAAATATTTTTGTATTTTTCTGAAAATCACTTTAGAAGTTGGGGAGAGGAAAACGAGAGGCAAATGGCAAATAATGTAATGCAAGAGATGAGAGTTTATGGTGGGTACTTGGTAGGCTTGATGTAGATCTCCCCGGCAACGACGCCAGAAATTCTTCCTGCTACTTCTTGAGCTTGCGTTGGTTTTTCCCTTGTAGAGGAAAGGGTGATGCAGCAAAGTAGATATAAGTATTTCCCTCAATTAAGAACCAAGGTATCAAATCCAGTAGGAGATACAAGCAAGTCCCCAATCTATGCACCTGCATAAACAATCAAACACTTGCACCCAATGCGATAAAGGGGTTGTCAATCCCTTCACGGTCACTTGCAAGGATGAGATCTAATAGAGATAGATATAAAAGATTACTAAAACATAAATCAAAATAAAAGTAAAAAAATTGCAGCAAGGTATTTTTGGTTTTTTTGGTTTATAGATCTGAAAATATATGATGGAAAATAGACCCGGGAGCCATAGGTTTCACTAGAGGCTTCTCTCTTGAAGGCAAATAATATGGTGGGTGAACAAATTACTGTCGAGCAATTGATAGAAAAGCGCAAAGTTATGACGATATCCAAGGCAATGATTATGCATATAGGCATCACGTCCGTGTCAAGTAGACCGAAACGATTCTGCATCTACTACTATTATTCCACACATCGACCGCTATCCATCATGCATCTAGATTATTAAGTTCATAAAGAACGGAGTAACGCCTTAAGTAGGATGACATGATGTAGAGGGATAAACTCAAGCAATATGATGGGAACCCCATCTTTTTACCCTTGATGGCAACAATACAAATACATGCCTCACTACCCCTACTTTGTCACTGGGTGAGGACACCGCAAGATTGAACCCAAAACTAAGCACCTCTCCCATTGCAAGAAGAACCTATCTAGTTGACCAAACCAAACCGAAAATTCGAAGAGAAATACAAAGATATCAAATCATGCATATAAGAATTCAGAGAAGATTCAAATAATATTCATAGATAATCTGATCATAAATCCACAATTCATCGGATATCGACAAACACACCGCAAAAGAATATTACATCAGATAGATCTCCAAGAACATCGAGGAGAACATGGTACTGAGAATCAAAGAGAGAGAGGAACCCATCTAGCTACTAGCTATGGACCCGTAGGTCTGTGGTAAACTACTCACGCTTCATCGGAAGGGCAGTAGAGTTGATGTAGAAGCCCTCCGTGATCGAATCCCCCTCCGGCAGGATGCCGGAAAAGGCCCCAAGATGGGATCTCACGGGTACAGAAGGTTACGACAGCGGAAAACTATTTTGGTGGACCCTTTTGGTCGTTTGGGAATATTTCTGAATTTATAGGCCAAAGATTAGGGTTGGAGGACTCCCGTGGGGCCCACAAGCCAGGGGCGCGCCCGCCCCCTAGGGCGCGCCCTGAGGGCTTGTGGAGCCCTCGGGACTCTTCTGACTTCCTCTCCAAGTCCTACATGTGTCTTCTGGTCCAAGAAAAATCATCGTAAAGTTTTATTCCGTTTGGACTCCGTTTGATATTCCTTTTCTGTAAAACTCAAAAACAAGGAAAAAAAACAGGAACTGGCACTGGGCTCTAGGTTAATAAGTTAGTCCCAAAAATAATATGAAATAGCATACTAATGCATATAAAACATCCAAAACAAATAATATAATAGCATGGAACAATAAAAAATTATAGATACATTGGAGACGTATCAATGCAATCAATTTGGTTGATGGAATTTGATGCATATTAGGGTGAATGTTTAGCGTGGGTAAAAATTTCAGATTCAACCGATGAACGAAAAGTGGAACCACCCTGAAACATGGTTATTTTCCCAAATTGGAACTGTGTGCAATGACTTCCATTTTCCCAGGTACGTCAATCACACATGGTTGGCTCTAGCAAACCATTGCCTCTGAAACTCTATGGGACAGAGAACCCTCACCACCCAATTCAAAAAGGAAAAAAGAAAACCCTCACCATCCCCACATCACAAAACCCTCACCCTCACCCCGCCCCCCTCTGGTTCCCATTCACACCTACACAAGCTCCTCCGCGACTCTGCATGGCACCGCCTATTACCGCGGCAACCACTTAGCTCGACGCGTGTCGCCGCCGCCAGGCCGCCGGCAAACCCCACCGCTTTTCTCAATGCTGCTCGCCGTCGACCCAGCTCCACCTGATTGGGGAATCCGTGGTATTGAGGGTTTTTTCTCATGGACAACAAGGTAACTAATTTACTAAGATATTCTCTCATCTCTTATCCCAGTTCATCTACCTCCTTTAATCACCCGGCCGAAGTTGCCGTGAATTCATTTTTCTTCGAGCTGATTTGAGGGTTTTCTTTCATTCATAGACTGTATAGTGCGCTGACACATCAGGACTTTGCGGCCTCGGCTTGACATCCGTGGAGTACCATCTCACCGTACCAGATGACTTCAGGATGCGCGCGGTATGTTCAATCTCACCCTACCTCAGTTGGCATGGCCTACTTTCCTGAACATATACTATATATTGCTACATTTGGATAAAAGGTGCCACATGCAGCATATACGTCAAAGGGGATTTTTTTCTCTTCTTTCTATATTAGGCAAATTAATGATGTATTGTTCTTTCGATTACTCTCATATTTCCATGACATTGATATGTCTCCAACATATCTATAATTTATGAAGTATTCATGCCATGTTTACAACAATTTTATATGGTTTTGGTATGATTTACATGGAACTAACCTGGACTGATGTTGTTTTCAACAGAACTACCGTGGTGTTGTTTTTTGTGCAGAAATAAAAGTTCTCCAAATGCAACGAAACTTTTTGAAGATTTTTTTTGAAACAAAAGAGGCACTAGAAGCTTAGTGGGAGGACCAGAAGGTGAAGGAGGTGAGCACAACCCACCAGGGAACGCCTGGGCCCTTACCCATGTGCAGGTGGGTTGTGGTCACCTCAAGGCCCATCTTCGCGTGAAACCAATGCCAAAAAATCCTATAAATGCAGAAACCCCTAGAAATAACCCTAGATCAGAAGTTCCGCCGCCGCAAGCCTCTGTAGCCAAGAAAAACCAATCTAGACCGTGCTCCAGCACCCTGCCAGAGGGGGAAATCATCACCGGTGGCCATCTTCATCATCCCGACGGTCACCATGATGAGGAGGGAGTATTCCACCCTCGGGGATGAGGGTTTGTACCAGTAGCTATGTGTTTAATCTCTCTCTCTCTCTCTCTCTCTCGTGTTCTTGATATGGCACGATCTTGATGTATCGCGAGCTTTGTTAATATAGTTGGATCATATGGTGTTTCTCCCTCTCTACCTTGTTGTGATGAATTGAGTTTTCCCTTTGAGATTTCGTTTTATTGGATTGAATACTTTTATGGATTTGAGAGCACTTGATCTATGTCTTGGCACTCAACTCATGGATTCCCGAGGTGACATTGGGGTAATCTATGCATAGGGGTTGATGCACGTTTTCGTCCTTGTTTCTCTGGTAGAAATCTTGGGGCACTCTTTGAGGTTCTTTGTGTTGGATTGAGTATTATGAATCTAAAATTGTTTGATGCATATCATATAATCAACTCAGGGATTCTCGGGGTGACATTGGAGTATCTAGGTGACATTAGAGTTGGTTGATGTGTATCATATGGTGTTATTTTAGTACGAACTCTTAGATAGATCGATCGGAAAGGATAACTTGTGTTATTTTAGTACGAACTCTTGGATAGATCAATCAGAAAGGATAACTTTGAGGTGGTTTCGTACCCTACAAACAATTTCTTCTTATGTTCTCCGCTAGATAGGAAATTTGGAGTGGTTCTTCATCGCACGTTGAGTGATGGTTATATGTTCGACGAAAGTACGGACCCTAGGCCTCATTTTCAAGCATTGCAATACCGTTTGTGCTCCGTTTTATCAATTGCTACCTTGTTGTTTTTTTATTGTTCCTATTACAAAAATCAATATCTACTATCATTACTACGCTTGTATCACCATCTCTTTGCCGAACTAGTGCACCTATACAAATTACCATTGTATTTGGTGTGTTGGGGACACAAGAGACTCTTTGTTATTTGGTTGTAGGGTTATTTGAGAGGTACCATCTTCATCCTACGCCTCCCACGAACTGATAAACCTTAGGTCATCCACTTGAGGGAAAATTGCTACTGTCCTACAAAACTCTACGCTTGGAGGCTCAACACGAGTCTACAAGAACAAGTTGTGTAGTAGACATCAAGCTCTTTTCTGGTGCCGTTGCCGGGGAGGTGAGTGCTTGAAGGTATATCTTTAGATCTCGCAATTGAATCTTTTAGTTTCTTGTTTTATCACTTGTTTGGTTCATAAAAGAAAACTACAAAAAATGGAAGTGAGATGGCCTCATATTATTCGTCTTTATCATGTCTTTCTTGAAAACGATGGAAAGGAAAATTTTGCTCAATTGATAGAAGAAGAATTCCATAAAATGTTTGGCATAAAATCTTTGAACGATGAGCATGATTGCAATGTTGCTAGTATGAATTCTTTGAATATCCATGATGCTAATGATATGCAAAGCCATAAGCTTGGGGATGCTACGTTTGATGAAGATGATATTTTTAATCCCCCAAGTTTTGATGAGAATATTTATTATGATGAAAGCATGCCTCCTATTTACGATGATTATATTGATGAAAGTGGGTTTGGAAGAGTGCCAACTCTAGGTAATGATGATCCCACTATTTTGGAGGGTGTTGAATCTTATTGTTATAATTATGAAAGTGGATTTGGAGAGGTCATGACTTTATTTAGTGATGAATCCACTATTTTGGAAGAGATTCCAATTGACTATGATAAGAAAGTTGCTATCTATGATGATTATTATGATGCCATGTATGCTATAAAGAGTAATGATATCCATGAAACTTGTCATCATGATTTTAATTTTCAATTTGATTATGTCAATCAAGTATCTCATGATAGTTATTTTGTTGAGTTTGCTCCCCCTACTATTCATGAGAATAAATTTTCTTATGTGGAGAGTAATAAAATTTCTATGCTTGTGGATCATGAAAAGAATGCTTTATGTGATATCTATATTGTTGAATTCATTCATGATGCTACTGAAAATTATTATGAGAGAGGAACATAAGCTTGTAGGTATTGCAATAATATCAAGTTCCCTCTCTTTATGTTGAAAGTTTTGAAGTATTGCTTGTTTTGCCTTCCTATGCTAGTTGATTCTTGTTCCCATAATTTGTTTGCTCACAAAATCCCTATGCATATGAAGTGGGTTAGACTTAAATGTGCTAGTCATATGATTCATGATGCTCTCTTTGTGTTTCAATTCTTATCTTTTATGTGAGCACCATTGAAACCATCATGCCTAGCTAAAAAGGCATTAAAGAAGAGCGCTTGTTGGGAGACAACCCAACATTTACTCCTACTGTTTTTGTGTGTTCAAATGATTAAGCTACTGTAGTAATCATGTTTTATAGCTTTTTTTTCAATAAAGTGCCATGTAAAGCCTTTGGGATAGTGTGGATGATAGTTGATTTGATTCTGTGCAAAAACAGAAACTTTTGTGCCCAGTAACAGATTTTTTAAAAATTACTGGAGTGTCAAAAAATTCTGAATTTTTTTAAAGTTGATGGGTATACAAATTTTCTACGTTTTATTAATTTTTAATAATTTTTGGAGCTGCATAATTATGACTAAAATTCAGATCTTTACGTACTATTCTGTTTTTGACAGATTCTGTTTGCAATGCATAGTTTGCTTGTTTTATGGTTTCTATGGCTTATATTGTTTAATATAAATTGCATAAATTGTAGGTTACAGTAGGAATTGTGTGAGAACAATTATGAATCTTATATTGACAGTACCAAAGTGAATGATTTGTCTTTATCATACTAACCCATCTCACGAAGCTCCGTTAAGTTTTGTGTGATTGAAGTTTTCAAGTTTTGGGTGAGATATCGATATGAGGAGAATAGGGAGTGACAAGACCCTAAGCTTGGAGATTCCCAAGCACCCCAAGGAAATGTTCAATGAAGATCCAAGCAACTAAGCTTGGGGATGCCTCGGAAGTCATCCCCTCTTTCGTCTCCAACATTATCGGTAACCTTACTTGGGCCTATGTTTTCATTCGTCACATGATATGAGTTTTGCTTGGAGCGCCATTTTATTTTGTTAGTATTTGCTTTCTGTTATTTAGATAATGTTTTGCATCTTTTATTTCAATAAAAGTGGCAAGGATAGCCTTCACCATGCTTATTTTGCAAGTATATGAGTTGCTGTTTCAAACGGAAAGTTTATCGTTGTTGCAAAAATTCGCGAGAAAAGCAGAAAGTGATAAAATGTTAAAAAAAATCAGAATAAGATATGATATATTTTCTACAGTGTGGTAAGTTTTCAGAATTTTTTAAGTTAAATTAAGTATGGATCTTGCTTCATCCTTTACAGAGTGCCATGTTTAGACATATTGCTGTTATGTTTGCATTGTTTGCATATGTTTGCTTGTTTAATGATTCTATTTGAGGATAGGAGTATTAAATATGCAGAGGCATTTAGTATGCAATGTTACATAATAATTTTAGTGATTTTATACAGTAGATAATGATAAGGTTATTGCGTTGATTTATACTAACTTATCTCACGAGTTCTTGTTGAGTTTTGTTTGGATGAAGTTTTTAAGATTTAGGGAAACCGTGATATAAAAGGAATTATGGAGACACAAAAGCTCAAGCTTGGGGATGCCCAAGGCATCCCAAGATAATATTCCAAGAAGTCTGAAGCATCTAAGCTTGGGGATGCCCCGGTAGGCATCCTACCTTTCTTCATCAACAATTATCGGTTAGCCTCGATTGAGCCTAAGTTTTTGTTTCTTCACATGATGTGTGCTATTCTTAGAATGTCATTTTATTTTGTTTTGCTTGATGTTTTAATAAAATACTTAGATATGAAAATTTTTAAATGAGAGAGAGTCCTCACATAGCTACCTATTTACTTAACTACTCGCTTGATCTTCACTCATATCTTTTTGGAGTAGTTTGTCGAACACTCTCATGCTTCACTTATATTATTTTGAGAGTTGATAATAGTGATGACAATTTGCACAAGCTATGAAATTGGTACCAAAGTGATGGATGTTCAAGAAGGATATAATAAAAACTTTCATGTAGATAATTGGATATGATAAGTTTGATTCCTTGCAATAGTTTTGCGATATGGAGATAATAATATGTGAGTCATATTGGTGAGTAATTATGCTTTAGTAAGAATATTGGTGTTAAGGTTTGTGATTCCCTATGCAAGCAAGAAAGTCAATAATTATGCAATAAAATTACATCCTACTTGTGGTGCATTATTCGATGTTAGTTATGCTTAATGCTCGTTTATGAGAATTTTCGTTTCTTGGTTGGTTGCTTCTCAATCTATTTGCTAGCCTCCATTTGTACTTAGTGGGAATACTACTTGTGGATCCAAAATCCTTAAACACAATTTTGCCATATGAGTCCACCATACCTACCTATATGCGGTATTTCCGTGCCGTTCCAAGTAAATTTGTATGTGCCATCTCTAATTTTCAAAATGAATTTCCTTTTTGTGTGCTCATACCGCTCATGAAGTGGCAGGGGGTGGCCAATATTTTCCATGCTAGATGTGTTATTCTCAAGATGAGTGTTTATTCACTTGTCATTGCACTAGGGTTTAGTGGTAATAGGGATGCCCAGTCCCGAAATGAAAAAGAAATTTACTATATGTTGTCAAATAATAAATCCTTGGAAAGTGTTGGTATGGAAGGCACCCGTGGATACGGCTACCATGGATTATGAAAGAATGGTGGAAAAAGGAATAAAATTTATTTTATGTTTGGGAACAGCCTATGATATATCTAGCACGGAAAGTATTGGGAATTCTCAGTCGTTTTCGTTGACGGGAAAAGTATGCCTCTCAAAATATTTTTATCTCTCAATTTAAGCTTTGAGCTCTGGCACCTCTACAAATCTCTGCTTCCCTTTGCGAAGGGCCTATCTATTTACTTTATGCAATTTTTATTTGAGTCTCCATCTTCTCTTATAAAGCACCAACTAGGGAGCACTATGATCATACTTGTGCATTGGATGTAGCTAATATTCGAGTGTGTTTCATGAATGGATCAATGATTGAGCATGATGGGCTAGGGATAACTTTCCTTAGTGTTGATATTTTGAAATACATGGTTGCTTGTTGATATGCTTGAGTATTGATGTCTTCATGTCAAATTATAGACTATTGCTTTGAATCAGTCAAATCCAAATGTCCATGCTACAAAAGAAAGAGTATATGATGAATATGATAGGTAGCATTCCACAACAAAATTCCGTTTTCAATTGCTACTTTATCATGTTGAGTTTTATGAGAAAGAGTTGCTGTTATGATGCTAGGAAAAGTGATTGAAATTATCATTGATCAAACTTATGCACTATGCTAGCATTCACACTTCATAAATTATTTCTTTTATCATTCACCTACTCGAGGACGAGTAGGAATTAAGCTTGGGGATGCTGATATATCTCCAATGTATCTATAATTTATGAAGTATTCATGCCATGTTTACAACAATTTTATATGGTTTGGTATGATTTGCATGGAACTAACCCGGACCGACGCTGTTTTCAGCAGAACTACCATGGTGTTGTTTTTTGTGCAGAAATGAAAGTTCTCCAAATGCAACGAAATTTTTGATGATTTTTTTCGAACAAAAGAGGCACTAGAAGCTTCGTGGGAGGGCCAGAAGGTGAAGGAGGTGAGCACAACCCACCAGGGCACGCCTAGGCCCTTGCCCGTGTGCAGGTGGGTTGTGGTCACCTCGAGGCCCATATTCGCGTGAAACCAATGTAAAAAAATCCTATAAATACAGAAACCCCCAAAAATAACCCTAGATCAGAAGTTCCGCCGCCGCAAGCCTCTGTAGCCATGAAAAACCAATCTAGATCATGTTCCGACACCCTGCCGAATGGGAAAATCATCACCAGTGGCCATCTTCATCATCCCGGTGGCCACCATGATGAGGAGGGAGTAGTCCACCCTCGGGGCTGAGGGTTTGTACCAGTAGCTATGTGTTTAATCTCTCTCTCTCTCTCTCTCTCTCTCTCTCTCTCTCGTGTTCTTGATATGGCACGATCTTGATGTATCACGAGCTTTTGTTAATATAGTTGGATCATATGGTGTTTCTCCCTCTCTATCTTGTTGTGATGAATTCAGTTTTCCCTTTGAGATTTCATTTTATTGGATTGAATACTTTTATGGATTTGAGAGCACTTGATCTATGTCTTGGCACTCAACTCGCGGATTCCCGAGGTGACATTGGGGTAATCTATGCATAGGGGTTGATGCATGTTTTCGTCCTTGTTTCTCTGGTAGAAATCTTGGGGCACTCTTTGAGGTTCTTTGTGTTGGATAGAGTATTATTAATCTGAAATTGTTTGATGCATATCATATAATCAACTCACGGATACTCGTGGTGACATTGGAGTATCCAGGTGACATTAGAGTTGGTTGATGTGTATCATATGGTGTTATTTTAGTACGAACTCTTAGATAGATCGATCGGAAAGGATAACTTGTGTTATTTTAGTGCGAACTCTTGTATAGATTGACCGAAAGTATCACTTTGAGGTGGTTTCGTACCCTACAAACAATTTCTTCTTATGTTCTCCGCTAGATAGGAACTTTGGAGTGATTCTTCATCGCACGTTGAGGGATGGTTATATGATCCAAATTATATTAGCATTGTTGAGAGTTTGCACTAGTGAAAGTAGGACCCTAGGCCTCATTTTCAAGCATTGCAATACCATTTGTGCTCCGTTTTATCAATTGCTACCTTGCTGTTTTTTTATTGTTCCTATTACAAAAATTAATATCTACTATCATTACTACGCTTGTATCACCATCTCTTCACCGAACTAGTGCACTTATACAAATTACCATTGTATTTGGTGTCTTGGGGACACAAGAGACTTTTTGTTATTTGGTTGCAGGGTTATTTGAGAGAGACCATCTTCATCCTATGCCTCCCACGGATTAATAAACCTTAGGTCATCCACTTGAGGGAAAATTGCTACTGTCCTACAAAACTCTTCGCTTGGAGGCCCAACACGAGTCTACAAGAACAAGTTGTGTAGTAGACATCAGACATCATGGTTACATTATCTGTTTAATTATAAATTTTTATCCTTTGATTTGAACTGTTGTACTATTCTTTCAATTTCGGCCATATTTGGATGTTACCATATTCTTTAACAATCTTACCATTTTCTGCAGCACATCTGTCGGTGTACTAAAGCTTGGGTCCTTTAGTACCCCATACTTGTGCACGGACAGTTGTAGCCATACCAGCGGTGAGGTCTGCTAGAGGACAGCTGGAAGCAAATGCGAGATCATCAAGGAAGTATTCAGGCCAATGATCAGAAAACAGAAGACCAAGGGCTTGGCTACCGGCAAGATCCTTGCAGGGATGGCCCGCGAAGACCCGGCAAGATCCGCACCCGGCAAGGTTCCGCCACCCTGCCACCGCTCCAGCGCAGTGACCAGCCTGTCATTTGGGTTTTGTCCTCCTGGTTACGTGGCATGGTTCTAGTGGTGAACGGGCTTAAGCGGTGCTGATGGGACGTCCCCTTTTTCCATCCCCAAGAAAGTAAGGACACCTAAACGGAGCATTTAATGCGTTTGTCCTAAATTGTTTGTGATAAGTATGTAAACACTGTAGCTACTTTACACCTCATGTATGTACCGAACGCCACTGTTGGTGACCCCTTGAACGTATAAAAAGAGGCCCAAGGCGTTGCTACAGGGGGAGAGGACC
Organism: Thinopyrum elongatum; assembly: GCA_011799875.1. Lineage (NCBI taxonomy): Eukaryota > Viridiplantae > Streptophyta > Magnoliopsida > Poales > Poaceae > Thinopyrum > Thinopyrum elongatum. The sequence goes on from CM022300.1 coordinate 232,550,287, forward strand.
TTCTGGCCTATTCTGCATGCGTAGCTGGTGCTCGAATGTACTGTTCATCGCAAGCGCTCCTGAAGCTTGGGCTGAATCATCTACAATAAACTAAAGCAGGAGTAGGGTATTACGTTTCTTAGCGGCCCGAACCTGGGTAAAAATCCCCTTGCGTTGATCGTTGGATCTGCTCTTTGTGCATACCACTCTCCCTGCCGAACCGTAAAAGGAATCCACGCGATCCCATAGGTGTCGTACTCTGACATCTTTGGCGTGCCAGGTAGGGGAAGGGGTTGCGCGAACCTGATCTAGAGATCAGCGCATTAGTCTCTTGATCGTTTTCATCACCATGGCCCCCAAGAAGAAGGGTTTGGCGGCGGTTGGTCCATCCGGGTCTGGTTTGCCCGTGCCTTCATGGACGGGCGACGGCATGGACGCAGGTGGAGGAGGTGGAGGTCTTGAGCTTCCACGACGTTCTGGCGACCAAAGCCAGGAGAGCGGTGTTCTTCATAGCGGCGATAACAACCCGCACGCCGCTAGATCTAAGGACGGAGCCGTGCCACCTGCGGGTGGTGCAGCGAACTCCAAGGACGGTACGGCGCCTTCCAAGGCACCCACGCCGGCGCATGCGCGGCGGCATTCTCAGGCCGCGCGCGATGAGCAGCACCGTGACGTCGGTGGTTCTAGGCTTTCCCAAGGAAAGACCCCTGCGCATCATTCCCGAGATGCGCGGTGTCAGCATGCACATCAAGATGCTGGTGGAGGCGCGGCGTGGTCGCGGGACCGTGATGGATCTCCTTCTAACACAATTAGGAGTCAGAGCACCTCACGCTCATCGCACCTTTCGCCGCCGCCTACACCAGCAGAAGCGTTGGCGCGAGTGCAGCTGCTCCTGGATTTCCCTCGCGCTCCGAAGAAGCTTGAAGAGTTGAGAGCTGCTATTCAGAGCCTCATCAGCTTCGCCAACGGAGATGGGCCACAGCAGGCGGAGCCTTCGCGGCTGCGGTCCATCGAGCCGATGCATGCCGATGGTGAAAAGACCGGAGGAAGAGTGACTACGGTGCACTCTCCTCCACAACAGCAACAGCGGTCGCTTGCTCGGTGGACCAACGTCTGTGATGGCGATTCCACGGCGTCGTCTGATTCGCGAACGTGCCGCAATCAACGTCAAGTTCTTCGGGGGTGAAGCAAAGAAGACGCTCGAACTACCATCGAGCGGCGACGGGAAGCACGCTATCAATCTGATAGACGCGCGGGGCCTACTGTAGATAAGCCTGCGCCGGGGTGCCCCGATGACTTACCCTATGAGATGGGTTTTTCGGCGTTTACCCGCGAGCTGCGGCGAGTCCAGTGGCCCAATTCCCGAACATTCAAACCAGAGGTCCCGGAGAAATACGACGGCAAGACTCATCCGTCGGAGTTCCTGAGCATCTACACCATTGCGGTGCAGGCTGCCGGGGCTTGAGACGACAAGGTACTCGCCAACTATTTCCCGTTGGTGCTCAAGCCCAACGTCAGGTCGTGGTTGATGCATCTGCCGGAGAATTCCATTTCTTCTTGGGCAGACCTGTGTCATCAGTTTGTTGGCGCCTTTACTGGAGGCCACCAAGCTCCTGGCCAGGACAGTGATTTGCATCTCATCCCCCAGAAGGAAGGCGAGCCTTTGCGCAAGTATATACAGAGATTCAGCCGCATACAGCACAATATCCCAGACGTTCATCCTGCCGCTGTCAATAGCGCATTCCATCAGAACATGCGCAATCGCAAGATGCGGGAAGAGCTGGCGATGAACAAGGTCAGGGATATTATTGAGCTCTATGCTCTGGCAGACAAATGTGCTCGGGCTAAAGAGGGAAGGAGACTCCCCGGCGAGGATGCCGGCGCAGGAGTCGACTTTGAAGATGAAGATGCCACCGCCCCGGCAAGAAAAGGTCGACGGCGTAATAGGAAGCGCAAGGGCAAGGCTGTGCTTGCCATTGAGGAATTCGGCAACCCCGGCACCGTCAAGAAGATCAAGGTTGACGGCCCCGGCAAGGACGTTGCCGGGTGTCCCTCCTGCCAGGCCTTGGCGGCTGCCGACAAGCCAGAGGGCTCCGACAAGCAATACTGCAAGATCCATCACACTAAGGGCCATGATCTCCAGAACTGCCGACAAGTTGAACAGCTTGTCGAGAGGCAGAAAGCTGAATATGAAAGGCGAGACAAGGAGAGGGCCTAGGATGGTGCTGAGGGGTCTGGCAAAAAGTGCGGTGGCCGAGGAGGCCGCGGCGGCAAGGCCAAGCAACAGAAGGAGAGGCCCGCTTGAGGCCGCGACAAAGAAGAAGGGGGTGACGATGACAACGAAGAGGACGACGAGTCCAGTGAGCATGAGTTCCAAAAGGCTACAGAAGCTATGTGCGTTGACGGAGGTGCCTCGTTGCATTCTTCTCACCGCCAACTTAAACAGTGGGTGCGCGAGATTAATGCGACAAAGCCATCAGTCGATGCCCGTAAGCCTCTGAAATGGTCCAACACGCCTATCATTTTTGACATTGAGGATCACCCTGATTGCACAACCGCGGTCGGGTGTTTGCCGTTGTTGGTTTCACCAACGATTCGCAACCTCAAGGTGACAAAAATGTTAGTTGACGGTGGGGCCGGTTTGAATCTGATCTTGCCTAGTGTGATCAAGAGGTTGCAAATTCCTGACGAAGATCTCAAGGAAACGGGCACGTTTCAAGGGATCAATCCAGGAAGGAGCCAGCCGAAGGGCAAGATCACGTTGCCGGTGACATTTGGCAGCGAGCTGAATTACAGAACAGAGAAGATCATTTTCGACGTCGCCAAGATTCCGTTGCCGTATAACGGGATTCTGGGCCGTCCAACGCTGGCCAAATTCATGGCAGCCTCGCACTACGCCTATAATGTATTGAAGATGCCCGGGCCGATGAGCGTCATCACTGTCAACTCCGACAAGAAGGATGCACTTATCTGCGCCGACCAATTCTACCGGGAGGCAGTTGCAGCATCTGCCGCCAAGGCACTTGTTCCTGCCGCTGAAGCTCATGAGGGGAAGAAGAAGACCGGCAAGACCTCTAGCACACACTCCGGCAAGCGCACCTCCTCGGAGTGCTGCGCTCCCGTCGAGGATGTGCCGGAGAGCTCCAGCGGCAAGAGCAAGAAATCCAAGGCAGCTCCACCAGAAACCAAGAAGGTGCCCGTCAAGGAGGATGGTACGGGAGGAGCTTTCACCATAAGTTCCACCCTCGATGACAAATAGGAAAGCGCGCTCGTTGCTTTCCTGCGAGCGAATATCGATGTGTTTGCATGGCAACTATCTGATATCCCCGGTGTTCCCAGGGAAGTAATTGAGCACCATCTTGCTGTCTGTCCTCATGCACGGCCCGTCAAGCAAAAAGTTAGAAAGTAGTCTTTGGAATGGCAATAATTTATTGCCGAAGAAATCAGGAAGTTGGAAGCGGCAGGTTTGGTCAGAGGAGTGCTCCATCCAACGTGGTTGGCCAATCCAGTTGTAGTGCACAAGGCGAATGGAAAATGGAGGCTATGTATTGACTATACATATATCAATAAAGCCTGTCCAAAAGATCCTTTCCCCTTGCCGCGCATCAACCAGATTGTGGACTCCACTGCCGGCTGCGATCTGCTGTCGTTTCTCGATGCCTATTCAGGGTACCATCAGATTTTCATGGCAAAGGAAGACGAAGAGAAAACCGCATTTATCACCCCGTGTGGTACATATTATTTTTTACGTATGCCTTTCGGGTTGAAAAGTGCTGGTTCAACGTTTGCAAGAGCGGTCCAGATCGGTTTTGAGCCTCAGCTACACAGAAATGTGGAAGCTTATATGGATGACATAGTGGTTAAAACCAAGGACAAAGCAACGCTCATACAAGATTTAGAAGAGACATTTGCAAATCTGCGCAAGATCAATTTGAAGCTCAATCCCGAGAAGTGTGTGTTTGGCGTTCCATCCGGCAAGCTTCTCGGGTTCTTTGTATCCCAGCGTGGGATCGAAGCAAATCCCGACAAGATCAAGGCAACTGAGCATATTGAAGCACCAAGACGCGTCAAAGATGTGCGTCGACTTGCCGGCTGCATCACTGCTCTGAGTAGGTTCATCTCCAAATCTGTTGAGCGCGCCCTGCCCTTTTTCAAAATCTTGAAGAAGGCAGGTCCAATGAAATGGACTCCGGAAGAGGAGGCAGCGCTGTAGGATTTGAAGAAGTACCTCTCTTCTCCGCCGATACTAGTCGCGCCTAAGCCACAAGAGCCGTTGTTGCTATATTTAGCGGCAACAAATCAAGTGGTTAGTGCTGCGTTAGTAGCATAGAGAGAAGTCGACGAGGAAGCAGCGGCGGCGGCAGGACCGTCAAATGATGAGCTGGGATCTTCCCCGGCAAGATCTGGCGCCGACAAGGCAGAATTTGCATGGTCAGATGAAGCAACGTAGAGGAAGAAGTTGGTGCAGTGCCCAGTTTATTTTGTCAGCTCCCTTTTGCAGGGGGCTAGGTCAAGATATTCTGGTGTGCAGAAATTGCTCTTCGGCCTCCTTATGGCCTCGAGGAAGCTGCGCCATTACTTCCAAGCGCATAAGATTACCGTCGTCACTCGCTTCCCGTTGCAGCGGATTTTACGGA